>OX456992.1:26050888-27250888 GCA_949752705.1 Callimorpha dominula
ATAAGTTGTTAAGTTTTGTCTGTTTTTTTTTTATATTCATGACCACTATAACTTGATTGTCATAGTATAGACATTTAGTACCATGACAGGACAGCATGTATACTAGGCTCTTGTAACCTTTTGTAGGCGTATTCACAACTTGAATTTTTTTATTTTACGTATTTTATTTTTGACATTTTTTTATATATTTTTGACTGGCCTGTTAGTCTATCTATATAGGTGATCCTGAATGCTGAGCCAGAGATCGGGGTTCAACCGATGCCCTCACAGGACAACAAAATTTTCGACAGGATTAATCAAGCCCCTCGCGTAGGTACCAGTAATAGCTTTTTTTATGGTATAGGGGGGCAAACGAGCAGACGGGTCACCTTATGGTAAATGACTAACGCCGCCCATGGGCACCTGTAACTCAAGAGTCACAAGTGCTTTGCCGCCCTTTAAGGTGGGAATAGGGGAAGAGTGGGGGAGAGAGGGGATAAGGGGGAAGATGGGAGAGGGGGTAGAGAAGGGTAAGGGCCTCCGGTAACTTCACTCACGCGGCAAAAAGCAATTCAAGCATTGTTTCACCGCCGGTTTTCGGTGAGGCCGTGGTATCGAACGGAGTCGAACCGGCCCATACGTGCCGAAACATGTGTCTCCCACGTAAAGCTAAGCTAAGCTTTATAACTAAACTAGCAGTGCCACGCGGTTTCACCCACGTAAGTCACGATCCCGTGGGAATATCCAGGTTAATCCAGGTCTCTAGCTATCTACATACCAAGTTTCAAACATCCATCCATCCATCTATCCAAACTTTCACATTTATAATATTAGTGGGATAGCCCAGTCAAGGAACTAAAATACCTAAATTTTGGATTACCACGCATTTTTATTTTTATATTATAGTAAAAAATACGCTGATTAAGAATTTTGATACCCGCAGTCTGGACAAGTGGGGCGTCATTTCTTTTTAACAATTTAACAAAAAAAAAAATACTTTTTTTTCATTTCGTGTGATATCACGTTTCCAGTAGGTTTTTCGTCGTATGTGTCTTAAAGCTTTATGTTCTCCATTAAATTATCTATAAAATGATGCTTGTAGAAAGTCGCTAAGTGCTTTTGTTTAACAGCAAATGAAGGTCAAAGTTAAGAAAAAGAGGGTTTTTTTTCAACATTTCATAACTTTGAAAGAAACGTAAGTATAGAAACTCTCTGAAATTGTAGCTTGTGATGATATTAAAAAGTTCTATAAATTTTAGCGAGATCGGTTTTAAACATTTTAAATTATTAACGATATTTTTTTTATTTTTAGCTCAATTGTAAAATGTACCATTTTTTTTCTAACTTACTAAAACTAATCGGACTACCTCAGAAAATTCGAAAGACCATCTAAGTTTATGAGCTCGTTGGAATTTTTAAGAAATATCGATTTAGATGGTTTAACTGGCTTTTGCCTGGAAGTCCGAGCCCATCCAGTCATTGTTAACACTATAATAATAATAACATCAATTACACAGCGCTTTCTAGACTGAAATGAAACGTTACTTGGTTGCTTGTACATATTGGTTATATATAATACACGGTTAAAATTATAATGGAAAGATAGTTATAAATACTATAAGACGTTTTTAAAAGAAATCATAACTTTTCGAAGACAAGTCCACTAGCCAAAATCTATTCTATCTCTAAACGTCCGTGACTTAATTTTGTTTGCGACATGCTCTACTCAATGTAACATGGTAACAAAACAACGTATTTGTTCCGATTAATATTTCCTGTTTTATTGCTGCCTCGATATGTTTTGACACCCTTAAGCCTTAATACAGCGCCTGTATGTACATAAGTGTAGGGTGTTATATGGTGGTCAAGTTTTACTGGCGATATATTGATGGGTTAGAGTAAAGCTGGTTGGCAAATATGCTATGGTCACTCTGTATGCCGATGAGATAATCAAACGAGAATTTACGATGACGGGTGGGAGAATTCTTGTAAATAGTATTGAGAACAGTGTAAGTGAGCGTGTGAAGTTTTGTAGTGGTAGAAAGACATGATGATGTGCTCCTTTGATGTATTTACCCGGTGGTTAAAATTTGACAATAATAAGTATTAATAATTTGAGAAAAACATATGTATACTAATATTATAAAGCTGAAGAGTTTGTTTGTTTGGTTGAACGCTCTAATCTCAGGAATACCTGTTTCGAATTGAAAAATTATTTTAGTGTTTGATAACCTATTTATCGAGGAAGGCTATAGGCTATATAACATCACGCTATGACCAATAGGAGCGGAATATCTATGAAAAATGTTGCAAAAACGGTTAAGATTTTAAAATTCAAACGCAGACGAATTTGCATATTCCAAATGGCTAGCCTATTGCCGTCAAGCAGGCAATTTGGGAATTAAATATGGGAAAATGATTATTCGAATCGGTTACGGCTAATAATTACCCAAGCATATGACTCATTAGTTGCTTAAAATATTAATAATATATTATAATAACTCCATACATCTCACACACGGCCGACTGATCCCAAACTAGGCAGCCTGCCCTATGGTAACCAGACTGCTGATAAACATACTTATAAATTTCTAAATATATATACATATTATATAAATAGAGATGGATACATTATTTTTTGTATGTAGACATAGAAACACACAGACCAATGCAAATAGCATGCATAGAAATATTTGCGTGCCAGTCGAATGCACTACCGCCTCGCCACAGATACAGTTTAAAAGATATTTCTTAAAGTAATACGCGGTAACTTTACACTTTCTGTTAACATGCAAGAGTACGTTAAATCAAGCTATGCGCTTATATCAAGAGCGAGGACTCCTAATCCCTGTCTAAAGGAACCATTCACTTCATGGCGGACTAGCAGTTCGAGCTTTTTAGATTTCTCTACCAATTCCCCACATGAATAAGCAACGGCCTCGAGGTGATAAAATTTAATGTGCCGCGTTAAGCTAACTGATTAAAATAAACAGGAGCAAGACGTTTACGTGGGAGAGCCATGCTGCGGCACGTGTGGGCCGGCTCGACTCCGCTCTATACTACGGCCTCACAGAAAACCGGCAGTGAAACAATGCTTGCCGCGTGAGTGAGGTTACCGGAGGCCCTAACCCTTCCCTCTCCCCTATTCCCATCCTTCCCCTCTTCCCCCTCTCCTCCCCCTCTCCCGTCTTCCCACTCTTCCCCTCTTCCCCTACTCTTCACCAAATTTTCAGTTCCAGTTAGGACTGTGTCTCGTTTGTCTACAGATGATGATGGTTAAGAGAGCGGTGTGAGACCGATGATATTGTTAGCGTAAACATACAAGTCCCACCATTGGTGTTTGCGAATGTATGAAGACACCGCCAAATACTTACCATCAAGTGAGCCATGAGTTTTTACCATCTTAGTAGACTTAAAAAATTAAAAGACGCTTTTGTCCATTCAACTGTACTTTATTTAACCTTCACTTAATTCATTAACTAAGCTCTCAGTTCGAATGCCCCCAAAAAATAAATAGAAATAGATCATTGCCAAAACGTTAGCTGACTGTACAAACAAACAGATAATGCAATGCTATACACGAATTTACCGCAAATATGTTCGGAGATTCTCTGCTTAAATGGGTGGTTCTTTGTTCTGTCCACATTGCACGTACAGTGTTTACGTAACAGT
Source organism: Callimorpha dominula (assembly GCA_949752705.1). NCBI lineage: Eukaryota > Metazoa > Arthropoda > Insecta > Lepidoptera > Erebidae > Callimorpha > Callimorpha dominula. Next base: position 26,054,540 of record OX456992.1, read on the forward strand.
CTACAAATAAGTCTCAAGATTCTTGTGTTGTTGTACACCATTCGCTTGAAAGGTCTTTGTTTTAAGCACTTTCTGATCAAATATTTAAATAAGTATGTATGCGTTTAGGACGACGGTCGGTTAGGACAAATTACCATGGGTCCAGATGTCTTAATAAAAGCTATTCCCGGATCCCTGCTATTTAAGGCGCAGTACGGCACACCGTGTGATTTTAGTCGGTTCGATTCCGACACACCGCCCCACCGAAACCACGACAACCTTATAGTCATGTAATGGTACAATTGAAAACTCAGCTACACTGTTCTAACTAGAAAATACACATCATTATTCCTTGAGATTACATCGCTAAAACTTATCCTAAATAAATATATAACTTTTGTTCTCAGTGGCAAGGATAAAATAATGCTTTAATCTACGTTAACAAATCGAGGTTCCTAGAGTAAACAGTCATGAATTAACTTTCAGTGATTTCGTTTATTTTATTGGGACTTCTGCAATGTGGAGGAACTATGTAATATGTTATCCCGGCAACAACAACCAGGCTACGTGATCATGTGAGGCGGACTGCGACCTTACGATTGATCTCGAGAAGTTGTATATGTTTTTGTATGCTAATTACCGCGAGAACTTTTATTGCGCGATACAGGATCAGTAGTTGCGATGTAGTCTAGTTTGTTTTCACTAGATGGCGTTGAAATAAGTTTAACTGTATATGAATATCGATACATACATTAATTCAGTTAGTTGATACTATAGAATCTGTTACATAACACCAGCACATGTTATGAATTTTCATGTGTTCTTACAGATCTTTACTCCTACCATTTCTGATTGCAACACCTTTGCAAATAGCCAATAAAGTCCATTGTGTAGAACATATATTACATATATATTATAACATATATTTTTTAATTTGTACTATTAAAGAGAGAGTAATGTTATTTACTTACTGATAATAAATTACAAACAAATACTTACTTACAAACAAATATTCTTTATACTTCACACATCTCACACACGGCCGTCTGATCCCAAACTAGGCAGAGCCTGTACTATTGTAACCAGACTGCTGATATACATACTTATATATTTCTAAATACATACATATTATAGATAAATAACACCCAGACACAGAATAAATGACCATGCTCATCGCACAATTATTTGTCCGGGGTGGAAATCAAACACACGACCTCTGTCTTAGCAGTCAGGGTCACTAACCACTAGACCAACAGGCCAGTCAGTTAAATATAAGTATAATATAAAAATAAATCTTGAAAAATTGTCAGTTACTGTTAACCCCTCTTTTCCGAAAATGTTTATTTGGATAGTTAGGTTAGTTCTGGGGGATAGTTAGGTTAGTTCTGGGGGATAGTTAGGTTAGTTCTGGGGAATAGTTAGGTTAGTTCTGGGGGATAGTTAGGTTAGTTCTGGGGGATAGTTAGGTTAGTTCTGGGGGATAGTTAGGTTAGTTCTGGGGGATAGTTAGGTTAGTTCTGGGGGATAGTTAGGTTAGTTCTGGGGGATAGTTAGGTTAGTTCTGGGGGATAGTTAGGTTAGTTCTGGGGGATAGTTAGGTTAGTTCTGGGGGATAGTTAGGTTAGTTCTGGGGGATAGTTAGGTTAGTTCTGGGGGATAGTTAGGGGACGCGAACCCATATATTATGTATTTTCTAACAGTGTCTACAACAGCGTATCTTCGCTGGAAGCAAAACCACCTCCGACTCGAAAATTCCTTCAACGATTAGAAAAGAGCTGATGACCTGCGAACGGCTGAACAGGTTTTTTTGAATGATATCTCAGAACACTCTCGATCAAGTTATCCTTCAAACAAAAAACGCACTTAAATCGGTCCATTCGTTTGGGAGCTACGATGCCACAGATAGACACACGGACACACCGATACACAGATACAAATTCTATATTTTATTTGCCTCTATATAATTTTTTTTGCCTCGCACAACCAACGTCCATCGGCGACGGCAGTCACTTACCATCAGGTGGCCCGTCTGCTCGTTTGCCCCCTATAATATATAAAAAAAAAACTTTTAGTAAAAATTCTTTTTTTAAATAAAATATCTAAATTCTACCAAAAATATTTTTTTTTGTGTTGATCTACATCAACACAATGTCGCAACAGTAGGTTGTTTTGTCGTTAGTAAAACAAATAATATATTAACATAAATAATAGGTACCGTGTTGCAAATAGGTAAGATTGTGTAAGATAGCTTTCTGAGAGTCAAGTGTCAATCTATAACCCCCGTTTAAAATGTTAATAGTTTAATACTATACACAGAGGCATACCAACTAACACGATTAAGACTGTAGAGATAGAACAACAAATAATCATTACATGTTAAATAGAGGTCGTTAAAACCGAATCATAGTTAAGGTGCTATTAATTCTACGTACTAAAAGAGACAATTTATACATGTATATGTATGTACTTATTATAAAACTTTGCAAACTCGTACTAGGGGTGAAATTGGGACGGTTGTTTTAATTTGTTAGTGTGTAAGCGTCCAACTTTTTATTAATATTTTTGACCAGTTTTTGTAACTCGAATTAATTATACTTTATGTGTTGGCTGGCAATGGTCCAAAAACCAAACTTTTAGAATTTTGTGATAAGTTGTGAAACAAGCCACCTGATACTAAGAGTTTTGGGAACAAATTTTGCAGTTCTGTATTAGTTCGACATAAATTTATGACTGTTATTCGTCACTTAGCGTACTCTAGATTTACTTTGTCAATAATTAAATTATGGAAAACAAACTTTATAAAAGTTATCTTAAACGTATAAGAGAGGTAAAACAGAAAGGTCCGTCACATTTTTCTTCAGTAGAATTTTACGAAACAATTTAAATATTGTTTCACTTTACATTATTTCCTGCATTTACGAGTACTTCTTCTGCTTTTTGTTTATTTTTTATTAGCAGCGCCCCGCGGTTTGACCCGCGTAAGTCCCGATCCCGTGGGAATATCGGGATAAAAAGTAGCCTATATGTTAAGTCAGGTCTTCAGATGTCTACATACCAAGTTTTATCGCAATCGGTTCAGTAGTTTTGGCTTGAAAGAGTAACAAACATCCATACATCCAGACTCACAAACTTTCACGTTTATAATATTAGTAGGATGGAATAGGGATCACACGAGCAGACAGTCTGCAACTAGAAAGACCACTCTGCAACTCTGCAACTCAAGACACAATTTTATTTATTTGTATAGATTTTTTTTTTGTGGTTGTTATGTTATCTTCTATAGATATGCACTCACTACATCAACTCGGTAGCGTCGCCCGCCTCGATCGCAAGCTGTCCACGGGCGGACGTCGAGTGGACTACTCGGTGATAACTCGCTGCTCGCATGCTTGCCTAGCGTTGACTGCGCATTGCAAACCCACGCGTCCCGAGTGGACCGATGAGCTACTACACTTCTGTCTATTGGGAACGTAGGCGTGAGTATATCTGTGTATATGTATGAATATTATGTGTGTGATCCATGTAGTTATAAAATGTCAGGTCATTAGTTCTAATGTAATCTCATTTATGTAAATGACAGTAGAATGACTGTGTTTCCACAACCTACAACCTATATAAAACTAATTCATTGTAATCAATTACATTTACTGTTTCTCTTTCATTGTTATTATGGAAAAGGTTCTAAAGTCTCAAACAAACTTAAGTTTGTAACCACAAATAACTTTGCTTTTATGGAAGGGGCAAGCCCACAACCTAATTAATTTCGTTCCAAATAGTTTGTGATTGGTCATGTCTGCCAATATTGGGACAAAGTTATAACAATATTACAATACTTAATAAAGAAGCGGTGCCTCAAAATAAGTTTGTAAATATAGATTATTTTATTATAGAATACTAGTTTTTAGCATCCAGGGTTGAGTTTTGATAAATACATTTTTCCTTTAATTTCTCGTTACCAAATACATAATTTTGGGGCTAAATGTGGCATTATCGTCACAGCAAAGGTATTTTCCTCTTTAAAGATATTAAAATAACTAGTTTTGCTGCCATATAATAACGGCAAGCTAGCTGCACGACATTTCATGTCGCGAAATATAATTTACCTTGTCTACTACAGTTATTTCAATCTCGCTGTAATTTAAAACGATCTGAGGTTATTATTTAGAGTCTTGACTTGTTAACTAATCCAGCAATGTTATCACTACTACTATTTTCTTCTTCTTTAGTTTCATAAGTAGTTCCAATTCAACAATTTAATTGTGCAAACATTCATATCAATTTAGTTTGGTACACGATCGGTCAGCGGTTATGACTCGATGGATGGCAAAGTGTATGTCACTGTGGGTAAACATAAAATATTATTTACACAATATACATATACATACATATCCAATAGGATATGTATGTATATGATATGTATGTATGTGTATCCAATAGGATATGTATGTATATGTATATTGTGTAAATAATATTTTATGTTTACCCACAGTGACATACACTTTGCCATCCATCGAGTCATAACCGCTGACCGATCGTGTACCAAACTAAATTGGTATGAATGTTTGCACAATTAAATTGTTGAATTGGAACTACTTATGAAACCCACTGGTAAATATACCAGTACAAAGATTTTAACTAATGTATTTCAACGTCTATTCTAAATAAATATCAATCGTTAAGTTCTCTCTCACAGAACACAAGACATTGGCATTTTCGGAGTCCAACTTATTTAGTATATTACTGCATATTGTAAAACAAAGTCCATGTCCCCGCGTCTGTCTGTCTGTCTGTTCCTGATAAACTGATAAACTACTAAACGGATTTTCATGCTCTTTTCACTAATAAACAGAGTCATTCATGCGGAAGGTTTAGGTCTATGATTTGTTAAGATTTTTTGTAAATTGATTGAAATATGTTGATTGTTGAAGATGTCTCTGCTACCTTTGCGAAGCCGGGGCGAGTTGCTAATATCATCACTACAAAGTATAAAACAAAGTCGCTTTCTCTGCCCCTATATCCCTATGTATGCTTAAATCTTTAAAACTACGCAACGGATTTTGATGCGGTTTCTTTTAATAGACATAGTGATTGAAGAGGAAGGTTTATATGTATAATAACATCCATTAAATAGTGGAGAAATACTGTTATTTTTGAGGTTTCTAATGTGCTGTCGTAAATAATTACATAACTACTGGATCGATTTTAATAATTTTTTCAGTGAATGACATAGGCATATTTTATACCCGTGCGAAGCCGGAGCGGGCCGCTAGTTATATATATATAAAGAAGAAAAAGATAATCTTTAGTTTAATGCATTATTATACCTGCGCGTGAACACCGATTAGTAATTTCAGTATTAAGTTCATAAAACTTGGTCAGTGGTATCATTGCTTACAAATTATTTTCATTTTATCACAACCTAAAACAATTTTGGTATTAGAAATATAATATTAAACTCCTGATCTTAGAAAGCAAAAACCTTTAATAAAGGCCTTAGATGTTGTGTCTCTAATTCCTTTATTGTTGTGCCTCTGAAGATTTGTTATCAAAAGGCTTCATAAGGATTCTTGGAACCTATACATGAATTCTTTGCGAAAGTAAAACCAACATCACATGAAGATTAAAAAACTAATATTAGACATAAACTTGTGTAACGCTGTTAACTCTATGTTTATTTTTTTTTCTTTCGTTCGTTTGTGAATACTAATAATGTGGGATTACATATTACATTTTGGGCATATCGAAAGGATGAGTAAAGAGCGAATTGCTAAAGGAATTTATAAGGTGAGTGGGCGAGTCGGTGCGGTTAGGCTCCGAAAGACGTATACTGACCAGATCAGCGGTATACTGAAGAAGTGCTAAGTTAAAAGTACCCGCAACATGCGAGTGTGTGTGAAAGGTCAGGATCATGGCAAATGGCGTTCTATCTGCATTTGTATGTATGTATGTACATAATTACGCCTTGCATTGCAACATTAACACTAAGCTAAGAACATTGTTACTAACAAATTTTATGGACTACGTCTGAACAATTATAATTATTGGTCGTATTTATGGGTGATCGAGTGACGGTTGGTTGTCCGAAACAAATAACTGCTATACAATTGTGGGAGAGCCATGTTTCGGTACTTATAGGCCGGCTCGACCGGAGTGATACCAGGGCCTCACAGAAAACCCAGTTAAGCAATGATTGCATTGTGTCTCGCAGAGAAAGTAAAGTTACCAGAGGGCTTAACCCTTCCCTCTCCCCCTCTTCTGTCCCTCCCCGCACTCTCCCTCTTCCCACCTTCTCTTACACCCTCCTTAAAGGACGGCAACCCACTTATAACTCTTGAGTTGCAGGTGCCCAAGGGCGGTGGTAGACACTTACCGTCAGGTGACCCGTCTGCTCGTTTGCCCCCTTTCCCATAAAAAAAAATATTCACGACTTGTACTTTCAGAATTAAAAAATAAGGTAACCTAATCATTTATTCATTTAGTTAATTGTTTTACTTCTTTTTATACGGTAAGTAATTCTTTTTAACCGCGGTCTTCAGTTTAGTGCAAGTTATTTCACAGTTAGACAGCCGAATCCGTTTCAATCACAAACCTGTTGTCCTCTACTTCCTACAATACACAGATTTACGAATATTTCGTTGTTGTTAAAATGGAAATCAAAATACTTAAGTGTCCCATATCTAGCACGGTGGTGTTACGAGTACAAGTATTTGTTCCTGAAGCACTGTAAATTCTCGTACCAGTATTGTAAAATTTCACTTTAGATCATATTTCTTGTAGCAAAGTGCTTTGTGCTACATATCGCGGAGAACCGCCAGCACTCTATAGCCACCTTTTTGCATCCCTTGGGTACTGCGAGTCATGTGAAAGCTATTAAATCAAGAATATGAGATCCATTACTTTGAACCTCCGTATTAAAATTTCACGAACGCTTTATTGACGTTGAAATTTATATACAGAAAGCCACCGTTTGTAAGTATTGTTTAATTAGTGATTCTCAAAGTCAGTATATTATCCCTTGCAATAGACCCACTTGTGATGGAACATCGTGTGGTTTTAGGCGGTTCGATTCCGACATACCACTTCACCGTTAGCTCCGGTGAGGTGATAACCCGTGGGGGTTTCCACACGAAATACTTATTTTGAGACTTGCTATTAGTATTAAGTAAAAATGGTCAGGGACACATTACACAAAGGTATCTTGACCAAAACTCATGCAACAAAAACATACATACATACAAGATACATATTTTAGTAACACCCATAACAATGCAAAAAATCCGAACTATAATTCACGAACTTAACCTTCATTTTTGCCCTGTTGATTTTTCGTCCAAGTTTGAAAGCAATCGGTGCATAAAAATTGAGGTACATAAATACATACATACATATATTATGTATATAAACTTTTTAACTGGCGGTTTTTTTGGGTCTAGGGATCATAACTGGTCCTCCTGTGAAGAAATTTTCTGAAAACTCGACAACTGGTACAAAACCAATAGGTCGACTTTTCTTCGAAATCTACCTAAAACACATTTATGTAGACTAATATTTTTCTCTGGCGCTGCAGCTGCATTCACGACGGACGCGCGATATACACCCGCCACATACTTATGTAAGTACGAATATGTGTAGCATGTATGTGTACGACACATACTATACACACAATGTATAATATGTATAGTCAAATTTTAATTATTAAAAAAAAAAGCTTGTTATTGGTGGCAAATTTACATGGGTCGATAGCATAAACTTTCACATACTTTTATCTACTTACCTCCGTGGTTTTCTTCTTACATTTATCCGTACCGGCGAAGATGTTCAACTGGGTAGAGTCAGGCTTCATGGGACACTGGTCAATGTCCACTCTCCGGAGATCGATGTCAATGCCACTGGTTCCCCTAGAACAATATAGAATACGTAAGTATTTTACCTTTTAGTGCTTTAGCGGGATGGCTGTTAGAACAACTTAATATTAAAACTGCTTTTTAAAAGAAACTATTGCTACCGATTCCGTCAGTAAAATCCAGAGAGTTAACGAAAAGAAATATCATAGTTATAGTTTCTTTTTTAAAGACAACTTCCGCATATTGAATTACTAGGCCAAAAGCCAGTCGAGTTTTATAGCCAAGGCTTTGATTAAATCAGTTCACATTAATGTATCGAATAAACACATACAAATATATTATAATAGGAAGGACTAATTCTTTCGTGTTGATATAATTATTATAACTAGAGATCGCCTGGTGGTCGAATTTCGATCATGGTTGTTTCATGGCCAGTACAACTTGAGCTGTCATTGTATAGACTCACTTACCATGACAGATAATCACATATACTGGACGTGTGTCCTAATCATTAAGCCCTTTTCACATAATTTTTAAAGTTGTAACACATATTGTTTAAAAATTTTAGCTTTCTGCACTTCATCTATATATAAACTGTAAATATTCCAACATTCACACAGCATTATTCCAATATAATGATAATTATGAAAATGTTGTTGTAGTTTACTTTTGTGAAAGAGAAAAATACTACTATTATAATACTCTCGCCTGTAGAGCAAGGGTATCGCTATAAGAGTAGGCATCTTTTCGGGGATATTAAAAACACCCACATCCACCCACAGCTAGAATTTGGTGCTACTTACGTAACAGAGGGCAATCCTATTGCCGACAACCTAATTTAGGAATTCAAGATGGCAAAAGTGGCAGTATTTTGGAAGGGAAAGGTAGTTACGGAGGGAGTAGAAAGTAAGGACATTGGTATTTCTTACAAGGATAGGATAGGAAAGAAGGATATAAGCAGATCAGGTTGCATACCTGTCACTCGAACTGACTTTAACGCATCGCCCTGTATCTATTACTAAATGCTTAATCTCAAGAACTACTCTAAGATTTCATTTTATCGTGGGAGAGCCATGCTTCGGCACGTATCGACCGGAGTGATACCACAGCTTTACAGAAAACCGGCAGTGAAGCAATGGTTGTATTGCTTTTCGCCGAGTGAGTGAGGTTACCGGCGGCCCTAACCTTTCCCTCCCCCTCTCTCTTCCTCTTCCACCCTTCCCCTGCTCCTACCTTTAAGGCTGACAACGGACTTGCAACTCTTGAGTTGCAGGTGCCCATGGGCGGCAGTAGTCATTTACCATCAGGGTACCCGTCTGCTCGTTTGCCCCCTATATCATAAAAAAAAAAAATTATCGTCAGCATTAAAGTCTTACTTTCATGCTTACGATTAAATAAATACTTCATGGATTCTGTTTAAAAATAAAAAATCATAACTTTTTCAAACCAACGGATGGGTCAATTGAAGATATCTGTCCCTCTTCTACTTCGTGATGGGTTTACCTACTTTCCTGCCATTTAAATTTTTTTGATAAAGGAAAATAATATTTCTACATCACCCCAAGGGCATTAAGTCCGCCTTTGTGCAAATTATGCATTAAGTTTTAAATAAATAAATAATAAATAAATTATTCTCATCCAAACTTGCACACGTCACACTTTAGGGGTTAATCCCGCAAAGTGTATTTTGCTCCAAAATACAGAAATATGTGTTTATTTACTATATAAAAAATGCCAAATATTATAAACGTGAAAGTTTGTGAGGATGTATGGATGTATGGGTGTTTGTTCCTCTTTCACGCAAAAACTACTGAACCAATTGCGATAAAAGTTGGTATGTAGATAACTGTAGACCTGGATTGACAAATAGGCTACTTTTTAAATTTAGATGTACGTGGGTGAAACCTCGAGGCGCAACTAGTTATTCCTAGATTTGGTTTATAAGAAAACGAAATCAGATTTTTTTTTTTTTTATTTAAACTTCATGCACAAAAATGTACAATGGCGGACTTAATGCCATAGGCATTCTCTACCAGTCTACCCTAGGGTGGTGCAGAAATGGGAGTAGTAGTATATCATAAACTTTAGAACAAATGAAAGAAATATAAATGCCAAAACAAAAAAGAAACAAAGAGTAAAATATGGGAATATATAAATATATACACATATAGATACAAAGATACATTCATACATAAAACGATAAATACATGCATATATACATACACATTATAATATATAAAGTATTAATGTTGTGATGATCCTGTAAAATTTTGAGAGGGGAGATCTCGTCGTACCTTCGCCTTGATCGAAAGGCGAAGGTACTTCTCTGTTTTACCACATAAAGGATGAATTTCTTAAAATGTTGGAAAACTTGTTCATTTTAAAACAAAAATCAAATACCAATTTTCATATTTATAACTTTAAAAAATATGGATATTTTTATTACCAAATAAATTTTACTGCTCTGCGATGTATTTTTCCATAACATTTATACCCACTTAAGAATATAATTTGTAAAAGTCCTTCTTTAGTGGCCCGTAAAATTTGAAATATTCGTGACTGGTAAACTGTATTTTGATATAATATATTACCCAGACAGATTTTGTCTCTTCCATAGTACCTACAGAGATAAGCGTTCTTTACTTTTCTCCCACTTTGTTTTTTTTTTTTCAAAGTTTGATGTAGTAGCTCTATTGGCTGCCCTGGTATTTGATTGATGACCATGGAAGTTATTGCGATTAATGAGCAGGACACGGTATTTTATTTTATGTGTTACGTATTTATACCTTGATTTTTATCTAGAGATCTAGGTTTAATCTCAATTACATTAGAATAATAATAACTCCACACGTCTCACACACGGCCGTCTGATCCCAAACTAGGCAGAGCCTGTACTATGGTAACCAGACTGCTGATAAACATACTTATATATTTCTAAATACATACATATCATAGATAAATTACACCCAGACACAGAACAAATTATCGTGCTCATCACACAATTATTTGTCCTGGAATATAAGATAATGTCAATGTTGTGTAAAATTAGCAATGTCAGATAAAACTAAGACACAAGTGACAATTCAGGAGAAGCTTCTGCTTCTAAAGAATACCATTCATTTACAGCTAGCTTAGCATTTTGCCAAGCATTTTTATCAGCGAAATAAACGTCTGGTTTATAATATGCTCATTAACATATCATGCATTTTATTCTAGTTTTAAATTTCTTCTCATTTAGTTCAAATATAACACAGTACCTCATAAAAAATGCATGCGATTTTGTTAATCTAAATTTTGGTTAAACTATTTTTTTTTCTTTGGTAATATAATGATGTATTTCACATCGTTTTACTGATGCAAGTGAAACTGTGTTGGAACTCGCAACGAATGTAATTAAAAGTATTTTGAACGAATTAGAAATATTAAAAATATTATTTTCTCTTTAGAAAAGCGTGGCATAAACGCAAAAAGTATGTAGACCAAATATTATTTTAGATAAACTGCGAAACACCCCTACAAATGGTGATCAAAGTCTATATATTCTCTAACTTTTTCTTATACTATGCTAGTGTAAGTAAAACTAATCATTTGCAGATAATGATGATGCAGACGAGGAAAGCAATCTAAACCTTGATACAAAATTATAGGCACAAATAAAAAAAGCGCCTAGTTGTACTTCGGCTTTCGGTACATTAAAATTTAGGTAATTTGTCATGTGGCTGTTAGGCTTTTTCTAGTAATTCTTCAGCTACATTCCTGCGATGATGAAAAAAGTTTGTGTTATTATATTACTCCTAAAGTCAGTAAACGCAGGTACTTATTATACAAAAAAGGTACACTCTAGCCTTTGACTTGTATTATGTAATAAATTCTAAAGAATATATTATCAAGACGAATACAACTCCCTGACAGATTACCTTAATACCTTAGTAAAGGTCGGTGCTATAATTCATCTACCACTTTCTACAATGGATGTGACTTTAATGTTATATTTTAGACCTTCAGGGCTTGTAAATACAGACTATAACGGGTAAAAACTCATTAGATATAATCTATTATCAACTGAAAGTAACGATTAGGCGTTAAAAAAAAGCTGAATGGTTCGTGTATTAATTTTACAAAAACCTTGCTAGTTTAACCCAATTTTTCTAAACATTATTCTTAGTATATTCTTTAGCCGCATTAATCTCAGAAATCAGTTTCAGGATAAACATAAGTTACATTTTTCATTAATATTTAAGTATAGAATACTTACTATTGTATATATCATCCCAATTATTTATTAAAGCACTTCTTTACTTTTCTCCGTAGTTTTCTCCTCTCTCTCTTTAATTTTCAACCGTTAGCTCCGGTGAAGCGATGACCGGCACCCACACGAAAAAAACAAGTCTGTGAGTCGAATTTGTTTGATAGTGCACTTAACACGTTTTCTTTTGGTTAAAATTTTTTAATAACTTTTAAATAAATTAAACAATGTCAGTTCAAGCTATACCAATAAATTATGTAAAACAAAACAGTTAAAACTTCATGAAATGTGATCGAAATTCGATCAATCCCTAGTTCTTGTTGATCCCGCAGTGCTAATGCTCTGTTCATCAGGATAGTTGTAGGAAACCATTACGGGGTATTTGGCCCTGAATCTATTTACCATTAATGCGACATGCAGCCCTCTATGCAGAGGATGTCTCAACGCAGAGGAAACGTTAAACATTATCCTGGAGTGCTAGGGAGTGGCCACTCAACGGGCAAAAAACCCTCGCGGACACGAGGTCGCTTCTAGAAGCCTGTGAACGCCCCAGGAGGCTTCTGTGCTTGGCTGGCTAAGCTAGCCAGTCATATCTGAACGCATAATGGACTGGTTTTGAGTCTAAATGCAGAGACAGAGCACTTAACCAATACCAATAATGGTTGTGTCAGGACAGGGTTCACGTGCGTCGGTAAGTGTACTGGGTTAGTTCAAACCCGCAATCAAGCGATTGCAAGTCTTAACTACTTTAAATAAACGGGTTAAAGGAATCAATCAGTATTTTTAAAATAATATTCATTTAAAACAGCCGACTACAGAAATTCTATGTAACCGATAGTCGTACCATTTAATTAACTTTACAACTATCGAGGGAGGGTAAACAGCCGACTTTATGTTTTTCTTCAACTCCAAATCGAAATTGAATATTAATATAACTAACAAGCTCGCTCGACTAGAAGCGAAGCTTGATAAATGGAAACCTTTAATCAGTTCAGTCAACCATTTCAGCCAATTACTTATAGGTACTAAGTTTTCGAGCCAAATAATTTGTAAGGTGTAATTATTTAGAGTAGTGTTGTGGCGATAGCGATTGTTTCGCTATCGATTGTTGACTTTGGAAAATAGTAACTTTATCGACATATCGTGCTATCGTTACAGTCTATGGAATGAAGACTGTCGATGGTACTATCAAATTATTAATACTTAAAAAATCTATGACTTATTGATGACTTTCGATACTATTAATACATTATAGTCGATTAGCAGCAAGAAATATTGTGAAATTTAAATGATTTCTTTGATTTATATTTTTAGATTTTTTATCTATGATATTGTAGTTAATACTATCCATAGTATTGATAGTATTATCGAACTCGATAATTTTGATAGGGCTGTCGATAGCACGACTGATTTTCTAGGCCTCTATAGTATCACTATACTATCGATAGACTATCACTATCGCAACAATACTATTATTGAGCAGAAATATTGTTCTGTAAGATCAAACGGCATTGCAGTTGCCCTTAATTTTATAATGTTTTGGTGTAACGCTCTCTAGAATACAAAGGCAACGACCGATCAAGCTAGGTAATCATGTTCGATCAGAAATGTGTACACTGATGTCGCAGGACGCTTCTTCGCTTGACAAGCGGCCCCTGTCGTGCTCAAAACTAGCTGAGCATCCTTAAAATACACTCTTGAGTACAACGATATCATTCGTTAGATATGGTTTTTGGATGGAGTTGATAATAAAAATCTATTTAACAAAAAATTAAACCGAAGTAAAGAACTAAAAAGCAAAAAATAAATAAACTTGAACGGCGACTCAAAATAAGTTTATATCAAGTTTGATAGTTTATATAAATAAGCTCAATACGTAAGACTTAAGGTTTATTTATTTTTTGCTTTTTAGTTCATTTCGTCGGTTAAATTTTTTGTTAAAAAGATTTTTATTTTATGTTTTTTTTTTTCATCATCAGCTCAGCTACATGATGTGGTGATTTCTGAAGACAAATACCTGATAAAGTAATGAAAAGTAAACAGAAACACTATTCGTTCCTACAATTTTCGAGGGTTTCTCTGAATTTTATCAGGATCCCATCGTTAGATCCTGACTTCCTTGACATGGGACCACCCTTGAGGTAAATACCCTATCCAACAAAAAAAGATTAATCAAAATCGGTTCATCAATAACGGTGTGAGGGCTGAACATACATAAAAAAAACAAAAAAAATATATACGGTTGAATTGAGAACCTCCTTTTTTTTCTGAGAATCTACGAAAAATTTCTTAACCAAAAGAAAATGTGTTAAGTGCACTATCAAACAAATGCGACTCACAGACTTTTGTTTTTTTCGTGTGAATGCAGGTCATCGCTTCATCGGAGCTAGCGGTGTGGATGTGGTATGACGGAATTGAACCGACTAAAACCACACGGTGTTCCATCACAAGTGGTTCTATTGCAAGGGACCCGGGTATACCCTAAGAAGCAAGGCTCAACGCGACTGACAGACTGAGTTTTAACCGACATATAGACAGGTAATACTCTGAACAATACTGTATCTATACTAATAATTAAACTGAAGAGCTTGTTTTTGATAACAAAATTCGTGATGAAGGTTAAGTGTTATTTGAAAGTCATTCTAAGTTGCAAAGCAGTGAAAATGAACGTGGGAACTGCGAGCAAATGCAAGTGATAATAATGTAACCTGTAAGACATTATCAATGGTTATAATCATTAGATAACAACTTGAGACATCTCACACACGGCCGTCTGATCCGAAATTAAACAGAGCCTGTACTATGGAAACCGGACTGCTGATAAACATAATTATATATTACTAAACACATACACATTATAGATATAAGAGGGGCTCGTGGCTAAGTGGAAACGGAGTAGGTTAGCACATTTCAAGGTTAAGTAATATTAGCCAGGTCTGTCTTAGGATGGGTGACCATTCCTAACACATTGAGACCCCTGTGCCTCGGAGCGCAAGTTAAGCTCTCGGTCTCGGTTGTACACGAACATCTGTGGCATTCGTTACGGGTAGTTGGAAGCCTAAAAAGTCCGACAACCTGGTCTAACTACAGAACTTCGATATCGCGTAGTACTTGGGCTGTGGAGGTCTGATGGTAGTCGCTTCACGTAAAATATCGAAGTTCAGCCGTATCGTAGTTAGACTGAAAGCCGACCCCAACTTAGTTGAAAAAAAATCGCAAAGGATGATGATATACACATTATAGATAAATTACACCCAGACAGAGAACAAATGATCGTACTCATCACACAATTTTATTATTTGTGAGAATCGAATCAGCGACCTCTGGCTCTGCAATCAGGATCTTTACTAACCACTAGGCTAACAGGCCAATATTTTTTACATATCAAATATACAGTCCTTATACATTTTTTTTTGTAACTTTATGATAGAAACAAATAGAAATCACTGTTGCCAACATTAGCAAGAAAAGAAAAAAACAAATGTGTAAGAACTTCGGCTAAGATCCAAAAAAATCGAGCGTTACAACTTTTTAAGTAAGAGCTAATGCTTTTGTTTTTAGTATAATCCTTGTAGATTTACTGAACAGCTATTTGGATTGATGGAACCTAATACCGATTGAAATACTTCTGTTAGCACCAATCTCACCACTATTGCTGTAATCTATCAAATTCATGAAATAACAATAACTGCTTTGTTGTTCGTCAAATCAGCACTCAAATAATCATTATCAATTACTTATAAAAAGGCTAAGCATGCCGCCTAGCCTTTTTATCACCCCACCAATGTTAGGCTAACCATTATAACTATTCATAATAATGTCTTTAACTCATTTTTATTAAATAGTGAACTTTTTTATCATCTGTTATAGTTTGCCCCTATTTTTAATGAAATAAATACGAGTTTTTGATGTTTATAACACATCCGAGCTGAAGTGATATTTTTATCTTTTTCTGTAGCGTTTATCAATACTTTAAAAACATATCATATTTAGTTTCCACAATTCAAATTACCCACGAAATGAAAATAATATTTCATTTGCCATTGAATTAAAGAAATTCCCAACGAATTTAATTTGGACGAAGCATTATTTTTGTTGAGATTTATATTATCTGTGGCCACTCTCCACAGTTGCGATGAAACCGTTCATTTTAAAGGTGGTAATTAGGTTTCAGAACCTTTCCTTTGTATTCTTAATGTAACCGTGTCTGTAAACGGTTGAATTACCGCCTGTAAAGTTATTTAGTAATAACAATAATTTATATTACATTATTACACAGCGCTTTCAAGATCGAGCAACTAAGTATATACAGGCTGTTACAGAAAAATGTGATCATATTTTAAGGTCGTATATAACTAATACCAAGGGTGTTGATGGAACGTCCAAAATTTTATGAAAATATTTGCATGAAAAATATAAAAGCAAAACTATTGAAATTTACATGAACATTAATAATAATAATATGTTGTTGTTTAGAAATATGTACCTACATCAGAAAAAGCATATTCCGAAGAAAAAGAAAGTTTCAATAAATCTATCAATATCTATTAATTGTTTGTTTAATTAATTTTATAAATGAAAATGTCAGACTTCTTTCGTTATGACATTTGTGTAATTATTTTGTATAAATTTAATTTAACTAAACAAAAATGTTTCCTGGAAATGAGTAGGTACCAGTGCACAAACGTGTCCATCTCTAAGGACCATAGAAGGTGGTATATTATAGTGGTGGGACTAACTGCTTATAAACATACTTATATTACTAAATACATACAATAGATACAAGGAAAAAATGATTGTGCTCGTACAATTATTTGTCGTGGGTAGTAATCGAACACTTGCCCTCTGGCTCAGCAGTGAGGATCATTAACCACTAGACCAACAAGCCTATCAACACAATTATTGTTAAACAATACTAGTCTTGTTTAACCACGACAATCTGTAGCTCGGAGATAAAAGAGGTTAGGTATTTTCCGAGTCTAAGACTTCTGATACGAAGTGGAAATATATCTTACATCCCTACGTTCTGTTATGTACAAAATTCAGATTTTTTTACACTTTGATGTTCCTTATAGGAAGTAACATGTTCAAATCTGCATGAACATGGTAAACAGATACGGGTCGGTTATTAATCTTCTAATATTCCAACAGTTTTTTTATATGAGATTTATAGCCGAAGGGTACAAACCTTTTGAAAGGAAATTTAGTGACATTTTTTCGAATAATATTCTAGTGGCTTTTGAAGATAGTAGCGAATTTATTATTGATGCCCATGGCTACTAGTAATGAAACTTATAGTTATTTTGTAACACACACATACGTGCGCTAACCACGAAGAACACGAACAAACATACATAGATACTTTATTTTTTAAGTACTTATAGTTATTATACACTAAGAAACACACAAGGCCAAAGCAAGTAGACAAAGCCATGTACTACAGACAAGGAAATTGCACTGAGCGGGAAATGAACCCACAACCCGCTGCAGGCTCTACCAAAACAAAGGTTCATAAAATAAAACTATCTTACACCCTATTTACATAGAATTCATTGTTAGTCACAACTGGCGCAGGCCAAACCACCCTATTTATACCAAAATAGGCTTTTAACTCCCCTTTTTTCGCAAATCCTCAACTTAAATATTTCTTAGTCGAAATTTTCAAAGAAACATACGGTTTAGCAAAAGATTGTTCAGATACTGTGGTATCCATGCATAATCCATTTTCCGGGAGAAACGGGCGGGCGCCGGTATCTCTGACCCCATCTGTGTTATTGCTCAAACGACTCCAAATGGGACTGATAACTCCGACTTTCATGTGCAATCTTTTTTGAGGCGATTTTTTCTGTTCTATTTGTTATTACGGAAATCTTGATCACTATGCTTTTATCGTAGGTCAGTCGTGAAAATAAAAATGTTGCGCCATTACAGTGTTATTCGATTGAAATTGTAGTCACGTGCTGTGTATTGGGAGCAGAAAGTTACTTGTTGATATAAACTACCCTGTATACTGAACTGAATAGTAACAGTAGTAGAATATTTGTAAAATTTTTAACCAACTGCGGGACAATGAAATAAGGTTATGTTTCTTTTGAGTTTCTGAGTATAGAATATATCGACGGGTGCAAAGTAAAAAGAGATATCTGCAAAATAGCTACTTTACAGGAGAGCGAAAAGATCTAAGTAGTGTGTTTTTTTTAAAATAATGAATCGATTTTTCTGTAAACTTAATGTTTACACTCTTACTCATTTATACATGATGTTTGTTAGTAGTATTATATTATAATACTTTATTTTTACGTCAGAATTTTACAGATAATATGACACATTTATGTGTAGCATCGATAATGTACAAAGAGCAGACTGTTCGCTTAAAGCAATCCCTTAGTGTTATTATATGTGTATTATATTGTATTGTAAATGGTTTTTTGTTTAAGAAATCCAGTGTGCTTGTAGAAATATGTATATTTATGTTGTTTCCATAGTTGTAGTGTAATTAAAAGAGAGCTAATAACTAGCATACAATATGTTTTATATTGACCTAATTCCATGGTCATCATTATTCGTAGATGCTATCAGTATATAATGCAGTTATAAATAATGAATTAAGGCAATATGCCACAGTATGTATGGGTATGCACTTGCATGCTTATTCTATTCTGTAAATCCTAAAGGGTTTTATACAATAGTGTGTAAATTTATTTCCCTAAGTAAAATGCTTATAGCGTAGGTTTATTCTTTATAAAACTACCAGTACGGTTATAAAATACAGAATAACTGATGTGACCTATTTAGTGATATATCATCACTAAATAGGTCTTTCAATGTACTTTACTACCGTAGATCTTCAATAGAACTAAAGATCAATTGAAAAAAGTAAATAAAACAAACTCGTTTCAAAAGCGAACAAGAAAATAATAATACAAAAAAGCGACGTAGTACCGTAAATAATAATACAAAATAGCGACGTAGTACCGTAAATAATAATACAAAAAAGCGACGTAGTACCGTAAAACACGACAAATAATAAACTAGACAAGGTACTCCAGTGAAGCTGTGTTCGAAATTCAACTTCAACTAAAATAAGTTTAATAATAACTAAACTTACTTGAAGAAATAAGATCCGTTGTTATACCCGAAGAAGGGCACAGTGTAAGTGAGCATCCAGATATTGCCACCTCCGCAATCGTAGTATGGCTTAGACCACTTGCCGTCTTCGTACGTTACAGAGAGAATCTCATCTGGTTCTCTATCTGTGTGCGCTGTGTCATTGTAGGTGTAGGTGTTGTATCCTGCAAGATAGAAAAATATATTTAGATTGACTATGCTATCATTGCATGATACAATACAAATAATTTATTCAATTAAAAAAAAGAAAAATTCAAACTGATTGGATGACAATGCTATAATTTGGCATCTTGGAGCTGATCTGATGATGGGGCTAGGAAGTGGATAGTGGAACTCTTCAGTATCTACTAGTAAACCCCTCGAATTGGAGCTTATATGATTCGTTTTATCCAGGTAGTAGAACACTTTTTTTATTTTAATTCGGTCCGGTTTTTTACTTTTAATGAACTATAATTATTGAATTAATACGGAGAAGGTTAAGTGCCAAACGTACATGCCTCTACTTTACAGATCGAAATAAAGCCTAATTTATTAAAGCATTTTTGCAAGCACTAGTTTTCAAACTTCCATGAAATATAATTATTTATTATAAGGGAAACAGCGCGATCAATAGGTAGTACATACCCTTGAATTCATTTACAGTTCGACCAAGTTATAATGACAGCGACCTTTGGCAGCAGAAAGATGATCGACCACATTTAAATAATGTATTTGTATTATATTGCTTATTTATATAATACCTAAGACTGTACATAAGAATAAATCTTTAGTAAAAGTTTCTTCCTTAAACTTGACTTCAATACATACCTACAGATATAACTCAAAATCACTTCAGTGAATTACGCTTTTGTTTCTCGAGGATCGTTTCTGTGAAAATCTGTGAGAACATTAAGTAGCCTTTTTACAGCAAATATTTACAAAGGTTTTGAAGATGAACAAAACTTTCAAGTTGTTTTCTTGCTCGGTTTAAACTGCTTGTTAAATTGAACGTCCCTTGCTCGGACAGTTCCGTGAAATGGTAATAAGCCTTATTTTGTTATGGTAAGTAGAAGTTTTTAACCAATTTTGAAGAAACATTTATTCGAATAATATATTAGAATATCTTTATGAAATAACAATCACTTGTTTGTGCATGACTCTTGGAAATCTGCAACTCAAGAGTCACAAGTGCTTTGCCGGCCTTTAAGGTGGGAGTAGGGGAAGGAAGAGAAGAGGCGAGTGCGGGTAGGGGATAAGAGGTTCAGGGGGGGGGGATTCAGCCTGTCCTCCTCTGGAACGCTCTACCGCAAGAAATCAGGATGGCACCTAGACGCCTATCTTTCAAAACAAAGGTTCGTGCTCTCCTCTTCCGTAAACTGGCTAAGTCATCAGAACAGTAGAAAAATATGTTTGTGTATCTATAATTTTTATATAACTCTATTTATATATTCATTCATGTATGTATGTATATATTTTTACATTTATTTATTCTGATATTACACTCATTCGTATGCTTCTTAATGCATCTATTTCATTAATTTCTACACCACCTTAAGGTAGACTGGCAGAGAATGCCTTAGGCATTAAGTCCGCCTCTGTACATATTGTGCATAAAGTATTAAATTAATAAATAAAAGAGGGGAAGAGAGGGAGAGGGAAGGGTTAGGGCCTCCGGTAACCTCACTCACTCGGCGACAAGCAGTGCAATCATTGCTTTACTGCCGGTTTTCTGTGAGGGCGTGGTATCACTCCGGTCGAGCCGGCCCATACGTGTCGAAGCATGGCTCTCCAACAGTTAATTTATTATTAAATTATTATGGAAGCGATTCAAGTAGCTCTCAGAAAGCATAATGGTGCTTGAAACTAATTTAACACCACTTGCAGTTTACTGATTTTTACACTGTGCTTATCTTTTTTTTAACCCTCAGGTATAAGGTGTAGTGAACGCTTAAGAACGAAATCTTAGAATGACACAAATGATAACCCAGAAGTAGTAATCAATTTAACTAAAATCAGTCAAGGCTCCAAATCAGCCGCAAATTTCAAAGTCCAATATCTTACAGAAATAGAAACAACTACTAAAAATAATTAAAAGCCGTTTTAAGAGGTATTTAACAGCTGATTTTCTGACACTTATCTCGCCACAAGTTTTTCGTGAAATCGTTAAACGTAACATGTGTAACTTCCATAAAGTTTGTAAAACTTTGAAGAGGGTTTCCTCTTTTATTTTCAACTGCCGGGTTACTTGAGTTTTCAGGAAAGCTTAATGTTATCGGCACGAACATCTTTTCTAAACCAAAATATATTATGTTATGTATAATATTGTGTACAATAAGTATACTGTTTGTTATCCAATTACTCGCTAAAATCACTATTTGGAACTAGTAGTAATAATAGGTGTGTCTAATTTCAATATACAGCACTAGGGCGATAAACATAACAAAACTATATGTCCCAAGTTAGGCCATGGTACCAAAATAAGGCAAATTGATGCCGGGAAAATGTAAAGTTATTTTAAATTTTCTTGAAACATTCATAAAAGTTGGCTAATGAGGTGTTCATGTTCAAAGGGACATTCAATTTCAAACTGAATTTTCCAATAATTAAATTCCAAACCTTTGTATCATAAGATATATTTGAAAGATGATCAATTTTGACGTAGTGCAATTAAGTGCTTTACGTTATAAACGCATTTACAACGAGTTTCAAAAGGTCATATTTTGCAGTCGAATAACAGATTTACAAAGTAAATTATCGTAACAATTTTAAGATTTCTTTTTATTTTTAAAAGATTTTATTTACCTTGCAAGGTTTGGTAGTTCTTAGTTTGTTTAGGTCAACCTAAACAACTAATACGCGTTGCAAGATCTTGCTAACCTAAAAGAGCTGTTGTAAAATATATTATTCCAAGATAATTAGATTCTCTCGACAAGCTTTTATATCACATTATAATATCTTATAATAACTTTTTATTTCAGACTTATGTTATTTTTGTTAGTATTTTTATGTTAGTGAAAATACTGCTTAAGCTAATAGGTTAGTATTTTTAGTTATTACATTATTTTATTTTATTTATTTATTTTATTTGTTTAATTGTACCTATGACTGTAGGCCCAGTGCTTGTACCGCTGAACGGGATCGGGAGAGGGCCGATCCCGAGCGTAGAGGACGTCGGCGGCGGTATCAACCGTCGACGGGGCCGCAGGCTGCCAGAGAGTGGGGACCTCTGGTAGCAAATTAACTGCTGCGGTAGGCGATAGGATGGCGGCCCGATCGCATCTTTGCGATCGGGCTGTTACACACATTGATTAGGCCGATAGGCGTGGGGAAGCCTGCTTTCCCCGGGATAGGGCTTGGCTAGGCGCGGCGTCGATCCGGGGGGGACCTGAAATAATATGGTCCGGGTCCTTCCCAGAGCAGGGCGCCTGAGACCGGCTGTCGGGGTGGTTTTTAGTGGAAACACCACATACTCCTGGCTCCTGCGTCCCCAAGGAGCCGGAGATCCGAAGGGATTTTCCACCCCGTCAACAAAAAAAAAAAAAAAAAACAAGGCCCAGTGCTTGTGGAAGGGGCAGTCTGGTCTGGCAGCGATCATTTTCAGAATGCTGTTGTCACTACCATGCAGGCGCTGTAGTAAGGAGGCCGCTTTCTTTCGCATAATTGCGTAGAAATCATTTATGCGAGCCTCTGCGTACATACCCGACGCGCTACAGCGCCACGGCAATCCCAACAGCATCCTGAAAGCATTATTATATTGAACAGGCAGGAGATTGTAGGCTCGTTACGTGTGTGACACCCACAGGCCGCTCGTGTAGAAAGACTGACATAAATGGTATAATGTAATAAAGAGATTTTTTTAATTTACTTCAAAACTTTTTATTTTTTTACTATTAAATGGAAACTTGATTTTAAAAATGATTTATACAGAATGTTATAGGAAGGTGTTGTCAAATTTTAGGATCATTATCGCTTTTCCTAGTATAGATGCACATATCTAAACAACAAATTACGAATTTTCACGTCAATTTCAATGATTTTATTTCCTTTATTTTTTGCAGACTTTTTAGAAAAATCTGGAAATTCCATGAACATTCTTAGTATTAAATACTTATAGTTTCATTAATGCCAGCCGTCTCTCATACGGATTTTTTTTTTAAATTAAAATTTATTGTGACAATTTTTTCAAGCTTTATTCTAATACAAAGGTCCACTAAACTGTTTTAAACAGTTTAAAATTATCGATAAATTTTCACGTTTAATTTTTCAGTTTTAAAGTAAGGTTACTGTATTAAAAATCACGAATTTTCATAAAATTGTTAGCGCTTTACGTTATTTACGGGGTTATTAGGGTGCGTTCTTCTAATATGCGACCCTAAAATACCACAATACCTTTATGTAACAACCTGTATATGGCCTTAAAATTTTACCGATTAAGCAAATATTAAGGGCAATGTTGATAGAAAGGCTTTATCATTAAATGTCCTTTTAAAAAAAATAATTAAGAAGATCTTTTGACATTGATATGGCAATGGGTACTTAACACGTTGTTTAGAAATATGTGCACAATCACATAATTGTACCATCAGGTGTTAATTTGTAGTCGGATATACGAAGGTAAGTGCCATGAGCTTTGCAAAGCATAAATCAAAGTGATGTGCCTCTTAGCGCCCAAGGTCGAAAACCACTTAAACTCGCTTGGCAAGCAAAGGCAAAACCACTTAAAAATTATGCTGATCAAGGAATCAAGAAGGGTCGTCCCTTGCTCTGCAGTGACAGTTGAATGGATGTCGTCTGTGGATAATGGGTTTGATGACCAGGTTTTACTTGAATAGGTTATCTAGAACTTTATCATAGAGAGGTGTAAAGTAAATCTTAGGAGTTGAAGGTTTTGCATTTCGTCGAAATGCTTACTAGATCACGAGCACTGACAGAAACAAATTAATAATAACAATAATATAAATGTGAAAGTTTGGATGGATGGATGTTTGTTACTCTTTCACGCAAAAACTACTGAACCGATTGCTATGAAACTTAGTGTGTAGATAGCTGCAGACCTAGATTAACATATAGGCTACTTTTATCCCGATATTCCCACTGTATCAGGCCTTACGCGGGTAAAACCGCGGGGTGCTGCTAGTGATATATAAAATAGATCAAAATAAATCATCTTTATAAATGAATGTGACTGTGAGCAACTCCGACGTGAAGACGTTGAAAGACGTAGAGACAAGTTTTTTACACTTTCTTTTATTTCTTTATATTATATTTATATTATATATATATATTTCTTTATATTTAATTGTATTAGACGTTACATTTCGGTAATTCGTCGTTAAGTATTACTAAAGGAGGAAAAACTAATTACTCACACTCTGTTTATCAACCCAACAGCAACAGCATAACAATATAAATACTTTTTATTAATACACTAAAGTTGAAAGTCAAAACTGAGAGATAATATTCAAACTTATGATATCTGTTACAATTGTGGATTTAACACTAAAAGCTTCAACACTAAAAGATTTAACACTAAAAGCGATAGCTGATGACAGCGAATCGCTTTTAGATGTGTTCATGTGGGCCGGTTCGACCGGAGTGATACCACAGCCTCACAGAAAACCGGCAGTGAAGCAATGGTTCATTGCTTTTTGCCGAGTGAGTGAGGTTACCTGAGGCCCTAACCCTTCTCCGGATCCCTCCTACTTAAGGCGCCGTACGGCACACCGTGTGCTTTTTGTCGGTTCGATAACGACACACTGCCCCACCGAAAACCCCGGTGGGGTGACGGCCCAAGGTAATTTCCACACGCAAAAAAAAAAAGGCCTTACCCTTCCCTCTCCCCCCCCTTCTCCCCTTACCCGCACTCTCCCTTTTCCCCCCTTCCTCCCCTTCCCCTACTCCCACCATAAAGGCCGGCAACGCACTTGTGACTCTTGAGTTTCAGGTGCCTATGGGCGGCGGTAGTCGCTTACCATCAGGTGACCCGTCTCCTCGTTTGCTCCTAGTATCCCATAAAAAATTGTTTTGTCTATGAAGACGTTTACCAAAACCAACGGCCGTGTGTTTCGACACAGCCCCACCCATTTTTTCAAATCAAAGGTAGGTGTTTTTTCATTTTTATTTAAGTATTATTATTTTCAGGAAGAACTGACATAAATTCATTTGTCGACCATGTTGGTAAAGAGTTGACAGGACTTTATAAAGATGATTCTGCCGGATGAACCTGCCACACAAACAGGCCGTATTCATTCAACTCTAACATTACCCAAAAACCCAACGCGCGCCGACGTGCGGCCAACGCCCGTCATCTGGACACAGTGTAAGGCCACATTTTGATTACGTGGTTGAACGCGCGTTGACGCACCTCAACAAGAACACGCGTTTTGTTCAAATCGTTTACATGCTAACGCGTGTTTTGATCAGACGTGCACTCGATCATTGGTTAGCCGTACATTCGTCGACAACACGTGATTTTAATAAAAGGATTGGGACATTGAAATAAAAGTCTGTATACCATTTTTCACATAGCATGAGTTCGGTGACCCTCCATTTCATACATTTCACGTAGTTTTATTTGTATAAAATAAAATGTGAAATACAAGAAATGAACCCGAATTGATAGAGAAATAAAAATCAAATTTAATTTTAAGACAATTTTTAACGAATACAAAGCATGAAATGCGACAACGCCCGAGAAACGCTCGCTATATGAACACTATGCAAAACCCAATGTGGGTTTGACGCGCGGGCAACGCCTGTCATCTATAGGTACTCTAACTAATCATAAATAATCATTTGTTTTGCGGCATTTATACACATTTGGGAATAAATACATATTTTCTTTTAAAGTATAACATGTTTTTATAATGTATTCATCAAATCAGGAATAGCTCATGAGATTTTTGTGTTATGAGGTATACAAAAAACGATTAAACCTTTCATTCAATTAACAAGGGACTAATTGTGTAGTACCTACAGTAATTACTATTTTGAGAGCTCTTCAATAACGCGGGTAAGTATAATAGAAACGCTATTAGAGAGCTCTCGTCAAATAATTGTAGTTTGATGACAATATAGAGAGGCAAAAGTTTAGAACTATTATATCAATAACTAGCTGATACTCGCGACTTCATCCGAGAAGGAATTTGATATAAAAATGTTATTCTATAATAATTATTTATGTATTTAGAAATATAGTATAAGTATGTCAATCAGTTACCTCTGTCTGGTTACCATTATACAGTTTGCCTAGTTTGGGATCAGATTGCCGTGTGTGAGTTGTCCCAAGATATTATTATTGTTAAATTTGCAGAATTCATGAAAAATTAAAATTTGTACATAATATATGTTTAGTAGATAGTTACCTTCTACACTACTTATATCTATTATGTAAGGGTACGAACTCTTGGCTTTTTTAATTATGCTTAATTATGCTTTTATCATACAGCAGCAATCCTGTCATCCTGTCTTTGTGGTTATATAGGTCCCATGGATCGTAAACAAAAGTATTTGGCTACTATCGATCCTGTTATTACAACGTGCCATACGTCACTGTATTGAATGTTGTGGATTGGATCTTGAAAAGTTGCAATTTTGACTGGCTTGTTGGCCTAGTGGTCAGTGACCCTGACTGCTATGCTACACGTCGTGGGTTCGATTCCCACCTGAGTCTGGGTGTTCTTTGTGTCCGTTGTTTGTATGTTTGTAAAGACCCCGGCGACACAGGAGTAATTCCTAATGCAGGAGTTGTCTTATAAAAAAAATAATAATAATAAATTGGTTGAGTGCTGAGGAAGGTAGCAGGGATGTACTGGATGCGGAAGGCGGAGAACCAAGTGCTGTGGCGCGCATTGGGAGAGGCCTATGTCCAACAGTTGACTACGATAGCTTGATTGATTGAAATCTCACTAATATTATAAATGTGAAAGTTTGGATGGACGGATGAATTTGTTACTCTTTCACGCAAAAACCACTGAACCGATTGCTTTGAAACTTGGTATATTGATAGCTGGAGACCTGGATTAACGCTAAGGCTACTTTTAATCCCGATATTCCCACGGGATCCGAAGTTACGCGGGTAAAACCGCTTCGCGCTGCTAGTTGGTTATATTTTAAGTCAGTTGATTACATGGCTTAAAGTCCTTCTAACATCTTCTAAATCATTTAAAAGTCTAAAACTCCTTATTTTAAAGAATCTTATAAAAATACGAAATAAGCCAACAAATTATCAGATACAAAGGATCTTTAAGCAAAAAGATTCGCAGAATTCACTAAAGACGCTTAAGATTCCTCAATTGATAAACTTCCCAAAGGAACAAACAGATATGAACAGAATATTTTGGCCTTGTTCTTTAATCAGAAAAACAAAGCCTTCGACATCATTTACGAGAAACTTACAAAGACAAACTGAGTTTGTTAATAGATATTGTGGAGTATTGTGAGATTCCAATAGCAGGGCTTACAGATGGGGCTGAAGCAGCATTGGCTTTCAGTTATAAGACTTCTGCCGTGCTATTGTCTGGTAAAGTTTATTGTTCGTACACAATTATTGGAATATAATATAATTTAAATTCCAACAATTATACATATTTATAATGATTTTCCAAGGATTTACCTTTTATTTTTACATAGATTTTTTATGGGATTTGCACCCTGCAAACGAGCAGACGGGTCACGTGATGGTAAGGGACTAAAGCCGCCCATGGACACCTGAAACTCTAAAGTCACAAGTGCGTTGTCGTTCTTTAAAGAAGGAGATCGGGAAGGTCTTGGGTAGGGCCTCCGGTGACCTTCCTCGCTTCGCAAAACACATGCGTTGTGTTTCGCAATGCTTCACGCTGGTTTTCTGTGAGGCCGTTTTATCACTCCGGTCGAGTCGGCCCATACGTGCCGAATCATCTTTGTGATTATGCTTAATATTTGTTCATAAAATTACTAGATTTATTAAAATATAAAATTTGAAATAACCAGCCCGGGAGGTGACATTGGTGGCAAAATTTAACAACAAAATTAAACACCACATCTTAAAGGAGTCAAGATGTCGATGATAGCTGTTAAATCTTCAAGTTTTCTATTATTGAATTAAGGGAATTCAATAACCTTTCAAGTATCTCAATTACCTTTCAGCAAGCTTAACTTTCACTGGAATACTTCGAAGACTATAGACCGTTGAAATTAATCAGCCAGTTGATACTGTATACAAAATAGTGTCAGTGAAAAGTTCGAGGGGTTTACTAGTAACCACTGTAGATTTCCACTATCCACCTCCAGGCTCCAGCATCAGATCCGCTCCTAATAGGCTTATGTAGTTCAAGAAATAAGTACTATTAGGAATTCATTCCTGACATGGAACTAGAATGAACTATTCTGTGAGCTTATAGGGCTTCGTTCCATGTTTCTTGACAGTACTTTTTTTTTTTTTGTTTATTTAAATGCGCGACATGGCGGCGAACAACTGAATGAGAATGAGATACATACTGTCTGCACATAGTTAAGTCTTTTTATGAAATACTAACGAATATTTTTACTTTTTTTATTGGCTCAACAACAATTATTTACACTAATTTACAGTCATAAATATATACTAGTCTACTACTTAATTGCTACTAGTGTAGCAATTAAGCTAACTAACAAATAAGCACCACATGCATTATTATATTCTGTTAAGTAATGGTAACAATTTTCAAAATAAACAATTGTTTCATAAATATTGTAGATTATTGTATTCTTAATAGTTGTTAAAGATATATATATATATTGACTTACTAATTATATTTTTTATTATATAAATGTCAATAAATGTGTTCAGTGGTTTTATGGGTATAGGAATGACAGTCCTTAGCATGCAAAGTATGAAGTGGATCCAAATATTCATTCAATGCAGTTGCAATGTACTACTCATGCTGAACTATTAAAACTAGAAGTCTGAACTAGTACATGTGAGATGTGAGTGACTGTAGTAGATTCGAGCGCTGGTTTTATAGACCGAGCAAGGACAAACCTAGCGGGTCTGAAGCAGGTCGTCCCATTCGCAACTCGTCATACATTCTCAACTCGTCCCGTTCACAACTTGTCCCGTTCGCAACTCGTCCTATTGTCGTCGATTTGAGAATGGGACAAGTTAAGAATGGGACAAGTAGCTATTTGGACGAGTTGCGAATGGGACGACCTGCTTCAGACTTGCCAAATTATAGTATTATCATCCAAACTACATATACCAATAAAGTTTCATTTTGATTAGATAATTAGACGTTACGGAAGGATGGTATGTGTCCCTCAACAAATGCAACTGAGCGTAGTGTAGAGGTTTCGATCATAGACTTGAAACAAGTTGTCCTGATTGTGGGTGAAATTGTGTTAGTTATATTTACAGTAGATTACAATTCGGTTTATATTGTTCAATAATTGTTTATCCTATATTATAACAAGTATTGTTGTATTTATAGAACACGATTGAATATCTACCCACTCATAATAAATTATGTTCGTTCTGAAATATGTTATTAATAAATATCTTTTTAAAATAGTATAATTAGTTGTATTTGCTATACCGTTTTATACTTTATTTAGCAAATTTTCACCCTGAGTATGAATAGTGTTTGCTTTTTTATAACTCCACTCTAAAGCTATGCCTATAACATATACAAGAAAAATAATAATTAAAATACAGTCAAAATCCTTTTTATGTTTACAAATAGGTAAAAAATGCACTTCAACATACGATGTAACGTACCAATTTATAATTTAAAGCATATTTTAGTGCTGAAGTTACGAGTATTTCAAAAGTTTTATGTAACACAGGGCGATTGAGGGCCTCGAGAGCCATTGAGATTTTTCTTATTCTGCCAAAGCAAAAGTTATTTGACTTTTCGTACCATTATCTACATGTTTTTAAAGTAACTGACACGGATGCGATTTACGATTTCAATGAAAACTAATAAATCCTAATCATTTTAAACATAAAAACAAAAAGCAAAACGCTATAATTAAACTTAAGATCGGTATTCTAGATTAATAGTTAAAGTTTGAAATAAAATTTATAAACAAAGGACCGTATTTGAATATGTTGTAGTTTCGAATAAATATACATATTTTCCTCGAAAAGCTTAAAACTTCGACTATAACTAATTCCAGTAACTGTTGAATAAATATTTTACTTGAAACTAAAGTGTGTCTTTGGGACTCATTTGACAAATTGCGAAAAGATTTTCTCCTTCGAATCTGACCCGGCGTTGCCTTAAACAAGGGTAAATCGATTGCCTGCAATATTGCCCTAGGGATTTGCGATTTTGTATAAATAACAAAAGATAGGGCACCCGTTGTTTGTAGGTCTTTGAATAATTTGAGGACGAGAAACTTTGAGATTTCTTGATGGATCATTTAAATGCCGAATGTTTTGTTTATAGTTAGAGAAGTACGAATTTACTTGCCAAAATTCATTGTTTATTAATAGGGTTCTAGGAGACCAGGAATTCTTAAAGTATTTTCTTGAATATTTCTAATAAAGGTTTAGAATAAACTTCTTGTCTTACTGTGTTCTCTTTGTGAAAGTGTGAATATTCTGTGAAATCACTTAAATAAGACATAAACGTTGTTTTTTTTCTTACAATGCTGTGTGTTGTTGTTCATTTAACCTAAAATTCAAAATTTTTATTTCACCGTGCAAAAAAGTTTCACTTCAAAACAGTGAAAATATAAATAAATAAAGTATCACTTACCTCTCCTGAACTGATTGTGGTTCTTGATCACGCGCTCCGCATTTTTTCGTGCGATGTAGAACCACTCCGACGTATTGCTCAGATATTTGTATTCTACAGCCAAATCTTTTGCCAATATCGGACCTTCGGGCAGCCGGTACGCGAACGGACAAAACAATTGATAATCTTTATACTGAAGTTGGTCGTAGCAATTTCCAGCTCCGAAAATGTCGTCATCAAATTCAACCATCGATAATACGCTAGCATGTAACAAATATTCGTTGTGCATTACTTCTGGCCCAGCATACTTCCATAGTCTTGTAAGCATATTTGCTCGATTAACAGCCACGTCAGCTTCTATCCTAAATCTTTCTTGTGCGTATCTATCTACAACTCCTACTCCTAAATTCAAATGTGTACCAGCAGTACAATTCTCTCCAAGCAAATGTTGAGTCTCTATCAATCTTAGAAACCTAGTGACTACATCTTCGTGAACAGGTCTTGTGACCGTTACATTTTCTGCTATAACGCTTATATCTCCTAGTTCAGCGTTATCATCTAAATTTATTTTCGTATCATTGTTATCATAACTATGTTCTACATTAATGAAGTGATCAACTAATGATACATCGTCTGTAGTGATGTCAGTTTTTTGAGTAATGGATGTATTACCGAAGAATTTTTGAAAACTATATGGATCTCTTTGACCATCATCATCGTCTGGCACTGCGTAAGGTTTTAATGCTGCTATCACAGGATCCTCTCCGGATTTGTCAATACTCTCTGAAACAATAAAAAAATAGGTTATAATAACTTTTCATCCATTGTTTACCATTTAATGAGAGAATATAATACCAATAATGCTCGTCGTATCGATGAATGGTTAGGGTCCGTGTATATATTTTTAAAACAAAGTTTTTTTTTGCAGTATTATAGTAGTTTCCTGTCTGATAGTTGTTATATAGGCTGTTACGCGTTTTTATAGGGCGAGGATATCTACCAGTACATCAGAAAAATATCTGATAGCAAAACTTCAGATAATGTGAAGATCGATGACGTTTAAAGTGATAGTCAGTCAAAAGAGACGTCCAGTTCATCTAACGGTGATGAATTAAAAGCGGGCTTCTCCTGCTTTGATGGTTAGCACTGGACCGTTCCAGTGCTAACCAATGCTAACCATCAAAGCAGGGGAAACCCGCCTGTTCCAACTGTAATACCTCCATTTCCACCTGAAGCAAGCTCGAGTATTGTCATTCTCAAGTAGCACGAGCCGCAGTCAGTCACATCATGTTTGGGCTATGAGTAAAGGATGAATTTCGAACAGTAGCTGCTACAAATTGCACGCGTTGCCGGGTGACCAACTTTAATTTTATGCTGAGGAGGGCTCAATCAATCCCGAAACAAACAAGTTATGCGTGATTGAATTCAACGATTGCACAAACTGTGGTGTAGATACATTGGCCATGAGTCACGGTTAAGGTCAACCATCATCCAGTAATAAGAAAAGCTATATTTCTATAAAAAAGGCCCATGAAATATCATTACACGCAAAATGTAAGCAATACAATTTGTGGTGGACATAAAGTTGATTTTTGCATAAAATGCATTAAAAAAAACGAATTTTGTATTTTTCTAAAATTGATCTCATTAAAACTAGTGCCTCAATAAAATACTCCTAAAAAAAAAAAGCTGGTCTAAGCACATGTGCAACAAACATAAAGAAAGTTATATTAATTCGGTGAAAACTCCTTAAAAAAATTTCGTCTAATCGATGAATGGTTAGGGTATATAGGGGGAGGACGAACGTTTAGGTGTCTACGTTTAAAAAAAATTCCATTCTTCAAATTGAATAAATCCTATTTCCACTGCCCTATGTAACATGTACATTTAAACAGTAGTCAACAGGAAATCCAATACTGCAAGTAAACTAGAACTTCGTACCGGTACGCAACCTAGTACGCATGCATAAGATAGTAGGCTTCAACTGGCTGAAACCCAATCTTTTGTAAGGCGAACGCTCCGACTGCATGCGATTGTTCGAATGGGGTTTCTACCAGTAGTTTATGTTATATATAAGGTATTTTGTTGTTCACACATTTTATTTAAATAATATGTATATGTCAATGCAGCATTTATTTTCATTTTATTTTCAAGGGTAGCTAGTTGCAAACAAAATTTTTAAAAGTATCGCACGACCAAATTTGTTGACGAATTTACACAAGATTTCACCCCAAGAAGTTTCTAATCATCCGAATTGTAATATATTCGGATAGGATCTAAGTAAAAAGCTTCTGGATAAAAGTAAAGTGCTTTAGATGTGACATATTTTCTACCTTACAACTCAGCTTTATTGAATTTTTGGATGATGGCAATATTATGCAGACGGTTATAGGGTAGTGCCTTATTGTGAAAATTTCTTTTGAAAGGCGCAGAGCAATAATGTCTGCGAAGATATTTTTTTCTATTAGGGATTTAAATAAGTTTAGTAGCAGCGCTTTACTTCATTCGAAGACGAATTTGACGAAAAATTTGCTGAGCTAGAGAAAAAGTTGCCATGCCGATGTCGGTTAACCTTTTCTTTTACATATATCTTTACCAGCAGCGCACGCGGTTTCACCCGCGTAAGTCCCGATCCCGTGGGAATATCGGGATAAGAAGTAGCCTATCCGTTAATCCAGGTCTCCAGCTATCTACATACCAAGTTTTATAGCAATCGGTTTAGTGGTTTTTGCGTGAAAGAGTAACAAATATCATTCCTCAGTGGATATTATTGTATAATATTTTTAGGACAGTTTTGTTTTAGCGGATTTAATTAATCTATCCTATCCCTTCTTGAGCTTCACAGTAATAAAACTGTATTGTTTCCTGAGTACTTCAAAACATTCATTGGGAGTGTGTGTGGCTACGGCGGTACTGTTCTATAGCGTTCAATAAAGATATTATACAAAGAACAGAGGTCTGTGAGTAACTCTTATTTACATTTAAATGCACAGAATAAATAATTTAGAAGCCAGCCAGAATAAGAGAGAGGATGCATTTCAAATGTCTAGATAAACAGTTTTTTTAAATGGAATACACACTAGATATTTACCAAACAACACCCAAATACAATATGCAGCATAACGTGTAAATGGATAATTCTATCAAACTTTTTTTTTTGTGTTTTATAGGATTAACAACACACTACTTTACCACTATTCTAGTTTTGTTTTTTTTGTAAAAGAGAACTCTGTTCAATATCTGCAACAGCAGAACCACTCAGTATACTTAATCCTTAATTATTGTCATTTTACTACGTCACATAATTTTTAGTTAAAGCGCTGCCGAGGCTTGAGCTTGAGTTAAAATTGGAGTCAGTTATTTCTAACTCAGGGCCACAGACAATGGAGTGTTTGCTAATGTCCTGTCGAGGTAGAAGTGACACTTTGAGTCGTCTATTTCTAGTATTAACTAAATTGGCAAATAATTCTATGATAACAACACCAGTAATAAACTTTAAGGTTGATGTGGTGTTAACTACCCTGCTTCTTTCCCACATGAAGCTCTTATAACTCACCAGCAGATAAGTTTAATACCACCGATCCTCCTGGAGGAGGCTACTGGACTCATTCCGATTACTTAACGGTAGGGAGACAAGGTTTACATTTAGTTTTAATATGCTTTTGAATACAGCCAGCTTGATGAAAATCTGTCACCGTAGACCGTTCACATTTGTAACACAACACCAGGAATGCAAGTAGCACATAGAAAACCCTACAAAAACTCCAAAAAAAAAAAGAAATTAAAGCATTTCAACGCGATTTACTTTGGTTATGGCTTACTGACGTCGTTAAAGTTCAATGAGGTTAATGATCCTATAATTGCGTTTGTTTAAAATCCCCTCCCCCACATTTGTAGTATTATTCATTTCATTAGTATCTTTTGTAATCAGTATTTTCTAGTTGATTAAACTGTGAGTGAATATTTACTCTTCTGGGCTTTGAAATATTTATTTTTGTATATACCTCACAACACATCATTTCAAAATAAAGGATTTGCGACTCAAAACTTTCTGTCATCCACCATCCTTACCAGAACTTGATCCAATTGACCTCCAATTTTAACCACCGAGTCAAAAAGTGTATGTATCTGTAAGTATCTGTATGTGTCTCATAGCTCTTCAACCGATACACTGATTTTTATTTGTTTAAGAAGTGGCTTTGCTATTGTTACGAATAACCCGTCATCTATTGGCGACTGTGGGAAGTCGTATAGAGCTACAAAATAAAGATACACGCCATCTGTTGAGACAACACGGAACTAAGTAGTTAGTAACCCGTTAATGGAATATTTTACGATGTACGATTCTATTGTTGTGTAGAAATTACCAGAGGTGTCGCGATTTTTCTGGAAGTACCGTTTCGCTATATAAAGCGTGGCATTGCAGAGTCGTTAGTTAGTTATCAAGTGAGTGTCAAGTGAGTTAGTTTTCAAGTGAGTGTCAAGTGAATTAACAGTGACTAAAGTGTAAGTGAATTAAGAAGTTTAGTGTAATAGTGATAATAAATTATTGTAATTGTGTTGTTGCTAGTTTCCCTGTGTATTTTGTGATATATTAAAATAAATTGACTCTATTTCGGTAACAATCTGGTATAATTCTCTAATCCCGAACCTCAACTCGTAACACTATGATCGAAGAAAATCTGTTCCGCTGTTTTGAACATCATTAGCCCTTTTCTAATCCTTAAAGGGATGTAACTTCTACTGGTTTGATCGACTTGAAATTTAGTGTATTTTGACGTAAATGAAATTTCAATAACATGGTAACCTTGACCTGTTCCTGCAAGATCGTCTGGAATCAGCCGGATACCTAACTCCTTACCAACTTATAGCAGAGAAACCGTGTTTGAGCTCATTGGAATATCTTAATGATTAGATAACTTTTTTTGGGTTTTGTTTTTGAGTCTCAGAGATTATAGTTATTTATTTATACTTGTGTTTTCTAAATTTGGAGAAGTTTTGCCAAGGAAAACATCAATTTACCAGTTCGTCAATGTACCTATATACTTAAGCATTTACTTCAAATAATTAGGTCCATCATTGCGTAGAATAGTTTATATAAGTACGAGACGGATTCTGACGAAAAATGTAGAGGTATTTATAGGTATTCATATATTTAACATAAGCATCACAATCAGTTTTTAAGACCATTATCTCAATATAGTGTTTAACGACATAAGACCATATAAATCTATTGCTAAATACATATTTAACAATAACGACTCAAGGAAAAAAACTGTTTATTTCATCAAAACCTCCTACTCTAGTTTAAAAGGAAATACAAATATTCCGTAAGATGTTCCCTTTTCAAAGCAAAAAAGCCCGGAATCCTTGCGATGATTCATTTGTTTTCTCGCAAAGTTTGCCGAAAGTCAATACACTTAAATCCTTTGACAGAACACTCGTACCCGAGGCTAAAACAAGGACATGCCTTTGCTTAGATTACGAGGATTTCCTCCTCTTCTAAATTTTTTATCAAGAAAAGTATATAAAATACATTATACAATTTGGGTGGTATAAAAATAAATATATACGAGGGCGGCACTGAAAATTTCGGGAATCATGGAAGTGACACAACATTACTATTTAAAAATGTATTTATTGCTTTTCGAAGTATTCTCCGCGAAATTTTTAATTTTTCGATACGATGGAACCAATCATTGAAGCAACCATTCCATTCGGAAGTTGGGGTCTCCAAAATGGCCGTTTTGTAGGCGTCCACAGCTTCTTCAGGTAATAAAAATCTCTGCCCACGCAATTTATTCTTTATTTTAGGGAAAGTATAGAAATCATTAGGGCTTAGGTCGGGGCTGTACGGCGGATAGTCTAATAATTCTATGTTTTCTTGCTTTAAAAACTCTTTTGTTCTGTGCGCGGTGAGAGAACTCGCATTGTCGTGATGGAGGATGATGCGGCGGTTGCAGTTCTCTTTACGGAGTTCAGAAACGACCTGTGTCAAACAAATGCTAGCATACCATTCTGCATTAACCGTTCTTTGTCCCTCAAGAGAAATAGTCGCAACATGGCCGATTTTGGAGACAAACGTGGCCACCATTTTTTTTTGCAACACTCCGTGAACGAACAATTTTTGTTGGCTTTAACTCATTTTCGAACACCCAAACTCGTGACTGGTTTTTTGTTTCGGGTTCGTACGCGTATATCCAGGATTCGTCACCTGATACGATGTTGTATACAGCATTTGAGGATCTTGCGTGGAATCTTTCGAGAGTTCTGACGCACCAAGTAACGAGAGCCGCTTTTTGCTCTTCACAGAGCGAATGCGATATCCATCGGGAAAACAACTTTTTTACACCTAATTGTTCATGCAAGATTATTTGTATTTGACTCATGCCAATGTCTAAAGTTGCCTGAATTTCACGGTATGTCACATGTCGATCTTCCTCAATCAGCTTACGCACAGCATCAACGTTTTCTTGGGTGACTGCAGTTTTTGGACGACCTTGACAGGGATCATCACTGAGCTTGACACGTCCACGTTGAAATTCAGCAAACCAGCGATAGACTGTGGTTTTGGATGGGGCTTCATCACCAAATGCAGAAATTATCTGGTCAACACACTGTTTTTGCGTTAAACCACTTTGAAAGTCATAATAAATCATCGCTCTTGAATTTTCTCGAGTCAATTCCATTTTCTCAACGACTAAACAAGTTTGACAAAACCTTGTGATAAGACCGAGAATCTTTTTTTAAATAAATAATTGGTATTCGATTTTTAAAACCAAGGTGTTTTCAATTAAAAAGATTTTAATATGACAGAAACAGTGGAAATATTCCATTCCCGATACTTTTAGTGCAGCCTATGTACGAAGGAGATTTTGTGCAAGGCAATTTAAGTCAATAACTTAAGTAATAGGGTATGAAATACACAGTTGAAGTATCAGTTATAAAGAGTTAGTTTTTAAATCAGGTATTGAGCGGCCTAACAAGGTTAGTGGTCCGACTAAGTAAGTAGTCAATGGACGACAATAGGGGCATGAAATGCTAGTTAGAAGTACTTTTAGATTATACTAAGTCGGCAGGTAGAGATAATAAATTTATGGTATTATCTATATAAATAAATCGTAAAATAAAGTTTTAAAATAATTGTCTATTGGTCTGTCTATGAAGGTTTAACGCAAAAATTATTTGACATATTTTATTGATTTTTTGCAGGCATAAAAGCTGTTGTCAAGTTACAACGGCACGGAGCCGGGCCATGGAAGTACTGTGGCACGGACGTATCTGGTATATATGAATTAGTTCATACAAAATTATTCTATAAACGTTTCTCCGTGCCATGTACGGCTCGGCCCCGGCTCATTGTAACATGAATCATCGTTAATGGCTTTGTCGACATATAGGCTATAAAGTATTAGACTATTTCCCATGGGCGTTATGTTATAAGAGTAATGTCCTGACTGTGTTTTATGTTCTTTGAAAGCTTGCAGTATTGTAGTACAGATAGAGATCAATATCTGCATTATTAATTACTAGCTGCTATTGCCCGCCGCTTCGTTCGCGTATAATAATGTAAAATCATTAACTATATGTATTTTTCTATTAGTTCCTTAAAAATCTAATATCCATAACTGAAACTATCCAAAACTATCGGATAATTTCATATAAACCGGTATCATATTATTCATATATAATTATCCATATCCAGATCCGAAATTTCATATCCATAACATCCCTAGTACGAAATTCCCTTGAATCAAATAATACTAATAATAAAATTCATGCTACATCTTGTATGAATGTATATACATATGCGTGATATTTAAGAAATTGACACACTATAGAATAATGCTAAATTTTTTGTAAACCTCCACCATTTATTTTAAGAAACAACTACCTATTCTATCTTATTTCGTTTCTCGAAAGCACCGGCACGGTAATATTATCTATCCAGTATTGTGACTCGACGCTGTCTTTGAAATAATTAGTACGTAAACACGCGAAAGGGCTGCTCGCCTACAGTATTTAAATTTCATTTACCTACTTGAGTTTCTTGCTAGTTTTGTGATTTTACAATCACAAAACTAGAAATAAACTCATAAATCTACTAATAAAATAACATAACATGTATTTTTATTGAACACTTCCTATTTCATTCACAACAAATGTCAATTCATTTCAATATATGTATTTATTATAAGTATATTTTTATTTAAAGAAATTAAATTTGTTGTGCATGAAATAGGAAGTGTTCAATAAAAATACATGTTGTGTTTTTTGATTAGTAGATTAAAAAAAAAACACTCTTATTTTAAGCCTGAAAAATATTTGTGCATCGACTGAGACGTACGAAAAGCTTTATTGTTAAATTTAATAGTAGATATAAAAATTAAATTGCGATATTAAGTAAGTACTTGTACTTATTTCAATCAAATATCACACCGTTCGTTCGTCACTGTGGCGCATTCGCGACTGGTTGACTCGCTTTCCTACCGCTTATAAAGATAGAATACTGTATAGATAATATTACAGTGGCACCGGAAACATTTTTATTATTAAGACTTCATTATTTATTGAACAATACTTTATTGAAGTTCAGTTTGTGTTTACTTTGAAATAATTATAGGAAGTACAGTTTGCTCGATTTATGTTTTGTTAAGCTGATTTTATTGTTCGCTGTGTTAATATTTTACCGTGACAAATAAAACAAAGGTATAATACACTGTTATTGGATTTGTTGCATGAATGAATAAATTATGATATTAATCCCAATCCTTTGTTATACTGATTAATTGGTTTGTTTTTGAAAACAAAATTAACGACTGATCAGATTTTAGATGAAATAAAAAAGGACAAAATAAATAAACGAATCAGTCAAA
The DNA here is from genome assembly GCA_949752705.1 of Callimorpha dominula. NCBI lineage: Eukaryota > Metazoa > Arthropoda > Insecta > Lepidoptera > Erebidae > Callimorpha > Callimorpha dominula. The sequence goes on from OX456992.1 coordinate 26,094,288, forward strand.
AAATGTTTCTTCGGGTAACGGTATTAAGTTTTATTTTGTTTAAATATCCTTTAAATGGGTGTATTCCTGGGACACATCACTATTTAGACCCAACAAATCAGAGCTTGTACTGTGGGCTCTAGAGCACGGATAAACATACATATATCAATTTTTGTGAACGCATACAATAATATTATAAATAGAAATACCGAGACCAATGCAAATAGACATATTCATGCTTACGAATATTCAAACTAAGCGGATATTTAAACCGTGTCCCCCGGCGTGGCAGTAGAATGCACCACTGCCACGCCACACAGATCATCGATTGCAAAATATCAATTTTATTCCCATGCGTTACGTCGTTTCATTTGTTTTTATAAACTATCCCATGAAATACAGCGGTAATCAATATCAAAAACGATCATGAAAGAAGCAACAAATTGCAACAGCACTCACTAGTTCACTGCACTTGCACTCATAAGTCACTCTGGTCTCAATAAATATAATATAACATAGAACTGTTTTCTTTTAGCGAGCTCTCTTTCTTACGAGCGACTGCAGCGAGTGACGTTAAACTATGCAATGCAATGTATATGTTATTGTTGCTTCTTTTATTTGACGTGGGTTATTGTGTTCGAGTACCACGTTTCAATATTTTTTCCCCCAGATGATAGTGTCTTTTTAAGAAAAGTACGCCCGTGCATACCTACCTCCATCCTAGCAATTAACGAAGAAGTTACTATTGTGATTCTTTTTTTACTTCTAGAAACTTAAGAAGGCCATGTTTAAGACACGTTTTTACCTACATATATATGAATAAATATTAAATGCTATTTGTTGGAAAACACGCTGTACTAATAAATAGGATTACTGGAGCACCATTGTAGAACAGGTTTTATTAAGACGTTAGTAAAATCATATGCAAGTTCTGAGAGAGTTTATAGAAACCATATATGTTTGATTGCCCACGTAACCCAAAAGACGCCAAAGATCGCTAAAGTTATACCTGTGAATATTGAACCTACAAGTCTAAACAACACAGTCCAAAATTTAAGCCCACCATCCAACATTTTTACAACACAAATAATTCACTTAAACGGTGTGTGAAAATACAGGGATCTATAAGGGGGAACAGCTAGCGAAATCACAGCAATATTCCCCAATAAAAGGGGATTTTGTTTATGAGGACTACAAATCGCAAGTTTCATTACAACTGAGAGAATTGAGTAGTATTACGTATTGAAAGCAATTTCGCCTCGCCTGCCACGTGATGTATCGACTTTTGTTCTTTAACATTTCTTATTTGAAAACGATGGAGGTGTATATGTAAATGTCTGGAAAATATATTACCTAAATATCAGCATGCATGTTTTGAGTTATAGGTGAACTCAAAATGGAGGTCGTGGAAATTAATGACTCGGTTACCTAAAGATAGCAGACATTTTTTATGTTTGTACAGCTTTAACGAATCCGTTTCTCACCCATACTGATTATACATATTTGGAACACATTCGTCTTACACAAATTTTTGCAAATTAGCTTATTTAAAGTATACGAGGATAGTCAGCTTAGTAATTGTAATGGAATAAGGCGGGTATAACTGTAGCGTTCATCACAATTTTGCAATAACCAGGCTATATTTAATTAACGACCTTTGTAGAAAATTTGATTGCAACGATGCTACGTATAATATATTTTGTTTCTCCGGATAATACGTCACTATGTTTATCTGTGTTCTATCTAAAACTTTAATTTGGGTCTTAATAACGTTGAGTTCCTCAGTTATATTTTTTTGTATTATTTATTTATTTATTTACTATTTGGAAAACCAACAGCATTTAACAACAACATTACGCAATGTGAATAAGAAACATAAAGTCAATTACAGGTTTTCGCTAATAGTATTTGTACAGGCACATACATATATGCAACTTGACATTTGAATCATTTACATAAATGATAGAAAAGTATTAATTTGAAATAAACGGATATTACACATTAACACCATAATTCTTGAAAAATTCCATTCAATTATGTATTGCAAAAGGCGTTTGTCTGCCAACTCACGTGATGGAAAGTGATAATGAAGAGGAAGTTGGTACACGCCTATCCAAGAAGACCTATTCACTCTTGAACGTTTCAGGATTACAATTGTCTTGAAAAATAGACGCAGGCAGGTCATTCTAGACCTTGAACCAAAAAGCAGCTGTCAAAACGTTTCCTTCGAATTTTTGGTGTTTCGACAATGAAACCTCTGTCGGCGTCTAGTCGTCCGATAAAGCAAGCGTAAGGGTCCAATTAGTTCAAAGAGAGCCTTAGTACACTCACCAAAGTGAATCCTATAGATAACCGATAAGCAGGTGACTTTACAACGATGCTCAAGACAATGCAGTGTCCTGTTTGTGAGCACATCGTATTATTATTATTAAGTAATATTCCTTGTCCCACCCAAAATTGTATAATAAACAAATTATTTTTTAGACACAATTTTATACTAAGAGTTTAAACGACTACTAACAACTACTTCGCCAACTAAGGAAATTGGACAAAAAAAATTCCCAACAAGAACACATATAAGTAATAAGTATACACATAAGAACACATAGTATAAGAACTTTTATATACGTCACGATCTTCCCTGTGTTACCCTAATTTAAATTTAGAATTCTACCACATCATCATAAATTAAACCATTTTCACGCCTTTTTGTTTTACATTTTACGTTTTAACGCTTACCCCATTCTCAAAGAGTAAAGTGACGAGTTAAATTGGTGTGTTACGGAGCGGGCTAGAGCCGTTAATGTAATTACTTATTTGTGACATAAGTAGGCGTACTCGTAAACTTGGAAATCGAATAATATTTTAGGCAAGCTATTTTCGACATAATTAAAGTGTATTTATTTTGGTAAATTTTATGTCATGTGAACAAAACAAGCCGATAATTTAAAGATAAAAAACACAGGTAATTTTTACACGACTGTTCAAAACATGAGTTTAGGTAATGTTTTCAGGGTCCATGTATGTACGGGGTCACAGTTATATTGAAAGCTTTTAGAAAATAAAAAACGGAATGATATAGAAGCCTGTTAATATTTTTATTGCTTTTCGAAATAGTCTCCGTTCCTTTCTAAGCACCGTCGCATGCGATGGAACCATTGACTGAAGCAGTGAGCCCATTCTTCTTTAGGGATCTCTTCTACGCCTTTTTCAAACGTAGCCCCGGCAACTTCAGGGTTTATAAAACGAATTTCTCGAAGTGTTTTAGAAATAAATTTATTTTTTCCACGATGACTTCTAAGTGTCTCAACACATCTGGATGTATCGTTAGAATGCTTACATCATAATCCCGAGTGACACTTTTTTTTTTTTTTTTAATAAAAGACTACTAGTAACGTGGGTCACACATTACTAGTACTCTTGTTAACCCCTCCAGCTAAGCTAAATGCTTGTGTTAGGAGTGGGTTCACGACGGTAGTGCACTGGGTGGGGTTCGAACCCGCAACCAATTGATCGCAAGTCCGACGCCTTAGCCATTACGCTACCGCCGCTTAAATTGACACTGGCTATAAAAATTTATGGAACAACTTAATTTCAAATAAAAATATATGTGGCGGCTGTATGGCGGTATTTTCAAATGTAAAAAAAATGGTTTTCGGCAGGAGAGTCGTGTTTTTTTAATTAGTAATTTTCTATTCCTTTTTTTCATTCAGTTAAGTCCAGAAGAGAACAACACCATAAAGAGGAAAAAGCATTTACTACATATTGTTTTTCAGGTTCAAAATCAATTTTTTCACACTAGATACTATTTATAACAGGTTGTAGATGTGATTAAAATTTAAAAAAAAAATCACAAATGTGTAACAAGTCTAAGCGTCATGTCAGTCGTATTCACGATGTCATGTCAAATTGAGGCAACCGATGAAGGAAAATATCGAGAAAGCATGTTACAGATACCATAATTACTGTTTATGTGACACCCCGCCCCTCGTAAAATCATAAAATATTTGTGACGTGAACGTAGTATACGTGTAGCTGTCCTAAAAATATTTTGTTTTTATTTTGTATAAACTTTGATGTTATGTACGATTCCCACACAAACCTTAAATATTATGGTGCTATCATCGGAACATAATATTTAAGGTTTCTGTGGGTTGTACTATAGAATTATACTTGTTGACATGTCATTGTTACTATCATTTTCAAGCGCTTCCTTATTATCTTCAGAAGGAATTTTTTATGAACATTTAATTTAGAATAAGTAAAACTGTTTTTTAGAAAACGCATTGCTTTCAACGAAACCTTTTAGTAGAGTATTATAAAACCTTTTTGACATAATAACTAATACTTGACTACCTCTGTGGCGTGGCGCTCGGCATGTCCAATCAAAAAAAAAAACTATGCATCCGTGTTCTGGAATACATAGTTCAAGCTATGTCTAGCTTGGGTATATATGGCATTGTGTAACATAAAAATCTATGTAATAGGTAAATTATCATATCTCATGCATACAAAACAATTTTTCATAACTGTCAGCTGAATACCAAAAAGAGAGAATATTAGGTGTGTCAGTCCGCGTCAGTCGATAGACCCACCGGTGTTTCTTCGTGACAAATGTACGAAGCAGTAATAATTCATAACTTAATGCCATATACCACTGTGATTTATTGTTTCCCTCTAACTGTATCTTATAGAATATGTAAGTAAGATATAAAAATAAAGATAAGGTTTCACTAACTCGAAGTCGTTATTCTTGTAAATTCTTATTTAAAGACATATTGGAATAGGCGATGGGAAAATCGTCCTAGTAAGTTACTTGTCTTATTTGCTATATACCTTATAAATCAAAGTGATGGAGATATTTGAAGTGTTGTATGTATGTGTCTTTTTGACCTTGGAATATAATCAGAGGTCAAATCAAACACGTCTACAAAGTGGCAGAAATCTGTTGAATAAAGGCGGCGCCAGTCTTTATTAGAGGTCTATGTTTAGCAGAATCAGTTCCATAGCTGAAGTGATGATAATGTCTTATCATCTCACCAGAACTAAATGGTAGGTGATATGTCACGTCATGTTGTCATGTTCTGTCACGGCGTTTTATTGGCGGGTTCTAAAGTGTAACCTCAAAAGGAAATCCTGTGAATACCTCTAAACTTTGTTGTTACTTTGTTTGGTACGGGAGAGTGCTAAGTATTATAAGAGTATTAACTTAATTATTTTAATTATTCTACTAAACAACAAAAGATAAGCATTATTTATCTGAGGTTGACAGAATATATATATAGGTTCATATAGTTTGGTTAAAAATAAATGTAAAGCTACCTGGTCAGCCATAAATAATGAAACAAGTACGTAATGAGGTGGATAAGAACAGTGAGTAAATTACAAATCCATTGATATAGGGGACTGATTTCTTATGTACCAAATTTGCGAAAATGTGTAGCACTTACATGTCTGGTAAATCTTACGAATATAATCTTTTTTTAACACCAAAAGTCATTCATTACATAGAACAGAAAGTAATTGTAAATCATTGAAAAGATTGTGAGTATGTTCCAAGTTACCAGATATTGGCTCCCAAATTAGGATGAAGCCTGTGTCTGGGAGACAGTGTTCAGTCGTACTCGTATATTGAAAATTAATTTTTACTTTGCTATTGTCTGTACATCCTGAAGGTAGGCAAACTTATAAAATAGCATTCAAAAATATTTGAACCAGCGATAGATGTTACTAAGAGAAATAGCATCAGAAATCCAAATAGACTTGAATTGTACCTTGGACGACCCGATTCCAAAAAAAGTTTTATTCGATGTGCGTTATACTAATGTTTTAAAGAGGAAAAAATTGATTGTCTGTTTGCAAAAAAATCGGATCAGTAGTTTCGGAGCCTTGAATAGACTGGATGTATGGATGGATGGATGTTTGTTACTCTTTCAAGCAAAAACCACTGAACCGATTGCGATGAAACTTGTTATGTAGATAGCTGGAGACTATAATTTATATAAAGGAACTATCATTTTATTTATTTTAATAAATGTTAAATTTTCATGTTATTTATAGCTTCATGTGCCTGTTCTATTCATACAAAACTTGTAGCACCATAATATATTATGCACACCCATTGCATTTGAATTTGATTTCCTTGATACAGGAAATCAGGGCGGTATTATTTTTATTTTAGAAAAATGTTTGCTGAACAAATTAGCTTTCTCGAAGATAAAGAGTGTGTATTTTTGAGGAGTGTAACAGACGATGCGAGGCTTAAAATAAGATATATTGAAGGCACGAGGGTAGTATTTGTAAGCCTTATGTGCTAGTATTCCGTGAGGGTCAAATATTTTGTGTGAACGTGACAAAGAAGCAATTCTTCACATAGATGATGTGTCTGAAATGTAAGATTTATGTTATTTGATAAGGGTCAGGGTATTAAGAACATTATATTTCTTTTATTAACCGACTTCAAAAAAGGAGAAGGTTCTCAATTCGACTGTATGTTTTTTTTTTGTATGTATATTCACCGATTACTCAAAGACGCCTGGACCGATTTGGAAAATTCTTGTTTTGTTTCTACCCAGGTGGTCCCATGGTCATCGGGTCAGGATTCGACGATGGGATCCTCGAGAAATTGAGGGAACTCTTCAAATTTTATAGGCACACTTGAAGCGATTTTGGGTATTTTGATGCGCATTGAAGTCAGTGATATTTTTTTTAAAGGATAATTATGTAAACTAACGTCCGTGATTGAGGTCTTACTAAAAAATATATGTGATGAAAACACAACTAACTAACATACATCAGGGTTCTTTTAAGCAAATGTAATGTATTGTACTTTGAAGGGTGATTTTTGTATTCATTTTGTATTTATATAATAAAAATAAAATAGTTTTGGTTTGTAAACGTATCACTTAAGAATTGCAGGACGGATTTGGGCAATTATTCTTTTAAAATCTTTTTATAGCCTGAATAAGGTTTTTGGACAAAAGGTTTTATAAAAAAATCCTCCTGAAAGCCTAAGATTATTTTTACCGAAGAGACACTAGTGTTTGTTGCGCAATTACGCCCTTATCGCTAAAAGGGTTTGGATTAAATCTGTCACACATTTAGGATATCTTGAATTAACACATACGCATTCGGCATCGGAAATCTACGTTAGCGCAAAACCGCTCACCAAAGTTTGTCAAACAATATCGAGGTAATGTTTGAAGCAATATTTTTTTTAAGACGTTTTTATTGTATGAAACCTTTTTATCTTACAAAAGTATATAAAAAAACGATTTTATACATGCATGTACATAGACGATGTGATGATTTTGGTACATGACACCACTGTTCCTGTCGTTTGTACTTGCGAAAGCAAATGTATTAATCAAAGTTGTAAGCTGTCAGTCCATTTAGGGTATGTCTGTGACAGTTGCGATGCTAATAACTCATCTACGACACAAACACTGAATTGGAAGCCCAACAACGTCAAATTTAAACTAATTAATACTCTATCAGATAGTGAAACAATGTCAAGAAGAGTAAAATCACCCCTAGGTGTTGTGATATGTTAAGGATTAGTAATATTGACAAATCCACCTTTCAAGATAGGTATTTAGGGTTCTTCAATAATCATAAAACGTACGAATATATAAAGAATAAGCTTTATATTTTTTGTACATAAGTGAGTGTTACTTACATATCGTACCTGTCGTAGGAGAGCCATACTTCGGCACGTATGGACCGGCTCAACCGGAGTGATACCACGACCTCACAGAAAACCGGTAGTGAAGCAATGATTGCATTACTTTTAACCGAGTGAGTGACGTTACCGGAGGCCCTAACTCTTCTCTCTCCCCCTCTACCACCCTTCTCCTACTCATACCATACTTGTGACTCTTGAGTTGCAGGTGCCCATGGGCGGCGGTAGTCATTTACCATCAGGTGACCCGTCTGCTCGTTTGCCCCCTATATCAAAAAAAAATAAAATATATGCTATATATATAAGCCTTATACACAGGGGTCATAAAGTAATAAATTTAGTCAATATTCTAGGACATTATTAAACAGTGTTAGACATAACACACAATTAGACAGTCATCGCTAGATGTCTATACTATTTAAAGAATATTACAGCACGTGCATTATATTTTCGTATCGTATTTGACGTCTGACACTGTCACGTCAGAATACTTCACTCGATAAAAAGCCCCCATTGGTTCTGAAATCCTTGAAATACACGCGTGAATAAACCCGTATGTTTTAATACATTTTTATTTATATTTATAGTTCCTAAGTTATATAAATAAAACAGTTCACGGTAATTGACAGAGGTTAAATAAGAGTGAAGAGCACTAAACACTTAATGAATGAATGAAAACATGCTTGGATTTGCCTTCACACCTTACTGATGTGAGTCTCAAAAGGTTTCGGGTCCATTATTACACTAATAAATAAATAAATAATAAATCTTTATTCTTTTTCTACCCGTTATATATGCTTCGGGATATGTTCTTAGTTAGTTTGACGATTCTGCTGTTGTAAACGTGAAAGCTTGGTTTAATAGTGTTACTCAGTCACGCCAGAACGACTAAACGGATATCAATGAAATGTGGCACAGATATACATTATAGTCTGAAATAGAACATATACTGGATTGAAATTAAATTTATAGTTGAAGAGTTAAGGGGTGAAATCGTAACTAAAAGACAAACAAACCCAGTTGACCCACTACCACAATCACTTGGGTGCACACACTTCTTTGAACATTAAGACTCCAAGTCCATCACTTGGAGCCTTAATGTTCAAAGAATATTTTAAATAAATATATAAATGATACAAAACAAAGCACTATACTAGAAAATTAAATGAAAAAGTAAAAAATATATGTTTAGTTAGGAGTACCCTGATGACGGAGCTTTGCTTATTAGATACAGAAGTAAAACTGTTCTAATATAGATATCAGGATAGGTAAGATATATTTTAAATCTAAATAAACAAGTACAAATCCGCTCCAAAATGCCATGATTGAAGTATATAATTTGAAGAATAATGAATTTGTGAAATTCGTTATTCTTTTCACAGTATATGTATAAACTATGTATATATAAATATATAATAGAAACATTGTGTCATTCTCTATAATTCACAAAGATTTTTATTTTTTTATTCTACTGAGGTTCAATTTAGCGTCCCTGAAGTCCAATTAACAGACTCGTCGGCCAAATTGGAACAAAATTTCTATCATACGTTTTGTTGATTTTTGACCTATTAACTTTTTTCATTTCATAAAACAATATTTATCTTATATTTGAAATATGTAAAAATGGTTCAAATTAACCAATTTTCTCATACTTCTTTGAGAGGATGATTTCAGAGATCCCTAATTTTAGAATACTAGATTGTCATAAACCCTAGTGAATTCAGGCGTTCCTTAAGTCCTCCCATTTCAAAATAGAAGATTGTGGTGTAATAACCTGATGGTCAATAAAGCTGGAATCAATTTCTTTTTTTTTGTATTAGAAAATAGTGAGACTCATTCTGTGTTAAGCAATTATTAAAATTTACTGTTTTTACTGCCAAACATAAAACATCAAGGAAGATTAATCTATGTCGCAAGCGCGTAACACATAAACCAAGTAGATATATTAAGTTGAGTGTTTTCAATTTCAGCGGAGATTTTGAAGCCGAATCTCTAAAACCTGTCAGCTAAACCAAATTTCTGTCAACTTTTTAATATTCATCCTAACTAATATTTTAAATGTGAACATGAGTTGCCTGTTTATTTCTTTATTTCGCTTTTACTCCTTAACGGCTAAACCGATCGTCATGAAATTTTACACATTGTTAGGGACACAGAATCCTTTCATGCAGAAATGAGTACAGTTTCCGAGTCTGAATTTATTGACAAAATCTACAATTACGCGCGAGAAGCTGCGAGCATAGGCTAGTACTTATTAAATAAATGCTAACGAATGTAAAAACGAGCGAACAAAACTATTAATTATTATTTACGCTATGGTTATATAGTACGGATGGTTAAAATAAGCTGGCCGTTTTACAACCTCCATAATGGGATGAAATCCGTTTAATTTTGAGAGAGCAACATTTGTACTGTTTTAATTTAATTACGACTACCATTCGTCCCTCTAGGTGTTTCTGGGCTGATTTACTGGACGACTGATTTGGGAGCGTATTTTTTAAATAATTGGTTCGACACGTTAATTGTGTTGTATTGGATAAATTTTGTTCAAAAAGATGATTAGTTATATTTCTTAAAAACCTCGTTAAAAACAAATTAGTGTAGGTATGTTTAAAATACAGGTAACGTTCTTCGAAACAGTATAATTTTAACTACTATAAATTAATGATAATCGTTAAAATGTTACTTTATTTTTTTATTCATAGATAATCGACAAGTAAACATACGATCCAGCTTTGTGGTGTGTAAGAGTGGTGTCATGCATTAGGTTTCAGTCCTTAACTCCCCAATAGGGTATTGGCAACCCTACTCAAAAGCAGAAATAACAGCGCTAAATCTACCAGAGGTGATTAATTACTGCGGTGACTGTTGATGTTTGAGTTAATAGTGCACCCTTTTAATGTAGAAATAAAGCTTGTTTAAAATTTTATTATATTATACAATATAATATATAGTATATTTTGATGGATTGAAAGGATTACTCTATCACACCCTAACGGCTGAACAGATCTGTGATAGGTAGCAAACGAGCATCTGGTGAGATGACCCGTCTGCTCGTTTGCCACATATCACATAAAAAAAATTATAAATGCTTAAGTGAGTTTGTTTGTTTCTTTCAGGGTGTTGAAATTTTGGACTCATGATGTTAGGGGTACGTAGTAAGTATACAGTCACGCTAGTGTTTGATAAAACGAGAGTGTGGAAATATCCTATCCTATTATCCTACTAATGTTATAAACGTGAAAGTTTGTGAGGATCTACGGATGTATGGATGTTTGTTACTCTTTCACGCAAAAAAAACTACACCGATTGCGATGAAACTTGGTATATAGATAGCTGGAGACCTGGATTAAACCATAGGCTACTTTTTATCCCGAAATTTCCACGGCATTGGGACTTACCCGGGTAAAACCGCGGGGCGCAGCTAAATAAGGTTTACACGCTGCTTCGCTCGCGTTAATATAAATTTTGCCAATCAAACTATTTTCTAGATGAAAAGAAGGGAAGGAATCTCTAATAGGGAATATTTTTATTAAATGCTCGCTTTTGTCTGCGTTTTCGCTAGCATTAAGTTTTTTCTATCTCTCAGGAACAGTATTGTTTATAGACAAAAGGTACACTATGTTATTTTCTGTTCCTCTGACAACGTGTGAGCTAAATTTCAGAGTTAAGGGGTGAAAGCGTTACAAACAAACAAACTCACATTGCCATTTATAATTGAGATAAGATTGGCTTTCTTAATGTAAAGGGAGGTATTTCACAAGTAGAACGATCGGAAAAATAAATTGTTTCTAAACATTTCACACACACAATCATTCGATTCTTAATATTTCAACTCACTATGTTACAGAACTCTACAATCATACGAGTTAACAAACAAAAAATTCAACCCCAGAGACACACAACTATATAATAATTATCCCACGTAAAGATTGAATCCTCAACACTCGATGCGATGGCAGTTGGCAAGGATATCACTTCGATCACTGCGCCATTCGCACAATTATATGACCTAATTTTCTCTTATCTATTCTATTTCGTTACGAGTCGTTCGGCATAAAATACAATGAACATTAAATTGCTTTGAACTGGAAAATACACTTATGCCGTCCGTAAGCAAAACGAGACGTTTTTTGTTCATTGGAACGCAGCATTAGTAAATAATTTTACCACACACGTCTGCGTATATTTATTTACGTATACGACGCCATTATTGACTTTAACGTCGAGAAATAATAATATTTTCCTTATGGCTTATAACGTTATTCTATAGTAAAACCATGTTCTGACATGACAACATTTGTGTAATACCTAGTGTAATATACATAAATGTGTACTAGGTGCTATTGATTTATAACTAACTAGCTTCGCTCGCGTAAGAGGTATTTTTAATTATACCTTGTGAACAGAACTTGTTCTTGTCTTGTTTCGGGATGAAGAGGACTTAGGGTACCTACCGTATGTCCTACAACAACAAATTATAGACTTTCGGATTTTTTCCTTTACTAGTAAGTTGTGCAGTGAAACCTTGCTTCTTACCAATTTTCATAATTAGTGTTCAATTGGAAGTATTACTCTATAGGTTTTGATTTACTGTGGAAACTCCCTCGGGTACCCACCTCACCGAGCACTCGGCGAAGTGGTTATTTTGGAATCGAACCGACTAAAACCACACGGTGTTCTGTCACGGGTGTCTATGGCCGGGGGCTCAGGTATAACCTAGGAAGGAACTCCCTGCCTGACCCCTGTCAGACTTGACCACCTGTCTACAAAGCAGGTACTCTCGCAGTCGTTAGTAGGAGCCGTGTCCCCCTTCAGTTTAGAAAAGCGCTTGCAGAACACGTCGTGCTACTGTCTCGGGCCTATTTTCTTCTGTTTCGGCCCCGGGTTACTGCGTGACGGGATATTGCTAGTCCTCTCCGGTTTGTTTTTCAGCCGTCTCTTTGGCGTACATCACCTCCTCGCAAAATGAGGCGGCGGAGTCTCACGCGCTCTCGCTCTGCACCCTAGCTAACACCATGGTCTCTAGCGAGAGGCCGCTCACACCTATAGCTGTCTCGACTTCATCGCGCTGTTGGACTCTCACTGGATACTCCATTAAGTTGTGGAGCACAGTATCCTCGGGAAGCCCCCGCAGTGATGGCACGCAGGCTTCGGATCCCGGCCTATGCGACACAGGTACTTTCCGAAGCAGCCGCGCCCAGTAAGCACCTGCGTCATCTTGTAAGAGAGGCTGCCATAACGCCTCTCTAGCCATTACTCCATGACGGGCCTTACCGCCAGAATGGTGGCGTGCCCCGCCCTCGGTCGCCTTAGTCTCTCTTTCCACTCAGCCATGAGTACCTGGTGGATCTGGGACCTTTAGGCCTTGATTTCACCGGGCAAAAGCCTCGGTCCACGGTCAAGCCTCTCCTTGCGCCATTGGTATGAGGACGCAAGGGCTTTTGCTTTCAAGTCCCACGGCGAAGTGCCGGCTAAGGAACTTGCCGCTTCAAAAGAGATTTGCGATACCTTTGCTTATGACCCTGGCGGCCATCGACCGTTGCGTTGGTCCGTCAGAGTCAGTGCCCAAACTGGAGCCCCAGGAGGAGTCAGACTTTGAAGTAGGGCCCAAAGTCACATCTGCTATCCAGTACGAGTTCTTGGGACTCGTACTCGATACTTCATCATGGGTTCGATGCCGATGCTGTCACCTCCTACCATGAGTCTAGATCCCACAGATTGCTTATTCCGAGGCCCGTGGAAATGGACGGCCTTGAATTTGTGGAGAGCCATCTCGAAACCTAGCCGTCGGATCCTTAGAACGACATGAGCAACCCCGGCCGTAGCCTTAATGATTGATTCGTGGTGCATCTTGCCTCTTGCGGTCACGAGGGTTTTGGTCAGCGTAGCACGTCACAGTGACACCGCTGTATCTTTTAATTTCGTTGACTGAGAAGCTGGTTATCTTTACAGCTTGAATAGACTGCAGATATAACTATTTCGTGTTAATTTCAACTTGATACCACCATGCGTTCCTGAGAGAAAGGGTCTTGAGAGACAGACAGACTGACCGATGGACAGCCAGACGGATAACAAAGTCAAGGGTTAAGAAAGATTCCTTTATTCCTTTTGAGGAACGGCACCCTAAAGAAAGAAAGAAAGAAAATATTTTCATTCATAACCCGAAATATACATAAATAATAAAAAACATGATTTTCTGGATTGAAGACATAATTCAATTGGAACCGCATAGTCATTTTGTACATAAGGCAAGCCTGAACTGATCGATGCCCGAACATCGACCTACGGAAGTATCTGAAATTGATCGGATGCAGGATAAGGAAATGCCTTTCTTTAACATTTAGACTGCTTGATTGGTTGACTGGTTGAGGTTAGTATCGGAGGAAATATTTGATTGTGAATCCATATTTATACATTTAAATCGCTATAAAGTATTCCATTCTTTAATAGCTCTTTAAACAGAAAGATAATGTTTATTTCCACATGAAGAGGTAACAAAGTTGTTCACTTTCACTTTACTTCAAAAGGCTGTCATACACATAAGCTGATAACTATTTTTGGTAGATATATTTGTTCCGTTTAAATATTAAGGATATCCTGGAAAGTTATCGTTATTAATGTCAAGCCTCTTGCCTCAAGCCTCAATATCGACCGTTACCTCGAGACATCCGCCGATAATAATGTGACCAGCCCAATATTAAGCGATTATGTTCAAGTAAGTTTAATATTCATCATGCCTGATTGAAGAAGGTAATCTGGTTAAGTGTAATATAATATTCGTAATAGTAGATTTTAAGTAATTCTTTTCAGGTAGCAATATCAAATTTATTGCATGCTTTGGGCATTAAGTGCTTACGTAAATTTTCAATGAAGTTTTAACAAAAGTAATAAAACTCATTGCTACAGGTATTGTGATTTTATTGATATAACAGAATACCAGAAGAAACGTACTACTTTTATCGTGGGAGAGCCATGCTTCGGCACGTATGGGCCGGCTAGACCGGAGTGATACCATGGCCTTACAGAAAACCGGCAGTGAGGCAATATTTTCATTGCTTTTCGCCAAATGAGTGAGGTTACTTTAGGCCCTAACCCTTCCCTCTCCCTATTTTCCCTCCTCTCCCCCTTTTCCCCCCTTCCCCTACTCTCACCTTAAATGCCGGCAATGCACTTGTGATTCTCGAGTTGCAGGTACCCATAGGCGGCGGTAGTCATTTACCATCAGGTGACCCGTCTGTTCGTTTGCCCCCTATACCATAAAAACAACAAAAAAAATCTATTGAAAACTAACTTAATTGCTAAGATGGTCGAGTTCTTTAAGAAAATCAGTTCGCGTTAATTTAGAAAAGCGGAACAGGGATTACTTCAACCATCTGCTTTTCATTCAATAGAGGCCACGTACCCTAATGTTTCTCATGTGGTCTGATCTTGCCATCATATTTTATTTATTATTGAACGTTTTCCGGAGAACAACAACTGCCATCAAATGCATCATGAAGAATCGCCTTAGTAGCAGAATATAATTTTCTCGAAACACGATGTTCGGAAATAATTATAATCATCAACATCTACACTATATATTAATACGTGAAGTTAATTCTTTGTACCTCTTTTTAAGTATCTTTCAAGCACGGCGGAATGTGTTAATTGGAATACTTACTTACTAGCTAAGAATTTCAATTAATAAGTGTTATAAATTAAAAAAAATATGTGAAAACGTCTAAAGCTACATAGATACGGAAAGTTTAAACAATGACATATCAAGTTATATGCACTGGTCAATGAAATAAAACAAAACATTCAAGTCTTGATGAATTATGGTCGAAACTCGACCATCAGGCTCTAGTGGTAAATAATACTAGATTTTGCCAAGAGATTCTTTAAAATTTTTGATAGCAATAAAACTTCTTCAAAAGTAGGGAAAAAAGTTATTCTTTTTTTCAATTAATAACACACTAAGGCTCGTCAATATTTACTAAACCGAAAAAAAAAATGTTTGAATAAAACAGTATTTAAAAACGTATATAGAGTATATAGACATAAATCCTACCCTTCTCTTTTGCGACATTGGCCTCGGAAACAAGTTTACCACAATTTCAGTTTGCATAAAGTAGTTCTGTAGTTGAGTTTTCAACAGAAGTTTGACAAATTGAACAAAGCTGGTAAGGGTAACAATATATTGTTTCTGACAGTTAACATTTCTATTATCGTTGAAGTTTTGCGTCGGGTCTCCTCGAGCTGTTAATAGGAGATATTATCTTGAACTGATTCTGTAAGTGTTTAGTAGATCGAATTAAATTTTATTAAGCATAATTCAATTAAATTAGCCTGTTGCCGTTTACTGCTGGACACAGGGCTCTCCCAACGAGCGCCATAGTACCCGTACCTCTGCGTTCCGCATCCAATCTATCCCATCTACATTCCTCAGGTCGTGAGTCCATCTAGCTGGGGGCGTCTGTTCCGAGGTAAAATATTTTATATATTTTGACATGTGACGTCACAATGATTATGACCACCCTCCCCCACCCCTTATCGTCATCTAACAAAGAACCAAATTTACTAATATTAAGTAGATTTTCTATAAATTTTGAATTGCCGAATAGACAGCAGAAGTCATAATGTTTAGAGAAAGGAGGACAATAAGCATCAAGTTTTGCTGTAAGGCATTTTGAATTTAGTTTTCTTATTGTAAGTTACATTATACAGGCTAAACTAAGCATGGCATGGTTTCAGAACACGGATAAAAATACTTAGATATACCTATATTTTTCAAACATATACATATTGAAAACACTACCACACAGCAAACTAACAAATAGACACTTTCATGGTAAAAGATATTTGCACTGAGTGGAATTTGAACCAGCAACCTCTGTTGTTGCGTTGCCCGACTAACGCGCCACGAAGGTCGTCATTATCTCAGAATAATACGCATTTAGTAACAACCTAATCAAAAACAGTTTTTTGTCTGCGGTATTTATTACTTTGTTGTGACATATGACAATTTGAAAAATGTTGAACAAAGCCTTTATTTTGTCTGAAGAATACCAAGATTTATTTCAGTTTTGAAATGAGAATAAACGACCCCTTTCAGCGAGGCAATCGGCAAAATAAATTGCTTCATATCTAGTAAACGATCGACTGTATTAGACAGTTCGGATCGAATCCTCTGTCTATTGGAGTAGGTTTAGTGACAAACAACTTAAGAAACCTTAAAACTGCTTAGGAAGTTTAGAATCATGTACAGTAGTAAAAGAAACACAAATTAA
The DNA here is from genome assembly GCA_949752705.1 of Callimorpha dominula. Classification (NCBI taxonomy): domain Eukaryota; kingdom Metazoa; phylum Arthropoda; class Insecta; order Lepidoptera; family Erebidae; genus Callimorpha; species Callimorpha dominula. Next base: position 26,111,220 of record OX456992.1, read on the forward strand.
ATCTGAGCTTATCTACCAGAGTTTATTTTAATACTGAACCGTATAACAAATGGAAAATATAAATCAACTAAGAACTCGAATCATGTCGTCCGTACAACTGTAATTTTAGTCAAATACACAATTTCCCTATAAATATTACTTTTAAATTTTTTCTTATGCTTGCACTATCCATGATGTAAGCCAGGTATTACAAGACAATGGGAAAGGATGGTCTAGATAATCATCGCCCGATAGTATCTCTTAAAAATATAAACATTTAATTTAAGGCTATTACCCTGCTCAATTACCTTGAAGATTTGATCTCTGTGATACTAGATTTGTTACTTTGGCGCCGCCTACCGACAAACGACCATACTAAAAAATTAGGGGCCAAAGATTGAGCAAGAACACATATATGTCGCAGAGTTGTTATCTTTTTTGCCTTTTTCATTCGCTCTCTGAGAGAATTAATTATCATTTTGTACCTCTAGTTTTTGTAGTATTATACTCTCTTTAATTAAGCACGGGTGCTACTATATGACACCTTATGAAGCTCTGATGATTACCAGGTAAGTGCTTATCGGTTCTGAGTAACGGAAATAGTTAGGATGACCTAACTTTTAAAATTTATCTAATTGAGCACGGGTGCTACTGCATGACACATTCTGAAGGTCTTATGATGACCTGATAAGTGCTTATCGGTTCTCAGTAACGGAAATAGTTATGATGACCTACCTTTTAAAATTTATCTAATTCAGTACGGGTGCTACTACATGACACATTCTGAAAGCCTGATGATAACCAGGTAAGTGCGTATCAGTTCTCAGCAACGAAAATAGGATGACCTAGCTTTCAACAATTACCTAATTGTGCACGGGGTCCTACTACATGTTACATTCTGAAGGTCTGATGATTACCAGGTAAGTGCTTATCATTTTTCAGTAAAGGTAATTGTTAGGATGACCTAGCTTTCAACATTTACCTAATTGTGCACGGGCGCTTTTGCCTTTAGGACTTTGCCCAACAATTGTTTTATATATTATGAAAACGGGTTTCCTTTTAGTGTTAAAGTTAACTGCAGACGCTGAACATCGAGTTTGGTATCCACGCCGGCACGAGTAATTCACTCTTTTACCATCCACAAATTCGGCAACAACGCTATGAAAAATTTCCACGATGTTACTGTCAACGAGACTTCTGGAATGCCCTGCAATTATATTAACAAAAAAAAATATTTTCTGCCATAAGAAACTTGGAAAAAATGCTTGCGATAGAATCTCAACTTTTGTGGACTGTTACAGAAATGGTTTTTACATTTGGCATGGTTACCAAAGAAATGTAAATGTACAGCTTGATGTCCTCAAAAAGTTTCTGAGTGCTAAAATCTAAAGGGGAATAATTTGCCAACTAGACTGTCCCGTCTTGGTTGTTAACTTTTTCCGATTTAAATTTATAAAAAAAGTTAGCGTAGTAACTGCTTACAAAAATTCAATATTGATTTTCTTTTTCAATTTTAAAACATTGTCTTTTGATTGGAGTACCAATCAAAAGACAATGTATAAATATTTTTTTTTTGTTTTATCGTGTATAGATATCGTTAAAAAACGTAATAATTTATAGTATATCTGAAAAAATAATTTAACTAAAAAATACCGCAGTGGAAGCAAACAGAATAAATTACTGTCATAATTTGCTCTGCCTTCTCATCAACAATCACACTAGACAGATCGTATGTTTCTGTTGACTCCTGAAGTTCCTGATTTCGTAATTCGGGTTCATTAATTACCTTAAAAATACTAACTTCAGTATGCTAAGGCACTATTTTTGCTATTACAGTCTGGTAATAAACAACACACCACAGAAAAACAAAAGTGATATTTTAGTTTTTCTGTAACTAGGTATTTTTTCTCAAAATCAAGACTGTCATTTTCACAGTCAACCTTATCTCTATGAGCCCTTTCAAATGCGTTCAACACGATGGTTCTACGTAGTGCCGTCACTTAGATCCTATACCCACTTTCGGAGTCCACCATCAAGTAGGTGACACCATGAGTCACCAAGGTCTCCGTAAGACATTACAAATGAGTCCAAACACGATGGTTCTACGTAGTGCCATCACTGAGATCCAATATCCGCCTTCGGAATCCACCATCAGGTAGGCGACATTATCAGTCACCGAGGTCTCCATGAGACCTTTCAAAAGAGTCCAAACACGATGGTTCTAGGTAGTACCATCACTGAGATCCTATACCCACCTTCGGAATCTACCATCAGGTAGGTGACATCATCAATTATTTAGGTCTCTATCCTCCGTCTAACGATTTGACCAATGGCAGGAACCGAGATCACGTCGAACTAAAGCGCTTATTACACTTGGCTGAATTCAGTAACGACTGCATTCAGACTGAATTCAGCCAAGTGTAATAAGCGCTTAAACTGGGTATAACTGTCAAACTGGGTTCATATTTTACTCAATGAATTTCATTAAATAAAACGTGAGTACTCAGTTTAGTTGAACAGATTTTCCCGGCCTCGCTTCACCTTACATTTATTTTTATAATCAAGCTTTTTCTATGACACGTTCTTATAACAAAAAGAAATTACAAACTACATATATTTATGAACTTAATATCAATTCTTATTTTACGAAATATTTATATTTGTAAAATTTGCGATATGATTTCAATAAAAAACCATACAACACGAGAACTTTTAGATTTAATTTGGAAAAAATAACGCGCGTACAGCGCCCACCCGTCACAAGAGTCATTGAGACACTGATGTATCGCGCCTGGACTGTGCGTCACAGGCCTTTGCCTGGGGGTACTCCAGCGGGGTACTGGTGAAGTTTCGGGTTTTTAGTTATTATTTAAAATATATTAAAAAAAAAAACAATACAAATTGTGAAGTACGTCATTACATATTTTTTGGTACAAAATTCATGTCGAACTATTTAGCCGTTGCAGAGAAAAATTACAGGAAAGGACTTGTTTAATGATATTTTTTACCAAAATTTGGTAAATATTATTAAAATTTTAATAAATACAATGTATTTGTGACGACCTTAAGTACACTATATATTTTTTATATGGAAAACACACAAAGGAATTCATCTACAATCGTTTTTAAACATATGGTGTTTTTAGGATTTGAGCGAGGTAATCCCCTTAAACAAACATTGCTTTCAGTGATAAGGCCGCCCTTTGTACACATTCACCTGATGTATTTCTTGGAAAATCATTTTTGTTGGTGTACAGTAAAGTTTATTTCTATTCTATTCTAAACAAAGTTTTTATTTAACGTTAATTCCTTGCACTTTATTTAGTTTCAAAAATCTTACAAAAGTACTAGTCAATTTAATTACTGAGAATTTAGACAAAGTTGTTATAGGCTAAAGTATGATGCACAATTAAGATTATCCATAGGTTTGAATGATTATTATTAAAGTAGTGATGGAGTATCATAATTTGAAAGATTCAGACTGTACTAAAGATTGAATCACAGATGCTTTCTGTAATCCCTCATGAACATCTCGGATTAAAGAAAGCACCCTCAGTAACTCAATTCTCCCGATGCGTAGATTGTAGCAGGTTTGTGTTATATAAAGTTGAAAAAGAAATCCTAGATCCGTTGATAAATAGTAATCCAGACAACAATACTTAAAGAAATTGATTCATTCACAATAATAATTCAAGGAAGTAGTGTAAATAAAAATATCTGTTTTTTTTCCTTTGGTGACAGAAGCAACGATTTTGTTGAAAGATCGTAGATAGTTGTGATTGGCATTGAGAAGTTTATTTGCCTAAACTTTCAAATAATTAAATTCTTCTTCTGACCAAATATGACGACGATTGTTGAAGATGTCGGAAAAAATCATGCCGACTGGAACTGGACTGGGACTGGCTTTACTGGCATGAGCCGCGTAAACCAATCAAGTTGTATAAAAACAATGTATTACGGGGTTATTCCTCATAATAATATATATTAAAATATAGCAGAGCTAAAAGTCTATCTTCTAAGTTTAACACACAATAACGAAAAAATGTAGGCATATTTGCTCTGCTACCCGTAGGAAATCGGGGCGGGTTGCTAGATCTAAATAAGTTAAAAATATAAACTAAATCACTTTCTGGCAACAGTACGAATGCAGAAGTATCTTGGTATTAAATGAAACTGAATTATGATGAGTTCGCATTTAATAGTATTGAAGTTGAATATTATTTTACGAGCAAAAACGCAGGTGCTCGGCCCATATTTTACAGTTTGCTTAAGTTCTGTTTTATAGCAAGTTTATAGCTAGATCTCTATCTTTTTTATATACAGTCTGTTACAGCTGCCGTAAAATGATTGAGACACCATTTTATAGCTACGTAAAATATCAATATTTCCTCGACATAGTATCAAAATCGCTGTAGAAAAACTGGTTAAAAAATTTCTTCATATAATCTTAGCCTGAGGTAGCCGGACCCTAATTTTGTCCTCAGTAAAGTGGGGATTAAGGTGTTATTAAGGAGTCTTCCTATTTGGATCCAATGTAAGCTGACACTCCGGCGTCAAATGGTGCTCGCAGCAAAAGAAGTGTCACTCACGTATTGTGTAAATTTTTGTCTCCTTACTTTCATACAGCCGAACTAATTGTGTTTTACAAAAAGTAGAAATTTTAAATGTGAAAGATATAAAATGTTTTGTGCAAAGAAAACTTAATAGGTAAAAGATACAGGTTTAAAACAGAGCGTGGAGGCATATGTTATCATGCCTAAATACATCAACTTTTAACTTGCTACACCTTTATTCGACGACTTCTGCATATGCATGCATGGTTTTATTTTTAGTATATACAAAAGACGCTTTGTACCTAGATATGAAAATAATGTCAATTTCTTTTTGTTTAATACAAAAATCTAAATAGAACAATGTTTCTACCTATACTCAACTTTATTTCCCCATTTATTCAAATGCCGTATAAAAACCTGTTCAAAACGAACTAAGGTGACGTTTTTTTAATCGACACCTACGAAGACGCTTACTAAAAACACAGAGCAAAAGAGATGGCATTCAACGGATAGCGGCTCTCGCTACTTTAGGCTTTAGTCGACAAATAAATTACTTATTTCGATAGCGACATATGTTACCTACTTGTTTAAATTTGAAATAAGACCTTGTTTCAAAGTGTACAAGGTTTACATCTTATATGAAGAAAATTTGGTAAATTTCAGTTTAGAGAGTGAAGTAACAGAATTAGCACCACTGTCTATCAAAACATAGTGGGCTATTTCAACCGCGTTTTACGACTTCAATGGCCAATCCATTACCTGTCTGAAAGATATGGACATAATATGGTCCACTGGGCGTCGTCTAGACACACTTGAACTTCATTCACCCTTCGTGGAAAATTTGAATTTAAAACTCTCCCCCTCCCGGTAATGCAAATACCCGAAGTCATATCCAAAAGGTAAGTTATAACATTATACCATTACATCAAGATACCAGTAGTAATAATATTGCAAAGCTCATATAGAATCTAGTGGTCATTCACCTTTAGAAAACAAAGGAAAATTGTTGAATGTTTTTTGTAAATGTTTTCAATATCAATAGTTTGGTACAACAAGACTATTTGATTCAACAAAATATAATAAATGTTCAATTACCAAAGCATATGACACAAATTTATTTGGGTTACCTAACATAAGATTTGCTCGTAGGTACTAATATGGTAAGAGCCAAACAAAGCCATTACACTCCTGTAACGGCTTAGAGAACTCCGGAGATGAGTGTTTTAGTAAACTAAGCTATTATTATAGGAAGGATGTAATTATGTTGATGTCCTTTCCTGAATAGTGTATTTTTGAAGAAGTGGTAAAAAGGTAAAAAAATGACATCAATGATATGGAAAGTAATGATCATTTTGACTATGGTAAAGAAAATAAAATTTGCCAAATTAATACAATTATTAACAGTCATAACAACACTTATGTCTATTTTAAGACTGTAATTGCAAATATTGTTTTGCAAGCAATAGTTAAACTAATAAATACGTAATGTATAATTTGCTAAAACCTTTGTAAAAACAGAACTGTAGATAGTAGTTTTCGGATTTTAATAACCTCACAATCCCACTAATGAGTGTAACCTAACAAAATGTAATAAAGTTCAAGTGCGCGTAATGAAATGAAATGGATATTAAAAACGGTTTAATCTTATTAAAAGCAGCAAGTTAAAGTAATATTATGTGGTTGTAATTAAATATAAGAGTTTGATGATAAGAATTCACGTAATTAACAAACAAAATTAAAACACTACTCATTATCTTTTTTCAATTATAGATTGCGATCATATGTCGTGTCACGATCATACACGTGTCTAGTTAGATAGCTTTTTACCTCTTACAGTACGACTGACTTGCAAGTCAATCGTAACCTAAACCAGGCATGACATTTTTAAAAGTACAATTCAAATACCTCCTTTAGTTAGGCACATAATTATCGCAGAACAAAACAAGAATGAAGAAGCTCTTTGCAATATCGCTGAGATGTGTTTAAAGAAGAATGTGATATTTTTCAATTACAGAATCTCAGTTTTTAGTTTTATTGCATATAAAAGTTTCAGATTTTATAAGGTTGGTTATGCAAATATGATTTTTCAAGCGCTTAGGTTATGTCAAGTATTCCATTTTAAATTACAAAGCCTTAGAATTAAATCTTATTATAAGACAATTGCATCTCAATATAAAAACCAATTTACAAAACGAGACAAATAACTATTCACTATCACTTTTATTACTTGAAATGAGACCCGCTACAACTTAATATGGCCATGCTCCCGGGAATTGAGTTATATAACTTTGACAAATAGACACCAGCACTGCGATACGGGGAAGACCGAGTATTTTTAGAAATTCTTTTCTCAAATGGAAAAAAAGGAACCCTTATAGGATCACTTTTGTCTGTCTGTTTGTCTAACAATACCATTAATTTCAGAATCACGTGGAGGAAGTTGACATTATTATCAAAAACTGCGGTCCCTTGAAACTGTAAAAAATCTATAATAAGTCAACTCAATCAAAAGATGGCAATTTTAATATTATACAGATTTTACATTTAAATGAAAATCTAAAGGGTACTTTCCTTTTTTTTATATACCATACAGGTTGCAAACAAACAGACGGGTTACACCCGCAACTCTAAAGTCAAAAGTGGGAGTAGGTACGCTCGTTTCTTGAAATTTGAAGGTCGTAACTGTCTGGAAATACCGCAGGTGACAATTTGTTCCACAGATTGGTTCTGCGAGGCAAAGGTTTCTTGAGAATCGCACAGTGGTGGAGTGCCAATCACCCACGTGATGGGGGAAGCTGTGGCCTTTATAAGTGCGAACAATTCTTTTAAGCCCATACAAGCAATAGATTATGCAGAGTAAAGCTACATCTCTACGTAACCATTGGCCTAGAATCATGAAATTTGGTAAAAAGCAACGTCTCACAGCACAAGTAAAGGAATTGTTATCATGTCTCATAAAAAAAAATATTACTTGCGATTACAAACATATTTTGTGCTTGAAAAATTGTATGTGACGTTTATCGATGAACGCGAGAGTACTTTTAGAACAATAAAGTTAAGTTTACCACGCTGAAAAATGGGCAAATTTTTTCAAGAAACGTCTTGCGAGGTGGATAGATAGCTCATCTACATACAAGTTTGTACGGAACCCTCGGTGTTCTAATCGGATTTGAGATTTGTAATTGAATTTGAATGGAACCAACTGGGAATATACTTTTTAAATTCACTACGACTGATCGATAGCTGTATTTATTGGTTTTTTCAGGAGTTTGGTATTGTGCGGCGGGCCGTTGTTAAGGTTTACCTGTTCGAAGGAATTTAATTTCAGTACCATTGCTTGTCGGTTGGTTGGAAATAGAATTGGACCAATAGAGCATGGCGTAAACGGGTTTTGGTAAAAGCCGGGACTCAAATGTGGTAATGGTACATTTATATGAAAAAGGCTATTTATAACGAGGGTCTCATATTGACAGTATTAGTTTTAATTCCATTCTAGCATGCACGGTATAGGGAATATGCTTAACAATAGTCAGATATGCACACAAGAACTAAAACTTCAGAAAAATTTAATTCCAGTCACAGAAGTCACTTCAATACGATGCAGGCGGTAAATCCTGTTATTATAGCCCAGATATCAAACCAAGAGAGTTGTTGAAACGCGATGTAATGTCGGCGTAATAGAAATCGCAGTTGGCTACGCCTCAAAGCAACGGGTGTATTGTGGCTCTTAGTATTTCAAAGAAATAGGATTGTTTGCACTATGAGCTCAATTAGTTTAATAAAATTCGCTGTAATATAAGCGATAATAAAAGATAAGACTTTTTTTCTTAACAAGTTGTGAGATTTATTCCCAGAAGATTGGTTATTACTCCAGACATTTTTTGCTGAAAAACATGGCTTCCAATCGCTTTCAAGAGCTCCTGATTAAGGTCAGGAATTAATTTGATGGCAATATCACAGGAAACAAATAAGAGTAATATTTCTATTTAAATAATTGATCTTTTATGATGTTTCATAAAATTTATGATATTTCTATAAAATCAAAGCAAACGTAATCTTATTGTTCAGTTAGTTTAAGCAAAGTTGGTATATTAAAAGAAGAGTTTTACTATGTGCTGTGATAACTATCGGAACTTAATAACAGTTTAGTTCTTCTTTGTTTCTTCTTTCGCAGGTAATTAGTACATATAAAAAATAATTTTCAACAATGTCGAGCTTGCTAATACAATTGTAATTTTGTAACTTAAACAATTTGTTTTAGAGCATATCACTTTTGAAATACTTTATAAAGGAGACATTTTCAAATGGCTGATTAATCATTAGCTGAGGTACATTTTTGGTAGGTAATACACCGATAAGTGACCCGGGCTGGGTTGTTCCCAATCACATGGTTTAATATTGGTTCTAGTTAGAACTTAAGAGACGAACTCAACATAAACTAGCTTATTTCTGGGCACAAGGGGGTTACATAACGAGCGATAAATAGCGAGTACTAGTATTTAAATAGGTTGATATCTGTGCAAAGAGAGATTTTTTCAATTGGTTTCATTAAGTTGAAGGATAATGGCTTAATTATTTGAGGTTATTTGCGCAAGTGAGTAGTTTAATTTATTAAGTCTAGTATAATATGTGTAAATGATTGGTGAGTGTGAACTAGTTGGTATGTTTCCGTACAAACTTTAGAGAGTTTAGAGAGTAATTACATTGCTGCCTAAGGTTGTAACTCCCAAGTCACGCATAAAATTCGCCTGTCGTAGTAAATATAGGCCAGGAGGTAAAATTAAACGCAAATTGACAATTTCGTTCACTTTACACCACGATACTTAAATAAATAGAGAATTAACTCTCCAAAACATTACTTGCCTTGTAAATAACTTTAAGTATTTTACAGTATAATTAACTTTATTTTGCAGTAACAGATTGAGAGGTTTTATAAACTTATTATTCCTTGTTTTCCGACTTGTATATTTAACTGAAAGCAAGCCTTTTAGTGGATCGAACTTTAAGCGTGGCATAAAACGCCAACGGTTAACCAATTTGACACTGCTTTTTTAAAGTCACCGTAATTCGAAATCATTTTTAGAATCGATTTGGGATTGAGTTCAGATTGAGTTTGACTTAAAACAAGTAGAAACCAGAAACAAAATAGTACTGTAATATTTATGACGGGAACACCTCATGACTTTTAAAGTTTTAGGTAATCACTAGGAAGAAAACAGTCTGATTAGATCTTTATGTAATTCAACCCAAGTGAATGAAATTGAATATTTTAACCCTCACTGGAAATCATCAATACAATTAATTTCTCCAACATTAAGTTCACAAAGGCTTTTGAAATAGAAGAATAATAAAATAATATTATTTATTGACTTTTCTCGCCTTGAAGAAGATCTTAAATTTCGGGTTGTTATTGTAAAGGGCTTAAAAATAACCTTCACAAGCTGTTGGCGTCTACGGTGAGGCAATTTGAAGCCTTGAATCTGTTTTGGTTAGACGGTACTAAAGGTAGTTATGCAGATTCAAGGTTGTCAAAATTGACACTGTAATAATAGCGTGTTGTTAAATTGAATTACAGTCGTGAGCTTGTAAGTAAATTTTAAGATATTCTACGTCTATTTTTGAAAATAAAATCAGTTAAAGAGTTGTAATTTTTTATAAGAAATAATAAAGCTGGGTATTTTCTAAGTTGGCAATTAAGCACACTACTCGCCCGATATTAAAAAGTTGCTCATGCGTATAAAACCTAATAGCCACCAACAATAGTAAGGAATTCACATAATCAAAGTATTTACCTAGAAAGTATGGTATGAGAGATCTCTACAGACTACTGCGGTTAACTAGTACGGTCGCTTGCTTTAAGGCAAACTTGGTACCGAAGTAGGTACAGAGGTAGAGAAATACAACGAGTGCATACATCTGTTCACAACAGAAGTGTTTATTAGGGTGTCCCGAAATTTTTTTTTCTGATTGCGCTACACAAGACCCCTTTAAAAGTTTCGTTATAATTTGTAGATTATCGTAAAAATAATAAAAAAAAATCATAAAAATATCTTGAGGGCTCTACCGGCAGTTTAAATTTTCAAAAAATCGCTCAAGTAACACTTCAGTACTTACATATTTTTTTTTCTTTATACATTACTCTCATTTTATTTTCTAATCACAATGATAGTGGAATAATAAATTATTATTTCCAAGTAACGACAGGTTGTTTCCAGCTAAGAATAGGTTTCGCTCGAACCCGCGAATTTCATGTTTTGACTTGCTTTACTCAAACTACTACAACAACTACTTCAATTGTGAGGCAGTTCGTCTCATTTCTAGTGCTGAAACAGTGACGCTCCGTACTTTCGTGTGATAAATTAGTAGATAATAATGGGTTCAAGACGAAGTGAGACAACTTGTCCTATATTGGGACCATATAAAGAACTTGAAGATCGCCAGTTACCGGTGATAAGCGACGTTATAAAATTTATTTTGTTCCAAAAAAACGAACTAAAACTACAAAAGAATGGGAAAGATCCTTTCAACACTGAAGTCTTTTCAATCGTTTCTGAGAAACTTGATGTAATTTGGGCTAAAGCCTCGATTCCCATCGTTTCCAAAGAACGTGTTACCCAATTGCTGAAATCATATTTTAGTAAATACCTGTCAATAATAAAATATTCCAAAAATAAAAAACAACATAGCTACGAAAACAAACTAAAGTGCTTTTAAGAATTTTCGAACAGGCTCTTCGACATTGCTGCTTGTAAGTGCATTTCGTTTCATGTTTGTTTCTGCATAAAACCTAAGAAAGTTCCTATAAATGAAAGCGACTTTTTACTGGATCAAAGAAGTGATAGAAAAATGGCCATAAGCGGTATAGATACAAAAGAAACGGCAAGACTTTTAAAGAAACATCAAAGACAAGAAAATTTAAAGCTGATGGATGCATGTTTACCAAGTACATCACAAGAAACCAATCCTGCTCCGTTGCGCGAGTTGCCGCCTTGACCACGGCGATCACAGTCTCCTGCAACAGAACTTCATCAAAATACTGATGTGCTTGTAAATGAGACTTCGTTTAGTTCATTGGCTCGGAATACTCTGGTGCTGCCAACGGTAGCTAAGGTATGTGATCGGTATGGACTATCAACGCGATCTGCGGCTGCGGTCGCTTCGGCGGTCTTAGTTGACGTAGGATTGGTATCTTCCGAAGATCAAAGTCTTGTTATTGATAAGAATAAAATTCATAGAGCTGTTTCAAAAGCACGGGCCAAGACCATCCAAGACATTGATGCTATTGTAGTTAAAAGTATTTACTTTGATGGACGAAAGGATAAAACACTCGTAAATGCGAAAATAGGTTATAGGTACCACCGTAGAGAAGTCTTGGAAGAGCATATTTCAGTTCTCACAGAACCGGGATCGATTTATTTGGGACACACGACGTTAAGTCGTGGGACTGCCAAAGCGATCGTCACTTCTGTCATATCTCTATTAGAAAATCAAGGGTTTAATTTGGAAGAGGTGATCTGTGTGGGGTGCTGCTACGAATACAGGTTGGAAAGGAGGTGTCATTCAATACCTAGAAAACTATTTGAAGAGGCCATTGCAATGGTGTGTTTGTATGCTTCACGTAAATGAATTACCGCTTTGCCATTTATTTATGTCTCTGGATGGAAGCACATCTGGATCAAAAGAATATTCAGGGCCTATTGGAAAAGAACTAGCTGTTTGTGAAAGTAAACCTCTAGTGTCTTTCTGTGCAGTGACTGGAAATTTGCTCGAATTACCTGATAATATAGTGAAGGAATTAAGCACGGATCAAAAGTATCTATACGAAATGTGCCATGCTGTGATGTGTGGTTCCTGTTGCCCCGAGCTAGCGAGCCACCAACCTGGAAAAATGGCACATTCGAGATGGCTTACTACTGCCAATCGAATACTCAGACTTTACGTAATTACTTTTTCGCCGTCAAATAATTTGGAACTGCTTGTGAACTACGTGGTCAAAGTTTACGCTCCCGTTTGGTTTCTCATTAAGCAAAGCCCATCATTTAAACACGAAGCCAAGCATATTTTTAAAATGATTATGTACTCCCGATTTTTACCTGATAGACAAAGATGTATTATTGATTCAGTGATCGAAAGAAATGCTTTTTTCGCGCATCCAGAAAACTTGCTTATTGCCATGTTATTCGACGATAGGGACCATATTCGAGAGCTTGCATCTCGCAGGATATTAAAAGCTAGAGAAGAGAAAAAAGCTTGTCGTCTCAGAGTATTTAAGTCACCGAAAATCAATTTCATAGCACAAGATTACATAGATATGCTATTTTGGCAAGACTGTGAAATATCAGCTCCAACGGTCCTGCGACACGTCTCCGACGATGAACTAATTAAGGCTAAAGAGCAAAGCCTCTTTATTGAAGACTTCCCTTGTCACACACAGGCAGTGGAAAGATGTGTGAAATTGGTAACAGAGGCTTCTGAAAGCGCAACAGATACCACAGGTCGGGATGGATTTATTAGGAATAAACTGAAATCTCGCGCCGAAATGCCTTACTTTAAAAAGAAAAACCAGTTTCGTTTTTAAAGTATAAAATGACCTATTCATTTTTCTCTCTCACCACACTCATTGTTGTTCTCTTTGATTTAATAAAAACAATTTAAACGTTAGTTTTGTATGATTTATAGTTTATATTAGGAACCCCTGAAAATGAGGAATTTGTATAACTTCAAGGACCGGTAGAGGCCTCAAGATGATTGATATCTAATTAAATTTTATGATAGTCGTAATGTGTGTGTCAAACCGCAACTTTTGACACCTCTTGCAAAACCGTAGCTCCAAAAAAAGAAATCCCATACATCGACGGGACACCCTAGTGTTTATAGACCACGTTAACAAAGGTTAGGGAAGCGTACCAACCATATTATGCTTCTTTTAGCACCATAACTGTATCAAAAAACCCTGAATAGCGTTTAACAAAATATTCGCTTATAGATAAAACTTGGAAGCCGTAAACCTGTCATAAAAGACGTTAATACATTTTATTTAGTACTAAAACAGCCTTTTCAGCTTCATTGAGTAATCAATGTGCAGAATTTTACACAACATCGCTACAATTTTGTTACATTGGATAACAAAATATACCACAATTAGTTATAGAGTGTAAATTGATTACCCTTGATGGGTTTTCATTATGCACACGTATATAGGTAATTGACCGAGCAACACGCTTTCATCTATATTTGAAACATTGTTTTCAAGGACGCCATATTGGAACAGTCCCATGTGGATTGCTTAAACAACCCGAGTGTATTCCGAACTTAATACCAACATTTGTTAGAATGAATTTAAACGCCAAGAAATCTTTCAAAGAAATATATGTTATTTATACAAATAACTGGGGCAACCAAGAAACGTCGTGAATTCAAAGGTATGCAAGACCTTTTGATCGCGTTAATTCCCGTATACTTGATTATAAATCACGGAACGCGAAAGTTTAAAATTTAGTTTTTAAAAATCTACTTTTCGTTTTATTATTATTGAAATACAAAAGCGATATAAACTGTACGAATGTTTCCACTCTTATTTTACAAGACTGCTAAGAAAAGGGGTGTAATGTTTTCGGGATTTATGTATGTGAGTTTTTTATTCTACCATAATTTCTAATTACCTGGGGTTAAGTACCTATTCAAATTTGATATTGTTTTTGATAAATCAGTAAACGTAAGTAAATATAAATTCACAATTAAAAATTAAAGAGAAGCTGATACTATTTTCAATAAATTAAATAAATATAATTTGGTGATGTCATTCAAAAACTACCAAGGAGCATTCACCACGTTCCTTATGATTTCTTTTGTACTGGGTCTCATAAAAAACGAACAACAATGAGTATGTCTAAGACAGAAATGAAGGATTATTTCAAAAGAACGTTTCATCCTTAGACGTTTCCGACAGACAGGAAGAAATTTAAGGAAGGAAGAAACGTAATGACTGACAGTGGAGAAACACAGGCTGAAATAAAAAGTTTATAAAAAAAATGGCTTACACAACTAAGCAATTCTATAAAAGTACATGATTGGAAAATTGCATATATTCTTGTTCAACCAAAAAAATAAAATAAATTTCTATCAATATTTTAAATTCGCTTTAGCAATATCCCGAAAATTGGATTTCCATCCCTTTCATAGCGTCCGGGCGAAAAAAATGATTTTATTTGCATAAATGAATGTTTGCAGAAGTGTTTTCTTATCGATAGACTTCACACAAGTATTTGTTTTTGTTTTGGATAAAATGTAGACGCGATTCAAGCTCATGAATTTGTTTAAGTATAAAACTAAAATATTTTGATTTATTAATTTGTTTATGGCTATTCTAATCTCGTATGACCTGAACTCGAATATCTTTAAGCATTTTTTTTTCTTTCATAATTGCCACTCAGTACATGTGAGAATGTCTGCAAAGGTTAATAGCAAAATTCCAGGCTTTAATGGTTATGTGTGGTAAGTCTTAAGTATCATCTACTTTGTGCCTTTAATGTGTAAATGTTACGTATTCATTACCCGCAAAGCTAGAGCTAACCGTATTGTAGTCTGTACAAAGCAGATAATGGATTAGCCACCTGTTTAATAAGAGCAACAATGTAAGCTTTTATTGTTATTGCTTTGACGAAACTTGGTTTTATATACCATTTCGAAAGTAGTAATAATACACTACTATACAAACTAATTTTACAAAGATTATAAACGTGGTCCCAGCTACTTTGTAAGTACAGTCAGCAGACCTTCACTGAACGCACTCTTAAGGGATTAAATATATCCATAGCTTAGTAAACATGCTGCGTCAATAAGACCGAAATTAAACAAACATTAAGAGGATTACGATACTGGTTAAAAGTGATAAATATTTGCAAATTTACCACAATCTAGTGATATTGGATGTACAAGCAGGTTATTACTTACTATACGCGAGTTTTGTGTTGTGTGGTTTTCATTGCCGCCACTGGATGGCGCTCTGCGGTTTATGTGCGTGGTATTGAAACGTTCGGAAGGTTTAATATAACACTGCTATGGAATGGAATTTGGTTGTTTTACTACTAGTAAACCCTTACTCTGTTTACACTCAAATCCCTGAACAAAGGAATTGTTCATGGTCCTGCGAGTCGGTTTAGACTTTTAGTCAGTTCGAAGGGCGCCTTTGGTGGGGCACAAGTTTTTGTTCGGGATTCCCCACGGGCAGTGGACTGCTGTTGCAAACGTGGGAGGTTGCAGACCTTTAAGGAGGGTCTGAGGTGGACAAAGGGTGGCATACTCCTGTCCAGGAAGCTTGCAGGCCGTCGGGTCTGAGGAAGAATCAGGGTGAAAAAACCCGTATCAAGAAGCAACCAGCAGTAGGTTGGAGGCACGTCGTACGCGCTGTTATTGCGGAGTAAAGCTGTAACACGGATCGAGGAGTTACTACGGACGAAGTAGCGTGACCTGTGATGACGTTTCGGTAACGGTTCGTGAGAAAAACTGTAAGTACTTTTTTGGTTCTATTTTAAACCTTGTTCCTAAGAAGATTTTAACATAGTGCAGTGAGATTGACTTTGGCGTTTAAACAAAAAATTTGGACATTTTGAACTTTTTTTACAAGAAAAATATTACTTTGATATTTGTGTATATATACCTTTAAAGTATTATTTGTTTGCTTAACTATTTTGAACTTTATTTCTTTGTGACTTATATCTTTAATTTGTGCATGGTTTAGTTAAGACTTAGAATAATTTTGATAAAAACTAAGGTACGGGGAATCTATGCCCGAGTTCACCCAGAATTAATTGTGTAAAAAGACTTCGAAAATTTCGAGTCCTTTCGGTCAAACGGAATATCTGATTAATATAACTTCAATATGTCTACGGTGTCGAATCAGGTTGATGAAGTTGATTCTTCGTTACTGTTTCAAGAGGATTTAGGTAAACGTATTAAAAAAGCATTGGTGAGTTATAAAAAATCGTCTAAAGAAAGACTCACCAAACATTACTGTGAAGGCCGTTTAGCTAATTTTGAACAGTTGTGGTCTCAGTTTATAATCGGTCACAAACAATTGTTACATAAAGTACCGCGTAAACAATTAGTTGAGACTCCTTACATGAAGAATGATTTCTATGATGAAGTTGAAGAAAATTATTTAACTTGTCAGAGTATGATAAAAGAAATGTTGCATTCATTTGGGACTGTTGAAATTAAACAAAGTAATTGTGAAATTAGGAAATCTAGCCAGGTTAAGTTGCCAAAGATTAATATTCCTGTGTTTTCGGGCAAGTATTCTGAATGGAATACGTTTAGAGACTTGTTCAGTTCCTTAATACATAATAGCAAAGAGTTAGATGGAGTCCAGAAATTGCACTATTTAAAAGGCTATCTGACAGGTGAAGCTGAACAGTTATTGAGACATATTCTAGTGACAGAAGATAATTACAAAAGGTGTTGGCAATTGTTGGAACAGAGATATAATAATAAAAAATATATTTGTAACTACATTTTAAAACGATTGTTTAGTCAGAGAAATTTATTAAATGAATCCTCAACTGGCTTAAAGGATTTGATAGTCACAACAAATGATTGTTTGTCAGCATTAAACAATATTAGTGTTGATGTTGATAGTTGGGATAATAATAATAATAACATGCCTACCAACTATGTATAAGCTTCTAACATCTATTCTGAGACTCAAAATTACTACACATTTAAATAAAAATTCGATCATATCTATTTCTCAGAATGGATGTAGAAGTGGGACCCGTGGCACTAAAGAGCTCCTCATCATGGATATGGCCATTAGCCAACAGGTGCGTCGTCACCGTAAGAATCTGGTGACATGTTGGATAGACTATAAGAAGGCCTTTGATTCGGTTCCACATACATGGCTTTTGAGAGTGCTGGAGTTGTATAAAATTGATACAACTCTTTGCACTTTTTTAAAGTCATGTATGGGGCAGTGGAGAACGGCACTTCGCTATCCAGGATGTCAGCAGATTGCGACAAACGATGCACCAATAAAGATCGAGCGGGGTATATTTCAAGGTGATAGTTTGAGTCCCTTGTGGTTCTGCCTAGCTTTGAATCCTCTCAGTACGCTGTTAGAGGGTTCAGGACTAGGCTATAGGTTGCAGAAAGACGATCGAGTTATATCTCACCTTCTGTACATGGACGATTTGAAACTTATTGCCCCCACTAATTTGCAATTGACAGCGTTACTGAAGGTGACTGAAAACTTTAGTAATTCTATCAAGATGGAATTTGGTGTGGACAAGTGTGCAGTCATGCATGTAAAGAACGGCGTGATAGTAGAATCTGAAGGAGTCGAACTTTCAGATTCAACAAAACTCAGATCTCTGTCTGCAACTGAAAGCTACAAGTATCTAGGTATATCACAGTCATTGGGAATACCTGAATCTCATATGAAACAAACGCTGCAGGAGCGCTTTTTTGGCCGCCTGAAAAAAGTACTTAAAAGTCTTTTATCAGGGGGTAACAAAATGCGTGCCTGCAACGGTTGGGTCATGCCGGTTCTGATGTATTCCTTTGGTATACTTAGATGGACTCAGACCGAATTGGATGCCCTTGACAGGAGAGTCCGTACACTGCTGACTGCATTCCGAATGCACCACCCACGTTCATCGGTAATGAGGTTGTATATCCCGCGAAAGTTTGGGGGTCGTGGACTCTTAAACATTAAGACCCTACACAATCGCGAGATATACAACCTTAGAGAATATTTTCTTCATACTGACGTGGGAGTGCATCGTAGTGTGGTAGCAGTGGACAACGGACTCACTCCGCTCGCTCTGGCTAAAGAGAACTGGCGCAAGCCTGTAGTACTTAGTACTAATGATCGCAGGGAGGTATGGAAGGGCAAAGAACTTCATGGTCGTTTTTATCGAGCCCTAAATGGGCCTGATATAGACTTTAAAGCTTCTACATCTTGGCTACGGTTTGGTGATCTTTTCGGAGAAACCGAAGGTTTTGTCTTTGCAATTATGGACGAAGTTGTTATGACGAATAACTATCGGAAATATATCCTGAAAGATGGTACGGTGGACATCTGTCGGGCGTGCCACCGTCCCGGTGAATCTATCAGGCATATTATTTCTGGTTGTTCTCGTCTTGCCAACGGGGAATATTTGCATAGGCACAATCAAGTAGCCAGGATTGTACATCAACAACTTGCCCTTAAATACAATCTTGTGCATTCAGAGGTGCCATATTACAGGTATGTGCCCGACCCAGTTCTCGAAAATGGTCGTGCCACATTGTATTGGGATCGATCTATCATCACTGACAGAACTATTGTTGCTAATAAACCTGATTTAGTGCTGATAGACCGATTAGAGCGCCGCGCAATGATTGTCGATATCGCTGTTCCTCATGACGAGAACCTCGTGAAAGTTGAAAAAGAAAAACAAATAAAATACTTGGATTTGTCTCACGAGATTGTCGATATGTGGAATATTGATTCGGCAATCATTGTTCCGATTGTCATATCTGCACATGGATTAATAGCCAAGAGCCTCGATCAACACCTTAAGAGGCTCGCGTTAGACGGCTGGATCAAGGGACTGATGCAGAAGGCCGTTCTCCTTGACACGGCCCGTATAGTGAGGAGGTTCCTGTCTTTGGAGTCCTAACCACCGGTGTCTTGGTCCCTGTACCCGATGTCGGTGGTCTACTGTTTTTTATATTTTTAAATATATATATATTGTTTTGTACATATTTAAAAATGTAATTTATAAGTATTAAGATAAATAAAGAGGAATAATAATAATAATATAACTCTTTATTGTACACCAGGAACATTAAAAAGCAAAATTTCTTAAAATTACGGTTAATACAATTGGCGGCCTTATCGCTCTATGGCAATCTCTTACAGGCAACCATGAGATGGAGAAAAAGAAATGGAGATAAATTAGGGCAGTATGGTGCACTTTACTAAATTATTTAATGACGTAAAATATCTTACTAGTATACATACAAGTAAACTTTAAACATATAAAAATATAAGTACATGTGGGAATATAAACGATAGGTAATATATAATATAGGATACAGCGGCACAGTGACTTTAAGGAAAGGGCAAAAGGGAAATTATGTGCTGACATCACCTAGTGATAGGTAGTAGTTCTTGACTAGTTTTTTAAAGACAGGTAGTGATTGTGCGCGTCTGATTTCCACTGGCAGGGCATTCCAAAGCCGAACCGCTTTAACAGAGTAGAAATTATCCATGAACTTGGTGGAGTGTCCAGGCATTTTTAATCTCAGGTTCTCTGACGATCTCAAAGACCTAGGATGCGTATCGTGCAAGAAATTAAAGAGTTGTTTAAGGTAAGGTGGAGATGAGGGGTTAAACAGAATATTATATAACAATGAAAGGATGTGTGTGTTCCGGCGAAGGCGTATAGGGAACCACTTGAGCTTTTTGCGATATTCAGAAACATGATCATATTTGCGTAGTCCAAATACGAATCGTATACAAAGATTTTGGAGTCTCTCAAGCTTATTAAGTTGGTCTTCGGTGAGATCTAGATAGCTGGCATCAGCATAATCAAGGATGGGGAAAAGAAGGGATTGTGCAAGCGCAATCTTAGTGGTAGTAGGTAAGAAGTTGCGAAGCCTACGTAAGGAACCTGCAGCGGCAAACATTTTGCGACTCAGCTCCTGTAGCTGAGGCACCCAGGACATACAGGTATCTATATATATCCCCAAGTTTTTGACTTTGTCACTATAAGAGAGGTTAGTGCCATTACAGGTGATTTGTGGTAAAAGTGACCAGTCAATTTTGGAGATCTGCCTGGTACCTTCAACAATAATGACCTGAGTCTTTCCCGGGTTTACCCTCAGACCGTACGAATTGCTCCAATTGCAAATTAATTCTAAGTCTGTATTAACCAAACTAATAGCCTCCGTCAGTTTATCTGGTTTAGCCTGAGAATAAATCTGGAGATCATCCGCATAAAGGTGGCAGGAAGAAGAGAGATTATTTGTGATGGAATTTATAAAGACAGAGAAGAGAAGGGGAGATAGCACGCCGCCCTGTGGGACACCAGCCGTAGTTTCACACCATGAGGAAACAGTGTCTTCAAAACTAATACGCTGTCGGCGACCAAACAGGTAACTATGAAACCAGTCAATCGCTGTTGGAGATATGTTAAGAGAGCGCAATATGCCAAGTAACACCTCAAAATCCACGGTATTGAACGCGTTACTGAAGTCCAGCAGAGTAAGAACTGTAAGCTCACCGTTTTCCATAGCTAATCTGATGTCCTCAGTAACGTGAATAAGGGTAGTGGTAGTGCTGTGACCAGGACGAAAGCCAGATTGAAATGGATTTAAGAGTAGGTTTTTGGAAAGGAACTTAGAAAGTTGGGTGTGAATAAGCTTTTCGAGGACCTTGGAGAGAAAGGGCAGGATAGAGATAGGGCGATAGTCAGAAAAGGATGATGGGTTTTTCTTTTTGGGTATGGGGACAATTTGAGCATCTTTCCAAGCCGTTGGAAACACGCTATTCAAAATTGAGAAATTTAAGATGTGACTAATGACCGGTAGGATTTCATCAATGATAGGAAGGATCATGTTACGGCTTAGGCAGTCAGATCCCACAGCACTTGAAGTAATCGACATTATGCTCTTCTTAACATTACAATCAGACAATTGACTAAAGAAAAAAGGAGAACAGTCAGGAGTTGAGACAGATGAAAGATGTTTCAGTGTTGTTTGTTTTGTCATTTTATTAAAGTTTGACGACGCAGAGAAATGCTGATTTAATAAGTTTAAATTTAAGTTTTTTGGAATCGTTTCTTGAACGGCTTTGCCTACTCCGAGTGACCTTAAAAATTTCCAGACTTTGGCTGGATCTCCGTTTTCAACAGAGCTGTGGATATATCGGCGTTGCGCATTCCTGCACACCTTGCTGCAATGATTCCTGATAGATGTGTATTTTTCCCGGTTAATTTCCGTTGGACGTTTTTTATATTTTGACTTGGCTACCGCTTTTTTTGATATGAGGACTTTAATGTCCGCTGTTAGCCAGGGTGACGGGAGACGTTTGATTTTAATTTCACGGATAGGAGCATGCACATTGTATAAATTATTCAGACTAGCTTTAAATAATGCCACTTTCTCATCAATAGATGCTGAATTGAAGAGGGAACTCCAGTCGATGTTTTTAGCATCCCTGCTTAAAGTATCAAGATCTATATCCTTAAAGTTCCGCTGCAGGATAGTCTTAGACTTAGGTTTAGGTGGACGAAGACGATAGGAGAGGTATATTAAGTCGTGGTAGGAGAACTCATCTGCTGAGCACTGACCGTGTTTAGCAACGTGATTAGGAGAAGAAACAATGATAAGATCGAGCAGAGAAGGAACAGAATGTGGGAAGTAATGCGTCGCATTGGAAGGGAGAATGCATAAATTACTAGATTGAATGATAGACTGAAAAGTTGAAGAACGGAAGTCATTTTTTAGGAGGCAGGTATTGAAATCACCCATGATTATCGTTTGACTGTACGAAGGAATAAAGTTTTCTAAGAGTAGCTCAAACGAGGTAAAGAAGTCAATGCGTGAAGATGGACAGTAAAAAACACCAAGAAGAATTTTGGAGTGTAGGAGATCAACTTCCAGGAAAAGATGCTCACCTGCATGTGACGGTGGCGGCTGCGGCGACAAACTAATAATGGAGTATGGAATTTCAGAGCGTAAATAAATGGCGACACCACCCCCACCACCCACAGCACGGTCATTCCTTATAAGGTTGAATCCTGGCAAAGTATATGCAGAAGAGGGTAAACAAGGCTTGAGCCACGATTCGGAAATAAGAATAGCATGTATATGTGTACAGTCGAAACATGCCAGCATTTCTGGGAAATGAGCCGGAATACTTTGGGCATTAATGTGTACAACATTAAGATTTTTGGGAACGTCAGAGAACTGAGATGAGAGAGTTTCAACAATTGTTTGGTCCCTCTGGTAACTAGTATTGCTGCTAGCAGATAAATATTCACCACTATCACTACTGTAGTCAAGAAAAGACATTGACAATTTTACTTGTACTAGTTGTGTAATACAAAGATAATGTATTTAATGATTTAAAAAAAAAAAAAAAAAAAGAAATTACTCAAGTTATATACGAAATAAAATATAATAAATATGTATACCGATTATAAAAAAGCTCCATCTGCCGGTAACGAGTTACAAAATATTACTAGAAACATCAAACAAACAAAAGAATAATAATAATAATGAAGAAAATAGTACAAATTAAATTGTTTGGCAAATATAAATGGTATAAAGTACACTTTATTCTTAGTCCTGGTACTTGCATTCGTTTATCAAACTAAGACAATTCTTAGAAAGAGAGAAAAAATATACAATATTCATGCTATTAAACCGCTTAATTAGGTTACGGAACGCAAACAACATTTTACATAGTAAATGACAGATGTGACAGGTGTCGACTATTGTCAATTTGTCAACCACATCAAGATGTAAATAATTTATAAATTGTTTTTGTGGGTTGCTGAATGCTAATTATAAAGTAATTAAATACAATAGGAAGGTATTGAATAGTAGTAGATAGCAAAGAGTAGGTAAATGAAAACAAAGTTATGCAATGTTGTACCTGGACTATGTAAGAAAAATACTTCACTTTTTGGATGCAGTTGTACGTTTGGTCTTGGTTCCGGTGACTTTTGGAGCTACAACGGTCGGCTTTGGTGGTAATTCGACCACCCTATTGAGCTCTGCAAAGGATACTACCCGGTGGCGCACGTCGTCAGGGCCCAACACATAGATTATGCCCTCCTTGGTCCAGCACTTCGCTACCCCAAGCTTTTCACTGGCTGCCATGAAGACATCATGTCTGGTCTTGGTCAGAAACTCCGACATCGTGACACCAGAGCCCTTCAGCTTACTTTTAGCATACCACAGTTTATCACGTGTAACCAGATCTGCAAGTTTAAAGAGTATGGGCCTGGGTTTCTTGGTGGAAGTGGACTGGCCTAATCTTTGACAGCGTTTAATGTCATTGGCTGAAAACTCTTGAATGCCAACGCGCAGTCTGATAATCTCTGCCACAGTGTTAGCTGCGTTTTCATCTTTAACCTCTTCAACACCGTGTAAGAGAAGGATCTTCCGTCGCCGCTGGATCTCTATACCATCTACAGTGCGTGCCAATGCTTCCATCTGTTGCTGCAGCATTTGTAATGCTTGTGTAACGAAGGCTCTGTAAGTTGCAAATTCTGCAGCCAAACTTGTTACACTTGCTGGTGCATTGGATGACTTTTGGAGTTGGGCTTCAAATTCCTCCATCCTTTTATTGATACTGTCAGCCATGACATTAATAGTTGTTTGCATGTTGTTCATGTTTTTGTACAAAGTGAAGTGAAGTGTTGAACAGTAAGTAAACTATTTAATTTTAAGAAAGGAAAGTTGTTTCCGGCAGGTAGATTGTTTAGCACTTTTTCTGTACCATGTAAGTACAAAAATAACTAGTTTATCTAATTAATTATAATTATTAAAGCAGACTGAAAAATTTATCGATGTTATTATTATTCATGTTCTTACCTTAAAACTAGACCCGGAGACAAGAAGACAGTGGGAGTTCAGTGTTACCGACAATACTGCATCTAATGAACTGCCCACATATTCTCAATTTAAAGATTTTTTAACGAATCGTTACCGTGCTATGGAGTTTTTGCCACCGGATAATAGGGCTAAAACAAATAAACCCCACTTTCATTCCAACAATCAACATACTCACTCAGTCAAAACATTTCACACGGTGAATGTACAATGTCCGTTTTGTACAGAAGAACATAAAATTGGTAACTGTAAAAAAAATACTAAAGAATCAATTTATAATCGGCGCAAGTTTGTACAATCTAATAATATATGCTTTTGTTGTTTGGGAAGCAATCACTCTGCAAAGTTCTGCCATCATAACGTGCGGTGTCGTATTTGTAAGGGCAAACATAATACCCTATTGCATCCTACAGGTAATTTTGGTAGGAGTGCTTTTGAGATCAATAGCGCTGGTAGTGATAAAGATGGTGGTGGAGAGGCTGGTTCTTCCTCAAATTCTCAATCGGTAGTTGCGTGTGTTTCTACAGGAAGAGCATTCAGTCAAGTTTTACTAGCTACGGCGTTAGTTAACGCCAGGATGAAAAACGGTGAAGGTTTTATAATTCGAGTTTTTTTGGATCAGGGTTCACAGTCATCGTTTATAACCGAATCTATGGTTCAGGCTTACGGCTTACGATTTTAGGAGTCGGCGGTGAAAGTAAGATAGTTTCCAAAGGTATGGTACTTCTAGATATTACGTCACACACGTGAAGGCATTCGTCTTGAAGTCTATCACCACTCTTATTCCTTCTAGTAAGATTGAGTTGATGGAGTGGAAAGAGCTCACCAAAATGGTATTGGCAGACCCAGAATATCATACGCCGAGTCGTATTAATATGTTGTTGGGAGCTGAGGTATATGGACGGATTATTCAAGACGGGGTAAAGAAAGGGCCACTCGGTTCACCAGTTGCACAATCCACAAAACTAGGTTGGATTTTGTCGGGTGTGGTTAATGAGTCAACCGAGCCGCCAAATGATGTATGGATCTTGCACTGCCAAGTGGATGAAGGCAATGAATTGCTTAAGAGATTTTGGAAGCTTGAAGCTAATGCTGAAATACCAAATAAGGACATTACGCTAAGTCATGAGGACAAGTTTTGTGAAAGGTTCTTTGCTGAAACTACGGAAAGAAATGTTGAAGGGCGTTATATTGTGCGTCTCCGTTTCAATGATGATAATCCTGAGGTAACTAATTCTCTGAAAGTGGCGGAGAAAAGGTTACTTTCTTTGGAAAAAAGATTGTCCAAGGACTGAAATTTAAAACAAAAGTACGAAGAGGCTATAAATGAGTATGTACTTCTTAACCATATAGAATTGATAGCGGATAATGAGATCAAAAACTCGAACGCCATCTATTTGTCTCACCATGCCGTCATACGAGAAGACAAGGAGACA
Source organism: Callimorpha dominula (assembly GCA_949752705.1). Classification (NCBI taxonomy): domain Eukaryota; kingdom Metazoa; phylum Arthropoda; class Insecta; order Lepidoptera; family Erebidae; genus Callimorpha; species Callimorpha dominula. The sequence goes on from OX456992.1 coordinate 26,136,796, forward strand.
ACAAAGGTTCAACCAGTTTTTGATGCTTCTTGCAAAGGCGAAAATCAAAAGTCATTGAACGATCATCTTTTTGTCGGACCAAACCTGCAACCTGAACTGAGACACACTATAATGCGATGGAGACGTGCTCCGATTTGTTTGACGACTGACGTTGTAAAAATGTACCGACAGGTGAAGGTAGCTAAGGAGGACACTGATTACCAAAGGATCTTATGGAGGAGGAATGATCAGAGGTCAAAAATTAAACACTATCGCATGCTAAGGGTAACTTTTGGTGTTGCGTCAGCACCGTATCTTGCAGTAAAGGCGTTACAGCAGGTAGTCTTAGATGAAGGAAGCTCTTATCAAATGGCAGCAGACAAGGCGATGACGGACTTCTACATTGATGATTTGTTGACCGGCTGTGAAACGAAAGAAGAAGGTATAAAATTATATAAAGAAATAATTACATTATTAGAAAAGGCGGGATTCGAGTTACAAAAGTGGACAAGTAATGATGAAAATTTAGTAAAGGCTAAGAAGAGAAAATAAAGGGAAGGGTTAAGGATGAGTCATGCGATGCTGGAAATGATGGGATAAAAATAAAGGTGGACGAAGTGATGAAGATTGTTGGACTTACCTGGAAACGAAGCGAAGATTCATTCCGCTATGTAGTTGACTTACCTAAGCTGGAAGAATCAGTTGTCACAAAAAGGAGAATAATTTCGGACATTTCTCGCTTTTATGATCCCCTTGGTTGGGCAGGTCCCAGCATTATAGTGCCGAAGATTCTCAATCAGAAACTTTGGTTAGCTGGCCTGGATTGGGATCAAGAAGTACCAAAATTTCTGCTCGATGAGTGGCTTACCTACAGAGAGGGATTGAAACTACTGGAAACGATCTCCATACCTCGATGGATAGGTGCGAGGGTTGATGATAAGGTCGTGGAGCTGCACGACTTCAGTGACGCATCGAAAGCTGCGTATGCCGCAGTTGTTTACTCGTGTGTAATCGACTTAGAGGGAAGGGTTCATGTAGCTTTGATATCGTCTAAAACGAAGGTCGCTCCTATGAAACAAGTCTCTATCCCCAGGTTAGAATTATGTGGTTCCATCCTGCTGACGAGATTGCTGATGGAAGTTGCTGCGGTGCTGAAAGTAGACAAAAATAAATTACATGCGTGGACAGATTCAGTAGTTCTTGCGTGGCTCAACAGTCACCCCAATCGATGGAAAGTGTTTGTTGCGAATAGGGTGTCAGAAATCTTGACGAATTTAAAATCGCACAATTGGTCGCATGTAACGTTGAAGGAAAATCCTGCAGATAGCGCATCCAGAGGATCACACCCATCTTCATTTATAGGTAATAAGCTATGGTTTCAGGACCTGATTTTCTGCACGCTAAACACGTTGTTTATCAGAAACCAAAGGATTTAGACACGGATTTAGAGGAAACAAAAACATTTCACATGACCGCAAACGTATCTATGTGGAACAGATGTTCGTCACTGATGCGAAAGGTGAGGGTTATTGCGTATTGCAGACGATTTGTTAGCAATTGTAAAAAAAGGAGACAAGAGATACGGGTTTCTTACTACGGATGAACTTGATGAAGCTTTACCAATTCTCATAAAACAATGTCAAGAAGAACATTTAGGGGATGACATAGCAGTAATAAAGAAAAACGCTACCTTACCAAAAAGCAGCAGTCTGCGGTCATTGAACCCTTTATTGGATGAGGATGGTGTATTACGTGTTGGTGGAAGGCTTACACATTCTCAGCTTACAGAGGATCGAAAACATCCAATATTGATACCCAAGAAATCGCACTTAACTAGTTTAATGTTGGCTAGTGTACATCAGCAGACTCTCCACGGAGGTCCACAACTGATGCTATGTTATATACAGTCTAGATATTGGATGTTAGACAGTTAACAAAGGCTTACTTTCGGAAGTGTGTGACTTGCGCAAGGAATGCAGGGATTACACAAACCCAGTTAATGGGGCAGTTGCCTTCAGCACGAGTCACACCTATACGGGCGTTTAAGAATTGTGGTGTGGATTATGCTGCTCCTATTCAGATACGAACATCCAAGGGTCGAAGTCATAAGTCGCAAAAAGGATACATTTGTTTATTCGTCTGCATGGCGACACGTGTAATACATTTAGAGGTGGTAACGGACCTCACTTTGGTAGGGTTTTTACAGGCATTCAAGCGATTTGTTGCAAGGAGGGGGCACTGCTCAGATGTTTGGAGCGACAATGCCACAAATTTCACTAGGGCAGCCGGTGAACTGAAAAATATTTTTATCATCGAAAAGAAATCAATGCTTGATGAAGTAGCAGAGGCTCTTGCAACAAATGGCTGCAATTGGCATTTCATTCCCTCTCGGTCCCCCAATTTCGGAGGACTGTGGGAAGCCGGAGTGAAGTCTGTCAAATATCACTTAAAACGAATTATCGGTCATTCAACACTCATTTTCGAAGAAATGACCACAATTTTAGCTCAGGTGGAGGCATGTCTGAATTCGAGACCTCTAACCGCACTACCCTCCAATGAAAATGAGCCAATATCGGTACTTACCCCGGGCACAGATAAGATAATAGTTGCTTGCTAGCCTACAAAATTTAAATAATAATACCTGGCATTAGCTGCGACCAGAAATATATCTTATTTACGCTTTTCGAAAGTTGAGGACGCCGTGCCCACCGCTCGACCTTCATCTGTGCGTGTAGCCGAACTGCCGGACACTCTAGGGTTGTACAAAGTACACAAATAATGAAATAAATTGTTTATTTGGGGTAGGGGGAGTGGGGGAGGATTGATACAGGTGGAGGATCGATACAGATGAAATAAAAAGCATACACAAAGCACAACGTAGTTATGAGTATGACCAAAAGATAGCTCTGGTAGTTGGTCAAAACATACGAATGGCGCAATTGTATCGGCTGCCAGGTTTTTTTTTATTTGATCTTCGTGTTTTGACAGGTCTGAAGTATTTGTTTGTCCGCTTGGAAAAAGTACAAAAAATAGTCAATATTTACGAATTTTAACTAGGTAAGTGTAATTTTTTACCCGTGTAGGTGTATTTTAGCTGAATCTCAGGGATTTGTCAACTAGATTTGCTTGGTGTTGAATGAGAATACATTTTATTACTTATGTTGTTTGGGTGGAGCATTGATACAGTTAACCAAGGGGTGGACTGATACACTGTATCAATCGTCCCCTGTATGCAATGTAAAGTATTGTAAAATATAATACAATACAATACAATATTCTTTATTGTACACCATAAAACTATTTACAACATTAAAATAAAAACAAATAATGGTACAAACGGCGGTCTTATCGCTAGCTGCGATTTCTTACAGACAACCTTTAGATGAACAGATGCAATGGACTTCTGTAGAATAATACTTTACATTTTGCTTTTTTTCACTTAATAGCATACTTATTAACTGTTTTCAATTTTCCAACGTAATAATAAACATACTCATTAATTTATTCATGTTTCTTTCCTATCCAATCTCTGTATCAATCCACCCCTTGGAGGGGGAGCATTGATACAGAGGCCATTTTATTTTTAGGTAACTTATTACACTAGTACATTTTACAATTTCACCCAAATTAGCTCGTTAGGTTTTAAATAGAGAACCAATATTATCGAGCAAATACTTTTCATTCAGACTAATTAATGGTAAAACACCTAAAAATGGCATGGTTTGAAAATCGTATCAATCCTCCCCCACTCCCCTTATGTCCCGATATACACTGATAATTTCGTTCCGTTATGGACTGACAGTATACTGCCGCAGTATCCTAGGGAAGTATATGACGTCATAAATCGTCGCCATTTTTGTACTGTGAGCACTGGCGTTTTGGAGGAAAGGTGCTCTCAGTGCTTTGATCATGTTATCAACTCCAATTTTTTTCTAGTTAAATAATAAACAATTATTTGTCAAAATATGTTCATCACTTTTACCGTACATAGCCCCATTTAAATAATTCAGTTATAAAGTTATTATGCATTCGGTTACTTAAAAAACAATATTTTCTTTTAATAAAAAGTAAACTTACGTTTATTATGCGAGTAATTGTCAATTATTGACAATTGACTTGAATATTAAATTTTTAAATATAACTACATTCAAACAATTTTTTTTCTTGTTGAACAGATAACTTGTACATATATATGATAATTGTTTTCACGTCAAAATAGCGCCAAAAAACATAGATGGCAGTATACTGGACTGTGTTCCGTATTAAACAGTAACCAGTAAAGCTAAATATAAAGGAACGGCTTCGCAGTATACTAAATTGACGTCAGTTCTTATAGTGCTCGCAGTGCATATCGGAACACACACTTGATAATAAAATTTATGGGTGTTGAGTTTATATAATGATTGATAAAATTGTTTTCCCTATGTATATCTTTAATTTTTATAAGTAACTAAAATATCCTTAAACCTTCGATAGTAACATAAAATGTTGATGGTGTAGACATAAACATCACTATCACTACATCACTATATTTTACACCGCCGCGTTTGTCTATCTATCTGTTCACGATAAACTCAAAAACTACTCAATGGATTTTCATGCGGTTTTCATCAATAGAGAGGAAGGTTTAGGTATGTAATTTGTTAAGGTTTTGTGTAAATTGGTTGAATGATTATGATTGTTGAAGATGTCTCTGCTACCCGTGCGAAGCTGGGGCGGGTTGCTAGTAATGGCTGTTGCGTAGACTAGAGAAAGATACTCTTAAAATTTAATACTTTTGTATTACATATTATGTTACACAAAAGTATTAAATAACAAATACCTACCTACTCAAATAAAAACCTGAATCCGTGGCGCTCTCAATATGTTTTACATTTCAGTAGCTCTTATTATTTTCACTATATTTCTAACTATATTACATATTGTGTGAGAGAAACAGCCAGTTCGCCTTGCCTACAAGTTACAACAAATGAATACGCTGGCAGTCCACACCTACTAAGCTCGTCACCTTTCGTAGAAATTATGGGTTTATTATTGACGGTTTAATAGACTACATTTATTACAACATCACTCTGGCCAATCACTCAAAACCTGATTTAGTACAACATTGTAGAGAATATAAGTAACATTTATTTTTTTGTTGAGAAGATAACTATTATTTATTATTACCACGGCAATGGCGAGTAAAGAATAAACACCTAAAGCATTTTCATATTATATTGACAAAAAAGTAATAGCTAAAATCATTTTTGCAACTTATTTTTAAAGGATTTTACAGATCACTCACATCTAGCAATAACGCAATTTAACATAATAAATACATTTAGCAATAACTAAATATCTCCATTTCTTAAAAAGTTCGATTTGACATTTTGTTTTCATTTACGGAGAATACCGTTCCGCCGTGCGTGCGTGCTCTCAGCTACGCGTTGTCGCCCTTACTGACAGTTTTACCGTGGACGGTAAGCTAAATTGGTAGGTATATAAAACGCAACCTCGAGCGAGTGATGTAGCCCTGCCCCGGGACACTTTCTAGTCGGTGCATCTTTGGTGAAATGATACAAATGGTCATCTCAGGGTCAACAACCTAAAATAGGAAATGTTGTCGTTGTGAAGGAAGATGGTTTACCTCCTTGCCGTTGGATGTATGGCAGAGTGATTGACATCCTGGGTTAGATAATCTTGTCAGAGTCGTCACTTTAAAGGTACGGAATACCACGTTAAAAAGACCAGTTACCAAAATATGTCTTCTACCAATATCGGAGTAAAGAAAAATGTATGATTTGGATAGTTTTTTTTTATCTTACGTTTTATTGGTTTTGATTGAGGTACATCTTGGTCTATAAATATGTCGCCACAGAGGGCGGTGATGTTCACCTTTTATTTTAAGGACAAATTGCACTTTGTCCTTGGTGGGCGGAATGTACAAGCAGGTTATTACTTATTATACGCGAGTTTTGTGTTGTGTGGTTTTCATTGCCGCCACTGGATGGCGCTCTGCGGTTTATGTGCGCGGTATTCAAATGTTTGGAAGGTTTAATATAACCCTGCTATGGAATTTAAATATATACTCGGTTAACACCGTAAATGGAATTTGGTTGTTTTACTATTAGTAAACCCTTACTCTGTTTACACTTCAATCCCTGAACAAAGGAATTGTTCAGGATTGAAGGATTTAGGGTATATTTTATATTAACCAATATATTTTGTTTGCAGCACGTCAAACAATGCTTTCATTCAAATTCAAAATCATTTATTAAATTAAGACACTAAGTGACATTTATGAACGTTAAATTGAAGCTAGAGTTAAAATCATAGACCGGCGCAAATAGACGCCACAGTATGTACTGGATTGTCAAGGTAAATTAGGTGAAAACACCGAAATCTACTGCCTGCTTGTGTCGATCTATAACTTCCAGTTTCCAAAATGCGTAGAGCCTTATGAGAAGAATACTGGCAAAGAAACTCATGGTCACTCTTTTTAAAAGTCAGATCTTCAGGTACAATAGTGTTAGTGTTACACGAAAGGTAAACAGGATGCAAGCTGATGCCACCTGAATTTCATTTTATTGAAATGCTCCAGAAGCTAACGTACTAAAAAATAAAAATCACTCAGTGATACCGTTGAAGGTTTGAACCTATTAAACATAGAAATCATTCAAGGTGCACATCTACCTTCATTCAGTTACAAAATCTACTGTTAAAAATAATTCGTGACTGGATTAAAAGGGTAGAGTTGCAGTTGCTATGCAGTATAGTTAATTATGTATTTATACGGGAATTAATGTGATAACGAAATAGGTATTACATACCTCTGAATTGCCTGCCATTTCAACCAGGTTGCACTGGCCGTGGTCACAGGCTGACTAGCAATTCAGAGGTATGTAAAACCTTTGTCATGATCGCGTTCATTCCCTCCCGATTAAATACATAATTAAGTATATCATGGAACGCGAAAGTTATAAGTTAGTATAACTGTTCAGTACTTTTAAGTGATTTCAAATTTGGAATAATGGATGTAATGACATCTCCGTACACATATTAATGAGAAAAATTACTAATTTGATACAACAATGTTTTAATTATACACATGCCACGCACGTTTCTGAATCACCAAAGGTTGACGAGTAGAAAATGCCTACGGCATTAAGTCCGAATCATGCACTGTATCTGCAGGACCTATAAATAAATAAATCGTAACTTCCTTTTTTAAAGTATGGGTGCATGCCGAGCGATACGAGCCTGTCCTCCGTAAAAGTGTATACAAAAAAAACTCATAGTCTATAAATAACACATAAATTAATAGTTAACCTGAAAATACCCAAAAGTTCCATCCATCAAACAAGCAATCATCGGTGTGGGTGTAAAACTAAGCACCAAGTACTAACTCATTAATACCACGCTTTCATCGCGACAATTACATAAATATTCGTGTCGGCCTCATTCTGTGAAAGCTTCGTTAGAAAGGGCGAGTTAGTTGTACAAGTAATGTAACATAAGCATGACATTCTTTGGGGAATAAAAACGGTTTAAAAGAAGTAAATTGATTGTTTGTACAACACGCTAGGTAGTTGTAAGCAGCTAATACCTTTGCAATGGAAAATTTACTACTGTCAATGAATTGCTTGTGTATTATTATTATTATTGGGTATTATTATTAATGCACTAGTTTGTATACGTATGCTTAGTTTCTTACTTTATTAATCTGAAATGTCTGAATGGATTACGATGTTTTTTTACATAGATAGGTTGTATCCTGCATGAACCCGTAGGCACGAAAACCTAGGAAAATCGCGGGTGAAAGTTAACAAAATGAAAATGTCGGTGTCTTGTTCAAGTCCTGTTATTTAGTAGTAGTCGTTCAAATGCTCCATCTCTGGGTAGAAGTAATGTTAGATCATTAAATCAGAGCTTGCTTTTAAGTCCTAATAACTTCTTTCCAGTTATGAACTAATTAAAAATCTTTTAAATGTTTTATACTACTAAGATATATCGAAGCATATAATCTGCTTGATCTAGATTATATAAACATTTGCAACTTTAAAAGTTAGTAAGCTGAAAGTAAATAGATAGCAGATTCAATGGTTCTGAAATACAATTCTGTATTTGGGTAAGGAGGATATCTTCGATATCGGAATCTTTCGATAACACACGTCATAAAAATCAACTTGTTATACCTCTAGGCACCAAAAACTTAACAAGTGGTTTCGAGGTAAATTCTGTTTTTATGTCTTTCTTTTTTTACTTTTTATCTTGTGTAGTCTTTGGTATTCATACTGGTCTAATTTGCAATACGGTGTTATTTATTTTTATTTTATGTATTTAAAGCAACCTATTGTTGCGGTGACATTATGTTGTTCTATAGTTTTTAGTTAAGAGAAAGACGATTATAAGAAATTTTATGAATTAAATATTTTCTCATTTTTTTTTCTTTTTTTTTTTAAAAAGACAACTCCCGCATTTGGAATGACTCCTGAGTCGCGGGGGACTTTACAAACACACAAACAACGGACACAAAGAACACCGAGACTCAGGTGGGAATCGAACCCACGACCATAGCATAGCAGTCAGGGTCACTAACCACTAGGCCAACAGGCCAGTCGATATATTTGAATAGTATTATTTATGTATTTACGGGAATTAACGCGATCACGAAAAGGTATTACATACCTCTGAATTGCCTGAAGTTTAAATATATTTGCTTTGACTTTAACTACGCGATACTAACACAGAATTACTAAATCAGGATACTCTAGCTTCACTGCTATTTTTTTGTAATAGGGTCAATCACCAAATGTCATTACATCCCTCCCTATACCACCCAAATAACGGTGTTCACGCATATGCTAAAGATGTACATTATTCCTGGAGGCTGACATCACTTTTCGTCACCAATCAAATCATTAGAACATGATGTGATAAACGCTTGCGATTTGTTAAATATTGTTCCCTACCCCCTATCCCTAATCGATCAGTACACAGGCACTATGAACTTACATTAATTCAAGTACCGACAGTCAAATCCGGTAGAAACGGTAAATTTCTCCGTAATTATGTATTTTTAAAATAACACTTCAATCGCTAGCCTTGTGTTGTCGCCACATTAAAAACTCTTATTTATTTTATTAAAAATAGGGAGAAACTATAATAGATGATAACACAGTTCACTATTTAATAAAAATAAGTTAGTAGATATTATTTTGACTGGTTATACCGGTAACGCAATACTATTGGTCGATAGATAAATATTAACAAATTGTGGGATTATAAAAGGGTAGGAATATGTTTAGAACGATTGACTTGAGTGCAAACAGAGGTACGAACAACTTGGCAGTTGCTGTTAGTTAGTGATTTTCATAGTTTATATCAGTGGTTTTGAGACTGTTTCTTACATCAGAAGTGAGATAAAGAACGCGCCCCAATTGAAAGAAAAAAAAAAGTGTTAGTAAGTAAAAAGTTTCTTGTGCAAGATTTTGGTATTCGTAAATCCCAACGTCCTCATCATGGTGTTCATCAAGCAATCGTGATGCAATGAGTATGCATCTAACAGTAAGTAAAAACGTTTTCATAAGTAATTTCCGAGTGTGTGTTTATTCTAATGTGGGTAGATGTGATAGAAGCAAATACTCGTACTATCGGATTCATTATTGTGATATTCTTATGGTTAATTTAGAGTTGGAAGCTTAACTATTATTTATAATTTACTAATTTGTTAAAAAAAAACTACGGATTGCAGAAGGTACATGTATTTTATTTGAAAAAGAGGGTATATGGATAAAATGAGGTGTTCGAATATTTCTATATTTGTAGAAACTATTTGCGACAAAAACATAATTGTTAATACTTTGATTGCTTGGATTAATTTTTGTATGACAAAATGGTTAAAAATGGGTTTTACCAGTTATCACGTTAAGAATTTCATAAAAATAAAATAAAATAATTCGGACTTTAACTCGAAGTGTTTATCAAAAGTCCTAGTAGAAGGTACCTATTAAGATGAAAATCGAAAATGAAGTACGGTTAAATATGCCTTTAAAGTGATGTTGATGACTGGTTTTTGTTAATATATGAAGTAGTCATAAAAAGTGTGTTGAACATCCCAATCCTGTTTAAAGCTTCTGAAGTAAATTTATACTCTCTAGTTTCGCAAAAGTAGTATGTTAACGCATTAAGCAGAAATACTATTAGTGCCTGTTCTCCGCTGATATAAAACAAAAAAGAAAGAATTGGTTTTTATCAGTTCAATTGCTAGGTGCTAATGTTTATTAGACACTTAAGCATTACAGTCAGGCCAGGCTGAGCTTCACAGGAAAGGAAGTACAACCACGTCGAAAAACTTGGTCAGGCATAAAACGAACCAGTGGCTATCAAACATTAAGAACAACATGTGCTTAAATATAGATTGGACTTCGACTAAATTAGAATAACTGGATGAAAGCCCCCTGAAATTGAATAGACCAGGATGTTGGCCGGTATTTATAAATCTGTATTTGTAAAATCTACCTAGTACATAATTATGACTGTACCATAATTTTGCTGGCTGATATTTGAGAGAAGTATGTATGATGATAGACTTAAGAGTGAGGAATAAGAACATAAGAAAATATGTATGATATTTAGTCTAGTACATTTACTTCGGACAATACTGTGTAACTTTCATGCGGAATTTACTCGTGTAAAGTCAGACGTTAAGACCCGTTGTGATATGCAACTAGGGTTGGCCAAAGGCATCGCCTAGGGGAAGCTTCGGGTGCTTGACGCTGGCTGTATAACTTACCGCCGATGGAATAGTTATACACGCACGAGTAAATTCTTATAGCCAGATGTTAAGACTTGTTGTGATATGCAACTAGGGTTGGCCAAAGGCATCGCCGAGGGTAAACTTCGAGTCTTAACGTTGGCTGTATAACTGACCGCCGATGGAACAGTTATGTAAGCATTAAGGCCCTAGTAGTGTCCGGGGATTGTCTAAATGAAGCGGGGAGCTCTTTATCTACTGGCCGTCGATGGAGTAGTAGATGGAAGAGCCCTCGTTGCTGTTAACAAAAAAAACGTGATTGATGCAAAGAAATATATTGAAATAGATACAATCTAATGGTAAATACTTTGTCCTCAGCAACTATACCACACCATGACGCTATCCGGGACGGATGCGTACGCAGGAGGGCCGTGTTGTCACCACATCAAAAACTCTTATTTATTTTATTAAAAATAGGGCCAAACTATAATAGATGATAACAATAACACAGTTCACTATTTAATAAAAATAAGTTAATAGATATTATTTTGACTGGTTATACCGGTAGCGCAATACTATTGGTCGATTGATATATATTAACAAATTGTGGGATTATAAAAGGGCAGGCATATGTTTATAACGATTGACTTGAGTGCAAGTAGAGGTACGAACAACTTGGCAGTTGCTGTTAGTTAGTGATTTTCATAGTTTATATCAGTGGTTTTGAAACTGTTTCTTACACTTGGCTGCCTTTCGTTAGTTCATTAAGTAAAATAACAGTTGAGATATATTGTAGGTACTCTTGAGAGTTTATTTCCTGTTGCCAATAATGGCCAACTGGCCGAAAAGATACTCAAACCCTCTGGGAAACAGGGACTACAATGTAGACATTCACTTGCAACTCACTACAGTCTCCTCAACGCATTGTGTTCTTTCCACAAACGTATAAGTAATAAAAAAAATTGCTACCGTTACTTATCAAATGTAAATCTAAAACAACGGCATTTTGTAATGATTTTAATGAAATCAGTAAAAACTCTTAAAATAACAATCTGATATAAAATTGTGAACTATTATGACGAAAATGTAAGAACGTCTTCAGAAGTAGGTTAGGTTATCAAGTGTTTAAATACAATCAGAGTATAGTGTTATGTTTCCCATAAATCAAACTTCACCGTTACTCTATTTCAAACCCTGAAAGGGTCATGACATGTAAACTGCATTAATTCATTAAAGTTTTAGTGTGTCTATTATATCGATGGTGTCAGTAGGTAATGGACTGTAAATGAAGGATGATAGAAATGATGAAGGAAATGTGCTCAGGGAATCATATTGAAATTAACACATTTTGGATTTTACGTACCTCATACCCGGCGTGACTATCCAAACCGTTCAATGTTTAATACTTCTGATTTATTTCTTTAAAAAGTTTACGTGGATGTTGTGACTTATTAGTGTGTATATTAGTGAAAATTGGAACTTAAGCTTTGGTTTATATTAATTGCACTGTTGTTTCAATTGTTGTAGTGTACAGTCTTTTCAGTGAATACAATGGGTGTGATTTCATCAAACGATATGTTTCTGGATAATAATTCAAGTAATGCAACATCAAATAGATAATGAATGTATTGTATGACACCCAATCTGACCAATTTTGGGTTCGGATAACACATTGCATACTAAATACACAGCGTTTTAAGTACAAATACAAACCGACAATATTATCCCTATTTTGAATTTATAGCCGAGTTATCTCCGAGATACGACACAGTTTATGAAGTTTGAGTAACAATACATCTGGCTATTTTAGCCACGATAGAAGTAATATCAGAAAGGTTTAAAAAACTTTTCAGATTTAGCGTGGCAATAATTTATAATAGGATTTGGATTCTGGCTCGTTTAAGGTCTGGATATTGCTAGGGCAGGGCTACATCACTCGGTTGGGGTCGCGTTGTATATACCTACCGGTTAACGTTCCGCCAGAAGTAAGTGGCCGGTAAGGGCATTACATGCTTACCTGAGCACTCGCAACAAAATGCCGATATAACGATTATATTACGATATTACTAGATGTATGTTATTATTTATCTGTTAAATCTTGGTCACACAATTTTTTTTAGTTATTTCTCATTTTAGTAATTCAATAAAAAATTTCGACACTACCTGTTAAATAGATTGAACTTGGCTTGACACGCTGCAGCATGTGTTAAATTGTCTTCCACTAATGAAATTCTTCAACTTTCCTAAAAAACTGCAAAGAAAAATACTCAAAGAAAAAGAAACCACTGATAGAACCATTTTTTTATGTAAGGCAACTAAAATTTTAAATTTTGTTTTTCAAACCCACTCGAAGCAAATAAGCTCTGAATGTTTAGCCCGTACAAATTACAAGTATATCTTTGTTGCAATCTCACAATTCACCATCTATATGCAAAGTTTCCTTCATTCATAAATTAACTCTATTGTCTTTTTTATTTATTTCTCCTGAAATTTTAATTAAGCAATGAACAAAGGACACGGTATTTTCATATTTATTACGCCAAACTAGGTTATATTTTGGAGGCAGCTCACCTTTGTCAATGTTGCTTTTATCCAATGTTGAGTTTTTTTTGGTTTCATTTTATGACGGTTATCATATCAAATATATATCAAAGAATTGGATATTATTATTTACTAGTCGAATTTCCTTTGTAAGCTGTTATAAAATACCAAGTACTTTAATTTTTTTTTGGGGATGTGATCTTTCACGAGGGCTTCAATGACATTAGCATAACTTCGTATTAAATTTTTACTCAGAAAATTTAAGTTGTAATAATACAAGTATTATAAAATAATAGAACAATTCTATCATAATACAACTAGTATATAAATATCTAAAGCACTTATTTAAAAAAGCACATTGTTCAATAAATTTATGGATGGGATGTATTGGATTGCAGGCCCGAGATAGTAGGGTCTCTCGGAACGCAAATGACGGTCATCAATCTGAGAGAACCGCAACATCATTTGATCATGGAGATTGCTGCAAAACCGAGCAAATTCATTACTTCTATAGAACTAAAGGACGCTATAAATATGTTTATAAAATTCATCATACAAACAAATACTATTGAAAGTATTCCTATGTACCATTAAACATTGGTAAAACAATCATTGAAATTTGAAAACTGAAGTAGTTGTTTCATTATTTTTAAAGAAGTTGGCAACTGCTTACAATTTTGGTAAGTGGGTACCGGTTCTTATAAATATTTGAACACCACAAGAGCGTGCGTTACCTTCGCTCTGGTGGTCGTACTTATAAGCAAAATATCAGGTCGGGGAAAAAGTTTCTTCAAATTTTATATACGAATTCAAGACATTTTTTTTTCAAAGTTTAATTACATTTAACTATAATATAGTTCAGAATTCTTCGGATAGTGTTAGGTTAACATCAAGAAAGGACTGTCAAAATTACTGTTCGCAGTTTTTTGAACAAAAGTCCCACGATTTCTACAGCAACGGGATTATGTCTATATATATATATATATATATATATATATATATATATATATATATATATATATATATTTTGCCATTTTATTCGTGAACTTGTAGGTAGTGACATAGTAGTGATGTTAACCTAACACTATCCGAAGAATTCTGAAGAGATCGAAACAGGGGAAAATCTGAGGGTGCAAGGTCAGGACTATATGGTTGATGCCTTAACACTTCCCAACCAAGCTCTCTCAATTTTTGATTAGTGGCCAAAGATGTGTGTGATCTGGCGTTATCATGATGAAACACCACTCCTTTTCTGTTGATCATTCCGGGCATTTTTTCTTAATTTCTTCCTTGAGTCTCATTAGTTGTTGGCAGTAGAGATCCGAATCGATGGTTTTACTTGGCGGTAAAAGCTTATAACGAACGCTTACCTTCAAATCCTACACTTTGACCATGATCTTTTAATCCTACTAATATTATTAGTGGTTAGTAACCCTGACTGCTAAGCCAGAGGTTGTGGGTTCGATTCCCACCCAGGACAAATAATTGTGTCATGAGCATGATAATTTGTTCTGTGTCTGGGTGTAATTTATCTATAATATGTATGTATTTAGAAATATATAAGTATGTTTATCAGCAGTCTGGTTACCATAGTACAGGCTCTGCCTAGTTTGGGATCAGACGGCCGTGTGTGAGATGTGTGGAGTTATTATTATTATAAACTTGAAAGTTTGTGAGAATGTATGGAAGTATGAATGTATGGATGTTTGTTACTCTTTCACGCCAAAACCACAAAATCGATTGCGACACAACTTGGTATGTAGATAGCTGGATACCTGGATTAACATATAGGCTAATTTTTATCTCGTGGGAATCCACGATATCCGGACTTACGTGAGTGAAACCGCGGGGCCCTGCTAGTATAGTAATATAAGTACTCGTATAACTATACCATTCAAATTAAAATCCAATAACTTATGTAATTTGAATTAAATTACTTTATTAATGCCTTTAGCACTGTCTTGAGTCCTGTACACGTACCGGTATCAAAGTTTTGAAGTTTTACTATTTTATTGAGCCCTAAACAAACGGTCAATGGCTTACATACGTGTGCAGGGGCCACTGCTGTACATTTGTATTGAGGTCAATAGAATAATTTGTTTCCGTTCATATAGTTGAATGTCCACTAGCTAAAGACTATTCAATTCGTTTGTTTAGAGTGCGCCATTTTTTTTTTGACAGTGCACTGCCATTGATATCGAATTTCAATAGGTTAGTTTAAAACTAGAATATTTCAAGAGAATTTTTGTTCATCTTTCCGTTTACCTTTCAAATTTCGAATTTAAATCATTTAGATAATTTGTTTATTTACACATTAGAAATAGACTTTCATAAAAAAATATACTGAAAACTACAATATTAGGCAGTAAAGCGATGTGGAGATAATTATTTCGTACGGACCCACGATGGATCCTTGTGGCAGTCTAATCAAAATTGTTTTTAAAATTGGAATAATTTCAAAAGTTTCTCACACTAGTGAATTTATCAATTTTGCTGCGATTGTTTATAGTCTACGTATTACTACATCACTACATATTATAAAACAAAATCCCCCGCCGCATCTGTCTGTCTGTCTGTTCGCGATAAACTCAAAAATTACTGGTTGGATTTTCATGCGGTTTTCACCAATACAAAGAGCGATTCATGAGGATGGTTTAAGTATATAATTTTTTAAGGTTTTGTGTAAATTGGTTGAAATATCATGATAATTGTTGAAGATGTCTTTGCTACCCGTGCGAAGCCGGTGCGGGTTGCTAGTACAGTCTATGTAGAGTCTATGTAGTCCAAATAAATATGTTACTTATAATAAACAGTTATTTTCCTGAATTCCATGTCACTGTGCCCTCACAACGAAAACTCGTTTCCGTCCAAATTTTCGCTTAGCTGCGTCGTAACATACTTTCTATATTATTTACCGTAATAACCATCAGCTTATTTATATATTGCGTTATTAAACGTAATATTTACTGTAGCTGTAGTCTCAACTCTAAAGCTGAATAGATTGTAATATAAGAGTCGCGGTACTTTCTTCAAGTGATTTTGAAATGTGACGCGTAATGAACTTTAATATCAAGTAATAACCCTTAAGGTTTATATTATTTTGTATCTCTGGGGTGACATAAGCCTATATAGTAATGTGTAGATGGATTTAAGTCTGCAGTTGTTTCTGGCTTTATGGGACTTTAATTACTTTATTTGCGTAGTTTTCATAATGTGAATTGTTATTTTGAATTAGTTTTACACGTTTGCTGTAGTCTCAAATAGCGTGATTCGTAATTAGTTAATCAAGTTTACTGAATCATAATTATAATAATATCATTGTATATATACAAGTCAATGAAAGTATTAAAATTATGTAACTATTAAGTAATTTGTACAATCGGTAGGCTGCTTTGTGCGATATGGCAGGCAGTCACATGACGATAAATCATAGCACAGTTTCTGATGTATAGAGTTGAAATAGAAAGCATACATTTAATACATGACATATACAAATTTCTAAGGTGTCGGACTTGCGATCAAGTGGTTGCGGGTTCAAACCCCACCCAGTGCACTACCGAGGTGAACCCACTCCTAACACAAGCACATAGCTTAGCTGGAGGGGTTAACAAGAAAACTAGTAATGTGTGACCCATGTTAAAAAAAAATATCTACAATTAGAAGTGTACCGTATATATATAGTACAAGATGTTTTTAGGTTGTATACATTTTAATATTGCTACCTGCTATTTAGATTTAAATCAGTTTTTTTTCATAATATTAAAAACCAACTCGCATTCTATAGTAGGCTTACATAGATAGATAGATAGAAGATAGAATATTCTTTATTGTTACCGTTAAATAAAATTAATTGGAACAGATCATGGCTTAAAAATAGAGTACAATGGGCGGTCTTATCGCTAATAGCGATATCTACCAGACAACCTTTAGATGGAGATAATTATAGAAGTATTAAATAAAAGCAATAGTTGATGGCGTACTATATAGAAAATACATACAAGTATTTACACACATATATATATATATACATATACATATACATACATACACACATAAATACACATACATACATACATATACACATACATACATACATACACACACATACATATATACTTTAATAATCCAGCTATTCAGTAGAGATTACATAGTAAAATCTAAAGTAATTTTGATCTTAAGTGTGAGATGGAATAAAAATAAAGAATAAAATAAAGGTATTGCAGTGATAGATAGTATTGCTTGACCATATTTTTAAAGGCTGTAAGGGTTTCAGCTTGCCGTATTTGTACTGGTAATGCACATATGTATGTATAAGCCATACATCGGTCATGATACTATTTATATTTGCGAGAAAACGTTATAACTTAAAAATATACTCACTGAATGGGTTATGCGTACTCCGAACACATAATCATATCTAAATTGTAATTTAATATTGCTTACATAACAGTGAAATGTAGGTATTTTATTATTAAAGTTATTCTTAATTTTATACCGGCAAACATCTTTCTATGAATTTTCATAACATTACATCGAAAACGCTTTGGAACGGTGAGTTTGAACTCTGAACATAAATCATATTGCCAATACTGGTGCACAATTTCCAAAGTGATGCATATTTTCGATTTCTCGAAACCAATATTATCTTTAAAAGTATCGATTTAAAAAAAGAAATCACAATATCTTTATTTTCAGCTATTACATGGGTAATATTATAGGGTTTGGGAACTCCTCTGTTAAGGTTAAATTAACCTGTATTAGAAGATACTTATGTAGATAATAACAGTGCATATAAAAGAATTTTCCCAAACTGAATTTAGTAATGGGTACTTATCATATCGTTATAATCTATCCTAGTTGGCAGGTAAAGTCACGAAGTAGAAGTATTTTCAAACAGAGCCAGTTCTGTTACTACCAACCATTTTCAGCAAGGAATAGACCCTACCTTTTAAAAACTAGTTTATAGCCAGCAATTTATTCTTCATAATTATTATGTTGGCATCATCGGCTTGTTTGCCATGAGGGGTAACAGTTCTTAAAACTGCAATTAGTTAATTCAAACATGAAGATTGTTTACACATAATGAATACCAAATAAAATAACGACGCCCACACAGACAAGATGATTAATATCATACCACAGCCTAATTAAACATTAGCTAAAAGTATCCATATTAAAACAAACACAACATGTAAATTTATTTGAAATTCCATTCCCTACTGAAATTATCTGCGTCAGTAATATCTATACTTATAATAAATCTGTAGCGGGATGAATTCTGTACATTGAATATATTTTAAAAAAATCGACTGAGGGGTATTAAGATATCGATACTGATGCCGAATATGCGATTCAAACAATTTTTGTCTGTCTGTCTGTCTGTCTTTAAAATTGTAGAAACGAATAGTTTTTCTGTTTACTTTTCATTACTTTATCAGGTATTTGCGTTTAGAAATCATCACAACATGTAGTCGAGCTGATGATGAAAAAAAATAGCTGGTTATTGACTATGCCAACGAGCTATTTTGCCTCTCGCAGCCATTCAATTCATAAATATGTTTCAGGGTATTAATAATAATCATAACTTCACACACCTCATACACGGCCGTCTGATCCTAAACAAGGCAGAGCCTGTACTATGGTAACCAGACTGCTGATAAACATACTTATATATTTCTAAATACATACATATTGTAAATAAATTACACCCAGGCAGAGAATAAACTCGTCCTGGGTGAAAATCAAACGCACGACCTCTGGCTCAGCAGTCAGGGTCACTAACCACTAGACAGACCATTAGGCGAGTCCAGTAAATATACATATATTTATAAATAGTGTTATAGAAAACGAAGATGAAACTTTTAAATATAATATAATTATGTTGACGGGAATTCACGCGATCACGTATTTAAAAGTATTATAGGTACAAGCCTGTGATCACGGCCACGACCACGGCAAAGCAAAGGTATGTCATACCTTTTAAATACGTGATCGCGTTGATTCCCGTCAACATGATTATATTAGAATAGAAAAGAATTTTTATTTAAAGCATCTGTGACTTAGTTGTTAGTTTAACTTAACACTTTGTTAGTATTACAGTATTTTACTATACTTAAGGGCCGAGGGGGCCTATAGCAAGAGTCTCCCAATTGGTCGGACGAATCGAGATGTTAGGTCGTCACAGTTGTGTTATGACGATTTTCTGCGAGAAAAACAACTCTCGCGCAAGGAGGAGGTGACGGTGTGGATTCGGTAGAAAAACTTCCAGGTGGAACCTTTTCACTCGCGCTCTCATGCGTACGCTAAGAGTGGCGGTGGGTGTATGAGACGAGTTTTATGTTCTTCACCCGAAGCGGAAGAGGGACCCGTGAAGAGGGTGTCTGGACATCGCCCAGTTGCCGTCGGCTAACCAGCGCTGGGTGGATTATTGGAGGCAAAACGTTGCCGTACCGACGGTCAACTCATAAACTGTGCTGTGAGGCACACCGTGTGGTTTTAGTTGGTTTAAGCCTGTACAGCAAAGGACATAGGGTACATATCATCCAGAAAAAAAGTTATTTTCCCGAGGGATACTTGAATTGAAAAAATCTTAAAGCACGCGAATGAAGCCGCGGCCAAAAGGTAGTTACTGATGACTGACGGTCAAAGCTAGATAGTTAACTAACGCACACACACACACACACACAAATACACACACACACACACACACACACACACCACACACGCTTACATAAAACAGTTCTTAGCCATATAGTCATATACTATTTTCAAAGTTGTTTTCACTTAGAGTTTTATAATTATTAGTATTATTTTTTGTTACACCATTTTTTCAATAGCAGTAAAATACAAAAGTAGGTAAATAGTAATATTACATGTGCTTGTAAGCCCATTGGGGCATCGGAACTGTCTCTCCTACATACAGGCTATACAGTACCTAGTTATAGATCAGAACTGCACCCACTATAGTTGTAGCAAATCAGTAATTTTACCATGTATAAACTATATACCCATGTATTGCAATGTCTAAAAATTGATCTCGCTTATCAGGTAAGTCCTCATCTTTAACTAGTATAAATATTATTCTTTCCTATTTTTTATAAAAAACCCTGTCGAAGTTTTTGTTGATGACCACTCGTTGCTATTAATTAAAGCCCTGATATAATAAATTAGTATGACAGAAAAGTTGTAATAAACAGAATATATTTCACTAGCGGCTGTGTGCTTTAAATTTTATCAGTAACGCTCTCATTTGCAACTAAAGCGTAGCATTCGCCATAATTTATTATCATTCGACAGCGAACCTCGTACATGGAACAAATATTTGCAGACCATTGGACATTTTGTCCCCGGCCTCTGTGCCATTTCAAAATTCAAACACTATTTTATTTTACAGCGTATTTTATATTAATTTAACTTTGAGTGTATTTCAAACGGAAATATCGAATCATTATAAATGACATTCTCACATAGAATTTAATTCGGTTGAGTATTTGAAATATATCATAATCGTGGGAGGTGTTTGATCATTTCGATTAATACGTAGCAAATATTTTTTACGCTAATTGAGTTATAAGAAATGTCTCACCATATTTTTTGATTTTTCTAAGGCCTTTCATACGATTTCTACTTTATTGGCAAAGTCAGAACGACTGGGATTAAGGGGAACGCAACTCATATATATTCAAAAGCTACCTATCAGGAAGAATTCAGCTATAACTGAAGTAGGTAGCTACACCAGTTCTGATCTGCCAGTAATTCATGGCGCCAGAGAAGTTTCGAATTATATATAGATATTATGCAGATTATAGCATAATATGCAGATGCCAGCTATAAAATCTCGCCGAGAACCAACTTGATAAGCTTGAGTGACTTCAAAATTTCTGCATCAGGTTCATTTTTAGACTACGCAAATATGACCATGTCTCCGAATATTGGATAAAGCTCCAGTGGTTACCTATACGCCTTCACCGGAATACTCCTATCCTTTCACTTCTGTACAATATTTTGTTCAATCCTAGCACTCCTTCCTATCTCAAACAACATTTTGAATTTTTGGACAACACGCATTCAAGGTTCCTGAGGTCGTCTGAGAATCTTAGGTTAAAAATGCTGACATATACCACGAAATTTATGGATAAATCTTTCTCAGTTAAGGCTGTCCGTCTGTGAAATGAATTGCCACTGGTTATCAGACGTACAGAAACGTTGACTAATTTAAAAAAACTAGTGAAAGAACACTATATTTCTTCGTGAGTGGTGTCATACTAGGTCCTACCTACATAGATATTAACTATGCATTGTATATATGTGTGCATATATTTATATACATGTATGTGTATATTGTACAAAACATTAGCTAGTAAGTAAATATATGGAAAATACCTATTGCTTTCTGTACAATAAAGAGTACATCTGTCTATCTATCTAATATCAAGGCTTAAACTCACTCATGGGATAATAATATAATTTTACGACGGTACCGAACTCACCTTCTCTGGAAAGACCTTGAGTGATGTATATGACGCTGCCCAGATAGGCTTTTATGTGGTCAGAATTTGGTTTCGATGCTATGTCGATAAGATTAAAGATATAACATACCAGATTCATTGTGCCACATGAATGCATAACAACTCATTGCAAAGCATAGCATGTGTAGGAGATCAATGCTCCTGTACACCTCTCGAAGAGATACATACTATTGAATACCTTGGTATAACAATTGATAGTAATTTGAACTTCAACGAGAATATAATTATGTATACGTACAGGAATTAACGTGATCACGTAGTACGTATTACATACCTTTGAATTGCCGTCAAAGAGCATATGAAATCCTTATGTGGAAAAAAATACAATAATTTCGAAAGCTGATATTTATATTTAAACACCTTCAACAAATTACAAAACCCTAGGCAATGAAGCAAGTATACTTTGCACTTTGTCAGTCGCTGGTACAGTATTGCTTCAAAAACTGTAATGAAGCCTATTGAAATTGCCCAACATGCCATATTAAAAAGGACAGAGAAAATCTCTGTCCTTTTAGGACTGAATTGGCCTAAAAGGCAGCAGCATGGAATGACCATTTTCAGTTATGTGCAAAATTAAATGGTTCGTGTAATATAACACACGGCTGCTGCGTCGCCAGTTCCTTTTTCTTGAACTTGGCTTGACAAGCTGCCGCGTGTCTATATGATTTTCAATACGAACATTATATATTGGTATTAATAAATACTACACTTGGAATGTTATGTAAAATTAAAAACTAATAATATGATAAATTAAATATTGTTATTCTATTATGTATTTATAGTAATTATTGACTGGCCTGTTGGTCTAGTGGTTAGTAACCCTGACTGCTAAGCCAGAGGTCATGGGTTCGATTCC
This sequence comes from Callimorpha dominula, assembly GCA_949752705.1. Taxonomy (NCBI): domain Eukaryota; kingdom Metazoa; phylum Arthropoda; class Insecta; order Lepidoptera; family Erebidae; genus Callimorpha; species Callimorpha dominula. Next base: position 26,159,438 of record OX456992.1, read on the forward strand.
TACCCAGGACAAATAATTGTGTGATGAGCACGATAATTTGTTCTGTGTCTGGGTGTAATTTATCTATACTTATAATAAATCTGTAGCGGGATGAATTCTGTACATTGAATATATTTATTAAAAAAATCGATTGAGGGGTATTAAGATATCGATACTGATGCCGAATATGCGATTCAAACAATTTTTGTCTGTCTGTCTGTCTGTCTTTCTGTCTGTCTGTTTGTATATTCACGATAAACTCAGAAGTTACTGAAGGGATATGCTTGAAACTTAGTATGATAATAGTTTGCGTGCCTGCGCAGGTTATAGGGTACTTTTTATCCCGGGTTAAACTTTGGTTCCCACAGGAAATCAATGAAAGCTGTAATAACATTGTAACGTTAGTAGAATGTATATACTTATTTCGAACTACATTTCAGTGAGCGTTTAGCTTATCTGGTGTAGAGTACGATTTCCGCTAGGTTGGGAGCCGGATCGAATCCCTCTTTGACACTCTTTTCGTTTTTTGCAGTTTTTTTTAATACACAAACTAATTAACTTTTTTAAATTAGGTATCGTTTATAATCGACGAAAAAAAGGAGGTTCTCAATTCGACCGTTTATGTACATATTTTTTTTTTTATGTATGTTCAGCCTTCTCTGTTATTTATGAACCAATTTGATTATTCTTTTTTGTTAGGTAGGGTATACCTCAAGGGTGGTCCCATGTCAAGGAAGTCAGGATCTGATTATGGAATTCTGATAAAATTAAGAGAAACCCTCGAAAATTGTAGAAACGAATAGTGTTTCTGTTTACTTTTCATTACTTTATGAGGTATTTGCGTTTAGAAATCATCTCATTATGTAGCCGAGCTGATGATGAAAAAAAATTCATAAATAATAATCTAAAAAGCAAAAAATAAATAAACCTTTTAAATAAGCTTAATACTTAAGAGTTAAAAGGTTTTTTTTTGCATTTTAGTTCTTTTCGTCGGTTTAATTTTTTTTATATTTTTTATAAAACCACTCAATTTAATTATCTAATAAATATTAAGAGTACAAAGAATCGATTTTTACCTGTGATTTAAAGAATTATTATTAGTTACATTAGATTTTACCTGCAAACAGTCATATTTGTTTGAAGGATTTCGAGTGAATGTATATTTTCAATCGTAGGATATCATCGTGCTTTTCTGTGGTGATTGCTGAAGCAGTAGGAGTTTTTTTTCTTTGTTTGGTAATCCCAGAGTAATCGATAGATTACTCTATTTTTTGCTGCTGGCTAGTTCTTGACTATGCCAACGAGCTATTTTGCCTCTCGCAGTCATTAAATTTATAAATATGTTTCAGGGCATTAATAAAAATAACAACTTCACACACCTCACACACGGCCGTCTGATCCCAAACTAGGCAGAGCCTGTACTATTGTAACCAAACTGCTGATAAACATTCTTATAAATTTCTAAATACATACATATTATAAATAAATTACACCCAGACAGAGAATAATTTGTCCTGGCTGGAAATTGAACCCACGACCTCTGGCTCAGCAGTCAGTGTCCCAAACCACTATACCATCAGGCCAGTCCAGTAAATATACATATATTTATAAATAGTTATAGAAAAAGAAGATCCAAACTTTTAAACTTTTGCGTTCCATGATAATATAATTATGTTGACGGGAATTCACGCGATCACGTAGTTAAAAAGTATTACAGTACCTACATGCCTGTGATCACGGCCACGACCACGGCAAAGCAAAGGTTTTAAATACGTGATCGCGTTGATTCCCGTCAACGTGAATATATTAGAATAGAATAGAATTTTTATTTAAAGCATCTATGACTTAAAAAAAAAAGTGGTTAGTTTAACTTAACACTTTGTTAGTGATACAGTATTTTACTATATTAAATGGATGACAGACACTATCGCCAAAAACATTACATCTAAACTGAAATATTGACATGTAACCGGTGAAGTTTTCTTTACACTTTCAGACCATTTATTTTCCGTTCGGTTACAGTAGTATGAAATCTTATGTTACACCGTGACTAAACAAAGCTCAGAAGCAAACACTGACTACAGCAAGTCTCCCAATTGGTCGGACGAACCGAGATGTTAGGTCGTCACAGTTGTTTTATGACGATTTTCTGCGAGGAGAACATCTCGCGCAAGGAGGAGGTGACGGTGTGGATTCGGTTGAAAACCATCCAGGTGGAACCTTTTCACTCGCGCTTTCATGTCTACGCTAAGAGTGGCCGTGGGTGTATGAGACGAGTTTTATGTTCTTCACCCGAAGCAGAGTCTCCCGTGAAGAGGTTGTCTGGTCATCGCCCAGTTGCCGTCCGCTAGCCAGCGCTGGGTGGACCAGTGGAGGCAAAACGTCGCCGTACCGACGGTCAACTCATAAACGGTGCTACAGCACCGTTTATGAGTTGACCGTCGGCACACCGTGTGGTTTTAGTTGGTTTAAGCCTGATATACGGCCTCACCAATAGCCCGGTGCGGTGAGCTTCCACACGAAAAACAAATGAGTAATGTTACCACGGCCAAATTATGTCGTTATTTCACGTGTAAGCACCCAAAACAACCTTTTTTATACGTACGCTCCAGGTTTTTTCACCGCCAATACAGTATAAAAAATCCTGCCTGGAGAAAGAGGTACCTACTATGCAATAAGCGACAAATTGCTGTTTTCCGAAAAAAACGAGAAGCGAACGCGTAGCAGATTCAAATTAATTATAATAATATTATTTTATGTACATAATAATTGTCGTTTACATTCGGAAAATTATAATCAAATACAAAATTTATGCTTACTACTTAATTTTACAGATAATATGTATTACTAATAATATTTTATTTGTATTAGAATTTAATTTATTATTATTATATTATAGTATTTGGCGAGTGTTTTTGCACGACGTTAGTTTGGACATAAGCGAATTTTTGGCGTAACTCTCAAAATGTGCTGACAAATCCGAAAATTTTTTTTACTGATCATAAATAAACTATAGACACAATGGGACATGGTGTCTGTCGAAACCAAAGGTCGAAACTGCCAAAGACCAGATTTATTTGAATTTTAAAATAACTGTATTAAATTAGACCGAGAATCGTCAGTAATAATTATTGCCGATTCAATTGTTCAACACTCACATTATGTTATTGTCAAAATCCCACTAATCCCACTAATATTATAAATGTGAAAGTTTGGATGGATGGATGGATGGATGTTTGTTACTCTTTCACGCCCAAACTACTGAACCGATTGCAATGAAACTTGGTATGTAGATAGCTGAAAACCTGGATTAACATATAGGCTTATTAACTTTTATCCTGAAATTCCCACGGGATCGGGACTTACGCGGATGAAACCGCGGGGCGCTGCTGGTAAATAACAAATATGCATCTACAGGCCTACCTAGAACTTAAACTTCTCTTTCTTAACTTAAAACATCTATCTCGACACCCATAATCTAATGTTCTATTATTGTAACTGAACCTTTTGTGTCAAGGTAGCTCTTCCCATGTGTTATTGAGTACAAATAGGAAAGTTTTCTATATCATACTATTACGCTTGAGCTTCCACAACTAATATCAACTGCTACGCTTACCAAACTTGCTCGATATTACCCAACGCATGGCAGAACAAGCTGATGAAATGAGACTCGGAAAGTTTCCTTTTGTACAAAGTACATTGATCTTTTTGTATACCTTCACGGAAACTTACTCTGAATAGAAAGCAGTATTCTAAGAACAATCAATGTTTTCCATTTTTGTGGCTTTTTGCTAGCTTTTGGCTATCCTTTCTTAGGTTAACAATAAGTTGCACATTTTTGAATGTTTAAATGGTAAACCACTATATAAAAAGGGCTACTTAATCTGTGTTATATTTCGGAACATAAAATAAATAACTTAGTAAACAAATTACTAGCTTTTTTAAACTTCTACTCTATTTAGAATATCTAATTAAAATTGTGCCATCTACGAAAGTTGCTCGAACTAATATGTGGATAGTTTACTAACTATCCACATATTACGCAGAATCCACAGATAACGTAAATAAAAAAATCAACTCGCGGTCAGCATTTTTCGTTGCGCACTTTTTCCTCCTAGCCTCATTTGCCGAACTTCTGAAATGTAACGGGCGATAAGGAACTTCGTTCCAAAAAAATTCATCTAAAAGTGAAATAGGAATCCTAGAAACTGGTTGCCGCCTACCGGATCCAATTGTGAACCTTAACTATCCAGGGAACACTAAAATTTGATCAAAATTGATCAAGTGGTTTAAGAGGAGTTAAGTGACATACACACATTAAGAAGAATTATATACATATATATAAAGATATACCAAACCACCATCCTGCCTTTATTGGCCCTCCAAACAATTCTGTAGACAACATTTGTGAGCAAATTAAGATCTGCTCGGTGGTCCGTTTTTCCGAGAAATACCCTATTTATATTACATTAAGTACGATTGAGGATATTTTGGGAAAACGAAGAAGATATCTGAAGTCAATTCTAAAAGCTTTCGTACAAAATGAGATTACAGTGTTTGTTAACCTTGGTGTGATAGTCACGGACTTGACCTTTAGAATACCGTACCGTACATATGTTTTTGACAACAAAGACATTTATCACTCATTTAGTGGAATAGTTATTGTATGTTGACCGATAATTGTTAATCACGTGGTCCAATTACACTCACTTTTAACACGTTTTAATTATGTTAGCAAATCGTTGAAGTTTATTTTATCCTATTTCTAATTATCGTATCGGTTTGAAACTTTCTATGTATATGTAGTTTGGATGACAATACTATAACTTGGCATCTTGGAGCTGAGGAGGTGGATAGTGAAACTCTTCATCTACTTACCTGAATGTATTCCTATATGTAAGCATATTTTAATAGATATACAATAAAGTTTATCTCTTCTATTTCCGTCTTGATCGCCCACTCCGACAAAAGTTGTAATCATCGAAAATAAAACTTATTCTTCCATATATTAAATGAGAATATTTCAACAGGGTATCTAAACTTTTGACGCAATAATATTTTAAATGTCATTGCGCCAATTAAACGTCTAAAAGTATCGATGCTAAACATAGAAAAAAGAATTGGTTCAGTGTTATGTAAATATTGAAACCCCTTGAGCTTATTCTGAAAGAAATCAAAAGTAACATTTTATGACAGATTGAAATATGTATTTAACTATTAAAAAACAAGAATATCATCATCCTCATCCTCCGCGCCTTTTCCTAACTAAGTTGGGGTCGGCTTTCAGTCTAACTATGATACGGCCGAACTTTGATATTTTACGTGAAGCGACTGCCATCAGACCTCCACAACCCAAGTACTAGGCGATATCGAAGTTCTGTAGTTAGAACAGATTGTCGGACTTTTAGGGCTCCAACTACCCGCAACGAATGCCACAGGTGTTTGTATGGCACCCGGGACCGAAGGTTTAACGTACTCTCCGAGGCACGGAGGGGTCTCAATGTGTTAAGAATGGTCACCCCATCCTAGACTGACCTGGCTAGTATTACTTTGTAATGTGTTAACATACTCGGTTACCACTTAGCCACGAGACTCTCATTATAAATTATAAAACAAGAATAATACCTACAAAATTACTTAAAAAGATATACCTAGTTAAAAAGTTGATTTAAAAATAATAAATAGTGTACCCAAAAACTACGTATTAGATAGGAGAGAAATATATAAAAGTATTTTATCAACTACAACGATTTTATTCAAAATGTTCACTGAAGTGTTATGTCTTCAAATAGGTTTAACTTTACATATTCAGAATTTACTATGAAATATCTAAAGTTAGGTACAGTTATAGAGTGTCAAATAAAATGCGAACGAAAGTCTTGTATTATATATTTAACAAATGTAAGAACATTTATTTTAATATTGCATGAGGTGGACTTACTCGTAGTGCCACATGGCATTATCTACCAACCAATCAACCTTTGAGTGATTCAATGATGGCAGATGAATGAGAATGAAATTTCATATAGAAAGTTATACATACAAATACAATTTATTCTACTGCATTATCATACAAATACACAAATATACTCAGGAATACAATACATTATTTAGATACAAAATATATATGCTACCTATAGCTATGAGGTTATTAGGATATTTCTGCCAATATTGTTTCCTGTAAAATTCCCGGACTTGGGTTTAAACGTGTCACGGTTGCTGGACATTCTAATCTTGGGGCGGAGCGCATTCCATAGTAAAATAGAATGGATCGCAAATGAAGAATGAACAAGAGAAGTGTGTGAAGAAATAAGAGTAACATGGCATGCGTATTGATGCCTCCGTGATTAGATTACCACTAAACAAACGTCAAGTATAAAATACCTTTAAAGTTTTTAGCTATACCATAATGATATTTTTTTTTGTAATTGTAAAATTAAAAAGTTAGAAATAAAATCTGAACTCATTAAAATCTTGCACTGGTGATTTCACTCACTTTGATTTCCGGTGTCGTCAGCAGCCGCGCGGCGGCTTAGGATGCGGGCTTTGTTATATTAGCGTGTATTACTACACAAAAAGGAATCTCTTATTAAATTTACCAAAAGAAAAGTGGTCTCAAATATATTTTTGCTATTTAATTACTAATTAATGTAACCGCATGTAAAATTTTGTGGAAGAATAGGTGTTGTGGCTCTACCGTTGATGTTGGGAAATTGAATATATACGAGTATTAATCAGTGTAATCAATTGGTTCTGGGTTCGATTCCCTTACGTGACAAACATTTGTGTTATTCACAAATAGTTGTCCCGAGTGTAGGTGTGTTTTGAGACCGTTGTTTGAATGTTTTTAAAGTCCCTCGTAATACACAAAAAATCCCTCTGCTCTTCCACCCTTATTTATCTATCATATCAAACTCGAACCATTACAACTTGGTTTGATTTTTTTTAATTTCATTTTAGCTTTTACTAGCTGCTGACCCGACAGACGTTGTCCTGTCTTAACTATGAACATTGAACAATCGCGCCAGCTGTCAAACGACTGATATTAAAAGCGCTAAGGTTCCATTAGAAAAGTTACCACGTGGTCGTTAAATTTTGTTAAATTTTCTAATTTTCCACGCAACTTTCTTAATTGTTTCTTTCAAGTATTTAAGAACCTTCTCCTGACAAGAACAAACACAAAAAATAGAATTAGCGAAATCGGTCCAGCCGTTCACGCGTGATGCCGTGACCAACGGAAATAGGGATTAATTTTTTTATATAAGTATATAGATTTTTGAATGTTTTGACATGCCTATTTATCCTACTTTTTAAATTTTTTAATTTTTTTTTTCTACCTAGGTATTTATTTTTCTAGTAGACGAGGACTTAATTAGTACTTAGTAATACTTAGTACTTAGTAGTAGTTAGTACTTAGTAGTACTTAGAGGACTTATTAGTGTGGGCCGGCTCGACTCCGCTCGATACCACGGCCTCACAGAAAACCGGCAGTAAAGCAATGCTTGTATTGCATTTTGCCGCGTGAGTGAGGTTACCGGAGGCCCTAACCCTTCCCTCTCCCCTATTCCCGTCCTTCCCTTCTCCCCTCTTAACCCCTCCCCCTCTTCTCCTACTTCCACCTTAAAGGGTGGCAACGCATTTGTGACTCTTTGAGTTACAGATGCCCATGGGCGGCGGTAGTCATTTACCATCAGGTGACCCGTTTGCTCGTTTGCCCCCTATACCATGAAAAAAAAAATACAATCCTCACAATATAATATTAAACTTGCACACGGGTCAATCTGTAAAAATTTAATTGTAATCGAAGCCAATAATATGAGTGTGCGATACAATTTTAATAAGTTATTTGGAAGTGTTTGTAATAAGAATTATTTTCATGTCATCGCCTAATACATGAAACATCTACCGATTTATCATATCGCCATCCCCGAAAGTATTACTCTATGTTTGTAGTGACGCCACGAACACTGACAGGAGACGTCTGAAACTTTGTCATGTTCTAATATTATCTACGTATTAACGGGAATTAACGCGATCACGAAAAGGTATTACATACCTCTGAATTGCCTGACGTTTCGACCAGGTTGCACTGGCCGTGGTCACAGGCTGACTGGCTTAGCGGTGCACGCCCTTCGCCGTCGACATCGTGAGGTAGAAGGTTCTTCATCCACCTCCACTTTCTTGATATTTTTGTCAGGCAATTCAGAGGTATGAAATACCTTTTCGTGATCGCGTTAATTCCCGTTAATACGCAGATAATATTATATCATGGAACGCGAAAGTTTAAAAGTTAGTATTTGTCATGTTCATTCTTTCATCTTCTCAACCGCTTTATATCATTACAGACGTTGTTGTCGACAAACTCATTTTTTAATAAATATAATACTAGTACACACATTACTAGTATTCTTGTTAACCCCTCCAGCTAAGCTAAATGTGTTATGTTAGGGGGGGTCCACGTTCATAGACTGGGTGGGGATTGTACCAGAAACTGTTTGATGGTAAAAGTCATTACGCTGGCACCGATTCAATTTAATTTAGTTCGTTTTGAAGTGTCATGTTTGTAGTCATACCACTAATACCACTAATATTATAAATATGAAAGTTTGGATGGATGGATTTCACGCTAAAACTACTGAACTGAATGCGATGAAACTTGGTATGTAGATAGCTGAATACCTGGATTAACATATAGGATACTTTTTATTCCGATATTCCTACGGGATCGGGACTTACGCGGGTGAAACCGCGGGGCGCTGCTAGTATAATATATAAGTTTTGTATGAATTATCTTAAGCTTACAATAAACAAATGGTTAGTCAATACTGATAGACATTTTGCACTGTCGCTAACTCTATCCAGTCGTCATGTAGCTACAGCAATCAACATCACCAGCTGTAAATAAAAAACAAAACACTCTAGTAGGTATTAGACGGCCCTATTCCGAGCAAAAACTTGCTTTTCTCCTTCTTTCTTGTATATAAAAACAGAATAGTGCCCGCTTCTTTAGAAAACTAGAAGGAAATATACTAGAAAAGTCATTTCTGTAGATAGCTTCTTTATGGCATAAGATTAAGGTTCATTTTATCATGACTGACCGACTAGTGATTGACGTTATTAGGTATTCAACTTACGTAACGAAGAAAAGCTATAAACGGGGAACTAAAACTTTTTTTTAAAGGTGCTCTAAGAAGCAGCCCCCTCATTAATATTAAAATATTTGGGTGCGAGGGTCGTTTAATAAGTTTTACGATTGTCGGATATGAGATCTGATGTAGGCACTAGGATGGCACAAAGTCGCCTCGAATTCAGTCTTAGGTAGGGTTAGCAAAGACGTAGCAGTTTTTATTAAATCTAATACATCATACAGTTTAATACATATATAAAGGTATACAACCTTTATATATGTATTACTTTTATAGGGATTAATACCGTGCGCATTGACACTTGTAGCTGCTCTAATTCGAGTACAAATTCTGTCCTCAGTCCTGTCCTGTTAGTTTCTAGTGGTGCGTCTCCTTATTACTCTTTTTGTTTTAATAGTTAAAAAACAAAAAAAAAAGCCAATAAAGACTGACGATTTACTTTGAAAGTGGTAAAGCACAGCAGTTTTCTTCTCAAATTGAAGCAGTCCAGCTGAAAAAGTTTCTCCATCTTTTAGGAGACAGCCGTTAACTAGCCCTACGAGCTTACGGCCTGGTGCTCTAATGCTGATTGTAGTCACCAAAGCTTTGTAAGGAATTGTTCGCGTAGATTTTTGCAGTTGTTTTCGCATAATTTTTAAATTTATAACTGCACTTTTACATAATTATAAACTTTAAGTAAATATTCCAAATTTTGCTTAAAACGGGGCACAAAGAATATCCTTCACGTATTAATATAATATATAGATAGATAACTGCATAATAGGCGGGCCAAAGGTTTGAAACATTTTTTTGTAATAAACAAAATCGTATTGTTATTACGATTGTTAGTGTCTGCTCCCGACTTAGTAACTACATATTTCTAGCCTAATTGAATCAGTAGGGTCTGTCCGAATGTACTTTCAGAATATTATCTTTGTTTTTCTGCTAAAGTCGCTATTATGCTGGTGGGTAATAACTAGAGATCGGATAATCGGATGCATATTTACCTAAAGTTATTTTTTGGATAACAAATTATGGAAGCGGCTTCTAAGTATATTTTTATTTAAAATAAAATCCCAGGATTCCGGGATCGCATAACTAATCGGATGAATATTTACTTTGAGTTAATTCTTTTTAAGTTAAGGTGTTTCCCATTCGAGTATGTACGTATGTAAGGTGTAAGAGAAATGGTGGTGTGGTAAATAAGAAAACATACATTAATATAAACTTATTTATTCATTACACCACATAATATTTTTATGTTTTACACACAGAAACTACATAGAAGAGAAATGAAAGATAGAAAAGTTGTACATGGGCGCGGGATTCTTTCGATAAAAAAGTGCTTTCCATAATAGCCAACATCTCAACTTTAGGTAAATATGCATCCGAATATCCGATCTCTAGTTATTACCCACCAGCATAATAGCGACTTTAGCAGAAAAACAAAGATAATATTCTGAAAGTACATTCGGACAGACCCTACTGATTCAATTAGGCTAGAAATATGTAGATACTAAGTCGGGAGCAGACACTATATAATGTAATTATAGACGTCTATCCCCCGGTATCATGGCCCAAAGGCATCGTCTCGAGACAGATTGCGATACGACCTCAACAGACGACCCGACATTTTACTCTATATAAAGCTATTTCACTAATAATAATTATGTTATAGTTATAACAGAGCGACATTGATCGTCCATTTTGTTTATTTTAGCTCGTAAGAAAAGATGTGAAAGAAACTGGCATTTTTTATGAAATAAGTAGAAAAAGGAATTATGTTGTCTTCGAATAAAGCTAACAATTAATAGCTACCATTTCTTGCCTATTTTCTTAATCTGAATCAACAGTAGATATTTATTTAATTTGTTAATTTTTTTTTATTATGTAAATAGGCTTAGATACAATATACTATTTTATTAAACTTATTCGGTTGATCTCAATTTGACAATGGAACACTTACTGATATTACTGAAAGGATATTAGTACTCTAGCAAGCAGTTACAAAAAATAATTTGAAAAAAAAAATCTGTTTGAATTTCTCATAAAAGCAGCTGAAATACATAGGTTGCACTAAAACTATCGGGAATGGAATATTTCCACTGTTTCTGTCATATTAAAATCTTTTTAATTGAAAACTCCTTGGTTTTAAAAATCGAATACCATTTATTTATTTAAAAAAAGATTCTCGGTCTTATCACAAGGTTTTGTCAAACTTGTTTAGTCGTTGAGAAAATGGAATTGACTCGAGAAAATTCAAGAGCGATGATTTATTATGACTTTCGAAGTGGTTTAACACAAAAACAGTGTGTTGACCGGATGATTTCTGCATTTGGTGATGAAGCCCCATCCAAAACCACAATTTATCGCTGGTTTGCTGAATTTCAACGTGGACGTGTCAAGCTCAGTGATGATCCCCGTCAAGGTCGTCCAAAAACTGCAGTCACCCAAGAAAATGTTGATGCTGTGTGCGTAAGCTGATTGAGGAAGATCGACATGTGACCCACCGCGAAATTCAGGCAACTTTAGACATTGGCATGAGTCAAATACAAATAATCTTGCATGAACAATTAGGTGTAAAAAAGTTGTTTTCCCGATGGATACCGCATTCGCTCTGTGAAAAGCAAAAAGCGGCTCGCGTTACTTGGTGCGTCCGAACTCTCGAAAGATTCCACACAGGACTCAAATGCTGTATACAACATCGTATCAGGTGACGAATCCTGGATATATGCTTACGAACCCGAAACAAAAAACCAGTCACGAGTTTGGGTGTTCGAAAATGAGTTAAAGCCAACAAAAATTGTTTGTTCACGGAGTGTTGCAAAAAAAATGGTGGCCACGTTTGTCTCCAAAATCGGCCATGTTGCGACTATTTCTCTTGAGGGACAAAGAACGGTTAATGCAGAATGGTATGCTAGCATTTGTTTGCCACAGGTCGTTTCTGAACTCCGTAAAGAGAACTGCAACCGCCGCATCATCCTCCATCACGACAATGCGAGTTCTCACACCGCGCACAGAACAAAAGAGTTTTTAAAGCAAGAAAACATAGAATTATTAGACCATCCGCCGTTCAGCCCCGACCTAAGCCCTAATGATTTCTATACTTTCGATAAAATAAAGAATAAATTGCGTGGTCAGAGATTTTCATCACCTGAAGAAGCTGTGGACGCCTACAAAACGGCCATTTTGGAGACCCCAACTTCCGATTGGAATAGTTGCTTCAATGATTGGTTCCATCGTATGGAGAAATGTGTCAAATTTTGCGGAGAATACTTCGAAAAGCAATAAATACATTTTTAAATAGTAATGTGTCACTTCCTTGATTCCCGAAATTTTCAGTGCCGCCCTCGTATTTAAAGCTAAATGTATGATTTTAAAAGGATTTTTTTTATTTTATTTTTAATTCCGTTGCTAAGAAAATCCATAAAAACTAACTTTAAAAACTTTTCAACTTAGTTTTATGTTAGTTACTTGCTTTTATGAAAAACGGAGGGGACCATACCCGGGTATTTAAACGGACATAACTTTTAAACGATTTTTTTTGTATCTCCATGCTAAAGTCATTCCTTTTCAGTGATTTAAGTAAATGTTCCATAGTCAGAAAGGCCCTGTATAGCCTTAGATGCAACATACCTTTTTATTGAACCTATAGGGTTGTTCTCACATGTATATATACATACTAGCAGCGCCCCGCGGTTTCACCAGCGTAAGTCCCGATCCCGTGGGACTATCGGGATAAAAACTAGCCTATATGTTAACACAGGTCTCCAGCTATCTACATACCAAGTTTCATCGCAATCGGTTCAGTAGGTTTTGCGAGAAAGAGCAACAAACATCCATACATACTCACATCCATACGTCGTCACAAACTTTCACGTTTATAATATTAATACGATTTATGTAATGCCCGGTTGGTTAAGGTTATGGCCTTATCAAAATTTGAAGCGGCCACAGGCAGTTTAAGCAGTGTGGCGTCTGACACCGACGCGGCAGGACGCTCCATTCCTTTATCAAGGGGTAAAGCTATCTGCCGTCTCAGAATTTTCTATGATCTTTATATTTATCTATCAAAATATGTTACAACTACAGTCACTTGTTTTGCTGTCTTTACGTAGTAAGACACACAGAAGCAATGTAAGTAACATAAAAATTCACTCATAAAAAGTATTTTTACGACATTTAACCATATGGTAATATGTTTAATAGTCTCTTTGTTGACGGCCGCCCAACGTGAGCGGAGTAAAGAAAAATGCCTACCACCCGACGTAGTCGACGTACACACTACATTGCTAGAAATGCCACCTAAAAATACACAAGAACTGCTTTGATATACTAACAAAGGTGGTTTATAAGAACGACGTATATTATTACATATCCTTGCATTCCCGTCCGTCTTTCTTCCTTAACTACCATTCCCATTCAATATATCCCTTTTCCCATCTTTAATTCATCAAAAATATCTTCCTTGGTTCAGTGTAAAATTGAGATTTGAGATACTTTTAATGAATTGTAACACGTTGCAACAGAGACTAATTCTAAAGTATAACTAAATTGAACCTATCTGTAAATTGTATATTTAGTTTAGTTAGCATTGTATATTTAGTTTAGTTAGCCTTAAACTGCCTAGTTTGTTTGTTAATTACAACCGCAAGAAATTCTAATAGACACATCGCATGCTTACGTTTGTAAAACAATAGTTTAAGAAACTTGATTCGATACGTACCAGGCACGTTTATTATGTTAAAATCCTCACTAGTCCTAACTAATATTATTAATCAGAGAGTGAGTTTGTTTGTTTGTTACTCTTTCACGTCTTAACTATTCAACAGATCTTCGATTTCCATACAAGTTTTCAAGTCCACAGAAATGGACATGCCATTGAGCCAAAACCGGGGCCAAAAGCTGGGTTTAATATACACTAATAAATTGAGAGTGAACCAACATTTTGTTGTTCTGAAAAAGAAGATTTATACGACGTTGCCCTCAACCCAATAGTGCTATTATGAGATTCACTAAACTTAGAGCATTTTCGTTACTATCATTGTCTAGACATTTTTGTCTATTTTAATATTAGTCCCATATATTCTGCAGAGGCACACCGCAGTCAGAACTCCTTATTTAAATATCTTAGTTACCTAACATAATTAAACTTAATGCAATTAGTTATCAACTGTTCGTTGTTATTTATTATGCCTATTTATACAACAGTGTTTTATTATATTCAAAGTACTCTTCTTACGTGGGAGAGCCATGCTTCGGCACGTATGGGCCGGATCGACTCCGCTCGATACCACGGCCTCACAGAAAACCGGCAGTGAAGCTTTTCGCCGCGTGAGTGAGGTAACCTAACCCTTTCCTCTCCTGTATTCCCGTCGTTATCCTCACCTACCCTCTAATCCCCCTCTCCGGAATTCCCGCTCTGCCCCCCTCTCCCCCTCTTCCCCTATTCCCACCTTTAAGGGCGGCAACGCACTTGTGACTCTTTGAGTTACAGGTACCCATGGGCGTCGGTAGTCATTTACCATCAGGTGACCCGTCTGCTCGTTTATCCCCTATACCATAAAAAAAACTCATTAACATTCATCAATAAGCCCAAACACACATTTAATTTTACTGTTTTGATTTATATTAAGAAATATAATTTGAAGATTTTTTGATTGAAAGTTTCCAGAACCTCGTTTATTCGCAGATTCTTTAAATTTTTGGGTCCATATATCACTAATTATAAAATAAAGTCCCCCGCCGCGTCTGTCTGTCTGTTGGCGATAAACTGAAAAGCTACTAAACGGATTTTCATCCATTTTTCACTAATAGACAGAGTGATTCATGAGGAAGTATTAGGTGTACCTATAATTTGTTAAGATTTTGTGTAAATTTAATGAAATATGTTGATGATTGTTGAAGATGTCTCTGCTACCCGTGCGAAGCTAGCTTATAATAAAATAAATATAATTATTAAAATGTATCCTTTGAGTAAAATAGCATTTAAGAAATCTTTATCTGATTGGCTTACTAATAAATCTTATTATAAATTTGAAAGGTTCCTGATAATCCCTCAATAGCATTTTAAATTATGTAATTATCTGATCTATGACAATTGAATATATTACGTCATAAATTGAAACCATCGTTATTAGAGTTGGGCGACGGTAAAAACATTGGGATGGAAATAAATGGGCAAGAATGGGAATAAATGGAAATATTTCTAAACTTCCATTTCTTCCCATTTACCGGGAGTAAATGGAAGTTTATAAAAACCAATTTTAAATCTCGTCCAGTTGATTGGCAATATTAAAATACGACAATGAACATGTCATTGATTTATAATATTTCCTTTTTAGTATTATTTGTTTTATTTAAACCTGTAAACTCAAATGCCTGGATGCGTTGGTGTATGTATTGAAATCATGTAAATATACATTTTTGTGGAACTTAATTTCTTTCCGGTATGAAATATTTTTGCCCGGGAGTAAATGGGAAGAAATGGAAGTTTATTGCCATACCGGTAATTTACCGGTATGGCACCCAACTCTCATCGTTATACACATACCGTCTAAATTAAGCAAACTCTCAGACACATGAAACACACAATATACACGCACACACATACAAACTCAAAAACACACACAATCGTAAGCGCCGATTTTCAAAAAAAAATGTGTAAACTTTAAAATGTTGGAGACAATAAATATTATTATTATAATTTAAGCTTCAACAAAATAAAAAACTTTAATTATTTAATTTTACGTCATAATTAATTCGCTTGTTTCTATATTTTGATGATTTTTTATTATTTTTCGATTTTAGTTCCTTTCTCTTTTCGTCTTTCGATTGGTTCCTTATTTTGAATCTTTAGAACTAAATATGACAAACGGTAAACGCAAGTTAATTAATCATTTAGAACACCATAATTACATACCTACGACGACTGTCAATTAGCTACCGACACTTTAACACTTAATTGTACTCATAATAATAGACAGCTGTCCTTGCTCTTCATTTCTTTTAATAAAATAGGTAATTGGATTTGTTTATAAAATAATTTGTCACTCTGTCTTCAAATTTTACAGTGTTGTACTTAATAATAATAATTAATAATTAAAAAAAAAAAATACACTACAATTATTCAATTATAGTTTAGTAAAACTCAAAAACAAGCTTTAATAGCAAATCCAATTAAAAAGTAAAATGACTTATCCATTTTATGTCTTCAGTATCAGATCATCGTTACCAAGCTCAATCTGTTGGACTCGTCAAAACGACACATATGGACCACAACTAGAGTTTCTCTATCCACCTCCTGGCAACGTCATCAAATCAGCTCGAAGAAGCGAAATTATAGTATTGTCATCCAAACTACATATACATGCAACGTTTATACGACAGTATCATCATCATCATCAGCCTATCGCCGTCCACTGCTGGACAAAGGCCTCCCCCAAGGAGCGCCAACCATCCCGGTCTTGGGCAATCCGCATCCATCCGCTGCCAGCCACCTTCTTTACGGCAGTATAGTATACGACAATGAAAAGTGGGTTAAAATGGACTTACAAAATTTGTTTACATTATTAGTTGCAAGTGAAGCTAAATTAGGCTGTCCTAAAAGTAATGTTAATGGCGCGTGTGTATGTTGTCGCCACATCCAAAACTTATTTATTTTATTAAAAATAGAGCCAAACTATAATAGATGATAACACAGTTCACTATTTAATAAAAATAAGTTAATAGACATTATTTTGACTGGTTATACCGGTAACGCAATACTATTGGTCGATTGATAAATATTAACGAATAGTGGGATTATAAAAGGGTAGAAATAAGAAAAGATCGATTGACTTGAGTGCGAATAGAGGTACGAACAACTTGGCAGTTACTGTTAGTTAGTGATTTCCATAGTTTATATCAGTGGTTGTGAGACTGTTTCTTACATGTAAAGCGTTTAAGGACAATTCAATTACTTGGGATAAATTAAAAAAGTGAAAGTACTTGTACTCCCATTTGTTCAATTACCGGTTTCTAATTACCAGTTGTTCAATTTATCAGCGTCTGTAGCGTTAATTTGAATACCTCTGGAGGAAATTAAACGAGAAGACACTCTCCTGTACTTTTTCCACCTACTCAGTCTCAATGCAATAGGGTTTCACCTTAAATATCTTCTTTTAATCATTCAAAGGAACACTTACGGACATTAAAAATAAAAATGGCGGGTTTTTGGCGCCAAAAAGTATTTTTAAATTATTTTTTTCTACCAAACCTATCGAGTGGGGTATCGTGTAAGTTTGTTTGTTTAGTTGATTTTTTCATTGTGCTTGCTGTGGTCTCCTGTAAGTGAAAGAGTACACCAACTCAAAACCCCTTGTTGTCAACTATTGTCATTAATTGTGTATATCTTTTGTTGGAGATCCTAATAATAAATAAATAAATAAATAAAATGAAGGGTTTTAGAAGGTAATTACAAAACTTATATGTTTGTTGGTTAGTATTTGTAGCGCAGCCGGGGTTTTTTGTTTCATTTGATGATTTCTTGTTTTATATTTATTTAGTTTTGTGTATTTTTATAAACTGTATTGGTTAGGCAACTATTTTAAAACTGTCAGTAAAAACGTTTTGAATGTCTAGTTTCAAATAGTTACATTATTTTCAGAATTTACCGTGACGTAACAATGTATGTAGGTATGTACGTACAACAAACTGGCAGTAATTCTCATTACTGTTTCACATTTCTATTCCAATCCACTATTATTAATGTTCCATGAGAGAAATAGCGAATCAATGTTCAATACCATTATATAAACAGGAATATTGTATTGGGGATCATTGATTTGTGTCCAGTTTTCTTGTATTGTTCGCCATATTAGATCGTAATTATTTAATTGGACTGTATACGTTTCAGTAAGTGTTGGATTATTAATGGTAATGTTGAGTTAATAAGTATATTATGTTAGTAAGTACTACAAGTGTATTGCGTATTGTGTTTATCTATTTTTTTTAGCACGCTTTTATGCTAACTTCATTTGTAACTATGTAAACACATTTTAAAAGTGAATTTTAACTCACTTCTAATTGACATATCGATATGAAACTTTGCATGTATATGGATTCTGAATGACCATACTATAATTTGGCATCTTGGAACTGATCTGATGGAGTCAGGAGGTTGATAGTGGAATTCTTCAGTGGAATTCTACTTTGGGTTCACATGATTCCTTTTGACGAGTCTAGCAGATTAGGCTTAGTAGCATTGGCCTGATGATGGAGTCAGGAGGTGGATAGTGGAATTCTTCAGTGGCTACTTTGGGTTCACATGATTCCTTTTGACGAGTCTAGCAGATTAGGCTTAGTAGCATTGGTCTGACGATGGAGTCAGGAGGTGGATAGTGGAATTCTTCAGTGACTACTTTGGGTTCACATAATTCCTTTTGACGAGTCTAGCAGATTAGGCTTAGTAGCATTGGTCTGATGATGGAACCAGGGAGTGCATACTGAATTTATTTTTTTATTTTAATTTGTTTGCTATTAAACAACTAATTTGCTAAAGAAGCACACGGCCAGTCAGTATGATAAGTGGTCATCAGATAAGGTAGGTACTGCGATGTATGCATATATTGATATGTATATATACTTCTAACAATAAATAGGTCTATGGCAGAGGTGTATCGGGTGCGGGGTCACATTATCACTACTCCTATAGGGTTTTGGTGACCATCAGAATATTAAAAGTACTACCCTACTTCGGATTTAATCACTATTTTTCTATAAGATGTAGATACTGGTCCGATCTTGCGAGGCCAATTCAATCAGTAAGTATTCCAAATCATGTGTGCTAATAAAGTGTTACCACTGTGGAAGTCTATCAATTATTTTATCTTATACATTTAGAAATATTTGTACAATACAATAAACCTATATACCTACGTTAAACCAACGTTAGAGAATCTTAAAGTTCTTGGTAAAATAATTCCTTATAAAGTTATAAATAATGAAACTTAACCCAAGAGAAACATAATTTAAGCTACTAAACAATTTGTAAGCTAACTGGCAACAATTAATTATGATTGTTTGTAAAATAGGTCCTACCCGCACTAAACGTGAAACAGAACGAGACGAATTTCGTGCCACGCAATGCGGCTGGCGCGTTACAAAGAGTTTATAGACATTTATCATTTTTAATTACTGATTAAAAATGATAAATTGTCTGTAAGCAAGAGAGATCAACAAAAAACATGAATACCTACTTGTATCGACTACTATATTGTTCAATAAGTCCCGAGACTAACTTGGAGATGGTGCATTTATAAATTTTTTTTTAGATTTTTAAAAAGTACTCGCCATCAAATGAAATGTATAATTTTTTTCTTGAAAATCGAACAATAAAATGTTGAGTTACAAATATTTATGTGACGCTACTTTTATAATTTCGAAAACAATGGAAAAAAAGAGTTTCGTGTGTTGATAAAACATTGATTTTTAATGGGAAAAGCATAGCAGAGGCTTATTAAATGTTATCCGGAATCTGCTCCGTCTAAACCAATTTTTTTTAAGACAACTCCCGCATTAGGAATTACTCCTGTGTCGCGGGGGACTTTACAAACATACAAACAACGGACACAAAGAACACCCAGACTCTGGTGGGAATCGAACCCACGACCTCTGGCTCAGCAGTCAGGGTCACTAACCACTAGACCGACATTTTTCTTCATAATATAATTGCTACAACCAAACAATAATTGAATCGTATTTTAACAGTATTTGACGATTTATATCTAGGACAAATAATTGTGTGATGATAACGATCATTTGTTTTCCGTATGTAGTGATAATATTATTTGTAAAAAAGTAAAATCCTAATTTAATGTAATGTAATTTTAAATATATTATGAATGATCATGCTACTGTCACATTATTAAAACTTTGAGATCATTAAATTGTATCAAAATATTGGCATTATAATAAATATTAATATGGACATATTGGACATTATTGAGTTGGATTATGTAATTATTTATATATAACAATTTGCATATCAATAAAATAGGCTAAAGTCGCATGTGTTGTGTTTAAGTCGCATGTGTTGTGTTTAAGTCGCATGTGTTGTGTTTAAGCTCAAATATAAATATCTTTTTGGACCGAGTACGTCTAATAACTAACTACTCGTGATTAAAAAGTAATTCATTAACAAAAAAATTATAACCAAAAAATTTAATCGTCGTGTAGAGCCTACTCAGAATTATTATTGAGTTTAGGAACTTAAAAGTTATTATTAAAACGTTTTTGCTTTTCAGTTTCTATCTTCAATTTCTTTTTCACTTTGTTTTTAAAAATCTCGCATATTATTTAAATTATAACCTGCAACAAGTTGACTCTTTAACATTTTTCAAACAATTCACTTAGTAACTTCCTAAAACCCTTCTTAAAATCTCTACCTACTGATCTAGGTAAGAACAGAATATACAAGACGTTGAAGAAAAGTATCGTTGCATAGCCGAAATATGTATCGAAAAGTAAAATAAAGAAAATCCCAAAAAAATGTATACTGCATATTTCAAAACCAACGTACCTTTTATCAATATGATGTTTATTCGTTTTGTGATGAAATGTAAATCCTTTTTTTTTTAGTTATTAATAAAATAAAATCCAAAAAGATTTTAACACCATAATCCCGTAATATTCACAGTTGAATTGAATAGTTTTTTCGATGGTCGATGTGTTGCATCATGTAATTGTAGAAGCGTATATTGCATTCTGTGTTAGAGCAGTGTTTCTAAGCAAGATACAGGGCCTATAAAATGCTTTTACGTTCTCGTATAGATACGCCAACTGTATCCATTGAGATGTATCGTAACAGTGCTTTAATAAAACTTTTATAACTTTATTCAGGATAACCAGATGTCACCCCATGTTTTAGTTTTGTAAACACGTTTTGTAGCTGTCTACTGCTTAGAAAAGGGGGAGTGAATATACAAAATATCTTACTCTTACTAATATTATAAAGATGAAAGTTTGAAAAAATGTATGAATCAATGTTTGCTACTCTTTCACGCAAAAACGGCTGAACGGATCTGGATGAAATTTGACACAGATAGATTATAGCCTGGACGTACGGTCGAAAGTATGGTCCCCGTGGGATAGAATTCACGAAAAAATTTACGCGAACGAAGTCGTGGGTCAGCTAATATTTTTATAAAGCCAACACTACATTTCAGCTTGTAATCAGATGCAACAAGTATTTTTTTCGACATAGGTATTTTAATAAGAAAAATTTCGGTCTCATATCCTTGTACTTTAAAGCCACTCAATAATAGGACTACTGAATAAAATTTATTATTTGGCAAACACTATGATTCGATGTTACAACATTCGATGTAACAATGAATATACATAATGGTGCTTTATCTCTGTATAGTCCAGGTTCGATCTTGCATGAAGTACTCGCAGTCACCTTTGGGGTGACTCAACTAATTACCATCTTATCGTGGTCTTATATACAGCGACATGCTCACGAATAGGGAAAAACACACTATTGGACATCATCGTAAAGTCACCTGCTAATCGGTATTTTATAGGATTCACTTTGGTGAGCGTGCAAAAACTCTCTCCAAAATTGAACCCTGACCATTCCTTAATCAGACCACTAGCCGCAGACAGAAGTTCCATGCTTTCATAGTCTAAACGCTTTGAGAGCTCCTTTTTGGTCCAAGTCACCAAAGTCTGAAATGAACGGCCTGCGTCTATTTTTTTAGTCATTACAGTCCTGAGACATTCAAGAGTAGCGTAATATAAGCGTGTATCATCTTCGTCTTCATCGAACCTTTCCATCAGGTGAGATGGAAGACTAACGCCAATTCCAATTACCCAAAAAATAAAAAAAATATATCAAGTCTTTATAGTATTAATTTCAATAGAACATATGATCGAGTGAAACAATATTATTGACGTCTAACCATACGATACAACTTAACTATGTTAGATTTATGGTGTTTACTAAAAGTAATGGTTCGTTATATAACCTATAAACACAATCGCCCATTACATCGAACGCGTACCGAACTTTCCACAACACCTAAAATGAGTTACAAAAATTGACAGTACCTATGTACTTGCTTACTATAAGGAGCTTAATTTAATTATATCGGACAAGGTACTTATTGAAATATAAATTAAATACTGCCTCTAGGATCTATTGCTATTTCCTTTAAAATTAATACACAGTGTTATCAACCCATAACTCCAGAGACACCTTGTAGGACATGCATTATGAGCGACTTACAGTATGGCTTGCGTCATGTACGCTCAACTAGCAATGTTTCAGAATCTAAAACACAGCTGGCCTAAGTTGTCTATTGCAAGCGAACCACTGACAGTCAGTCAGTAATTAAGCTTGTAACATGATGGCGTGCAGACGAGAGACGTTTGTAAGTGGTTTGCAATCTAAGCGCTAATCTCTGGAACTAACGGCTGGATTTGAAAACATAAACTTTTTATACATGATAGCCAAATTCATGAGGCATAGTATAGGTTATGTAATATCACGCTACGACTCATAGGAGCAGAGTAATGATCATAAGCGTAGGTGAAACTACGGGAATCGGCTAGTATAAAAATAAATGTCTTCCCCTCAGTTCATAGTCATCAGTTCTAAGGTTCCTTTTACCATTTATCATTTTAATGATAATAATAATATAATAAACTTCACATATCTTACACACGGCCATCTGATTCCAAACTAGGCAGAGCCTGTACTATCGTAACCAAACTACTGATAAACATACTTATATATTTCTAAATACACATTACAAATACATATTATCAATAAATTACACCCAGACACAGAACAAATGATCATCACATAATCATTTGTCCTGGGTGGGAATTAAAACCCACGACCTCAGGCTCAGCAGTCAGGGTCACTAATCACTAGACCAACAGGCCAGTTAAATGTATAAATTAAATTTAATATCCGTCATATCATGTATAAAATGAACGAATGTTCTCACCATAATGTCATTGTTTACATTCGTCGACTTACTAGTACAAAACTTTTTCTTCAAGTATTATCATTTTTACTACTTTTCTATATTCGCAATTCAATGGCTGCTCTTGAAATACGACATTGTTCAAGAGCCTTTGTTCAGGATATACGCTATCTTGGAAATTGATATATTTTTACTGTATATATAGAATATTATATTATATCTTATCCTATCCTATCCTACTAATATTATAAACGTGAAAGTTTGTGAGGATGTATAGATGTATGGATGTTTGTTACTCTTTAACGCAAAAAGTACTGTATGGATTTTAAGGAAACTTTACAACAATATAGCTCATATATCAGAATAACACATAGGCTATAATTTATAAAGATATTGTGTATATTGGCCAAAATATAACGATAAGTGTTAAAAGTAAGTCGGAAAAAAATCTGTCACCTGCCAGCTATTCTGGCGTGCGGTGCGAAAACTGTAAGAGTTACACGAATATAATATACGGTGGGATTGTTTCCCCTAAATAGTTCTACAAAAAAGTCCGCGACAGTATATATCTATCTTTTATGTGTAAGCCATTATTACCAAAATAGTGAAACCATAAATACAATAAAATTGGATTTTTTATTTCCAATTCACATTTAGCAGTAACAAATTGATTTTTATCAAAATAAATACTTTTATCGCTTCTGATATTCAAAGTAGATAAACTTTGCCTTTTAAAGTACGTAATTTGGTCAAATATTTTAAAAGTTACGACGATATAAAATTAATATAAAATTGTGCGGTGCGGTGGAGGGGGGCAAACGTTGTTGACGGTTGTGTCCGTAATGGGAATTTTCAAGACACTAGCGATTTGTTAAAAGGCTCTGTATACATACATTTATATAACACTAGCAACCCGCCCCGGCTTCGCACGGGTACAAATTATATACCTAAACCTTCCTCATGAATCACTGTCTATTAGTGAAAACCGCATGAAATTCCGTTCAGTATTTTTTCAGTTTATCGCAAACAGACAGACAGGCAGACCCAGGGGGACTTTGTTTTATATTTTATAATATGTAGTGAAGATATTGAATGTGAAAAAAAATTTAAAGTTTGTGAGGAGGTTTGGATGTTTGTTACTCTTTCACGCAAAAACTACTGAACCGATTGCTATGATACTTCAAATGTAGATAGCTGGAGACCTGGATTAACACATAGGCTACTTTTATCCCAATATTCCCATGGCATCTGAGTTACTCGGGTGAAACCGCGGGGCACAGCTAGTATTATATATAGAAGGTATGTGAAATATCTGTAACACACTAAACATATACGTAATACATGATAGAGGGCTCGGAACGCCCGGCAACAGCCAGATCGAGCTACAGGTATGCGACCGGCACTGAAGCAATGCTTGCATTGCTTTCGCTGAGTCAGTGAGGTAACCAGAGGTCCTAAACCTTCCCTCCCCACTCTCCCCCTCTTCCACCCTTCCTCTACTGCATCCTTAAAGGCCGGCAACGCACTTGTGACTCTTGCGTTGCAGGTGCCCGTGAGCGGTAGTAGTCATTTACATCAAGTGACCAGTCTGTTCGTTTGTCCCCTATACATAAAAAAAAAATGCTTGAACTATAGCTTTCACTAAACTACACATTGGGGTATTAGAGATGGGTAATCACCCGGGTTTTTACCCAGTCGTGGGGTTTAACCCGGGTGATTACCCATCTCTATCCAAAATCAATCCGTAGCAGCAAAATTCCTTCCCTTAGAATGTATTCCCTTCTTAACTACCTTTAATTATAAAAGTAGTTAAGAAGGAGATTCATGCGGGTCCTAGTATATTAATACTAGGGGACCCACGCAACTACAACTGCGATTGTTAATTATCCCATTTTGGAACATTTTTCATTGATATTCCGCTCGTATTAGTCGTAGCGTGATGTTATAAGGCCTTCCTCGATAAGTGGGCTATCCAACACTAAAATAATTTTCAAAATCGATTCAGTAGTACCGGAGATTACACCGAACATTTGGATGTTCGGGGTAATCTCCGGTACTACTGATTCGATTTCAAAAATTCCTTATCTCTTTATAATGTTAGTATAGATATATTATTAATTTTCCAAGTTCTAACATTTAATTTCAAAAGGGCCCAATTGAACGTAATTGGCTTGCCCCCTATTATTTATTCCAGAATATTTTGTACGATTGTTGTACATTATAGATGTACGTTGTACATTATGAAAGATCATGATCTTTACCATGCCAATATTGCCATAGTGGAGTCGTGAAAAAAACCATAAATAATTATATTGAAGAATTTATCTGTTGCATGTACCACCACACATTTCCAAATTTTCTTGCAACGTTGAATAAAACGTAAGCAGTATAAAAACATGTTTATTTTAACTGACTCAAATTTGTTCACTACAAGAGAAATTAATGAAGCGAACCAGTTGCTTATCGTAGTGTCCTAATTGCTTATTCCACGTCAGTTGCTAGAAACAATTACCCAAATAAAAAGGGTTCTAGGTGCCCTAAAACCGTTATTACTGTCTTGGCGCTTCATTGAACTTTAAAATAAAGCTATTCCCAGTTTTCTGCTCGAAATTTTACAAGCCACAATACGTAGTCTTTAAATTTATCGACGGTTTTTGTCATCGTACTCAATTTCTGCCTGGAATTCTCTGAAAATCTTTCGACGACCACATCATATTCCAATTTGGACTGTAGTTAGACTTCTCAAATGGGATGTTGAGGACATCTGTAGAGATATTAAAATTTAAATGCCTTTAAATATGTTATGCGGTTGTATACAATTAAATGCCTTGTCTCCTTTTTATTATTTTTGAGAAGAAGATAGTTTTCCACAAACAAGAAAGAAAATATTTTATGGAAAAGCAAAAGAATTCACATTTTTATCGCAAGTTATCTCTCTGAAAAAAAATGCAAATAAAAAATATTCCTTTTAGGGTCCCGTCCCTCATAATGAAAGAAGGATCCTGTTGAAGCCTATTAACCAAAGCTCCTAAGCTTATTTTAGTGCAAGCAACACCAGTCTCAGATGCTATATAATTTGTGTCAGGCATAACTAAATTGTTCTATTATATTAGCCTTCGTGCAAAGTAAGTCGTTACGTAGTTTTAATTTTTATAAAAACCACCTAAAGTCCCCTCAATCATATTCAGAACCCTCATAGGATAACTTCGATGTATGTTTGTCTGTCTGCCAAGACTGCCTCAAATACAAAAGGAGCCTTCTCAGGAATGTTTGCGGTCTTTTAAATATGTAAAAAAACAAGATTCTAAGTTAACGCAATTGAAAGATACACTAACTTTTACTAACTTTTAAACTTTCGCGTTCCATGATATAATATTATCTACGTATTAGCGGGAATTAACGCGATTACGAAAAGGTATTACATACCTCTGAATTGACGTTTCGACCAGGTTGCACTGGCCGTGGTCACAGGCTGACTGGCTCAGCGGTGCACGCCCTCCGTCGTCGACATCGTGAGGTAGGAGGTTCTTCATCCACCTCCACTTTTTTGATATTTTTGATAACAGTCATTTAAGCTGTACATTTTAACATTTTGATGGTAAATCAAAACCTATATGATACTTCCCATCAACCTAGAATCATGAAATTTGCGCAAGTAAAAGAAAAAATCCGAAAATCGGCAATTTGTTTTGCGACTGTGATGTATATCGATGAATAGAAGAAAGAGTATTTTAGAACGGAAAAGTTTAGTTTGTCACTCCGAAGAATAGACAAAAAATATTCGAAAATCGATTCCCGATATGGACAAACTATCTACATACAAGTTTGCACGGAGCCCTCGGTGCGCGAGTTTGACTTAAATAAGAATTCATTGAATTTCCAAATACCGACATAGTAAAAAAATGTAGGTGCAATTTCTATAGAGCTAGTGCAGCTCAGTTCAAGAAGATATTTTCTAGAGTATCCATTTAAGAATGAGAAAACTTGAAAAGTTAATAAAACTATATTTATTTTTATAAAATACTGAGTATAATGTAACTGAAATTGCAATTAGGAAGAAACAAGAAGGTGAACTTCAAATATGAAAACAAAAGAACATCCAATCAAAAATATGATAATTAATTTTGTCAGACAGAGTTTTGTAAGTTTCATTTTTAGTGCCTGTAATTTCTACTTATGAATGACTAGAGCAGCAATCATAAATCATTGATTAAAATCCATCCAGCCGTTGAGACGCTCCGAGGATTTAAAAAAATACCCAGGCACTCGTAAAAATAGAACCCTTCCTTGCACTAGGGCAATATGTAATATTTCAATTGAAAGTACATACAGAGTAAGATCAAAGAACCGCCAGAGCCAAGCTATTTGAAAGTTGTTAAAATAATGAAAATTTTTCATATTATATGTGCACCCATACACAGTAACGTGCCCGGCCGGCTGCTTTAGAAATATCCCAGGGAAAAGTTTAGTTTCTAGAAATGTTTTGTAAAATATTAAACTAACACTCATTACTATATGGAAGTACGCATGGGTGTACGATAGGAGGGGCAGCAGAGGGCACAAGTGAATTTATTACTATGTAGACGGCTACTCTAAAAACCATACACAAGCCTATCACATAAATTCTTTACGTACAGTTTACGACACTCCAGGGAGGCAATCCGATGGGCAATCTGACCCGGGAAAAACGATACCCACGTACATATATTAATTTTCCAACAGTCATGCCTCTCACGTACCCTGGGAATGGTCCCAAATCGTAACAATTACACTAAGAGCCTAAGAAACCGAGATACCTCGACATGACAATGTCCCTGGACAGTCAAATCCTGGACGATAAATCTCGGTGAATTCCCTAGAGGGAAATTACAAATCTAAGCGCTTTACGTTTGATTTCTCTCGGTGTCTTGAGCGTTCTATTGATTGTGGCGCCCATCTGTTTGTGGGTTTAGGACTAACAGAATGAATGAATGAATAGATTATTCTGTTCTGGTTTTGTTCTTCTCAGTTATGTACAGAACTAAAACGTTATCACTGACTTGGCGCTTCATTGAACTTTAAAATAAACCTTTTCGCAGTATAGAAGATAATTACGTTAATACTTGTATGCTTCGCACATGGATATTAAACAATAAAATGATGTCAATTTGCTGCAATCTGGTAGAACATCTTTAATATACAAATAACATTTTGTAATTACTAATTCCAATTTGATTTTTGAGATAGTAAAAAGCTGTCGCTGTTGTAAAGAAGATGTTTTGTGGAATTGGTTCGAATTTTGTATTTTAAAAAAATTAAAAGGCGATTCTGAATTAAGAGTGGATTCGTACCTAAGTTCCGTCTCACAGAAAGTTAAAAGCGATGATGTTATTTTTACTATTTCTCAGTGTATAATCTTACCAACAGGCCATAAATAGCCACATTGGTTTAATAAAAATAGAAAAAAATTATACCCTTTAATTTTTCATCCTAATACCGCCCCGCCATATGCAATATTCACTATAGCTCCTTCTCACACGCTTTTGTATTGTACATTTACAATATGACCTGTGTATCTGTTCAAAATATTTGGTAATGAAGTGTTTAAATATTTGATCTAAACATATTTCCTGTAGCTTGAACTTTTATGAATAATACAAACGTATGGCATTTGTAACACCGATGCAATGTACACCTAATATCCCATTTATTATTGTTTTATAGTAAAACCGAACTGGTTTACTATGCAAATGCATAATTTAAATTTCGGTTCAACAAAATGTCCCAGCCATTCTTCTAAAGATTTATTGTTCTCTTTTAAAATTATTACCATGTAAATGGAAGTTTTTGGTAAGAATCCAAAGTTTGCGGAATAATGAAAGTAGAAACTTTGACCACGCTGTCTGGCTCGCGTGAATCAGATTCAAGGAAAAATATTTGAGTTCTTAAAGGTTATGCCTTTACTCTCAAAGTCTAAAAGGTATCGGGGTCAACCGTCCATAGAATTATATTTGCAAATAGGTTTACAGGATTTTAGGAATCATTACACATATTTCAAATAAGGAGAAGGCTTTAAAAAACAGTATGTATGAAATAACGTCACACACAAACACAAATCATTTATTTTTAACGGTGACTGAAAAAAAAAAATTAAAACGTTAAAATATAACGAAATACAATTTATTTTGAGATTAATACATTAACTGACTATAAAAAAGTAAAATATAATAGATAGATAACTCTTTATTTGTAAACTATTTTTACAATACATTTACATAATTATTTCAATCATAATATAATGAACAAATGGCGGCCTTACAGCTAGGTGCAATCTCTTCCAGGCAACCTGGAAGGATAAAAATGATTCGGAGAGACATTTATTATTATATTTTCTTAACAAAGAAGTTGTAAACTGATTTGAGTGATTATCTTTTTTTTATTATATCTCCAGAATGTCCTATGAAAACTTGACAACAAGGCATTGGGGTTGGTGACCCAATATCTACTGAAAGTTTTAAGTGGCATAGATTATCAATACAAACTAATAAAATTGAAGTGTCTGTTTGTAATGTCAAAATAATAGTTTCTTTTTAAGCTCATACAGTTATTTGCACGATACCTATACCTAAAAATCAGTTTTAAACATTTTTATCTGTCTATCTGTTTTTTTCGACTAATCTCCGGAACGGGCGGACCGATTTCCACGGGACTTTCACTGGCAGATAGCTGGTATTATAAGGAGTAACTTAGGCTACTTTTATTTTGGAAAAATAATTAAGGTCCCGCGCAAAATATAAAAATATGTACACGCGAGCGAAGCCGCGCGGGAACTGCTAGTTAATTATAAATTAGTGTGGTGTGATTTTAATTTATAGTTAAAGCATTATACTATTAATATACAAGTGACTATTAATGATGCCTAGACTTATTTATATCACCACTTTTCTGAATAACAAGCAAATATATTAAATGACGGGCCCGGTCGGTCTAGTGGGTAGTGATCCTGACTGCCGAGCTAGAGGTTTGATTCCCAACCAGGACAAATAATTGTGTGATGAGCACGATATTTTTTTTTAAAGACCACTCCCGCATTAGAAATGACTCCTGTGTCACGGGGGGATTTACAAATATACAAACAACGGACACAAAAAACACTTAGACTCGGGTGGGAATCGAACCCACGACCTATGGCGTAGCAGTCAGGGTCACTATCCACTAAGCCAACAGGCCAGTCATTTTGTGTCTGCGTGTAATTGATCTGTTATATGTATTTATAAATATATTAGTATGTTTATCAGCAGTCTGGTTACCAGTACTGGCATTGCCTAGTTTGGGAACAGACGGCCGTGTGTAAGATGTATCAAGTGACTATTATTATGTTGAGTTGTACGAAATTTGAACATTAAATTGAACGAACACGATAGACGTTCTTTTTTTTTGAAAGACAACTCCCGCATTAGGAATAATCATGTGTCGCGGAGGGGTTCACAAACATATAAACAACGGACACATAGAACAGCCAGACTCTTCTTTCTTTTCTTTTGTCTTCTTCATCATATTACATATTATTTTAACATTTGAACAATATAAATAGTAGAAAAAGAATAGTCAAGAAAAGTAACACCAACTGGATGAACGTCGTGTTCGCGTTATTTTGTTAAGTTTTATACGGTCTATGTTTATGTACGAAGCAATTAAGTTTTCCTTGAAACATAATTATAAAAACGATTGTAAAATAAAGCTCTTTAGGTTTAGAAGAATCGTAATGAAGTTAATAACTTAATTTAGACAGGGAAGTCATAAGCTTCCATTTATGAAATATTAATACATTATATCGATAATTATGACAAATACAAAAAAAAAGTTTTGATCATCGAAGCAAAGGAATCGCCTAATTTTGTGCGGGACAACTTGAACCCCGGCTGCAGAATACATAATATTTCAGCTGTACTTACCCTAGTGATAACCCTAGCCATTGCCAAACCTTTCCCTAAGCGTTACAAAGCCCGTAAAATAACTAATAACTGTCATTTAATAATACTTTAAATTACTGTTGATAAATAGCTTAAACATAATACTTTTCTTCAAAAATAAATAGGCCCAGTTATGTTTCTATAACTTATACAGCAAAAGGAAAAACCCATTTTAAGTCCCCCTTTTTGAAACTGTGGACAGACAGTTCCACTAAGGACTTAAAATTTGTAAAGAAGTCTATTGCTTCCATGTTATTTTTCTTTTTTCATAAGTTATGCCTTAAAAGAGATCTCATAAGAAAGTGGATCCGTGGATCCTGATAATATAATTGTTCAAAAAATTATATAGAAAATATCGTAACCCCACTTACGTACTCTTTTTTAAACTAGTTTCTAGGAAAAACTACAATATTTCAAATGTAACCACCGCCGCCGTTTGCACTAGTTATAAATCACTAACTCCAGTTCAAAATACTTTCAAACTATATCCGTAACACAAACGGTTAGACTATAATATCACGAAATTCACGAACCCGCAATGAAACAGTTTCATAAAACTGGAAGTTATTCAACTTTCATATTTCATACTTTTTCACAGAAAATACGGATTATTTTAACTTTTTCCTGGTAATTTTCCATTTGCTTTGTAATAGCTTGCGCAAAATCCTGTATTGTTCTTTTTGATAATTTTAATTTAGGAAATAAAAATGCTATTACAAAGGTGATGAAAAATATTAGCACCACCTTAAAAATATGTATTCCTGGTACTGAGTTTACTATTTTCTTTCATTAAAAACTACCCTGTATACGTAGCTCTTACGACCTTACTTGCACTTTAGCAGAAAACAACTCTATACTTATATCCTATTGGTTAACCGTATCGTAAGTATGCTGTAAGCTAATTAAAAGAAATTGGATCTGGAGTAAAAAAATCTTGTAAAAAGCGTGGTACACAACGTATAAAAGTATATCTCAAAATATCATTATAAAATCGATATTTCTTAAAAATTCTAACAGGCTAGCTAAACTTAAATGGTTCTTTGAATTTTCTAAGCTGGACCGACTAGTTGTTTAGAAAAAAATGGCGCATTTTGCAATTAAAGCTAAAAACAATTATCGTTAATAATTTTAAAAGTTTGAAACCGATCTCACTAAATTTTATAGCACTTTTTAATATCATCACAAGCTATAATTTCAGAAAGTTTCAGATTTTTACGTAAGTTCCTTTTAAAGTTATTAAATGTAGAAATAAACGCTCCATTTTAACTTTGACCTTAATTTGCTGTTAAACAAAAGTACTTGGCGAATTTCATCAGATCTCATTTTGTAGGTAATTTAATGGAGAGCAAAAACGCTTTGAGCACGTATGACGTAAAAGTACCTAAAGCGACATATCACACGAAATGTAAAACAAAAGTCGTTTTTTTCGTTAATTTGTTAAATAAAAAAATGACGCCCCACTTACCCAGACTGTGGGTATCGAAATCGTATTTATCTAAAAATAATAAGGCGTAGTAACCCATTTTTAATCATTAAATAGCTAGGTTGACTACGCTATGTTTAGAGTTCGACTTTTCAATTTTTTATTTGACCATTGACCTTAAGGTATAATAAGAATCGTTCCACGGACTATACCAATATCGAACCACGAACGAAGGATAAAGAATATTAGTGATTTTACATACAGAAGTAATATTTAGAAATTGATTATATCAACTTAAAAATAGACCGATACTTCGTATGATAGTTTCTTTTACGCGAGATAAATACCAAGGATTTTGATATCAGGTCCAAATTATAAACACATTGTGTAGAAATGTACCTACATATACATTAAGAAAATTATTTTCGGCATTTTTTAAATGTTTTTTTTTAATCAATACTCAACCTATAATCATTAACTTTTTAGTGCCTTTCCAAAATATAGTTGTGTTTTACGAGGGTACCTGAATTATTTCACAAAACCTACATTCACGTGAGCGACGCCGCGGACAAAACCTAGTATAGTATATTTAAAAGAAGTAAACGACGTATATTTAAAAATAAGCTTCTATATGATCTAAAGTCTTTAGACAATAATAATATTTTTAACTCGGAAAAATGTACTGTTTCCGTTTTAGATTTCCACGCGAACGAAGCTGCGGACAACAGTTTAGCCGTTGGATATAATCTAGCCTATCTGCTATTCCAGACTATGTTTTATCTCTGTACAAAATTTCATCCAGATCTGTTCAGCCATTCTGGCGTGATTGAGTAACAAACATCCATCCATCAAAACTATCGTATTTTTAATTGTATAGTGTTTTGGGGATGGACGACTAGTTTCGGACCCATCGGGGGCCCTTCTTCAATGAGTGAAGCGTTCTGCTACGGCAGTGTGATGCCTGACACCGTTCAATACACACGTGAGTAAAACTGTATATTTTTAATAAACAGGAATAACACTAGTTTTTATTTATAATTGTAGTAAGATTTTGTAAATATCTAGAAAACATTTTAACAATACTTACAAAGAAAAAAAAAAAAAATAATCATCCTCCGCGCCTTTTCCCAGCTATGTTAGGGTCGGCTTTCAGTCTAACTACGATACGACCGAACTTCGATATTTCACGTGAAGGGACTGCCATCAAACCTCCAGAACCAAGTACTAGGCGATATTGAAGTTCTGTAGTTAGTCCAGGTTGTCGGACTTTTTAGGGCTCCAACTACCCGTAACGAATGCCACAAGTGTTCGTGTGGCAACCGGGACCGACGGCTTAACGTGCTCTCCGAGGCACGGAGGGGTCTCAAAGTGTTAAGAATGGTCACCCATTCTAAGACTGACCTGACTAGTATTACTTAACTTTTGTAATTTGTGAACCTACTCGGTTACCACTTAGCCTACCAGAAAAATATAAATACATTGTAAAATCTATTAAACTAAATATAATAGACATGAAAAAAAGAAGAAACATAATCCCTGGAGTAAACTTCAAATATTGTCTCACAACTTTCCGCCAAACAGGCCAAGTTTAGCAATTTGAAAGCGAACTCAAATACTAGTCTGGCCCTCCTGTTTTTATCTGATTTTCCTTTTAGTTACGTCACGGTAGAAAATATATTGTTTGAACAGAATATTATTTAAAGCTTGCGACAATATTTGAGACCCGTATACGAAATTAAATTATCTTTGTCTTATAAAGATATGGTCTTGATTGCACAGCTAGAAACATACTCCCTTTTCTTTTTAAAAAAACGGGTGACGTTATTAATTAATAATATATACACATACACAAGCAATTGATATAACTATTATGCAATTAGTATATACAATCCTAGATACCATAGGGTGATAATAATCACACTAATCCCACTAATATTATAAATGTGAAAGTTTGGATGGGTGTTTGTTTCTCTTTCACGCAAAAATCACTGAACCGATTGCGATGAAACCGGGTATGTAGATGGCTGGAGACCTGAATTAACGCATAGGCTGCTTTTTATCTCGACATTCCCACGGGATCGGGACTTGGCCGTTGGACGAGGCTCTGCTTGTAAATTATCCATAAATCAGTTATTAAAGAATTACGGCATTGTCCACACATGTATGTATAAAGAAAAGCCTAAACTTTTCGGGAGCGACAGGGTTCCTCTTTAAAGGAGCGCAGCGACATGTCGCGTCAGCACCAAGTAAGTTGTGGTGGTGGTGATAGGCAAATACAATCGCTTTTTTTTTAAAACAACGAATACAATTCTAAGAAATTATTAGCCTAGTACTTAAATTAGTTTTCTGAACGTTAATTTCACATGATTATACCAGTGTGTTAATAGTCAAACTATTCCCATTTATGAGGTCGAGGCTTAGACAAGACCCGAAGTTACAATATGTGACAATGTATGTTTCTATCTGTGAATGTAATGGCATCTTGCAATTTAATTATCACACATTTTCAGACGTATATAATATATGGTGGTTTCATATAGTAGCTTTTCAGGTACTTTGTAGCATCAGTTGTCCCGAAATGAATAGAGTGGAGCAGTTGCGTTCTTCGAATGCATAGCACAGAACTAATTGTTAGGCTAACAAATCCACAGTTTTTATTAAAAATATTTTTCTAAAATATTGGGTAAATACAGATTGAGCAGCCGCCGTCCTGCAAAAACGTCTGTTGGTGGAAATAAACTTTGTCCTGCAAGTCCTATCCTGTTTTAATAAGGTAGATGAATTTTAATAAACAAATAAGTTTAGATTCAGTAGTTTTCACAAGTAAGTAATTTAATTATTATCACTACATATTATAAAACAAAGTCCCACGCCACGTCTGTCTGTCTGTTCGCGATAAACTGAAAAACTACTGAACGGATTTTCATGCGGTTTTCACTAATAGACAGAGTGATTCATGAGGAAGGTTTAGGTGTATAATTTGTTAAGATTTTGTGTAAATTGATTGAAATATGTTGATGACTGTTGAAGATGTCTCTACTACCCGTGCGAAACCGGGGCGAGTTGCTAGTAAATAGTAAAGTAATAAACAAAGAAACTAGTATTAGTTTGATTATAAAAAACTTTTTTTTGTAATTGAAGAGCGTTTACTAATAATAAAATATAAATAAATAAATACTCTTTATTGTACACCAAAAAAGGGAAACAATACATGAACAAATTATACACAAAATGCACAATGGGCGGCCTTATCGCTAGAAGCAATATCTTCCAGGCAACCTTAGGATGGACAGGAGTGTTATGATATACGTAGGTGGTTTTGGTGTCACAATGCCAAGGAAGAGCTTGTAGTGATTTATGCAATCAGTGAATTGATTGCATAAATAATATTTATACATTCATATATTGATTGAATTATATGTTATATTAGTACAGCACACATACAGATACATATACAAATACATATACCTACCTACTTAATTACATACACATTTATACATAAATACATACATTATAATTATCTATTAATCTCAATAAACTAACTAATATCAATATACCTTTCGGGCAGATCTTAGAATGTACCTCATGTATTTATAAGCGTAGATACCATCGCTCGAAATATTAGACAAGATCTCATCCGTTTATCGGGAGATGAAGTGCTGATCTTATCACCACCATCTTTTAATTCTTAAAAGGATATCTTTCTAGCTTTTCTGATCCAAATGCTTGTGCTTAGTATATTTACCAAAGCAATCCGGTAGAAGGATTTTTTCTGGTTAAAGAACAGATGACTGAAATGTGTGGATGTTGGCTGAAAGAGATGACGATGAGACTAAATGCATACGGTATTCAAACCGGTATTCAAATTATATGACTAGCGGCCCACGCGTGGCCTAAAGGGGGTTACTCCTAAACTAGGTATAAAGTTTTACATCTGCATAATCAATTTTAATATTGATTTTCAACCCCCAAAAAAAAAGGTGTTATTAGTTTGACATGTCTATGTATCTGTGTGTCAGTCTGTAGCATCGTAGCTCCCAAATGAATAAACCGATTTGTGTGCGTTTTTTTTTATTTGAAAGGTGACTTGATCGAGTGTTCTTAGATGTAATTCGCGAAAGTCTCTTTTTTAATCGTTGAAAGGATTTAAACTTAAAATTTATGATTATCTTAGTTATTGCTGTAAGTCATTTATAAACACACATAAACTTAATCTTCAAACTATACCAACAGTTATTTGGCACCTAAGACCGACGCGAAAGGCCGCTTTACCCCTTCATAAAGGACCAACAAGGGAAAACTAGTCGGATATCCTCGAAATGCACACGTGAGTAAAACTCCTATTCTATTATTATAAAACTGAAGAGTTAGTTTGATTGAACGCGCTCATCTCAGGAACTACTTGTTGGAATAAAAAAAAAAAATAGTGTTGGATAGCCCATTTATCGAGGAAGGCTATAGGCTATATAACATCATGCTGCGAAAAATAGGAGCGGAGCATCAATGAAAAAAGTTGTAAAAACGGGAAAAAATTACAAATGTGGACGAAGTTGCGCGGGTCAGCTGGTCTTTAATAAACCTTGTAATTAAAACGGTTTAGAAACCAATAAACATGTCCTATGAATCTAATGTATATACACACAAGCAAGCACTATACAGACTGTATCTGACATCATCATCATCTTCATCTTTCTACCCTTATCCCAAATTTAGTTAGGGTCGGTGCAATGTGTTTCGCAAGCAAACACATTGCAAGAGAGTATTGACTGGTTTTTATAGCCGGCCGCATGCTAGATGCCAACCCTCTTTGGGAATGTAGTTGTTTTAAGACGGGAAAGAAGGGAGAGGGTATATTTATATAAAGAAGGTAAATCGTTATAGAGTAAATCTCGAATGGGGAACGGGACTGAGGCCGGGGTCGCGTACCCAAATGTCCTTTATTTCCTGTGACTGGACAGGAACACCAGCTGATAATGGAACATTTACATAAATCACTGAACATGCATGACTCTAGACCGCAGCTACAAAAAAAATAAACTTGAAAAAAAACTATCCGTTTAGAAGTTATGACCGTTTGAATTGTCAGTTATTTTTACCTTCGATTCTCATTAATGCAGCGGGAATGTGTAAAGTTAAAGATTTTAAATCGTACATATTTTTGAACAATTTCTTAGTTTAAATATACGGTTTTACTCACGTGTATATTTCGGGGATGCCCGACTAGTTTCGGACCTGACGGGGGCCCTTTATCAAGGAGTGTATATACACGAGAGTAAAACCCTATATTTTAACTAATATGAATACCACTCACAAAAGTTTTTTTTCGAATTTCTTAGTTGTTGAGAAAATCCATAAAAACTAACTTAAAAAGTTTTTGAAGTTAGTTTTTTTGGATTTTCTTAGTAACGGAATGAAAAATTCCAAGAAAATCATTTACACCCCACATTATCATATACACTCTGTATACATACAACAGTATGCAATCAAAATGGTGACGCAATATAGTAAACCGTTCCTTGGTTATGTCCAGCCTGTCCCTTGAAATACCACATAACCGTATTGCAGAATTCCGAGACAAGGAGAAATCGACGGAGTTGTTACTTGGAAGTATAAGAGGTCCTTACATCAACGTTACTGACGGATTCAAAAAAAATTGGGTACTTTATTTATCCATATTATATGAAAGAAATTACTCATAGTGATTAAGTCGCCTTTTGTACGTATCTACTTGGCGTATTCCTTGTATGCAAATTTTATTGATACACAATCAATTTTATTTCTTTTCTACTTTTAAAAGTATGAACTTTAGTTTTGTATAAAAAAGACACCTTAAATAAAACAAATTTCACAGGTCAATTATAGTTAGAAGGCTTATTATTAGTCGTCCAATTAGCCTGAATATAATTTCCAAAACATTGTCAAAAACACATTGTCCCAAATACCAGCTGGTGTTATTGTAGTTTTATTTATTCAGTAAATTGAAAACCAACGTCTATGCCTCATTTATAAACGTAGGTAGGCATCTTTTTAGA
Organism: Callimorpha dominula; assembly: GCA_949752705.1. Lineage (NCBI taxonomy): Eukaryota > Metazoa > Arthropoda > Insecta > Lepidoptera > Erebidae > Callimorpha > Callimorpha dominula. Next base: position 26,197,925 of record OX456992.1, read on the forward strand.
TAAAGTAACATTTAGTTTTATTTTAGATCGAGCATTCAAACCTCCTTCGAGTATATTGTAAGCTGTATAAACACATAAGTAAGAGATATTCAAATCATGAAAATACAAATATGTGAGACACTCAGTGAAATTTTGAGAAACCAAAAAAAAATGTTCCATAGACTACATTTTTTTAAGTAGATCTTTTCAAACGACTATCGTACGACTCTCCAACTCTATCTATGCAAAGTTCTATGAATATGAACCAATTTTTTATACACTTTTTGCAATGATTCTCTGACCCTTCCTCCATAGTCTGCTCGAACGCAGCTAGCGCAGATTCAACGTAACTGCTTTCTTCTGAGCGTCTCGGTGAGGTGATGAATTATATGAAGGTGCTCATGTAAAATCTTATGAATGCGAACCGATTTTCACTATCTACTAAATCTCTTTATACATAATTCACCAATTTTATTCTATTAAGTGATTGTTTTTAATTTTGGACACGTTTTCCTCGGTAACAGTGAAAATCATCACTTTCTTCATCGGCTAAAGTTTGCCGACCTCGCTAAAACTTGCTGAATAATACACAGTTGCCTTCGTCTACAAATGCATAAAAACTCATTTCAAAACTTTCGGAATGGCCCGGCATAATTATATTATTATCTCTTTGTTGATAGAAGTTGACTAAAAATAAAGGTTCTACCTATCAGTTCTCGTAAATTGTTTTCATTCACTGTGGGGTAGATAACAAACCTTCCCATTTCAATATATTGTCCTTCAAGGTAGTTGTCTGTTGATTTTAGTCGGTTATTGACTGTGTTTTTGTTTTCATTTAACAAAGTGAATCGATTTTTATGAAACTTTCATACGTGCGCGCTTCCAAATGGTACCAAAAATATAGATGACAAAATTTTGGTCCGCAAAGTTTTTCGAATATTTTATAAAAAAACTAATGTCAGATGTAAAAACCAATCTCTTCATCATCAACCATTCTTATTTATCAAACCACCTCATCTCATCATCCAAAAATGGTAAAAAATTCTAACGTTTTGATCCAATATCTGTAATCTGTAATAAATTTAAGAGCCTTTAACTCTTTTGTTTGACTTTTCAATATCACGGGTCTACATTGTATGACGCGATCATAATTATAGTTTTATCATTTATCAATTACTATTAATATATTGTACCAATTAACTCGTACTCTTTAATCATTCATCAGTCCGCGAATCTGTTATTACATCAGGACTAGAAACAATCTTTTTAAATTCCTTTTTGTAGAAAACTACACCGCAGTCTTTTTGCCAAACCAATCGTCTGCGGCCAAAATAGAACTGTTTTAGTAAAATATATAATTCAAGCACCACTCAATGTAGGTACTGCCCACGTACACCAGCTATTAATATGAGCCTTTAACTTATTGAAGAGGTGAATAAGAATATGCTAGTACGAGTATTTAATGAGCGATTCATATTATATACAATAAATATGTAAAAAGCAAATTACTCGTATATTAAAGAGGTACAAAATTTAAGTTTGAATGCGTTGGGTAATCTCTGTAAGTATTGCTTTGTGGCGACTTCCACATACAGCAACAAGAAACATCTACAACCTACTAATCCTGCATCGCGCTATGAGAGTTCTCGCGCCGATTAGTATATATATAACTTCCCAACATCAACCGTTGGGCCGCGGCCCGCCAGGCATGATCACCTCGCCTGGTCGGAGGATCCTCCCTTTGTGTTGGAGGGACATACCACCCGTTCCTCTACAGCTTTAACTAGTAAGAAGCTATGTTAAAGTGTTATATTCTAATTTTATTTCGAAAGAATGTGTGTACCTTTGTACCGTCGGAAATCATTACAACTGTAATTAGTATGCAGAACTGTGTCTCTTTTTTTATAATTATATTATTTGTGGAAATTATATCACCACATTTAAACTACACCCGCGCAGGGCCGGGCATGTCACTTGTTAACTAAATTAATTTAAACAGAACCAGCTTTTGCCCGCGGCTCCGCTGGCGTTATGGTAGTTTAATTTTTCAATTCGGGTATTCTTTGGGAACAGTACTTTTTTCGAGATGAATTTCATGATGACAGATTGAGTAGTTAAGGTGTGAAAGCGTAACAAACAAACAAACTCATGTTAGAAACAGTCTCAAAACCACTGATATAAACTATGAAAATCACTAACTAACAGCAACTGCCAAGTTGTTCGTACTTCTGTTTGCACTCAAGTCAATCGTTCTAAACACATTCCTACCCTTTTATAATCCCGCAATTTGTTAATATTTATCATATTTGTTTACATATTTTCTTATGTTCTTATTCCTCACTCTTAAGTCTATCATCATACATACTTCTCTCAAATATCAGTCAACAAAATTATGACACAGTCATACAGTCACTAGGCAGATTTCACAAATACAGTAATATAAATACCGGCCAACATCCTGGTCTATCCAATTTTAGATGGTTTTAAACACATGTTGTTCTTAATGTTTGATAGCCACCGGTTCGTTTTATGCCTGACCAAGTTTTTCGACGTGGTTAACATCACTTTAAAGGGATATTTAACCATGCTTCATTTTCGATTTTCATAGTAGGTACCTACTACTAGTACTATTGATAAACACTTCGAATTAAAGTCCGAATTATTTTATTTTATTTTTATAAAATTCTTAACGTAATAACTCGTAGAACCCATTTTTAACCATTTTGTCATGCAAAAACTAATCCAAGGAATCAAAGTATTAACAGTTATGTTTTTGTGGCAAATAGTTTCTACAAATATAGAAATATTCGAACACCTCATTTTATCCATATACCCTCTTTTTTAAATAAAATACATGTACACTTTTTCAATCCGTAGATTTTTTTATAAAAATTAGTAAATTATAAACAATAGTTAAGCTTCCAACTTAACAGTAAGAATATCACAATAATGAATCCGATAGTACGTGTATTCGCTTCTATCACATCTACCCACATTAGAATAAACACACACTCGGAAATTACTAATAAAAACGTTTTTGCTTACTGTTAGATGCATACTCATTGCATCACGATTGCTTGATGAACACCATGATGAGGACGTTGGGATTTGCGAATAGCAAAATCTTGCACAAGAAACTTTTTACTTACTAACACTTTTTTTTTCTTTTAATTGGGGCGCGTTCTTTATCTCACTTCTGATGTAAGAAACAGTCTCAAAACGATTGATATAATCTATGAAAATCACTAACTAACAGCAACTGCCAAGTTGTTCGTACCTCTGTTTGCACTCAAGTCAATGGTTCTAAACATATTGCTACCCTTTTATAATACCACAATTTGTTAATATTTATCCATCGACCAATAGTATTGCGTTACCGGTATAACCAGTCAAAATAATATCTATTAACTTATTTTTATTAAATAGTGAACTGTGTTATCGTCTATTATAGTTTCTCCCTATTTTTAATAAAATAAATTAAAAAGAGTTTTTAATGTGGCGACAACACTCACTATCTTAGTTATTCACACTTCATTTGTAAGCAGTAGAAAGTTCTTCTTCAAATTTACGTTACGCTCTTGTCGGTGGAGCAATCGCCGCTCCTCTCTATCCTCTGCCATCTTTTTGATTTCTCCATAAGTCTTGACTCCCAATTTCTCCTTCACTTGTTCAATAAACTTCTTCTAGGCCTTCCTCGTCATATTTTTCCTTCTATTTTTACTTCCAATAATATTTTGAAGAAGTTCTCGTATCTTAGAAAGCGGCCAAACATTTTTCCTTCTATTGTCTATAGTTTCCAACACTGTCTCCCTTTTTTGCCATTATTAGGACTTCCTCGTTTCTTTCTTCTGTCCAGCTGATGCACATCATCCGCCTCCAGCACTCTATCTAAATGTTAGCACTAGGATATATTTAGAGCATTAAAAGGTTTTCCTTGATTTCGTTAGTATTATTAAATATTGATGATGTTCTCTGACGCCTTTTCTCTTCCTCTAGTAAATGTTTAATTGACTTTGAGAATAAAACATTCCAGGTGTGTATTCTTTTGAAATAAGGTAAAATGTTTTTGAGGCGATGAGAAATCGACGATAGGTTTTAGTATTATGGTTGAAGTGGATTCAGGGATGCCTACCAAACATTATTGCTGTTTCATAAAAAAATAGAAAGTAGATAAAATTCATCTCATTTTGTCGGTTTTGATAAAACCTTTAGCGCCAGAATAGGTAATATTCTATTTATTTAAAATGAGCTAACATCTAGCTTCTTTTTGCGTGTGAATACCCTGGCACATTCTCGTCGAGAGACCGATATAACGTTTCCTTGGAATATTAGTTTAATTAAAACCACACAGTGTTTGAGACATCAAACTTATTTCAGCAAGAGACAGGTATGTTAAATATATGTTAAAAAAGTAGGTTTATTATATTCATATTTTTAAAAGTATAGGTTAAATCTAGAATAGACACATTTAAGCGTTAAAAGTATATCACAAAAAAATTCTTCACAATTCGAGCAGATACATCCCTTATTACGGAGAGAATTAAATAATATCCTTAAATTTAAATTGTTCTTTCCAAGTACAAAACCTCTTTTTTAATAAAGAAAAAAACCGGTTTGTTTATTTACGGAACCGAGGGTTCTGTAAGTAAACAAACTTGTACGCCCATCTCGCTAATTAATTCTCGAAGATTTTAGCCTGTCTTTTCCGAAAAACAAACTTAACTTTGCGGTTCTAATAATACAATCCTATACATCGGTGTAAGACAAAGTCAACTTTCCAACCGCAAAATATAAGTTTGTAATCACAAAAACTATTATTTTTATGTGATATAACAAGAAATTAACGACTTTCAGATGTTTTCCTCTACTAGTGCTATCAGACCTTGCTTCTAACCAAATTTTATTTGTTTTGATTTACCTGCGAAATTATCAAATTTGTTAATTTTTGTATCTTTTGATTGCGTTGACTTAGAAGCTTGATTTTAATCTCTTCAGCTTCAAGGGACCACACACATAGGTATGTCGAATTAATTTCAACTTGATGCGTCCACAGGTTCCTGAGAAAAACAGACAGACAAACGGACAACAAAGTGATCCTATAAGGGCTCCTTTTTTTCCTTTTGAGGAACGGAACCATATAAAACACTATGTGCGGTATATCACGCACGTGGTCCTACACTACTTGGTCAAAATTTTGTATACAAAAATCCTACTAATATTATAAACGTGAAAGTTTGTGAGGATGTATGGATGTGTGGATGTTTGTTACTCTTTAACGCAAAAAGTACTGTATGGATTTTAATAAAACTTTACAATAATATAGCTTATATATCAGAATAACACATAGGCTATAATTTATGAAGATATTGTGTATATTGGCCAATATATAACGATAAGTGTTAAGTAAGTCGGAAAAAAATCTTTCATCTGCGAGCTATTCTGGCGTGCGGTGGGAAAACTGTAAGAGTTACATGAATATAATGTACGGTGGGATTGTTTCTCCTAAATAGTTCTACACAAAAGTCCGCGACAGTATATATCTATCTTTTATGTGTAATCCATTATTACCAAAATAGTGAACCATAAATACAATAAAATTTGATTTTTTTATTTCCAATTCACATTTAGCAGTAACAAATTGATTTTTATTAAAATAAATACTTTTATCGCTTCTGATATTCAAAGTAGATAAACTTTGCCTTTTAAAGTACGTAATTTGGTCAAATATTTTAAAAGTTACGACGATATAAAATTAATATAAAATTGTGCGGTGCGGTGGAGGGGGGGGGGCGACATTGCTCATCGTCGCGTGACGTGAGCCACCCGAGGCCCGAACGCGGGCAGGCAGACGCGTGAGGGCAGACGTTGTTGACGGTTGTGTCCGTAATGGGAATTTTCAAGACACTAGCGATTTGTTAAAATGCTCTGTATACATACATTTATATAACACTAGCAACCCGCCCCGGCTTCGCACGGGTACAAATTATACACCTAAACCTTCCTCACGAATCACTGTCTATTAGTGAAAACCGCATTAAATTCCGATCAGTATTTTTTTAGTTTATCGCAAACAGACAGACAGGCAAACGCAGCGGGGGACTTTATTTTATATGTTATAATATGTAGTGAAGATATTGTATGTGTAAAAAAAATTGAAAGTTTGTGAGGAGGTTTGGATGTTTGTTACTCTTTCACGCAAAAACTACTAAACCGATAGCAATGATACTTCGTATGTAGATAGCTGGAGACGTAGATTAACACATAGGCTACTTTTATCCCGATATTCCCATGGCATCTGAGTTACGCGGGTGAAACCGCGGGGCACAGCTAGTAAACAATAAACCAACAAAAGAAACTTTTACAGTGAAAAAAAATAAGTTTTAAAAAGTAAGATCCCAAAGGCATTCCTATATTATAAATTATAACCTATAGCAATTTGCCGTACTGAACACCGAGGAGTTTCTTTCAGTGATAGAATGTCTACGATCGACACTCCTGGTCGACACACACAGAGGAACCACACTTTCAAGAGGTTCTACTGTAGCCTTATTAATATAAGACCCATTAGTAACAAAGAATATAGCCCCTCTTATAGTAAGCAGCCACTCGCATTTTGTCAACCAAAATATATCTGAAAAGATAAATAATTTCATGAATTTCCTCTTAACAAACACTTAATAGTACCATAAGGACAATATTTATATGTAACTATGTAATTTAAAAAATAATAATAAAATTTACAGAAAACTTGAGGTAACCCGGATACAAAATGTAGAAGAATAAAGAACGAAAAAGATTTATTTTTGGCACACAATTACACACACAAACACTTAAATTTTCACAAGAAAACAATAAAAAAAGAAACAAGAACATAATAATATAGACTAAAAAGGTAGAATACAAAAAAAATAATATAATTTCTGCTCACTGGCAACACCACATCTTCCGCCTGTGCAAGCGGAAACCACCTCCGTTATTAATAAAAATATGTATCAAGAAAAATTTGTAGGTATCTTAATATAAAATTATCGAACCCAAAATTCAATTGTTCTAGAGGTCCGGCAAAAAACAGCAAACAATGTAAATAATGACTTACACTTGCACATCACTTGTGTCGCAACCCAGACATAATATTATTCATTTATTACTAAAATACAATACATAAGTTTTGATGACTTGCTACAACATCAAAACCTTTCGGTTTTCTAATCAAAGAAAATATTCATTTGCATTTTAAACTGTAATAAGTAAGCTTTGTGTTTTATGTATCTAGACTTGATATACATTTCAGTGGAGTGACATTTAAATTGAAAATTATTCAATTTAGACATTTCGATATTCATTGTTGTCAATTCGTTGTAACTGTTGTTCATCTTGGCCTCAAACAAACGTAAATAATGTTTAAATTTTGTATACTCAATGTGGCCGACTCATCACCAACATCACTACATCATCACTACATATTATAAAACAACCCTCGCCGCGTCTGTCTGTCTGTCCGTGATAGACTCAAAAACTACTGAACGGATTTTCACGCGGTTTTCATCAATATATACAGCGATTCATGAGGAAGGTTTAGATATATAATTTGTTAAGGTTTTGTGTAAATTGGTTGCAATATGATGATGATTGTTGAAGATGTCTCTGCTACCCGTGACAAGCCGGGGCGGGTTGCTATAAAATAAGTAAATATTAAAACTTGAAATACACAATAACGGAGTTAATCCGCTTGAGGTTTAATACCTAGATTCATTTAATGATAAATTTGCGAACGAAAATTAGTTCCTAATAAAAATAATGCGGTTCGCATATTTTAGTTCTTAGTTAAACCTTGTTTTGCGTAACCGATAGTCTGAACAAAATCGTAATCCAAACTAATCTTACTTATATTATAGAGGCGTAAGTTTGTAAGGGTGGATGGATGTTTGTTTGTCTTTCACGCAAAAACGGCTGAACGGATTTGGATGCAATTTAGCACAGAGACCGATCTTTCCGAAGAACGAAGTCGCTGGCAACACCTAGTGCTATAGTGAGTTTGTTTTTTACGCTTCCACGCATTAACTACTCAATCGATCATTATGAAATTTTTTACACATGTTGTTATTGGTGCAGAAAAGGACGTAGAGTACCTATTATCCAGAAAAAAAAACTGTCAGTCGTTTGACTGCACGTCAGAAGTGGAAACACACACATATATACATATATGCACACATATATATATATATATATATATATATGGACACACACACACATCTTAATATATGTATCTGAGCGTGACGGTTCAGTGCTTTTTCCCCATACCAAAGGTGCTCAACGTGCCCAAAGAAGTTTTCATTTCAAAAACTGTTAGTCGTTGGACTGCACGTCAGAAGTTAAAACTATGCACACATACCAAAAGTGCCTAACGTGCCTAAAGAAGTTTTCACTTCACAGAGTTTTCACTTCAACTGAGCGTGACGGTCACGCTAGTTCAGTGCTTTTTCTCCATACCAAAAATGCCTTAAGATCTTTTCAGTTCAAAAAGATTTCACTTCAACTGAGCGTGACGGTCACCCGAGTTCAGTGCTTTTTCCCCATACAAAGAGGGCCTAACGTGCCTTAAGAAGTTTTTATTTCAAAAAAATATTATGAGGGTTATTCCTAATGTTCTATATTAAGGGTAGTTTGCTGGCCCCTTCCAGTAGTATAAACAGTTTAAATCTTTGACATTGAAGGGAAGGGGAAGGGATCTAATAAAAAACATTTTGATCATGAGAATAATTGTCTGAACCGATTTTGATATTTTGAAAGGACGTGTAAGCCACGGACACGGAATTACTTTTTTGTACTTAGTCTAACACGCGCTTATTAATAGACTAACCGTTCCCTCCAGCTTCGACCGCGTTTTAAGGTCCCTGATCTTCTCCTAAGCTGTAGCGTGATGTTCAATAGCCTATAACTGTCATGAAGGATTGGACTATCAAATCAAAAACATATGTTTTAAATTCAATTGATAGTTGCAGAGATTAGCTTGCTCAAAACAAACTTTCAGACTTATTATTTTAAGTACACAGAAAGGAGTGGTAAACATTTTAGAAGCGTTACGTTACTTGTGGCCGACAAATAGTTGATTTACCTTGAAAACAAATCTAAAAAATCTTTGGGGTTAAATAAACATAGTTTAAATAATGTCAGTCTTCTCTCTTACGACACAAATTCAGTACATTTTCAAATTCCATTTATCAGTTTCAAAATAACATTTCTGTATAAAAAACCACGAATTGTCCTAAATTTGTTAGCGCTTTACTTTATTCAGCGGGTCTATTATATGAACGTTAAATATGATCCTTTCTGTAACAGCCTTTATACATAGATCAAATATGATTTAAGTTAAAATACATACTATAATAATATATATACCGGAGTCGATAATTCCATTATCACACCCTCCTCACAACCTGTAATGTATGTTAAAATAAACCAAACGTGCCTCATTTCGAAGGAACGCCATTGATAATACCTTGGCTTATTATACGAGCTTAATATAATCCAGTAATTGTATAGGCATCTGGAATACATATAAATAAGTTGTGTAATGTTTCAAATCGATACGTTACTAGTTACTTCGTCTTCATTGTCACTTCCCATCAAGTGAGTTGGAACACAAATACCTACCTATTCTTTATATTATAGAACACAATCAAAGAGGGGTTAACACTACTGAATCGAATTTGAGCCAGGAGAATCGGAAACTCTTCAGTGGCGTAGTTGTTTACATAATTACAAGTGATGCTAATTAGATAGATAGATAGAACATTATTTATTGTACACCACAGTTGAACAGAAATTAAACATGGTTAGTTAGTTTATACTAAGCGGCAAATACAATGGGCGGTCTTATCGCTAATAGCGATGTCTTCCAGACATTAAAGCTTGTTAAAAAAATACATGATTTGCTTACAGAATTATAAATGAATACATATTATGATTATTGATGTCACAATAATCTGACTGGCCTGTTGGTCTAGTGGTTAGTGACCCTGACTGCCAAGCCAGAGGTCGTGGGTTCGATTCCCACCCAGGACAAATGATTGTGTGATGAGCATGATCATTTGTTCTGTGTCTGGGTGTAATTTATCTATAATATGTATGTATTTAGAAATATATAAGTATGTTTATCAGCAGTCTGATTACCATAGTACAGGCTCTACCTAGTTTGGGATCAGACGGCCGTGTGTGAGATGTGTGAAGTTATTATTATTATTATTCTTTAAAAATTCAACGAAATTTTACCGTTCGTAAGCAAAGCGAATTGTTTCTTGATTATGGGAACCGGGCATAAGTCAGACATGTCTCGGTAACAGTATCTTTTCTGGAAAGAAAAGAAAAGGACATGTAGTAGGTACTCCTTGTAATTTTTTGTACCTACCCCTGTCAACTTGTGTACATTACATGATGATCTGTCAAGGTTAAGGTGTGAAAGCTTAACAAACTCACCTTCGAATTAAGAGTAATATTTACCTTATAAATATTTCACAAATCCAATACTACACCAGCAATTCGGTTATCTCAAATTCCACTCTTGTTCATCCTGAAGTTGACTAGAAGAGATCACTCATAGCGATAAGGCTGAAAGCAGACATTGTCCTAATTCAAAACTTTGCGAATCAGACTTAGTACCACTAAAGCCCTCCTTTGTTCATTATCAGTCAAACGTCAATCCAGGTACTTAAATTTGGCCTGAATATTTTTTTCGATGTTCAAATGTAGCTTTTTTGTTGCTTTAATACTCGTAAAATATTTAAACCTTTACTATTTGTTTGTTACTCTTTACAATTATAAAATAACTAGCAGCGCCCCGCCGTTTCACCCGCGTAAGTCACGATACGGGGATATCTCGATAAAAAGTAGCCTTTATGTTAATCCAGGTCTCCAGTTATCTACATACCAAGTTTCATTGCAATCGGTTCAGTAGTTTAAGCATGAAAGAGTAACAAACATCCATCCATCCATCCATCCAAGCTTTCACATTTATAATATTAATGGGATAATATTCTGTGACATATCATACAGCACTATGTAGACCGAAATTAACAACCTTTTAATGTTGGTTCTAGAATAGTCATTATTATTATATATAAATACGCCGATTATTATATACAAATACTTTGCATTGAGCGTAAAGGGAACCCACGATAGACCTGAATTCGAATTACCAACGCGCTACCTGGTTTGTCAAATATTTTACATATACGACCTGCAAAAGTCAGACATCAAAGTAGATATTTCTCCATGTCACCACTTGAATAAATTTGGAGCTTGCCAAAATTTTGAGATTCAACTTACTCTCAGGTAAGTTCACCAAAGATCCGGTATAATAAGTATCCTATGTACGTTCGTGACGTAATCTACATCGCCCGAGTTTGATGATCATCCGTTCTTGAAACGTGATTGGATTGGATAACTAATGTGAAATACTGTATGGTCTGTCTATTTGTATTTGAAGGATCTTCAGGATCGTCTATTGAGAGATTCCTCTTATATGTCTCAGTCGTGTTGAACTCTATCTAGCGTCATATTATTCATAAAGATTAATGGAAAATTATAATTTAATTGAAAATGTCTACACCCTTCAGACAATTCGTTTTGGTGAGGTCGGGGTCACCGCTTTAGTGTATGGGACACTGTATCTATATATATCTGCGTGTACAGCGGTCATTGTCTCCAGGAGAGCAATAATATTTGAGGACACCAAAAATATACTTTTTTACAAACTTTTTAACTTTCGCGTTCCATGATATATAATTATGTATTCACACGGTAATTAATGCGATCACGAAAAGGTATTACATACCACTGAATTACCTGACATTTCTACCAGGTTTTGCCTTTTACGTTTTCGTGATCGCGTTAATTCCCGCCTGAATGCATAATATAATATACTTTATTCTTACTGAGGAATGACAAAGCACAAGTATCGGTAAAGAGAATCCAACAACGACTAACTGTGTTGGTCTCGAATACATTGCGAGTTATTCAATACTCAGAATTAGTTACTCGTCAGTGGTGATGAATATTATTCTACCCCGCAGTTTCACCTGCGTTTATGATCACTGCTCCGCTCCTATTAGTTGTAGCATGATGTTATATAGCTTATAGCCTTCCTCAATAAATGGGCTATTCAACACTAAAAGATTTTTTAATTCGAACCAGTAGTTCCTGACATTAGCGTGTTCAAGCAAACAAACAAACAAATTCTTCAGCTTTATAATATTAGTCTAGATTTGTTAAATATAATTGATTTATAAGTTTGTAATTCATATAAACATTCGGTTATTAAACCAAAATTAGTTCATAATGTAGAAGCACAAAGGATTACCCTTGCTTATTAAATAAAACAAGCACGTACTGCAATAGACGGTAAATTATTTGGCTTGTCATGCGTCGTGAACATCGGCAATACGACAAGCTTAATACAAAGCCTGTAAATTTCTACAAAAGACTTGAAACCATCTCGCTTAGTTGATTCGGTCTAAATACGTTGAAATTCAAGTTTAAAGGAAGCCTTTTAAAGATAATTTGCTTTTTTTTGTCCTTCCATTTTAGTGGTAAGGGCAGATGTTAGTATTTTTTATTCTAATTCAATTTTTATTGAACTCCTTGGGGCGTAGATATAGATTGTCTTTCCGTTTGACTAACAAAATGTCTTTGTATTCGTAATTAAAATAAGTATTCTTGTTTAATAGAAGACATTTTAATTTGAATAGTCTATACACATATATGTTTGTTTTGTACTGATATTATTAAAAACAATTTCTTATAGTATTTCTTATGTAATATTATACTTACTACAATAATTTGTGTGCTAAGAGTGATATTGTTAGAACAATATATTCTGTATATGTTTATTTTTTGACTGGCCTGTTGGTCTGGTGGTTAGTGATCCTGACTGCTGAGCCAGAGGTCGTGGGTTCGATTCCTACCCAGGACAAATAATTGTGTGAGCATGATCATTTGTTCTGTGTCTGGGTGTAATTTATTTATAATATGTATGTATTTAGGAATATATAAGCCTGTTTAGCAGCAATCTGGTTACCATCCACCACCACAGGCTCTGCCTAGCTTGGGATCAGACGGCCGTGTATGAGATGTGTCAAGTTATTATTATTATTTTTTTTTAAACACAAAGGTATACGTGGTTGTATTTGTAGGTGCGTGGTATATTCAATCTCGAATGTAGTCCGGAAGTAGACAAGAAGTGGCGACAAGTCGTTTCGACTTGAAACTAATCGAGATCCATTTGAGTATTCTGATGTTTGCGTGCCTGAGAGATATGCGCTTTTTGAGGGTAACAAAATTAAAATAATAATAGTAATTTATTAACCTAATAATATTATATAGGACATGGTTTATACAAGCAATAGTCGACAATTTGACAAAAGGTTAAAAAACCGTATAGAATGGTGTTCAATGAAGGTGACAAACATGTCTGATTCCGACACCACTCTTAGTAAAAACTCTTCAATTCATCATCAATTTTCAATATCTAAGAAAAAAAATTTTTAATTTATTTGTTATAATAATTGACATAATTGTCATAAGATTAGTTTTAATCAATTTTAAGGACATAATATAAGGGTAGTTATACATATAAACGATACGAGTTTAGTATTTTTCTCTTCAGAATCTCAGTGACAAAATAACCATTTTAACATTCATTTACCCTTGAATATTTCACATTTTTAACTAATTTTTTTTAAATATATATATACATATTATGTAACGACTGTAACTCGGCTGATATGAGACGCGGTCGCCAATCGAAAACCTTTCGCAATTCTACAAATATCTCCACTTGTCATGACAATTTAGTGCGCAATAAAGAGAATATAATAAAGTGTGTGACGAGAAATTGTCACCTGTCGAAGATAAATTGTTAGTGTACGATGAAATTGTACATATACATATTATACACAGTCTTGCCCTAAATATTGTTGGAAGGAAAGCATCGTTGTTTTTTCTACGGCATGAAACTTTATTACTACAATGTGGTCAGAGGTCGTCGGTTCGATTCCACTACAGGACAAATAATTGTGTGATGACTATTATCAATTATTCTGTATCTGGGTGTAATTTATCTATAATATATATGTATTTAGAAATATATAAGTATGTTTTTCAGCAGTCTGGTTACCATTGTACAGGCTCTGCCTAGTTTGGGATCAGACGGCCATGTGTGAGACGTGTGAAGTTATTATTATTATTATTTATACTTTTAAAATAAATTACTTCAAGGCGAAAGTTATCATTCAAAGAAACTCTTTTGCAATCAGGTTCTCTATTATATTCCTTAGAATGCCATAATTTGTCAACTAAAGCTAAAATAAAAAAAAAAAAAAAAAAGTGTGTGTGTGTGCAATTCACACTGAGCAGAAGTGAAACTTCAGAAAAGTAACCTTCGAGAGAATGAGAAATAAAAAGTAAAATGAACACAACCAATTTACTAATGTTAGTAAATTTAATTTTAGATATAAAGATATTGGTCAAATATCACAACGGTGCTAAAAAAGTTTGAATATCACTAATTTTCTGAAGGCTTCGTAGTACGCATGCCCAAAGACAAAGATTATAGGAAACACTGTATACTTGTATTCTATCTCATTCTCTCCCAGGCCAAATCCTATTTATTTGTCCTATTTGTTTGTCGCTTTATTATTTCATCGAACTTTAAAAAAAATTCCAAAGAAGTTTCATTTCAAAAATCATATCAATAGAAGTATAAATCAGCCTGACATGAATGCATTTCCGAACCTCATATATCCTACTAATATTATAAACGTGAAAGCTTGTAAGGATGTATGGATGTGTGGATGTATGGATGTATGGATGAATAGATGTTTGTTACTCTTTCACGCCAAAACTACTAAACCGACTGCGATGAAACTTTGTATGTAGATAGCTGGAGACTTAGATTAACATATAGGCTACTTTTTATCCCGATATTTTCACGGGATCGGGACTTATGCGGGTGAAACCGCGGGGCGCTGCTAGTTATTTATGTATTTACTTATATTCAGGTACGTGTTCTAGAAACCACAGTACAAACTATGCTTACTTTCGGTATAAATGGTGTAATTTGTCTAGACAATTTTATTATTATAAATAGATATTGTCCCCAGTCGTCTGTCAATGTCGCGACTATTAAATAGGCCACTAATTCATAGTCAGGTATTCACCTAAAAGCTTCTGTTAATTACATATTTTTGTCATCGAACAGTGCACGTAAACACGTGTTGTTGGCACATCAAAATTCTTTTTTTTTTTTAATATGTGCAAACTATAATAGATGATAAAGCTGTTCACTATTTAACAAAAAGGAGTTAACATAATTATTACTAGTTATATCAGTAACGTAACGCTATTGGTCGGTTGATCAATATTGATAAATTTTGTGGTTATGAAATGCTAGGCATGTATTATAAATTGATAATAATCACTTGAGTGTTGATGGAGGTATGAACTACATAACAGTTACTGTTATTTAGTGATTTTGATAGTTTATAGCAATAGTGATTAGATTGTTGCTAATACACATTTACAGCAATTGATCTAAGGATGGTAGACATAAGATATCATACCTCATAATTCATAAATATTACCAAAATCAATTTTTGTAATATATGCAGTTAGCTTTTAGTACGTAAGTAGCTGAAGTGTAGCTGAAGGTATTGACATAAATATTTGTTTGAAGTAGACAGATTGGCTCTCACAGAGGATGTTTAAATTGGTATTAACATTAACGATGTTCATTACAATATTGTAATTGTAATGTAATTTATAGTGAATTAATAATAAACAGATTTTACTGAATTATAGCTAAGAACACTCTCTATGAAGTCTCCTTCAAACAAAAATAAATATCAATATCGGTCCATCCGTTTGAGATCTATGACGCTACAGACAGATACACACTTTAAACTTATTACACCCTTCCTTTGTGCGTCGGGGTTAAAGATATTCAATCCTATTTCGAGTTAAAAGGGTCATATATATTTCGTAACCAAATTGTTGGTTACAATGTAAGTCAATATTAAGTTCATTTATCACAGTTAATCTCAGAAGCTACTGATTTGAATAAACTAACGATATCCTAAGATTACTTGGTATTGATAAGGCTTAAGGGGGGAAACCTTAAAAATAGTAAGTAACCTTTAGCTTCTAGGTCATGTTTTAGTTTCGAATAGTATATTTTGTTATGACTATCATTCAATTTACAGGGCACGAAGAGTTTCTTTCGACGACAACTACAAGCCATATAGATGAATGCGGTTCATCAAGACTACAATTTCGTGTCTTGAAGTAACGGGATTTTTTGAAAATTTGTTTTCAGAGTTCCCGAGACCTTCGAGACTCGATTGTTGAAATTGTATTATATTTTATTTTAAAAGATCATACATAATAAAAGTTAATTCATTTCCCATACTCATTGAAAGCGCCATATACTAGCTTAATAAATAATTACCTCATCGATACATAAATGCTTTGAATGCCATATTTTCAATGCTTAAAACTGACTTGCTTGTAAGAATTAAAGTTACGTATTGTTCAGGACTATAATTATTACACTTTAAATGTTAGGTTTGATTTTATGTTAATTAAATGTATATCACTACATAAAAAAAACTTCCCCGCCGCCTCTGTCTGTTCGATAAACTGAAAAACTACTAACGGATTTTCATGCGGTTATCACTAATAGACAGAGTGATTCATGAGGAAGATTTAGGTGTATCATTTGTTAAGATTTTGTGTAAAATAATTGAAATATATTGATGATTCTTGAAGATGTCTCTGCTACCCGTGCGAAGCCGGGGCAGGTCGCTACTTTATACTAAAAATGTTTTTTTTCTTGAAAATTACTTCGATTCTAATTATTTTCTGAGAAATCTCGAAGTCCCGTGACCCTAAGACTGTCGAGATTTCCCAAACCCTAATCAGGACTAATAGCTTGTTATTTTTTTTAAGAGAGCTACTAACAGGGTTATATACATACATACACTCACGCCTTTATCCCCGAAGGGTTGGCAGAAGCATTTTATTCACACGAACATTTTGTCAGCTATAATTTAGTCCCACTCTTGTAATACGTCTAATGCTACCTTCCGGGCACTATGGGAATTAAAAATGAGAATATTGTGAGGATATTGGATAGAGTTAAAATCTGCAACCACTTCTTCGCAAGACAAGATAAAATTTCGTAACGATTAATCCCTTTGGTGTTACACGACCTCTATACAAGACATTAATGTTCTTAAAACCAAAGAAAAACAAGATTTTGTCGCAAATTTATTTTACTTTGTAAAAACACAATAAAAATTAATAGGTAAGTCATTTATTAGACTGGCCTGTTGATCTAGTGGTTAGTGATCCTGAATGCTGTGCCAGAGGTCATGGGTTCGATTCCCAGCCAGGACTAATCTTTGTGTGATGAGCAATGATCATTTGTTCTGTGTCTGGGTGCTGTAATTTATCTATAACATGTATTTATTTAGTAATATATAACTATGTTTATCAGTAGTCTGGTTACCACAGTACAAGCTATGCCTAGTTTGGGATCAGACTATTATTAAATGTTTAAAAAAATATTCGTCTGAAATAGGTAGGTAGTCATTTTTGTACCTAAGCTTGTTTATATAAACAAAAATCAACTTAATTCTAAGGATTCACCGGAAAATATAATTTGGACCCGTTTTTTATATTGTGCTAAGTTTACAGTTTAATTTCTTATGTATATATATTTAAGTTATTTTAACCTCCCCCTTAGAGATATACTGTATTAAAAAAAAAATATTTATGAATTTAATTCACTTATATGGATTCTCAAAAAGAAAAAAACACACAGCGTTATCTAGACGCAAAGTAAGTTAAGTAGGTAATAGCTTGTACTATGATATCTAGAATACGGAAAACATACTAAGTTAATTTCTCTTATAAATACGTACATACCTAATATACAAAGAAACGCTTAGACAAATATTTGCTCCGAGCGGAAGTCAAACCTATGTCCCGCGACATAGGTCATGAAGTACTCGTACTTTAAAAAAAAATATTGTTGGTAACGTATTTTACAAGTGAGCAGTTTAATGTACATGCACGTCATGCACACTTACATTTTTAATGTTATATTTTAGCATTTGTGATTTCAGAACGGTCGGATATTAAATTATATAGTTCTTAATTATTAATTGCTTATATGAGTTTGTATAAATAACGTAAAAGGTTTTTTTTTTATTGCAGTTGTTTTTTTCTTGCACTAAGAATAACCGTTTGTTTGATTGTTAAGCACGCCTTAACTACTCGACCGATTTTCGTGAAACTTTGCACACGGACAGAAAAGGATATAGGGTAGTTACCCTTTGTCTTAATTATCCAGAAAAAAGTACTTTACTCGAGGAATACCTGACTTCATTAACAACATCTACATGAAGTCAATCGCATTCTCAATCGCTGGAAAAAGCCAGTACAAAGCCCCTTTAGGCCCGTTTCGTCGAAATACGTAAAATGATTTGTAATTTTCCAAGTGGGTTAAAGTTGAAAAATTTACTATTACCGCTGCCAAGTGATAAGACAGGGGTAATATAAATTCTTTACCCTTGTGACAAAGTAAAGTGATAATACCTAGGTCCCTATGGTAAAACTTATAAACATACTAGCTTTCACCCGCAGCTTCCTTCGCGTAAAAAATATTTTTTATTAGTGGTGCAAAACATAGTAGATCAAAAAGGAGCACTGATTTAAATCACTAAAACGACACGCCTTTAGCATGCAGTTACAATAAGATTAAAATAAAAACTATCCGTTTACAAGTTATGACCGTTTCAATTTCCTGGTATTTTTACCTCCGTTTCTCATAAAAGCAGATGGAACGTGTAAAGATTTTAAATCGTATTTTTTTTTTAATACACTCGGTATTTAGAAACATAAAACAATGTAATGTAAATGGACGTGATTCGTATCAAAACATGTATAAGCACACAAAAAACCAAAATCGTGAATCAAAAATATCCTCCCAAAACTATAGACTATATTCAACTTTGCAGTTTGTCTGAAGTTTCTCGTTTACCTTCAATTTAATCATATTATACCAGAACGTTGTGCGAAAATATTCAATAAGATAGGCTACGTGATCTTACTGTTAACAGAAATGATATCATGATTTGAATTTTATGGCTAATTTCAAAAACTTTTTATCTTGGTGAAAGATAACATTGTATATAATCCTTTGGGACGTCTATTAGTACCGTAAGAAAATGTATTCTTGAAAAACACCAAGTACCATATTTTATTGAAAAATATTTTAATTCACTCACAGTTTATTTTTTACTTAAAATTCCTAATTTAAGGTACTGAATTATATTTGGAAAATAAGTTGACTAAGATGAGAACGACTTATATCTTTGTAATATTATTATTATTGTTGAAGTGCTTACCGCCACCTCGACCATTTCTGGTCTTTTGTAGCGCACTTTTTGCTTTACAATTCACTGCTCAGACTTATGGCTTCGAGAAATCTTCAGATCTTTTCAGCAGTGATTGTTTGTATTTCCTGCGGTTGCATGATGTGTAACCCTAGGTTAATACTTTGGTGCCGCATTAGTGGGCCTCAAGAGCATAGAATATGCATTGCAGTTTCTTCTGCCTCTTGACAGAATCTGCATATTGTGTTCACTCCCAACTTTAGGGTGAACATATGTTTGTTCAGTTGGCAGTGTCCGGTGAGGACTCTTGTAACTGCACAGATTTTGTATCTTTTGAGCTCTAAAAGTTCTTTGGATACTTTATTATCATAGCCCTTTATAAAGGCTATCTTTGTAATTAGTTTGTAATGGGTGGGTTTTGTAATTACGGTAATATGATTCTTATCTATTACCTAAAAATTATTATTTATAAAAAACTGATTAAGTGCATTTTTTACACAACATATATTGTAATATGTATGTATTACTAATCTCATCCAAAAAATTCTTTAGTTCCTGTACGCCATGATCAACAGTCAAAACCCACAACTATTTTTTTTTTTTAAGAATAACATTGTAGGCGTCGACAATATCATATCATAAGGAATCAAAAAAGAAATACATTGGACATTGTAAAAACCTGATATAAGAATAATACATACATACGAGTATATACAAAAAAAGGCAGAGGTGTATTTAATACTCACATTTTGCCAAATATAATTTAAAAGATCATTGCTTCCTTTTTGATTAACTCGCGCGTACACTGGCGCTGAAATCGATACCGTTAAAGTGAGCGTATTCAGTAATAAACTATTAAAGACCTTTACATAATAAAAAAGTTAAATTAACCTAAATAATTGATTATTAAGGTATCAGGTATATTTTTAAATTATAAAATTAAAATTAAGAAAATATTAATTAGGAATATATCTTCAAAAATGTATCAAACTTATTCGATTACATGTTTTAGTGAAAAGTGAAATAACTACAAACTTTTTTAAACTATTCTCTAACGTGTATTCTTGATTGAAATAGTATAATTTTCTATTTTGTTCTAATACTTCATTAATAACGCAAGACAGGTCTGTTTTTGTAATGAAACTAACCCATATATTTATTATTTTATGATTTTTTGACTATGAATAAAGGTGCGGGTTATAATAGGTCAGTTTCCTACGGTTAATATAAAATGTTGAACAGTCATCATGCAATTACGTATTACATAAAACTGAAAAAATATTTAATATTTTTTTTATTGTTAAACCAAATATTAAAAGTAAATTGTTTGGCAATAATTAGGTACGACGTCATAACTCAGACTTTCATATATTCAGAGCAGTGGTGCGTAAATGTAGCATGGTTGTTAACGGGATGGCTCTTGGTGTTTTAGTTACTGGGGTGATTTCTAACCTTTTGTACATTTAAACTTATGCCCCAAAATAAGCACCTGCAAAACAAGGTTTATATTATTTAAAACGGATGGCAGCGTGGTTATCGCTTCTTGGGTCTTCATAAGTAATGCATTTCAATGCCATCCATTTTGAATGAAATTTCACCCCATTTTTCCTCCATATCTTGACTCCAGTAATTATGAGGGCATAAGTTTTACTGTAGAAAAGGTTAGAAATCATCCCAGGAACTCAAATATTACATTTACGCAACATTGCTTTAACTAATACATTTTTGTACAGAAACTACCGTTTTGACGTTTAACAAAGAGGAATTGATTTGACTTGACAGCCTAATACCGTATTGTGTCTTCCTAACAACAACAACACGTAACAACAAGCACACGGCCAATCTGCTAAATATCGTCTAATTATAAATGGTTACGATAGCTTGTGGAAGGTCTTTTACTTACACTCAGTTCCAATGGTGTCAAATTAATACTAAGAAAATAATAGAAATAATTAGCTATTTTTTAAAAAGTGGACTCTGATTAAAAAATATTACATGTACTTAATAAACTATGACTCAAAAATATACCAAACAAAAACAGTTCAAATTTAACATCACGGGCAACATACAACATCAAATATAACATCAATAAATTATTAGTATAATCCAGTTATAGATTTTTTTTTTGCATCATCATTTTGATTTATTGCATCACCGTTTTATGTTGTTAGTAAATATCTGTTTAATGTTTTTATTATTTGAATCAGCTCATTTTTTGAAAATGTAACACTATAAGACTATCTAAAGGATTTTTACTGACTGTATGTAATAACTAAAAATAAAGAATGAAACGGTATTAGAATGGAATAGATCGAAATCGCGATGGTAGGGATTTAGAGTTTGTTTCAGTGATGAAAGCCACGGACCCATAATTAGTGAATAATATTAAGCGTAATCTTATATACCTTAGCTTATAAGTTAATGCAATACAAGATCGCAAAGATTTTTTTTTTTGTTATAGGTATGTGTATAACTCACTGACTTGTATTAAAATATGTCTTGATAATCAATTACAATTTAGAAAAATAATTGCTATAATTAAACCATAAAAACGATAAGAATTTTAAATATTAAATATCAGTTTATATATTATTTGTAATAATTCATGTTTTTTTTTAACTCAATTTATGTATTTAAAAAAAAATAGAAGTTGCAAACTTTTTTTAAATTATAGTTACGTAAACACATTAACGTAAACCGTCTGGTTTACGTTAATGTGTTAAATATTATCAAATCCTCCTCTCCTCTCCTCTCATCCTCTCTGAAATATAATAAAATCAAGTTTTCCCAAAGTGAATACCAAATATAAATAATATACCAAATATGAACAAAAATAAATTGCTCATACCAATATTTTCCAAAAGCGATTTACAAGATAAAAGTCTGCAACATTTCATATAATAACTCAATTATCGGTTTTCCATTAAAAATAATGCTCAATACCTTATACATTATTAAACGCCTTACTTATTATCTCCAAGGAAGTATGAAAAGTACAAAAGTTACCTAGTTCACTGCTCCTTTCAGCCTCGATCTGAGCGACGAGATCTCGCGCCCTTCCATGCATGCGAGTAAAGTGTACCCTCGACCTCCCATGTCTTATGAGACTCCTACCACCATGCCGCACACCCCTCACTTCACTTCGATAACACTGCACTAACGTCGCGATGTATATTAATATTAGCGTCCGCATAGTTAGAGCAGCATGGCGTGCGCTCTGGACGACCGCGCGTCTAGTACTGAATAAGTTCCCGAGTTTCTACAGGAGAGGTTTTTTTTTTTTAATTAATTCTGGAACGCCAATTTTGGGTTTGGATTTCAAATTGAGTATATTGTATATTTTATCAGTTCTGGAACGTAAATTTTTTGAACTTGGGTTTGGATTTCGAACGAGTAGATAAATTATGATTGACGTTGAATGCATTTTAGTTTATTATCTACAGAAGCAGTTTTTTTTTATTAATTCTGGCACGTCAATTTTTCGAACTTGGGTTTGGATTTCGAATGAGTAGATTAGAAATGACGTATGCATTTTAGCTAATGGTGCCGGTTCTATTGTACACTCGGCTAAACTAAAACCTGACTTAATTTCTTCATATGAAATCAACCTTGTGTTTTTCGTAATAAGGTCTATTTGTTACTGGCATCTATTTCTCAGCGCCACTAAATTTAACTAAAACCTGTCAACGTATACAGCGAGAGTCCCTATTAATTCAAATGCTGTATAATTGCCGTATAAAAACTTGTTCAAAACGAACTAAGATGACTTTATTTTAATCGACACCTACGAAGACGCTTACTAAAAATACAGAGAAAAGAGATGGCATTCAACGGATAGCGGCTCTCGCTACGTGTTTATTTAAAGTTTATTAAAGTTTATTTAAGCGTATCAGACTTTAGTCGACAAATTAATTGCTTATTTCGATAGCGACATAATATGTTACCTACTTGTTTCAATTTGAAATAAGATCTTGTTTCGAAGTGCACAAGGTTTACATCTTATATGAAGAAAATTTAGTGAATTTTAATTTAGCAAGTGAAGTAGCGGAATTGGGGCCAATATCTAATTAATCGAAGATCGTAGTAATTTTAAAGTATTAATGTTCTCATGTTTGAAATTTTTATTGGACAATAGATAAAACATATTACTCGAATTTCAACGATTTATATTTTGAATTTAATGAATTGATGAATAATAAAGACTTTCCAATGGGAATGCTCATAAATGTATTGTATGTATATGTTATGTATCAAGTGATTAAACATTTCACTATATATAATGCCTGGGCCTGGGCATTATGTGGTCGTTGAAACGTGTATGTATGTCTGACAGACGTAGTTATGGCAAAAAACTGTGCAACCCGAAATACCACCAAAGTGATGACGACTTGCTATCACCTCTCCTAACGGCTGATGGTTAAACAGGGATATCAGCAATGAAATATTTAAAAAACCTAGTATTAACATTTGACACACATTACTAGTATTATTATTAACCTATCCAGCAAAGCTAAATACTTGTGCTAGAAGTGGCATTGCGTTGGCTTAGAAGTTTGATTTTTTTACAGTTCTAACGGACAGTAAACCTGAGCATTTGATATAAATTTCAGCTTGATACCTCCACGCGTTCCTGAGAAAAACGGTCTTGACAGACAGACAGACCTTCGGACGGACGGACAACAAAGTAATCCTATAAGGGTTCCGTTTTTCCCTTTCGAGGTACAGAACCCTAAAAATATTAAAATTCAGTTTTCTTTTCACTTACAAGATCTAAGATTTTTAAGTGTATACAGTTATGACCAAATTGTGAACATAAACAACTAAACAATATATACAGAAATCCAAGAGACAGACATAAAACCGTCACTTTCCTTCGGTATATCAAACATCCAACAAATTGCTTTATGGCCATACTGATATCGCAATAAATATGATAATATCCGCACCTATCATATCACTAAGATAAAGGTGTACGTGTTGACTCGTCATAAGTTAGGGCGGAAACACATTGGTTCACATCTAAACCTTCAGAAAATATATAACTACATTTAGTACAATAGGGAACAAGCGATATTTTTATATTTCCTTTAATTTTAAAGAGTTCTTGGTATTATTAACCACAAGTATATTTCAAAAACTTACAATTTTCATTCATTCCTAAAAGTGCGGTTTTAAACTGTATAAATTTCCCCGCTAAAACGGATTTGCAATTCTGACAACATCACTTGTGTGCCAGTGGTCATAAATACTTATTTGTCTTGTTCGTCATTTCATAGTTTTGCAGTTTGTTTCGACTTTTAAGATATTTTTTGTGTAAGTACCTAAGGTAATGTAAACTATTTAAAATGGACCATACTGATCATCCATCAACATTACGTAGTCATAACAATGGCATCAATAATGTTCCGTAAAAAAGCAGATGTGTTGATTCACGTATTATGCCAATGTGTCTATCTTTTTTGACAAACGATTGAGCTTATGATCCTTTCGTATCTGCAAAATATATATTTTTACGTGTAAATATGCCAATCAAGTCTAAGGTGTAATAATAGCATGGACATGGAGTATTTTTTCATGGTATTTTTTTGCGATAAATACCTATAATGAAACTGAGCAAGAGGTTTACTGCTTACCTCAACTCAAACTACAATGGTAAATCAATATTATTAGTGATCATTTAATATATTATTTTAGGAAATGATTGTGGAAAGTATAACTATCCAATCAAGCTTGAACACAGTTTATAATTACTTACTGTTTGTAGATCTTGTCAAATGTATCGAAGAATAGGGCGAATGAAACATTTAGACAGGATCTTTTTTAGTTCGAGTCACCACGGTCTGGACTGAACTGTCTGCGTCTATTTTTTTCCTGGAACGTTCAAGGGTAAAGTAAGAAGAAAGATGAAATAAAAGACATTTATTAGCCACAATACAAAAAAAAATAAGGATGTTGTATCCTTAACAATTAAAAAAAAACAAAATATTTGACTAAAGGCTACAGCTCAGCCCAAAAGTGACCACGGCGCCAATTTTCAGCTAAAAGTCCAAAGATACCTCACGAACGTGTGCACAGTGCACAGCTGTAATACTATAAACATACATGTGATAATTACATACATACATTAGTTTTATAACATATAGCCTGAAAATAAAATTAAAACATCAAATAAAATATGCGATTTGTAGGAACGGCTAGTACCTACCTATATTGCCAATTTATAGAACTAAGAAGAAAGAACATAAACAAGCTAATTAAAAAAAAAAAATAAGATGAACAAAGACTACGGGGTCTAATTTAATATTAAAAAAATTCTGGATTTTTGCACGGTTAAATACAACATCGTTAATTTTAATTTAAACGTATTACAACTAACAAGAAATAGAGTGAATAGGTTTCTCTTGGATAAGCGTGTATCATCTTCGTCTTCATCATCACTTTTCATCAGGTGAATTGGAAGGCAAAAGTCTATTCCTATACCCAATAACATAGAATACAAACTAATGTCATGGGAGGCTTAACGTTTACAAATTACTTCTCGACTTCAAAGGAATATAAAGAAATAAAACCCACTTGTACCTGCCTTATAATTTGTTACATTGTTACAGAGATGGTCGTCCTCGTATCCTAAAGTACGATTCACACCGAACGGGCCGCGCCGGAGTGTGTTTATAGTACGGTGATAGAAATGGGCGTTTATATTTATTACTTAAAATTCATTTTTGCATGGCGCTTCTTGCCGCCGCGGGTTGTTGGCTCCACCCACTTGCGCTCGACTACCAAGGCGCGACTCGACGCGCTCCGGCGCGGTCTGTTAGGTGTGAATCTTACTTTAATCAGTCTCTTAATCAGTCTGTTGCCGATCTGAGTTAGGAACGTGTTCTTTCAGAGATCGGTAATAATTACTCCAAATTAAACTACTAAACTAAACTAAATTTTTTACCACTCTTACCTCACTTTACCTAAAATTAACTCTATAACAACGTCTCATATAAAAAAAAAGAAGTGAGGTATCGCTTACTAAATATAACTGTTGAAAGCTTCTTGTCTGAAAAAGCCCTTAAGCCGTTTAAGATGAAATTCCGCCATGTCTGTTAGCAATATATTATTAACGCATCTATAGGTCTACGACGTAGGTGCTACGAGATACCACTACGTAGCCTGTGTAGCGAATCGTAGACATATGTTTGTGGTTATGAAAATGAAATGCTGGATTTAATATTTGTTTGTGCACATATTATGTATTAATGATATGGATCATGGATTACTAGACTAGACAATTTTAGACTCGACGCGACGTGCCCACTTGGCAACGTACACAATATTTTTTTAAAGAATATGTTGCTGTTTATGGTTAATCTACTCATACATATAAATAAGCCCACTTTTTTCTGTCCTTCCATTCGTCTTCCTATCATCGAGTTTGAGTATATATAGAAGAAGCAGTAAAAGGGCGAATATTGGACCTAGATGTCCATATTGTCCATTCGGTCCAAACTATAACCCTTAATTCTTAGCGGTAAATGGAAATCTTAAGGTCTTCAGACCTTAGCTTGGCAACTGACAGAAACAGCGACTCTCTTCGGGGCCGTGAAGAAGTAGACTTTTACGAGTACTTTAGAAAAATCTAAAAAAACTAAAAATAAGATATTTTTATTAGATATAGATAGACTAGACTAAACTTGATAGTGTTAGCGACGACCTTACTTAAATAGCGAAGTAGTGCCTCACAGATTAAATTGAGTCATTTATATTAGTACTAGCACCCAGCCCCGGCTTCGCACGGGTAGCAGAGCCATCTTCAACAATCATCAACATATTTCAATCAATTTACACAAAACATTAACAAATTATACACCTAAACCTTCCTCATCAATCACTCTGTCTATTAGTGAAAACCGCATGCAAATCAGTTCAGTAGTTTTTCAGACAGACAGACAGACGCGACGGATGACTTTCTTAATAATATGTACTGAAGTGATTATAAGGTTCAAGAGTTTGATGTTTGTTTGGTCGAGTTTATCTGTTTTTCTTTTAACGCACATTATTAGTTTCGCTAGTAACTATGTCAACATCTTTTACTTCAATTTTTACCTACTTCTAATTGTAGTATCAAATTGAAACTTTATACGTATCGTCGGTCCCGAGTGCCATACAAACATCTGTGGCATTCATTATGGGTAGTCTGAGCCCTAAAAAAATGTCCGACAACCTGGTTTAACTACAGAACTTCGATATCACCTAGTACTTGGGTTGTGGAGGTCTGATGGCAGTCGCTTCATATAAAATATCAAAGATCGGCCGTATCGTAGTTAGACTGAAAGCCGACCCCTGCTTAGTTGGGAAAAGGCGCGGAGAACGAATGTTTTTTGAATGATAGTATTATATATTATATATTTGATCTGAGTCAGGAGGTGGGTAGTGAAACTCTTCAGTGGCTACGAGTAAACCCCTCGAATTTGGGCTCATGATTTGTTTTGACGAATGCAATGGATTGGGCGTCATAACAATGGTCTGATGGTAAAACCATCATTATCCCATATATATCATTTACCCATTAACTACTAGCTACTAGCTGATCCGCGCAACTTCGTCCGCATTTGTAAATTTTCCCCGTTTAAGCAACATTTTTCATTGATGCTCCGCTACTATTTGTTGTAGCGAGATGTCTATAGCCTATAGCCTTCCTCGATAAATGAGAACAGCAAACAAACAAACTCTTCAGCTTTATACTATTAGTATAGATAATTATTACATTTAGCGATTCCTCTTCTTAATATTCTGCTATTCAAAGTGGGGTTATTGAAATGCAATGAAATGATTTTATTTTTAAGGACAACTCCCGCATTAGGAATTACTCCTGTGTCGCGGGGGACTTTACAAACATACAAACAACTCACACAAAGAACACCCAGACTCAGGTGGGAATCGAAACCTGTAGCATAGCAGTCAGGGTCACTAACCACTAGGCTAACAAGCAACTAGCATGTATGCTAGCAAAACAACAAAAAGTGCCAAAAAGTTTTGGTACAGTAAAGGTCTTTAAATTAGTGATAGATCCAAAACACTTGTCATTGTAGTGACATGCAAATATAAAATATATTACAATATTAAATTTAAATTCGAGATATTGCTTGCATACAATAATAAACGAGAAGAAGGAGTAATTGTAAATTATGTTATTGGATGTCAATTTAACAACATAATTATAATGTTAAAAAGTAATCAAAACCGGCCACTTGTATTAAAAGTTCTGATAATGATATTGACTCTAAGAGTGGAGGAGTAACCAAACAAATAACGATAGAACGATGCACAAATAGCACAAGGTTTACAAAGTACAAAATTAAATACATTGTTATCTATGCAATATAAATAGTATGGATGTTACTGTTATTAGCTCTTTACTTGCCCCTTAAGCACACAATAGGAAACAAAAACATTCACCTCGCAGCTAACAACCTTCACATTAACCTCTCAAGGAAATTCCAAAAGTAACAATGTGTTGCTTAAGATAAATTTCGGAAAATGTTCTGCATTGGATTTTTGTTCTAAGCGATGCAGAAGGCTGTTTTGTTTATTCGGTAAATATGAACAGAAAGAAACTTTTCAAATTAGAATAGACTCATTCTTTTGTTTTTGCCATGTAATATAACGTAAGTAATGGGTTATAGGGATGTCCCATATGACGTTTAGTATCGATATATTTTGTCGTAACATATCACAATGGACTGTGTTGATACATGATATTTATTGTATGCCTTTAAATTGATATTTTTACAGACAAATCTTATCATTTTTTTTTAATAAAACATAAGTAGTGCAATAAGAATATTTGTTCACTACTGAACAATAATCTCAAAAAACGCATAGAATTTTTGCACAACACATATTGAAGGTTTTTGAAGTCGTCTGAGAATCTTAGGTTAAAAATGGCGACTCACACCACAAAACGTATGTACAAATCTTAAACAATCAAGGCTGTTCGTCTGTAGAATAAATTGCCACTGGCCATTAGACTTGCACAAATATTGACAATTAAAAAAAAACATGTAAAGGAACACTATATGCCTTTGTGACTTGGTACTATTATGTATTTATAATATGTACATGTATATTTGTGTAAATGTACCTATGTGTATGTAACTTGAAACTGACTTGTCGGGATATCCGAGCCTTTTATCGAAACGATTCTGTGTGTCATTACATTATTAAAAAAAATATAACACTAATAAAATATCATACACTGCGGTAAAAAATATATTAATAATAATAATAACTTTTTATTTCAGACTTATGTCCATATTTTTGTTAGTATTTTTGTGTTAGCGACAATAGTGTTTAACTTAATAGGTTAGTATTTTCAGTTATTACATTATTTTATTGTAATTTATATATTTTTCAGAATGCCGCTTTTTCTGTGACGTCGATAGCTACGACGTGTGTGATTGTTTGATGATTTATTTAAATTAAAGTTGTAAAATTACTTACTAATTATGATTAAAAATTACAGAAAAGTTTATTTTAAATATTCTGTTATGTTTTCTAAAATATAAATAGAACTTCGAATGAGAAAGGGTATTTTCGACTACCTACCGCGAGATGCCAATTTAAGGAAGAAATGGTGCAAGCTACTGCATTTGGCATCACATTCGTTCAATGCAATAGCGTTGCGGTTTTGGAATTTGCGTTAGAAATTTAAAATAACAACTTTTTAATTATTAAATTTCACAATATAAATACAATTTTTTTTTATTGAAAAGGAATATTTATTTATTAATGCTTCATGCACAGACTGTACAAAGGCGGACTTAATGCCTTAGGCATTCTCTGCCAGTCAACCTTGGGGTGATGCAGAAATAAAAGTGGTAGGTGCTAAAGACATGATAAAGAGAGAAAACAGAGAGACAGAGAGAGAGATGTTATTCCAAAGATACGAATTTAAAAGTCTTATAATAATTTTGATAGATAAATCAAACCATGAACTAAATATACACGTTAAATACATAAATAAAATACACATTGTTAAATAGGTGCAAAGTTTGCTGTGTGTCATTGATAGATAATATACTACATAATATATACATATCATAAACATACATATATACACACATAGAGAGTTATGTACTAGCGCTGTGTCAATTCCGCCAACTCTTGTGGAGCAGATCCCGTACTCTCCTTTTAAATGTAAAGCGGTTTGTGGACATCCTGATTTCGAGTGGGAGTGCATTCCAGAGAAGAACTGCTTGGACATAGAACGAAGAGTTCACGAAATCGGAGTTATGTGGGGGACATAAGAGAAGGTTATTATTTGTAGAACGAAGATTTCTATTATGATTTGAGCACAAGAACCGAAGGTAGGGAGCTAAATAAGAAGGTGGAGATGGAGAGTTAAGAAAAGAGAAAAGAGAAGTTAGTGCTCGTAGATTACGGCGCTGGCAAATAGGTAGTCATTTTAATTCGGAACGTAAAGCAGACACGTGGTCATACTTGCTAAGATTGAATATAAATCGAATGCAGTTATTAAGAAGACGGTCTAGTTTATTGAGAAGGTCTGCATTCAGGTCGAAATAACACACATCACCATAGTCGATATTTCTATAGCAATAAAAACTACAAATAAAAATATTTAGACTATTTTGGTGTCACGTTCATATTCCCGATTATCTAACTTTTTTTATAAGTTAACATAACCATTAACACTTTTACGTTAGCCATGCTTTCGACTCCGCTCGATACCACGGCCTCACAGAAAACCGGCAGTGAAACAATGCTTTTCGCCGCGTGAGTGCGGTTAACGGAGGCCCTAACCCTTCCCTCTCCCCTATTCCCCCTCTAATCACCTTAAAGGGCGGCAACGCACTTGTGACTCTTGAGTTACAGGTGCCCATGGGCGGCGGTAGTCATTTACCCACGGTGTATAGGGAACGTGCACAACGACGGCTCTGCCACCTGGTTACGCAAATCCCAATCATTTACGTAAACATTTGACATTGGCACCTCACGTTTTAAAATAATCTCAATAAAGCAGTGAAAAATAACATTCAACTAAGTGAAAATGTATTGTTGCATTTCTGGATGCTCGGACACTTCAAAGATAAATAAATATAAGTCAAATGGTATAAAATTATATTACGTTCAAACGAATAGTACTCATTTTATGTATGAGTTTTAAAAACATTAAGCAATTACTCATAATGTTATTTGTAAAAATAGCTAAGTTTTGTATGTAGTAGTACTATTCAATACAAACAAAACTGTAAGTAAACATTACCTCAAATTATTTTAATTTACTTGAAAACCGAGTTCAGAGAATACTTTACAGTTGTTTTGAAATCATAAATGTTAGAAATGTTGGTGTGAGCTACGATTTTGTCAGTCACTGCTGCATTTCCATGATTCCTATATATGATATGCCCGGATTCAAATAGTTTTTGGCATGTTGACATATTCTAGCCACGCTCATTTCTAATCGGCGAAAACCCATATTTTATTATATTAATCATAATAATAATAATAAAAACGATTTAAATATTGACGGCAACACAAAACAGTTTCTTTTTTTCATCACACTGGCTCTCGTGTCGATTTGTGCTGCCACCTATGATTTGTGCGCGTTTTTTTTTTTATATTATAGGGGGCAAACGAGCAGACTGAAGTGACTACCGTCACCCATGGACACCTGAAACTCAAGAGTCACAAGTGCGTTGCCGGCCTTTGAGATAGGAGTACGCTCTTTTCTTGAAGGTTTGAAGGTCGTATCGGTCCGGAAATACCGCATATATGTCACGCCTCCTCACCCTTGACAAAGGTTTAAACTAATCAGGCATCTCTACTATACATACGTAAGTAGAACGGTATATCCTAAGTAATTATATTGTATACTAGCTTATGCCCGCGGCTTCGCTAAAGTTATTTCGGCCCTTTCCCGATCCCGCTCTGCGGACTCCTTCTGGAGCATAACGTCCTCACAGAAGGAGACCGCGGCTTCCCAACCCTCACTACTCGCCAGCATTGCCGCAATCAATGCTGGCGGTGAAAGGTTTCGTCCAATTTGTCCGACCAGAACTCGACGCTCGGACTCCCACGCAGGGCAGTCCTCCAGCGTGTGCTGGGCGGAGTCCCGGTCGGATCCGCAGTGGTGGCATTGTGCCGTAGCCTCTCGTCCAATCCTGTTCAGGTACTCACAGAACCGTGACCGTGACCGGTGAGCACCTGAGTTAATCGGTAGGTGACACAGTCGGTCCTCCCTACCCAAGCTTCGAAGTTCGGCAGAACAGCTCCAGCAGCGCGTTGGCTGGCACAGCCCTGGATTTCGAGCCGTGCTCGCCAAGCCTGCAGGGCTTGCGTGTGTGCGTTCGGCCGTAGCATTCCGGGCTCGTGATCCGGCGCTGCCCCTTCGTCACTCCGACCGACAGAACGAATTTGGTCGTAGACCATCGTGTCTATGTCGGCCAGAATTTCGAAGGGCGGAGACCGCGCCAGGACCAACGCTGCCTCGTAAGAGATCGTGCGGTAGCCCCGTGCGACCCGTATGGCCATCAGCCGCCGCAGACTCCTGAGTTGAGCCTTACAGCGGGAGGAGCCCGCCAGGTCCTTTGACCAGACGGGCGCCCCATAGAAGACCATGGATCGCACGACACCCATGTAGAGGCAGCGAACTTCTTCCCGTGGTCCCCCGAGATTGGGCAGCAGACGATGTAACGCCCCTGCTACCCCTCTTACTCGAGGGACTAGTTGCCCGAAATGCTCTTCGAAGCTCCACCGACTGTCCAGGATGAGGCCTAGGTACTTCATGTACTTGCCCACCTGGACTTCAGTGTCATCCACCCGGAGGCATGAGCTGGGTGGTTCTAGGCGCTTACGTAGGCCATGGAACCATATCGCCTCAGTTTTCTGAGGCGCTACCCTCAGGCCCAGCTCACGAATCTTTTCCACAACACAAGCCACCCTTGCTCGGCGAGCCCAAGCACCTCCTCGAAGCGTGACCCTCTAGCCAGTATTAGGGTATCGTCCGCATAGCAGACGACACTTAGGCCAGAGGGCAGACTAATGCGAAGGACAGCTTCGTATGCGAGGTTCCATAACAGTGGGCCCAATACGGAGCCCTGAGGAACCCCGCAACACACCTTCCTTCGATTCTCCACCCCGTTCCGATCGACAAACTTCACCTTCCTGTCGCGCAGATAGGCCTCTATGACGGCCCGCAGGTAAGGCGGCACCTCGTGATATTCAAGGGCCGCCCTAATTGTCCGCCAGGGGAGGGTGCCGAAAGCGTTGACGATATCAAGGCTAACTGCCAACGCCACCCCCCCCGATCGGACTGCCGACTCCGACAGGGAGCGAACACGCCTAATAGCGTCTACTGTGGAGCGTCCCCGTCGGAATCCAAACTGGCAGTCCGATAGATCAGGGCCCACTCGCGACAAGTGCCCGCTGATACGGTCCGAGATAACTCTCTCAAAGAGTTTCCCCGACTCATTCAGCAGGCATATCGGTCGGAACGCAGAAAGAGAATCTGCGGCCCTTCCATCCTTTTTTAGGAGCACCAGTCTCCCTTCTTTCCAGCCGAGGGGGAAGACACCGAGGCCGAAACACTCAGTAAATATCTGCCTCAGTTAGTCTCCCAGCACCGACAGAGCTATCACCAGCGCCCGGCCTGGAACACCATCAGGTCCAGGGGACCCTCAACAACCTGTACGGAAAATTTCATAATGATCGGTTCGGTAAATAGGGGTTATTTACATACTTAACATTAATTTATAGGAAAGCATATGAGCTCTTTTCAAATTGCTCATGTCAGTATGTTATTTGAGACTGAAGGCTATTGCGGCATCATATATTTGTTTTTATGGTTTCATAATCATAATATATATTTGTGCTTATCCTGAACAGGAAACAAATGTATGATATTCACAATAACTGTTTTCTGCTTTCATTCTATTAGTTTTTTTGTTAAACTAGTTGATTAAATATATTTCTATATTTTAGCTTCGATTTTCATCATTTGATTCATTGAGTCATGTAAGAAACAGTCTCAAGACCACTGATATAAACTATGAAAATCACTAACTAACAATAACTGTCAAGTTGTTCGTACCTCTGTTTGCACTCAAGTGAAGTTCTAAACTTATTCCTACCCTTTTATAATCCCACTATTTGTTAATATTTATCAATCGACCAATACTAACTTTTAAACTTTCGCGTTCCATGATTTATCTACGTATTAACGGGAATTAACGCGATCACGAAAAGGTATTACATACCTCTGAATTGTCTGACGTTTCGACCAGGTTGCACTAACCGTAGTCACAGGCTGACTGGCTCAGCGGTGCACGCCCTCCGTCGTCGACATCGTGAGGTAGAAGGTTCTTCCTCCACCTCCTCTTTTTTGATATTTTTTATATTTTCGTTTCGCCATGTAGCGTCACATACTCTACTAACAGTGTCCCTATTCTGTAAGCAAACCGATGTGGCCCTATTCTGGTGTTCACCCGACTGCGCATAAAAGCGAGGTGGCATGTTTTTTATCACTGGATTCCACGCTGTAGATAATTTGAAACCATCTTCCCGATTGAAAGTTTTGTGTTTTTTAATTTCAATCGCTTCACGTACAACTCTTGAGTAAAAGTGACGTTCCGTGGAGAGGACTTGCGTACGGTGAAATTCAATCCAGTGATTGGTGCCCGCTTTGAGTGCATGTTCTGCAATCGCTGATTTGCTAATCTGTCGGTTCTTCACAGCAGCGATGTGTTCTTTGACCCTTTCAGCAATAGTCCGCTTTGTTTGGCCTATGTAGGAACTACCACAGCTGCAGTTTATTTTGTAGACACCTGGAGTTTGTAACGGCAATACGTCCTTCGGTGTACCCACGATGTTTTGAACCTTTATGCCTGGTGTGTATACTGTCGGAATGGAGTATCTCTTTAATACGGAGCCGATCTTATCCGTTACTCCTTTCACATATGGCATGTAGGCTGGTTGTCTGTTCACCTCCGGATGCTTGCGTCTCATTGTCGGTTGCTTCCGTGTTCCATTCACCTGATATCCGTTACTTTTAAGTACCTCCTGAACATGATCCAGCTCTCGCTCCAAATGTTCAGGGTCACAAAGATCGTATGCTCTGGTCTTGAGTGAAGTCATAACAGACTGCAGGTGTCGGGGATGATGATGAGACGTGGCGTGTAGGTACCTATCCGTATGAGTAGGCTTGCGGTACACACAGTGCGACAAGGACCCATCTGACCTCGCGGTTACTTTGACATCTAAAAATGACAATGACCTATCCGCCTCCACCTCATATGTGAACCTTATCTTGGGGTGAATGGAGTTGAGGTGTTGTAAATATTGATCTACTTCCTGTTTATTTCCTTTGACGATACTAAAGATGTCATCCA
Organism: Callimorpha dominula; assembly: GCA_949752705.1. Classification (NCBI taxonomy): domain Eukaryota; kingdom Metazoa; phylum Arthropoda; class Insecta; order Lepidoptera; family Erebidae; genus Callimorpha; species Callimorpha dominula. Next base: position 26,233,755 of record OX456992.1, read on the forward strand.
CGAATCGCTTCCAAAGCCTAACGGTCTTCGGGCCGAGACTCAACGCCTTCTTTTCAAAATGCTCCATCCAGATGTTGGCTAGTACAGGGGCTACAGGACTACCCATTGCGACACCAGGCAATTCAGAGGTATGTAATACCTTTTCGTGATCGGGTTAATTCCCGTTAATACTTAAATAATATTAAATCGACCAATAGTATTGTGATACCGGTATAACCAGTCAAAATAATATTATTTTTATTAAATAGTGAACTGTGTTATCATCTATTATAATTTGTCCCTATTTTTAATAACCTAAATAAGAGTGTTTGATGTGGCGACAACAGTCATACACACACACACGGCAACAGAGCAACAGATCGACCAGATTTCTCGTCTATATATAGTTTGTGACCTGGAGAGTGCCTAAATCTAATAAGATACTACTTCAAACAGGTAAATGTAGTGTTGCCGAGGAATAACTATTCAACACATGTGGCCTGAACAGGTGTGACAAAGTATTGGTACTCAACTGGCGTTCACTTTTTTCCAAATAGTCATATTTTCACTTGTGTTTTCATCATTTATTTTAACGTATTCTTTGGTTTAAATGCACAGTACCTTTAGTCACAGCAAAAGATAAAGTTCAGTGCAGTAGCACAGTAACGTAATGCTTAACGCATTTCCATTCAATTTCCAGATTAAGGACAGGGAATTCTCAGTCAATCTTTGGGTGTTGCAGAGAAAAACAGGTGAAGGTATGTTTTAAATAATTTGTATACGCTATACGCAAACTATTTATATACGCAAATGTATGTACGTATTAGGGTATATTTGCGTATTTTTAGTTGTTATATGTTAATGTTCTTATATGTATGTCCTCGTACGTTTAACAAAACTTAATGATGAAATATCATAAACTATTCAAATATGTATGTTTTTACAAAATACAACGGATCTACGTATGTTTATCATAGCAGTAACTATTATTTTATCTGTGCCCATAGTTTAAGCTGTGCTTATTTTTAGGCCTAGATAGCGATGTGTTAAATTGCCCAGGTCATATTACATAGTTTTAGTGTTTTTTTTTTTTTACGGTATAAGGGGCAAACGAGCAGACGGGTCATCTGATGGTAAATGACTACCGCCGCCCATGGGCACCTGTAACTCAAGAGTTACAAGTGCGTTCCCGAACTTTAAGGTGGGAATAGGGGAAGAGGAGGAGAGAGGGATTAGAGAGGGGGAGAGGGGAAGAACGAGAATAGGGGAGAGGGAAGGGTTAGGGCCTCCGGGTATCTCACTCACGCGGCGAAAAGCAATGCAAGCATTGTTTCACTGCCGGTTTTCTGTGAGGCCGTGGTATCGAGCGGAGTCGAGCCGGCCCATACATGCCGAAGCATGGCTCTCCCACGTTAAAACATGCAGCTAAAGCACGGGACTGGCGAACAATTGGTTGCGGTTTGGACCCCAACTTTCACCCTACTTTCGTGAATCCACTCCTAATACAAACATATAGCTTATTAGTAATATTGTGACCCATGTGACTAGTATCATTTTTAAATCCCGACTCAAAAAGTAGGAGTGTTTTAAGTTTAACGCGTGTCTCTGTGTGTCTGTCTGTGACATCATTTAGCTCCTAAACGAATGGACTGATTTATATTTAGTTTATTTCTTTAAAGGTTTCCAATCCAATTGTTAGTCCCAAAGAGCGTTCAAACAAAAAATAAACTCTTTAGTTTCAGTATATTTACTTTTTACTACTTATTATAGATATGAGTACTATATAGACGACAAAGAACCTTATTTTTTTTTAATATGAATTGTATAAAAGGAGAATGTATCATTGTCCTATTTCCCAGAGTAACAAGAGCAAACATTTCCAAACTTTCGCAAAAGTGTGACGTAAGCCCATTACAAAGTTCCTGCAAATTACAAATTAGTGTTGATAAGCCCCGTTTTATGTTTTAAACTTGTACGTTCGAGTAAATATTTAGTGAAATGAGATTTGACACGAATGAAAAAATAATGAGAGTTAGCCGGATTGATAAAGTTTGATTGGATTGATTTGTTTTATAGGAAAGTGCATGAGTTTTATAATATTGAGGCAGCTGTTACATGGCACGTACAAGAATAAATTAAAAATACTATACTCGTATATAAATTAACGATTAAAAAAAAAACTGATCATGAGATCAGGAAAAGTCATATTAGTGTGAAATAAGACTTACACGGAACAGATATTAAGCATATAAGCTCCGAACGACTGAACAGAATTATAGCTGAAATATTCAAATTCAAATTCAAATTCAAATTCAAAATTATTTATTCAATTAAGACACTAAGTGACATTTATGAACGATAAATTGAAGCTAGAGTTAAAATCATAGATCGGCACAAACAGACGCCACAGCATGTACTGGATTGTCAAGGTAAATTAGGTGAAAACACCAAAATCTACTGTCTGCTTGTGTCGAGCTATAACTTCCAGTTTCCAAAATGCTTAGGGCCTTATGAGAAGAATACTGGCAAAGAAACTCATGGCCACTCTTTTTAAAAGTCAGATCTTCAGGTACAATAGTGTTAGTGTGTTACACGAGAGGTAAACAGGATGCAAGCTAATGCCACCTGAATTTCATTTTATTGAAATGCTCCAAAAGCTAAAGTACTAAAAAATAAAAATCACTCAGTGATACCGTTGAAGGTTTGAACCTATTAAACATAGAAATCATTCAAGGTGCACATCTACCTTCATTCAGTTGCAAAATCTACTGTTAAAAAAATTCGTGACTGGATTAAAAGGCTAGAGTTGCAGTTGATCGAACCAAAATAATAGTATAGGCTAAAGCATCGCTGACTAGGCCGACCAGTCACCCCAAGCAGCACCCGTTCACGAGTATGACGCATGGACCAACCATTATCTCCTTGGCCATAACAGAGGGAAAGAAATGACCCGCCTCATGACGACGCCGCAAGCAATGAAATTTTAGTGAGCATGACGAACCATAGTCGAGATACTGATAAAAATAACTACTAGTCAAATTACCATAATAATCGTCACGCGTAATGACTGATGATTCAACTGACAATGGTTTGTTAATAATTTAGCTTAATTATAAGACAAAAAAGTTTGTGTGTATATATCTAATGACACCTTAAGCCCAAGACTGTTTGTCGTTTAGATAATCGTTGATCGTATAGTAGGATTTCCTAATAAGGTGATTTTTTACCGTTAGCTTAAATTTATCTACAGGAAGGTCGATTACATGTATAGGAATTTTATTATAAAAAAGTATACCAAGACCTTCGAACGAGTTGTGTACTTTATGTAAGCGATGATAGGTCCCAACGAGTTTAGACTTGTAATTATCAATGTTGTGCCTAACAAACATAATATTTGCAAATATATACTCTGATGCAACAGTTAAAATACCTATATCCTTAAACAACTCTCGAAGAGAGACTCTAGCACCTAAATTGTATATGGAGCGGATGGCTCGTTTTTGGAGAATAAAAATCGTTTCAACATCAGCCGCCTTGCCCCAAAGTAATATACCACAGGACATAACGCTGTGAAAGTAACTAAAATAAACTAGCCTAGCTGTGTCCGTATCAGTGAGCTGACGTACCTTCCATACTGCATAAGCTGCCGAACTAAGCCTACCTGCAAGGCTGTCTATCTGGGCTCCCCATTGTAGTTTACTGTCTAATGTAATTCCTAAGAATACTGTTGAGTCTACAATACTTAACATTTCATTATTAAGAGTTCAATTAGTACCTAGCTGTTTTACATTTGGCATAGTAAATCTCACACACTTTGTTTTGTTTGAATTTAGTAGGAAATTGTTAGTTGAAAACCAATATAATACATCATTTAATGTCCTATTCACATCGTCAAAAACTGTTTTCTTACGATCTAGTTTAAAAATAAGTGACGTATCATCAGCAAATAGAACTATATCACAGAGATCTTTTAAATATTAAGGTAAATCGTTTATATGTATGCGAAAAAGTAGAAGACCTAGTATAGAGCCCTGAGGAACGCCCATAGTAACCGGTAATCCAGAAGACCTCGCACCATTGACATCTACATGTTGAATTCTATCCTTCAAGTAGGATACAATTAGTTCCAAAGCAATACTATTAACACCATAATGTTTAAGTTTAAGAAAAGTTTGTTATGTTCTACACAGTCAAAAGCTTTTGAGAGATCGCAAAATACACCTATCGCATCTTGCAAAATTCACCCATGCATTAAATATATGTCTCAAAAGAGTTGCACCAGCATCAATTGTTGAACGACTCTTTGTAAAGCCAAATTGTCCTTTGTGAAATAGATTATTTAGATTAAAATGACTTTCCAGTTGTTACAAAATAACTTTTTCCAAAATTTTACTAACATTGAGATTGGCCTAAAGTTACTTTGTTCAGTTGTACAACCCTTCTTGAATAAAGGTATTACTTTACTATACTTCCTCAGGTTAGGAAAAACACCAGAATCAACACATCGATTGAATGTTATAGCTAGAAATGGTGCTATATCAATTATAATAGTTTTTATTAATTTCACAGAAATTCCCCATAAATCCCCTGAATTCTTAGAATTAAGAGACTTAAACGTTTTTATAATGTCTGTGGGGTTTATGAATTCATATACAAATAAATTCTTACATTTGTTTACATTGGTCCTTAACAACAATTCAGACCTGGACGCACAAGAATTCAAGGTAGTGGTTGTACTAACTGGTATATTTGTGAAAAAGGTATTAAAAGATTCAGCTATGTCTAAGTTGTTTGTTATAAACCTATTATTAATATTTAATTTTAAATCATTATTTCGAGGTTTAGTACGTCCAGTTTCATTATTAATAATGTTCCATGTAGCTGTTATTTTATTATTTGAAGACTTAATCTTATTACTTATGTATAAAGACTTTGCCATAGTACATGTTTGCCTAAAAATCTTTGAGTAATTTTTAACATATTCATGAAATTTTGGGTCAAAATTACTTTGTTTCATAGCATATAAATCATACAGCTTTTCTATACTTTTGTAGATTCCTGTTGTTGCCCAGTCACAGAATGTCGTTTTTGGCCTTTGCATTATTGTTTTTGACTTAAATATACTGTTAAATTCGATTTCTATTATATTGAATAAGTAGCCGTAAAGCTTATCCGGATCTCTTTGAGTCCAATCTAAATTGGAAACCTTATCACTAATGTTATTACTAAAATTCAATAATCGGTTACTAGTCATGGGCCTGCATATATTTTTGTTTATTATCTATTCTTTCATACAAGGAAATGTAACAAATTGCCCACAGTGATCAGATGTTAAATCACTTAAAATTGACCTATTTAAATATTCACCATTGCTAAAGATGTTATCTAAGCAAGTTGCCGAGTGAGAAGTAATTCTTGTTGGCTCAGAAAATAAATAATTCAAGTCAAATGATTCAAATAGGCTCACTAATCTTATACTGATAGGACACTTTTCTAATATATTAATATTGAAATCCCCACAAACTACCAAAACCTTACTACTGACACATAAACGCTTCAAAATTATGCTCGACAGCCTCGACCAAGACACTTTTCTAGTCACGGATCAGACGGCCGTGTTCTGAGATCTGTGATCGTCATCCCAAACTACGCAGAGCCTGTACTATGGTAACCAGTCTACAAAAACACACTTATATACTACTAAACACACACATATCATAGATAAATTACATACAGTAGTTTGTCATGAGTGGGAATCGAACCCATGACCTTTGGATTAACAGTTAGGATCATAAACCACTAAACCAACAGGTTATCACAGTACCTTAACACATAATTCTGCTCAGTACTTCACAGAAGGTTTTAGTATCACGGTTTTCACAGAGAAATATCTTCTACCACGACTCATCATCATCGTCCATGCTTTTTCCCAACTAAGTTGGGGGTCGGCTTTCCGTCTACCTACGATACGGCCAAACTTTGATAGTCTACGTGAAGCAACTGCCATCAGACCTCCACAACCCAAGTACTAGACGATATTGAGTCTACTACTACCTACTACTAACTACCCGTAACGAATGCCACAGATGTTGGTATACCATGACTATGAAAATAAATTATTTTTTAAAGAGCAGACTTCTGCTTAAACTGTCACCCGACTAAGGTAATACATTTAAAAACTACATACATTTAAATTATCACGCCTAGAATCTACTTAGATCTTCATCCTAAGTAGATTCTAGGCGTAATAATTGGCTTATTGATCCATTACATACATACATACCTACATCTACATCTCCGAAGGGTAAACACTCATATTTTGCCAATTATAGTTTGGTCCCATTCCCGTAACAAGGGGCAAAATTATAGTTTGGTCCCATTTCCGTAACAAGGGGCAAGCTTATTGCTGAGTTTGGAAACTTTGGGAATTAACGAATGAAAAATTCTGAGTATATTGAAAGAGAAAAATAGGTGAAACGAGCAGGCAATGGAAGGAAATAATGTTGCTTATATGAATGGATTTGGGCAGTGTTAGTAATAGAGAAGGAGAAGCAGAGAAGGTCAGGATCGCACTGGTCCATTAAGTTGTATAAAATAATAAAAGAAGTATACAAGGATTCAGGATAATAAAGTTCTCAAATACAGTCATCAACAAAAGTCTTAATGCAGAATTTTACGTTTTTATTTATGGGATAGGTGGCAAACGAGCAGACGGGTTACCTGCTGGTAAATGACTACCGGCGCCCATTGGCAACTGCAACTCAAGAGTCAGGTAAGGTGGGAGGGGAAGGATGGAAGAGGAGGAGGGAAGGGTTAGGGCCTTTTTTTTTTGTGCGTGTGGAAACCCCCTCGGGCCGTCTTTCGGTGGGGCGGTGTGTCGGAATCGAACCGAGGGATCCGGGAACAGGAAGGGTTAGGGCCTCCGGTAACCTCACTCACTCGGCGAAAAGCAATGCAAGCATTGCTTCACTGCCGGTTTTCTGTGAGGCCGTGGTATCACTCCGGTCGAGCCGGTCCATACGTGCCGAAGCATGGCTCTCCCACGACAAATAATAATTTAATTTTTAATGAAAAATAATCAGTATTTGTACCAAATGTATATAATTATTATTATTTCTATATATTAAATATGTATGTATATTATACGTGAAGAGAATTCTTTGCAACAGTAAATTTCGCGGACGGAGATTTGTGAAATTTGGAATCCCCACTTAAAGTTTACAATATGTATAAGAAGTGCTAAAAAGCTGTAATCAATATGTGTTATGAATTTAAAAATTATCTGAAAACAACTACAAAAAGGATTTACAATATGTTAACCTGTCATGGGACCAAAGTCTATAGAATGAAAGTTCAAGTTATACTGGTCAATGAAACAAAACAAAACATTCTAAATTTAATTATTTTTGGTCGAAATTCGACCACCATCTCTAGTTTCAGTAAAAATACAAACACATTGAAATATGTTATTCAACTCTAGCTTGGATTTTTTTTCCCGACCCAAAAAAAACGTGAGTTTTAACTTTAAATGGAATGTCGAACGCCACATATCAAAGGTTTTCACGGTTCGTGAGTCACACTACCTACCTTACGAGGCGAAACTCAATCTAACTTCTATCACGTTGTAATAAAATTCAATTTTCTACTTACATTGGCATGTCACGGTCTACAAATGGTTACGAAAAATCGTAAAAAGTAATCTACACTGTGCGTTGAACCAATTGTTTGGTAGTGGTTTAATTGAGCTATTCAATTTTATACATGTACAGGATGAGTTTTAACACATCATTAATACACATCGCCACATCAAAAACTCTTATTTATTTTATTAAAAATCGGAGCAAACTTGATGATAAAACAGTTCACTATTTAATAAAAATGTGTTAATAGACATTATTATGACTAATTATACCGGTAAAGCAAAGCTATTGGTCGGTTGATAAATATTGATGAATAGGGTTTAATAAGGCTAGGAATGTATTACACGTGAGTGAGTAAGGTGTTTTCATAGTTTATAGCAGTGGTGGTGAGACTGTTGTTAACAAGTGTATGAGCTTAAAAAAATGTTTTGTTTAATGATAAAGTATAATGTTTTCAGTAGGCTTATGTCAAAAACAAAAATCGACAAAAAATGAAAGCCGCCGTTTTTCTACGACTGCCACGAATTATATTTAGATGAATAAACATACAATACCAAAATGTGGGTGGTTAATTACGCCTCTGCCAGGTATGAGTATATGTTTGTATTTGATCGTCCAAAAGAATAAAAAAATACATCCATATTCCCTATATATCGGCGATATTTTTTGTGTATGTTCTATACACAGTGTTATGTTCAATCACTTGGCCCACCAACGGCTCCAGAAACTCGTTACCTTTTTTAGAAAGTCATCAGAGCTAAATAGATGAATATTATACTATCCTTACCTATATAAAAGAAAAATAACTAACACAAATAAAGTTGAAATTAGGCTACAAAAGGCTGAAAAATCCCATTTGTATGAAAATCGTCATAAGGCAAATTCGTCTGACAAATAATAATTAATTGAAACTGAAATTGGAGATTATACCACGAATTATCCGAATCACCATAATTTTACCTAATTATCAATAACACATAAAAGCCTTAATTAAAACGACGTTAAACAATACCGTTTTAAATTAATGAAGCTCCAATAACGAGCATAAAAGACATTTTCATATTGATGTTTAATTTATTATACACTAGCTGTGCCCACCGCGGCCTCGCTCACATGTACATATTAATTTCCAACACACATTGTCATTACAGTTTAAAATACCCAATACAACAATGTCAGCATAATAAAGTGAAAACATTACCACTTTTATAGAATTCTATTATATTATATACACAGTTTTTACATTATTTTTATCTATTTCTATATATAAGCTATTTACATGCATGCGTCATAAAATTCCTCCGCATCGTTGCCTACTGGCAGTGTTCCCAGAAGGCTGGCAGCATTGCCACGTTGAATGGCAGCGCTAATTCTCTGTGCAAGAAAAAGGCCTGCCTTCTGGTCACGAGAATTGTCGATCAGTCGCTTAACTAATTCCTTATAAAGGGAACGAGCACTCGGACCCCATGACCCTAGCGTTTCGACCCCAAATGGCTCAAAAACATAGTTACCAATTAAATTATTGTATTTACGCCGTTTGAGGTTTTCTGCTGATGCAGCAGCAGCGCCAGCACAACTAGCTGTACTTGGAAGATGTATTGGCGCGAATGTGTCAACGCAGGTTGCGTCCCACACCAAAGGCCTACCCATCTTCCATGGCAGTAACGACATACCATCTGGTCTCTTCCCATCGTTTCGTACCAGACCATTGGGTTCACGTACTGCTCGCACGCCGGCGGTAACAAGAGCACGACGGATTATGTCGTTAAGATTGGCATGACGAGATATACGGCCTGCGCTACAAGAAAGGCCATGATGTCCGAGACCGTCGACATTTCAAGGAGCTCCTAAACGAAGGCAAGTGGCAAGGCGTAATGTATTATCGTCCAACAAGGTGCCTATATTGGGCGATGGAAGTGCCTGAATCCATAGGCCTGATTCCCATTCCCCCACAGCCAACAAACGAGCGCGCTCTGCAACATTGGATGACGTGTTAATTAAAAAATCCCTTCTTAAAGTGCACAACGGCGCGTCCCATTGCCTCTGAGAGAATGGATTAACAGGTAAAAGAGTATTGGTATAAGCTATCTGCTAAGCATTTATGGCATCGGTCTTGCAGGACACTTCAGAATTAACCAGTGTGTTTGTTAGAATTTTCCTGGTTAACTCTTCTGTGTAGTGGACCGAAGACAAAAATGCTGGAAGGCTGACATCTGAAATTTTGCGAACGCCAAGACCACCCAAACGAACCACGAAGCCAGCCTCGGTCGTCCAAAGCTACATTTAAAATTTTGCTAAGGGTGTTTTGAATAATTTTGTCAATTTTTTCTAAAAGTGTTAAATGTTTCCAAAGTTGCGATGATCGTGAAATGTGTATACTCCACAATTGTACCGCATATATGTATGGTCCCTAAGAATATAACTTTTGCTGATGTTTCAATTTACTTTATAATGTGCATTATAGTTGTAATTACTTAATAAACTAATTTCATACGGAATGGTCGTTCGTTTCACTCTTTAGTACGACCCCCAACATTTCAATCGAAGCGTGTGAGTAAATTTGGGTACGAAAAGACAAAAACGGAGTATAGTAAAAGCCGAATGATCATTAATTTTAAGTAAACGATCCGAAAAATCACCAAATTTTTTTATTTTGTCTTCTATGAAAGATTGAAAACCATCTTCCAGGACCAGGGACCCAAGAAGGCGAAGAGACGTTTTTTCTAAAACTTTAATGTTAGGTGCCAATGAATTGAATTTCTGTACAGTCGAGTGTCTGTCTGTCTTGTCACAAATAAAAATTTCGCATTTGTCAGAGTTGAGTTCTAAGCCTATGGATTTAAGTTTATTTTTTAGGAAAGCTAAATCTTGTAAAACTGTATCTACTTCCCCTCCCAGAGTTCCGTCATCAAGGTACCAAATGTTGAATTTTGACTTTATCTCCTTAATAATGGGGTGTATCGCTAAACTAAAGATAACTGGTCCCAGAGGGTCACCCTGCTGACAACCAACGGCCGATTCCAAAAGATTGTCCTTATATACTAATTTTGTAGGATATCTATAACATTGCCAAAGAAATTTATAAATTTTAAGGGTTTCCAATTTTGCTTGGGTCAACAGAGGACACCTATTTACAGAATTGAAGGCATTTCTCAGGTCAACCTTCAAGATTACCTCCCCTTCATTACTGCCAAGGTACGTGGAAAGGGCGTGTATGGCAGCCTCAGAACCACCTTTTGACCCAAAACCAAGTTGCACTGGCTTGTTTGTGCTGCAAGTTCGGCGCTGTAATATTTGCAGCAAATTTTGGCCACCATACGCCGCAAGGTACACCCTACGGCAATCGGACGAATGCCACCATCGTTCTTACGTAGAGCACATAAGTTGGCGCCGTATAAGACGTCAATGATGCTATCATCCACATTGCCGGAGAGCATAAGATTTACTAAAGCCGTCAGCTCCTTCAAGAGAGCATCACCAGCCTCCCCGGCGCTTGAACTCACCAAATCTTTAAGATGTGGCGGTGTCAAGCCGTCGAGGCCGCCGGAAGATCCACTCTGAAAGGAACAAACGGCTGTAAACACGTCCTTGGTAGTAATATTTAGATATTCAGCGTCGATGGTAGGTGCGTCAGGGAAAGAGAGGTCATCCTGAGGCGTGGGATGTTTACTCTTCAAACCCGTGATTGCATCGGGCGAGTAAGGTGCTACCACATCGCTGCTAAAAAGCAACCTAGCTGCCCCTCTTATGTCACCTTCCCTCAGTTTTGTTTCCACAAAAGTGAAATTGTTGCTTTTATAATTACAAGAAAATAATAATTTTGGGTCGAAACAAGTCGTAGTATTAAGGCAATTCTCTTTAATTTGGATTGTCAAAGATTTTTGGGTACTATTATGTTTTTTTATGTTTAAAACTCTGTAAGGGAAGGTAAGCAAATGTTCCCAGGCCGATATCGAATTCTCCCGGACAACGAGACCTACACAATGGGCTAAATAATGAGCAACAGTAGGCCTCGCACCTCGGGGAACTCTTTTAAGAATCGGAACGGAATTTTTTAAATGTGTTAACTTTTGCCAAAAGGGGATTTGGGAGGTGTTTAATGGTATTTCAGTAAATGATGGAGGAACAGTGGGACATGAAAGTACATTTTGGGACCTGTGAATTTATAGAATGAATAAAAGAGTTAAAATTACATATAACAAACAAACATTTTTTTGCTTGGAACCTATTCTATTTACAAAGATTAAGTTACTCCTTATATCAGCTATCTGCCAGTAAAAGTCCCGTAGAAATCGGTTTACCCGTTCCGGAGAATACCCGGGACCAGCAGACAGACACACTGACAAATAATTTCAAATGGATTTTTTGGTGTAATTACCGTGTAAACATTCAGATATTACAAACAGACACCAATTTAACTTATTTGTTTAGACCTGAAAATAATTTCCATCTCAGGTAAGCTTTCTTACTTTTTACTCACTTACTTGCTTCTCACAAGGCTCAACCATTTGGGAACAAGCGGTTATAGATAGACAGGCAGATAAAATAATATATTATGTTATCCATTTTTTTTCTTTAATAATGTTATATTTGACAAAGAAAACTATTGTTGCGGTGACTCTGTGTTGATCTGTAATGTTTAATAATAATATAATTTTTTAAATTGACGATTTCGAATAACTGATGATAAATGTTATAAAATAAAGGTATTTAATTAACTTACTCTCCATATTAATGACATTAAACATTATTATAACAAACTTTTCTATACTATTACAGAGGTACAATTGTTCTGTGCCTCGGAGAGCACGTCGAGCCGTCGGTGCCGGTTGCCATACGAACATCTGTGGCATACGTTACGGGTAGTTGGAGCCCCAAAAAGTCCGACAACCTGGTCTAAATACAGAACTTCGATATCACTAGTACTTGTGTGGTGGAGGTCTGATGGCAGTCGCTTCACGTAAAATATTATATCGAAGTTCAGCCGTGTCGTAGTTAGACTGAAAGCCGACCCCAACTTAGTTGGGAAAAGGCCCAAAGGATGATGAGAGGTACAATTGCTTTTTTTTTATAATGTGATGTTTAGTTAAAATTATTGGCCCACAGACGTTCTAATTAAAGCAAAACAAATAAATAAATCGCAGTAATATAGATTCTCAAGTAGCGCTAGTCCAGCTCCCTTTGTAGTTGTGTATCTGTGTGTCTCTGCGCCATTATATCTCATAAACGGATAGCTCGATTTTTTTAGAGGTTTTATTGTTTTAAAGGTGACTCAATCCAGAGTATTCTCATCTATAATTCAATCTCTATAGTCGTTCTAAGAACATCTGCTCCATCCATCCTTTTTAATCAATGAAAGAATTTTATTTGTTTTTTTTTTTTATTTAATGATTACTTGTTGAAGCGTAAAGTTTCTAGGACTCCAGAGCTTCAAGGGAAAGCTTTGGCAAAGCACAAACGAAACCAGCATCTGGCTGGGCGCTTGTTTACTAACATATACTGTCTGCTAACTTGACACCCCTGTCGGTCTAGTTGTTAGTGATCGCTACTGCTAAGCCAAAAGTCGTGGGTGCGATTCCCACCGAGTACAAATAATTGTGTGATGAGTACGATGATTTGTTCTGTGTCCAGTTGTAGTTTCTCTATAAAATGTATGTATTCAGTAATAAATAAGTATGTTTATCAGCAGTCTGGTTACTATAGAACAGGCTCTGCCTCGTTTAGGTTCAGACGGCCGTGTGTGAGATGTGTTTCAAGATTATATTATTATTAGTTATTAAAAAACTCATTTTTTTTTTAAAGACAACACCCGCATTATGAACATTCCTGTGTCGCGGGGGGCTTCACAAACATTCAAACAACGGACACAAAGAACATCTAGACTCGGGACAAATATTTGTCGATCACAAAAATTTTTGTCCTGAGTGGGATTTGAACCCACAACCATTGACCACTTTAACCATTGCGCCATCCGTGCAGTCCTTATTATTAAAACAAGCATAACTTCCATCACAAAAAAAAACTGCACGTCAGAAGTGAAAACATAACTGCCATGTACTAGTGACACCCATCAAACTGACGTACGTTCGGACGAAATTTTGAATAAAGGTTTTCGCTATTGAGCACTATAGGCGTTATAAATATTCACCTTAATAACAATGTTTTTGTTTATTTTACTTTATTAATTGCGCACACAATAAGTACTTTATTAAACAAACTAATTATATTTTTAAAGATAAATAAATACGGAGCTGACAGAACTCAATGTTTAGATTCGCTTTTCTAGTGGATCTATATGTTATTATTAGTATTATTAGCGTGACGGCGCGAGTTCAGTGCTTTTTCTATATGCAAAAAGTGCACAACGTGCCTAAAGAAGTTTTCACTTCAAAAAATACTTTGTGAACCTTGAACGCATCAGAACCACAACTCGAAGCTATCGCATGGCCAATGGCTGCGAGACGTGTACGTAACGGGAAGCTTAATCGACTGTCAATCACAGATTAGCGTTTCACAATACGTACTTATATTACACGATTTGCAGGACCCGATTAGCAGGGTGTTCTTAGAGTCGAGTATAGCATACCGTTATTTTTTGTAGTACCATCTAACCTAAATTAACATAAATGTTGCCTGTCCTTGTGAACGAAAGTCAGGCATTTCTATATTAAGTAAACTTGAAACTAAATACTTCTATGTATATAGGTATGTATATGTGTATATTGCAGCATTTCTGCTGTAAATGAACACTTAAGTTATGAACAAAACCCAAAGATATAATAAATTATATAAATATACTAGCGGACCGGACAGACGTTGTTCTGCCGGAACGTAAAAAATATTATTTCTGTAACCCTATCGCAACGCCATCTACCGAGTCCAATTGTAAATCTAAACCATTCTGAAATCTACCTGAAGCCACACAAAAAAATTCATTAAAATCTGTCCAGCCGTTTAGGAGGAGTTCAGTGACATTCACACGTACAGAAGAAATATATATAAATATATTATTAAGAAGATAATAATTTTTAATATACTGGGTTTTACAGAAAGGTGTGGTCAAATTTTAGGAGCGTTATGTGTAGAAAAAAAAAACTATCCGTTTACAAGTTATGACCGATTAAATTTCCAGGTATTTTTACCTCCGGTTCTCATAATAACAGGAATGTGTAAAGTTAAAAATTTTAAATTGTACAATTTTTTATTTAATAAACAATTTATGTGCTCGTCGGAAAGCTTCTGGCAATGCATAACACAAGCGTGCATCTTGCACTGTGAACGATTTGTCAGAAAATGTTGTAGTATGGGTTGGAATTTGCATCGTTAGATTACACGATGATCTCAAGTATCTATTGCGTGTGTCGTGCATGAATGCGAAACGTGTTTAGGCGGGGGGATAGTGGCCTAGTGGGAGACATACCACTATTATGAGATCTATCCCATATAAAAACAAATCAAAGGAGTAATTAGTTTGGATTGTAAAATTCTTTGCGACGTTTTCTTTTACCCGTTAAATAACAACCACAAATTAACAAATAGGAAGTACCTACATAAGTCTAGTCAACAATAGTTGAGCCAATTGGATTACCGTGAAAAATATCCACTTATTCAGTCAACTGAACTACTGGGAATGAAGGCATTTTATCTCTTCGAAACATATTCCCAGTTTACTATAGAGGACCTTGGTCGTTTAACAAGACTTTGGTCGTCCGTACAGATCGTGTACTGTAAATCACGGAACTTGTACGTACTGGAGTTATTCATACATTGATTGATAATAGTTCTCCATCAAGGTGACGGTCATTATCTTCGTGTTCACACTCCATTACGTCATATTTACTGGAACCATATCGGGAAGTTATTCTTTTTTCCATGTATTGTCTCTGACATGGGGTTTCCCAAGTAGTCAGATAACTTGTGAGGAAATGTTTATGCAGAATTTGAAATCCTATGAAAAATATTTTTAGCCTCGCGAGCAGTTAAACCTTATTTTTTTTTGATGTTTGGAAACACCTCGGGTCATCACTCCACTGGGGCTGCCAGTGAAGTGGTATGTCGGAATCGAACCGACTAAAACCACACGGTGTTCCGTCATAAATAAGTCTATTGCAAGGGACTCGGGTATACCCTAGGAAGGAAGTCCCCGAGAAAGTTAAACCTTATTTACGATCATACTAAAAAGAAGGATTACAAGGAATATTATTTACTTCTGGTACCCAATGTAAATGAAAAATATGCAAATCTAAAGCCTACCTTATCCTAACTAATCTTTTAATACTATAAAGGCGAAAGTTTGTGAGGATGGATGGATGGATGTTTGTTCCTCTTTCACGGAAAAATGCTGAACGGATCTGGATAAAAATCGACACAGGTATAGATTATAGGATCTGGAATAAACCATAGGTAACTTTTTATTCCAAAAATACGGTTCCCATTTCCACGCGAATGAAGTCCCGGGCAACAGCGAGTATTATAAGTGCGAAAGTCTATTATATTTACTTGTATGTTTGTTACGCTTTCACGGCCTATCTACTTAACTGGTGCTATCAGGGGAACAGGACAAGACTTGGCAAATTACTTAAAAAGACTTAAAATTAAATATTATTTGATTTCTGTTTACTAATAATAGTAAACAGAAAACAAATAATAGTTTGAAATACTAAACACGCTTTTGTAACTGAACTAACATCTAGATCTAGAACTAACGTCAAAGACATCTCTTACCTTATAGGCCGGCAACGCATTTGTGACTCTTGATTTGGAGGTGTGCAAGGCCGGCGGTAGTCACTTAACATCAGGTGATGCGTCTACTCGTTTGCCACCAATCCCATAAATTGAACAACAAAAAATATAGGCGACCTTTTTCGGGATATAGATTTTTCCATTGGAATTGAAACATTGGAATTGAAACATTGGAATTGAAACATTGGAATTGAAACATTGGAATTGAAACATTGGAATTGAAACATTGGAATTGAAACATTGGAATTGAAACATTGGAATTGAAACATTGGAATTGAAACATTGGAATTTAAACATTGGAATTGAAACATTGGAATTGAAACATTGGAATTGAAACATTGGAATTGAAACATTGGAATGTATAAAATCTTTTTTCCTTCAATAAGTTACTAGTTTCTCAAGCCAGCAGTCGGTAAATTTCACAAGTAAAAGCAGGCGATCCTATAAAATTCAAAGTTAATAAGGGGATCGGCCAGTGTACGAATAAAAATATGAAATTATGACGTCACAATTCTTTTGCCTGACCTCGTTAGAAAAATAAAGACGTTTTTATCAACGATGCAATTCCCACAATGAAAAATATATACGATGAAAACTTCAACTATCGAAGTATCTCAATAAGACCGAATATATTTTTGCATTTATTGAGGTTCGTAACCTTTATGCCAATAAGAATAGGGTTTGAAATTGTACGGTTTATATTATCGATATAAATAAGATGTTTTGGACGATGATGAGTCAAACGGAAATGAGTTCACACAATAGCCGGTGAGAGTAAAAAGCAGAAATAGCTTGTGTGTTTTCTCTTAACCCATTTAGTGTCTCCGTACTCTTTTGAGTACGTTTGAATTTTGTATCTTAAGGTTTAATATTCATATGTTTTATAAAATGATTGCGGGTTATTTTCATTTTGGGAAATCAACTTATTGAAATATTAATGCTTTGTGAAGATAGATATTGAATTGAATCATTGAGAGCATCGCAGTAATATAGAACAGAATGTCGTTGCGGGTTACAATCAATAAACAAAAAAAATATTTTCAGTGAATATCTGAATTGTGCACATATTATAGAAGTCAAATATATTCTTGGAAAATGCTGTACTCGTTTGAGTACATCGGCAACTGATATACGCGAATATTCTCCTCTTCCTTTCAGTTAACTAATAAAAAACTTTAAATCCTTTTGTGCCTATAACCTATTTATTTAGCTACAAGAAGTCGTTGAACCTGTTTCATATGTGATAATGAGGCTAACTATGATTTATTCATAGTAGAACCATCACCAAGTCTCTCAACAGATGAAGAAGAAAGAGCTGATGTGGACATGAGTATTTTGTTGACGATGGCTCACTGTCCGTGAATGTCATCCTAGGTGTTAGCATAATACCAGCGCTGCGTCTTACGAAGTAGAGTTCTTAGAAGATATTAGATATTTATCTATTTCTCTTTCAGAAAGAATTTCTCTCTCAGAAGCAATAGGTGCCACATATATGTATATATGAACTTTTAACTGGCGGTTGTTTTGGGGTCTAAGGATCATAACTATATAGACCTAGTGTGAAGAAATTTTTGGAAAACTCGACAACTGGTTAGACTTTTCTTCAAAATCTACCTAACACTTAGGAATGTACCTATATATTTAACTCCCAATAATGAAGTAAGTAAACTAATGGTTAACTTACAATTTCATTTCACTTTTATTCCCAACAGTACACATACAAATACACATATCTAAATAAATACTCATACAAATATGCATACAAATATTTGCATGGGGCGGTAATCGAACCAGAGACCCCTGACGTTTACATCGAACGTTCGACTGCCACACCACAAGGAATACACAGGTTTTTATTCTGTCAAATGTTCACTAATATATAATAAATGTATTTTTGATCTTACTAAACACGAAATTATGTTTTATAGTTTCGTGTTAACTAAGTACGTGTAGCAAATACGTGTGTTCAATAACTCCACTAACTACTGATCAATTATTGGAGATTCGATCTCAACAAGAAATAAGAGCTTGTATTAATATACTTATTAAGCTTGTCTGTACTTAAAGAAAGTAATCAAGTGTATTACAAGTACTCAACGTCTTGGTGTCGAAGACGCAATAGTATTCTCGGAACAGATGTTTAATTAAAAAGAAGTTTTCCTATAGAAACTTCTTGAACGCATCTTCATTGTACCTAGGATCACATTTTATTTTTATACATAATTTCAAATGAATTTTGTCTGTACCAATTCATAAGATAAATATTTGAAAGTATTTATAATAATCGCTGAATTATTACAAGGCTCAAAGATAACTAAATCTATAAAGACCTCAGGTAAGTAATGCAATGTATTTCTTATTGAAAAATATATTTTTATTTAAGACTATAAGGCGAAAGATGTCAGTTTCAACGACTTCTTGTAGCTAAATAAATAGGTTATAGGCACAAAAGGATTTAAAGTTTATTATTAGTTAACTAAAAGGAAGAGGAGAATATTCGCGTATATCAGTTGCCGATGTACTCAAACGAGTACAGCATTTTTTGCAAGAATATATTTGACTTCTATAATATGTGCAAAATTCAGATATTCACTGAAAATAAATTTTAGTTTATTGATTGTAACCCGCAACGACTTTCTGTTCTATTTTACTGTGATGCTCTCAATGATTCAATTCAATATCATTTTAAAGAGGATTTTATAGTTTCTGTTCGGTTTTGCAGTTTAAAATATCAGTATTTGTGTGAGTAGGTATATATATATATATATATGTAAATATGTAGTAAAATTTAATTAAAAACAATAAAATTATTTTACCCACATACGTAGCCTGAGCTCGGGCACTGCGGAAGTCATTCTTTGGTCGAAATATGTTAGGTATTACAATTGATAGGGAATCTAAAAACAATTTTTTTTTTAAATTTTGACAAATCAAACAATGATTTTAGAAAATATATTTTAATTTGTATCCTGAAAACTGGTCAATTTGTATCCTAATGAAAAATGCGAAAGTGACTTTGTTTGTTCGTTTGTTTGTTACGCTTTCATCCTTCACCACTAAATCGATCATTATGAAACTTTGCACACACGCCAGGGATACAGAAAAGAACGTCAAATTTTGGAAGTCAAAATATTTCACTTTTTTGTTTATAAGAATAAGAGTAAGAATATTTATTTGCATGAAACATGGTTACAAGTTGTTTAGACAAATACATGTGTGGGTACAGTACAGCATGTTTCACCGTTTATGGTGTGCAAAAACTATACAAATTAGCAAAATTATACAATTATTGTTAATGAATTAATGCATACAAATTAATAAACATGCATATGAATATTTAATTAATGTCAACAAAAATAAATAAAAAACAAAAAAAATAATTTAAAATGTAAACAATGTCAATGTCAATTAAACAAAAAGAGTCAAATTGTGGCAGTATTTATAAATGTCCAAAATAATAATAATATAATGAATTGTAATTCAGTCCTCTATATAAAAACGTCATCTTTGCATGTCACAAATTCTTGCATAGAGTAGAAACATTTGTCAATAAGCCATTTTTTTAGTATGCGTGCGAAACGAGTTGGTGTCAGATCTCTTATAGCTTTCGGGATTTTGTTAAAGACTCGGATGCACATGCAACAGCTATTCTTTTTATGTAAGGCAGTTGACATTATCGGCAGCCATCATTTACTTGCATCTCTAGAGATATACTATTTATTGTTACATGCTTTTTCAAATAAGTCAGGGTGCCTTTTGACAAACATTCCAATTTCATATATATAGATTGATGTGAAAGTGAGCAAATTTAATTTCTTGAAAAGAGGCCTACAAGATTCGAGTGGAGCAGCGCCTCATATGGCCCTTTCACACTTTTTCTGGGCAATGAAAACCTTGCTTTTATAAGTTGAGTTGCCCCATAACAAGACTCCATATCTTAACAATGATCCCACATATCCATGATACGCTAGTAGGGCAGTATTTTCGTTTGCTAGTTTCCTAGTCTTTCTGAGCGCAAATACGAAACTGTTTATGCGACTACATACATGCTTTACATGGGCTTTCCAGTTGCAATGGTTGTCAAGTATTAGACCTAAAATTTTAGTCTCATTTGTTTGTGAGATTTCATGGCCGCAGTAATTTATGCTTATGTTTGACGTTTTGCTATTGTAGTTTTTGAATTGTACGATTTTGGTTTTTGAGTTGGCAGTAAGATTATTTGTTTTTAACCACGTAGTTATGTTCTCTATTGTATTGTTTAATGCTTTTTATAGTCATTATTGCAGTCTTTACTTTTTGGAACTACTACCGAAATATCATCCGCAAACAATGTACACGTGTTTACATGAAACAAATATTTCAATTTAATCAACCTTAAAGAAACTACGTAAACATCTCATTAACCCGTACGTCTAATAGTCTCAGACATGTCTTTTTACACGTACCTAACTTCCCGACATAGACCCAAAATGAAATTGATTGGCATATATTAGAGGTTGTATGAATACTTACTATCTTTTGAATAAGTCTGAAAGAGATATCACTAACACTAAAATGTCTTGGTATGAGCAGGATGCCACCTCCCCCTTAAAAGACATTAACGTTTGGCAGAAATTGATTGCTATTTGGAATTTGCAAATATAAACTTTGAACGGAGGTTCAACATGCTTATGCCTATAGAATATTGTCGATTGTTTGTTTATTGATTGGGTATTAAGATAATTTCCTATTGAGAACTAGTGTACTTAGAGCTGCCTTATATAATAATATGTAAAAGCTAATTTTGAAATAACCCGTACAACACTATCTAGTCGACTTGAAATATGTAATCATTGTATATGTATTATGTATATTCGTGGAATTGTTTTGAATGTTAAGATGTTTTTAAATAGGTATCTATAACCAAGTCGTTTACTTAAATAAGGTAGGTATATTACGTTGAAAAGATTTCGGAGTCAGATGAAATAAATGCCATTGAAAAATGAAAAGAATGACTACAAGAAACTGTTGTCGTCACATCAAACAAATCGTCAAAACATTTTATAATAAATGGGGGCAAACTGTAAAGATGGTAAAACAGTTCACTATTTAATAAAAATAAGTTAAGAGACATTACTATGACTAGGTATACCGGTAGCGCACGCCATTGGTCGACCTGACATTGGTGGGGTGATGAAAAGGTTAAGCATGCATTATAAATAGATAACGATCACTTGAGGGATTGAGGCATGAACAACATAGCACTTACTGTTATTTAGTGAATTAGATGATTTATAGCAATAGTCGTGAGATTGTTGCTAACAATTGGTAAGTTGGTAGTGTTAGTTAAATAACGCCAATTTAATTACAGATTTTCAGAGTATGACTATATGTAATAAAATTAGGTGTAATATGGGCCGAGGATGGATTGCCCCTGGGTTTGTCGATGTATCATAGTAGTAGTAGTAATGACAACCCAAAAATTAAGACCAAGTGAGGGTAGTCACCGAAACCCGAGTTCTGTTCAATCTGTTCAAAAGTTGCCACGACCGGTGCCATTCCAACGCAAAAGAAACCAGCACTTACGAATGTGAAACGGGTACTTTAACTTTTTTATTTATTACTAAATTCACAATGTAATACCGAAAGCTACTGAAAAAGGAATCTGCTATAAAAACCGAGTGAAACTTCCTTACAACTGCTATTTATAAAAAAAATAACATGTTCTGTCATGTAAATTCAATGCGTGTCACAAATACAAAAATATCTATCTACAGGGGTTATGTTACTTTTTGCCAGAAGAAAACGTTAAGTAATCACTGTCTGTATTGTATCAATGTTTCGATTCATAATACATTGTTACATAATATATGATTTTAAGAACCTACCTACTTAACTTTATAGAGATACAATTTGAAAGTAGATTTAGTTAGTAAGGAAATGCAAAGTATTTTACTTACTGTGGAATTATGTTTGTTGGATTTCGCAATTAAAATTTTTACCATTTAGTGTTTATTTACATATAAGCGTTTTGCATTTTGGAAACTGGAAGTTATAGATCGACACAAACAGGCAGATGCAGCAGGTAGATTTTGGTGTTTTTCGCCTGATTTACCTTGACAATCCAGTACATGCTGTGGCGTCTGTTTGTGCCGATCTATGATTTTAACTCTAGCTTCAATTTAACGTTCATAAATGTCACTTAGTGTCTTAATTGAATAAATGATTTTGAATTTGAATTTGAATATGCTAGTATTAGTATCGCCTTCAAACCATTTGAGTTCGAAGATGATAATACTTTATGTAAACACCTCCGATTTATGTGATATAAGTCTTTATTTTTTTGGCCTTTTTCTGATTAGATTGTACCTATTAAAATCATCCATTTAATTAAAATCATTCTTCGTTTTCGTACTCAATTCTTCGCACGTGTCCTATACCGTTTGTTCACTCGAGTGAAGTTGTAAAGGAAATCCTGCAGCTTATATTTGTACTAAAACATCAGAGTGCAAGTTCAATAAGTAGCTACTATTGTAAGTGTTTTCGCTGTAACATGAGTCATATAATAATAAATGTTATTATTAATAGAGATGCAGACCTACCTGTGTTTGTCCTGATACAAAATTTGTAAAAAAAATTAAGGACATATTCCATCTGAAAATTTAATGTATATTTCGAGGTGGAATATTAATAAAATGTAATTTATTGGATGTACATTCAATGTCATTATATTAAAGCTTTTCGAAGTCCAAATGGCAAAAGTAAGTTATAAGGTACAAACGGAAAAAGCCTTAAATATAGTCAAAATATAACAAAAAATTCTAAAGAAATTGTTCCAAACGTTTCGCTAAAACAACTAACAGATCCGATGCTAAGTCTACTCTTTAAATCAAAGAGAAACCTGTTGTTTTTGTTCACTAAATCCCTATTTGTTTCTCAATTTACATTGACAGTATGTTTAAATACAACTACTGCACAATTTGCCATAACATCGTTAAAATATTTCGCAATACCTAAAACATCTACTGCATATATATTAAATAGCAGTGTGCATGCAATTAAAATCTCTGCATACAAAATGCTCGCACTGCAAGGAAAGAGCAAATTGTCCTTGACGCTGTATCGTGCTCAGCCGCGTCAAATAAGTGCTTTACAAGTATGTGTCCACGTAGCAGTGCATTTGAAAGCTTCTTTGAGTTAAATATAAAATGCTCGTGATGTATTGGTCACTGTAACGATGGATAAAATATTTGCAGTTTTAACTATATTATTGGAGTCAAGTTTCGTTAAGTCGACTTGAAATCGAATGATATTTGTAATAAAGGTTTCAAACGGTCGTGATATTTAGCTGAATATTTGCCGATTTAATCCAAAGTTACGATTAAGCTTTCCCTATGACTTTTATTATTTTAATAGTTTCTACTGGTTTCCTAACAGTACATAAATTAAATGCAGACGTTCCAACTTGCCTTCAGTCCTGTCGTCCAGTCTCCGCCTTCCAGTCGTGTCATTCTGTAACGATATCACATCTATGTATACTGCAATAAATCTATTAGAAATACTATACTGTGCTAGTAGTACTATTAAATTTTGAATTTCTGTAGATTTGAGCCGCTTCTGTATTTGAACGGTTCCAATTAAACCAAAAAAAACTCTGTCTTCTACCAATAACCAAGTTGTACCAATTCTAATTAATTTTTATATTTATAGTGTTCATGTACCTTATGCACGCGTGGTATAGCGCATGCATATATATACAATTCGAGTATTAAAAAAAATCGGTTGAAAAACAGACAAGATTTTTTTTTGTGTGACTGTTGTGTTTTTACCTTTTATAAATATATTTAAGTTAAAGAAATATATTTTTAACAGGACTAAACTTATTTTGGCCTTCGTTCCGCAATACTCAGAACGCAATTATATAAGTTACGTTCTAAACAAGTGATGAATATGCAAAGTCCGCTGCAGAGAATAATTTAAATTGTACCCTAGTCGCATCTGGCAAGGGATGCATGAAAGTAATTAAATGTCGCAAGTGGGTGGCCATGTCTTTAAGTAGAGAAAAAAATAATGCATATTTAAAACAAATTTAGTTCCATCAACAAACAATCAGCCCAGCCTTTGGGAGCTTAGTTTCATGGCAAAATAAAAGTAATACCGTGCCTAACAGGTTAGAGGCGACATCTGGAGTGGTGCTATGTGGATCTTGCATCGTTTAGGCGCCGGCCGTATACATCCCACTAATATTATAAATCTGAAAGTTTGGATGTATGGATGGATGGATGGATGGATTTTTGTTACTCTTTTATGCAAAAACCATTGAACCGATTGCGATGAAACTTGGTATGTAGATAGCTGGAGACCTGGATTAACGCATAGGCTACCTTTTATCCCGATATTCGGACGGGATCCGGACTTACGCGGGTGAAACCGCGGCGCGCTGCTAGTGTATTATAAGAATTAAACATAGTTTACTTAGAAACGATTAAGTGTGGAATGAGTTTGGTGATGCCCTCTCTTTCTCAATAAGTCTTTGCCTCCCGCTTTTACCTGGGAATTTAATAAATATAAACTTCTGATTGAATTCGTTGCGGGTTTCAAGACAGTTGGATTTTCCTTGAGACTAGCCGAGTGTCATGATTGGTTATGGTTATCACCTTTTTCGAGAAACGTGACTAGTATATTGAACGGCTCTTTGAAGTCAATTACAATAATGATAATTTTGTGTTCCTCGGATATCACGGATCTCGAACGTTCATAAGTAAATTTTTCAGAGATAATGATTTATTTCCGCAGTATTTTATGTGCTCGAATACAAGAAACGGTTTCTGGGTATGAAGAGTATTTTTAATAGCAATTGCTTCCTAATATCAGTACAAATTAATATTGTAGTATAGAAATTACCGTATCTTAGATATTTTCTGTAATTACAAAGCCGTAAAATAACGCTATCACCTCAATGTTTTGTACCTGTTCATTTCTGTAAGGTAATCTGGAAATAACGCTCATAGCGATCGCTTTGCACGATAATTTTCGTGTTCTTACAATAAAGATTTATCTATCTTTCTCAAATTAATATTATATAACGAGTCAGCTGTAGAGTCTTATTACCATCTTAGGCGATTTTGGGACAGGCTTAGATTGTTGAATTAAAATGTCAACTTAAAATACATTTCATAGAATTGTTAATATTGGAAATGAAATGGAATTGTAAATACATTAATCACCTTTTATCTGTCTGTTATAAGCCACTAGCTGTAACCGAATACCCTTTCATCTCAATATTGGAAAGGAAATTAAACAATTTTAAACCACAAACATTACAAAGATCACTCAGAGAAGACCCTTTGATTAAATCACTTTTACTTAAATATACTTTGACTCTGGTTAAATTTCAAAATAGAAATGATTTAAATCGACTAGAATCAGTGAAGTTTGTCACACAAGTAAATTTTAGCGGTTTATTAGTTACTTACAAAAATATTTTCCGGGTTTTTTGGTGTGGAATTGAGATAAATTCATGCAATGGACTTAACATCAATATATATTAAATTAAAATATTATAAAAACTACTGAACCGATTACGACAAAACTTGGTATGTAGATAGCTGGACACTTGGATTAACATATAGGCTACTTTCTATTCTGTTATTGCCACGGCATCGGCACTTACGCGGGTGTAATCGCAGGGCGCAGCTAGTATAATATAATTATTCAATTATCAGGATTGTTTAAATGTAGCAGTACATTGATGTTTCAAACGAGTTGTAGTCTATTCCTCATTTAGTAATGTAGTATCTACGGGAAAGATTTACATAATTTAAAGTCCAACGATACCGGTTTCTTGACCTCGTCGAGGGATCTAAAGACGATCGACCTTCAAGCTAAGTAGGCTTCTGAGCGAAAGTCCGATGATGCTTGAGCACGATCCACCCATCACTTCACTAAAGTACGACCGAATATTTTATTTTTTATTGATACCAATAGGACCTATCTACACTTTATAAGATATTAGCTGACCCGCGGAACTTCGTCCGAGTTTTACTCGTTTTTGCGGCATTTTTTATTGATGCTCCGCTAATATTGGCCGTAGCGTGATGTTATATAGCCAATAGCCTTCCTCAATAAATGGCCTATCCAACACTAAAATAATTTTTCAATTTGAACAAGTAGTTCCTGAGATTAGCGCTTTCAACCAAACAAACTCTTCAGCCTTATAAGATTAGTATAGATAATAATAAGACTATACGTAAACTATTGTCCTTGGAACGCTGAACTGTAAAGCTTATTTTGGTGTATATTAATAAATAAATATTAATACACGAACGTGAGAGGTCGTTTCGCTCTTTGATACTCTTTCTGTAAGACCCAGAAATAATCGGGCTTCCGCAAAACCCACGTAAATATAACTTTAATAACGTTTAAAGTACATCTCTAATGACCATGATAATACAACCCTAGTTTCTACACGGGGTTCTTTGAACAAATATCATGGCCCTATTTCTAATCAGGTGCTAAAAATAATCGTTTAGATCTGAATTGGATCTTAAGCCTGGACATTAATAATACGGAATATTGTCTGATACAACAAAAAACAATTAGTTTAATTTTGCTATAACTCCAGATTCCACCGCTCCATCTTGATTTTTGCTAATAACTATTTTCTATTCTGGCTGTAAAATTTACCTACTTAATAATTTTCCGAAACTATCTTATGTAAGATATACAAAGGGCCTAATATGTTAGTATCATCAGTTATTGTTGCAAATAAACGCGTGCAGCACCTGTGGTGTCACGTTTTGAATGACCGATGAGTTCTTTACAAATTAAACTTGCGTAATTTCCTCTTGTTTTTAACAACGGAAACCACTTACCGTCAAGTTAACCATGTCCTCGTTTGATAAAAACTACTAAAAAGGCATTAGCTCAACTCTTTTAACCTTTTTTTCAACTAAAACTATTTGTTACGCTTAGTTTGAAAACTGACTTTAAACATGAAAGTTGAAAGCCACTCACTAAACGCGTTGTTGAAAAATTTCGTCTTTTTCACGTTGTGGCCGTATTTTAAAACTGTTGTGACAGCTTATTTATTTAGTTAAAGTCTTTTTAATCTCATTTGGCTGTAGGAAAACCAAAATAAATGAAAATCCAAGGAGCTTAGATGTTAATTAAGATTATGTTTGCTTATATTAAAACATAATTTTAAAATTATAATGCAGAGTCTAGCTAAATCTAAAGCATCTGATAAAATAAATTGTATTTAGTGCTCAGATTTAAATATTCTCTACATAGAATTTTTAACAGAATCGCTTTTAATTAAAACTATTTGACTAATTGCCAAAATACATACATCAAGTCTGTGAAAATATGCTAATATTGCTATAAAGCCTTTTGGTTCACAAATGGCTTTTTGTTCTTATTATATTCTTTGTCTCTTTGCTTGCTAATGGTTCTTTCACTTCTAGAACATTAATTAATACGTGTATCGTGGTTTACATCTCCCAATATAAGCCTTAACTCCCAACAATAACTACATATTATAAAACAAAGTCCCTCACTGCTACTGTCTATCTGTAGTCGCGATAAACTTCAAAAGTACCGAACGGATTTTCATACGGTTTTCACCAACAGATACAGTGATTCATGAAGAAAGTTTATGTATAATTCATTAAGGTTTTGTATACATTTGCTGAAATGTGACGCAGATTGTTGAAGATTTCGGAAAAAATCATGTCAACTGGGAGCTTTACTGGCGTGCGCCGCATAAACTAATAGAGTTAACTATATGAAAAAAGTGTGTGGAGGAACGGGTGTTATGTCCCTCTAACACAAAGGGAGGATCCTCCGACCAGGCAAGGTGATCATGCCTGGCGGGCCGCGGCCCAACGGTTGATGTTGGGAAGTTGTATATATACTAATCGGCGCGAGAACTCTCATAGCGCTATGCAGGATTAGTAAGTTGTAGATGATGTTGGAGTATGTTTCTTTTTGCTGTATGTGGAAGTCGCCACAAATGTATTGCATAATTATTTCTTTTCAAACTATCTATTAACTATGTCAGGAAAAAATGTACGCATATATATACTCTGCTGAGAAGCTCTGGCGGGTTGCTAGTATTTTATATATTCACTAGCAACCCACCCCGGCTTTGCACGGGTAGCAGAGACATCTTCAACAATCATCAACATATTTCAGCCAATTTACACAAAACCTTAAGAAATGATATACCTAAACCTATTGGTGAAACACATAGAAATCTAAATAAGGTAATAGAAGTGCTATGAACGCGTAAACTTGTCGCCGCGCTGGTGACTCAGATGCCACCAGTGCGCAATGTTACACTCAGTTACTCGTGAAACTTTGTCTCGGCAAGTGCGGTTGTAAAAATGGTGTTTTGCAGTAGTAGACAAATTGCCGCAGTGGGCAATGGCCCACTGCGGCAATTTGTCTGCTACGGATAATTACACTAATCAAGGGATAACATTTGGATAACTTTCATCGGCAAGTGTTTTCTATTGGTTTTTTTAATGTTTTTGATAAAAGTACATTTTAAAACATAACTCTACCAATAAATGGTACGACTGGCATAGTTTGGGGTTTTATTTCTACTTACTACTTACATTGCCCGTTGTGTTGGATGCTATCCGACAGTTTGGTTTTACAAAAAGAAATGTACTCGTATAACGCAATGAATAATAGTGTTGGCTTTAGCATTTCTAGTGGCTCGGTCACAGAGAATCGTCGCGAGTTAGAGATGTGCTAAACGATATTAGGATACCTACAGTAGTACTCACAAACTGTACATTTTACATTAAAAGATAAAAATGAAACATGAAAAATTGTTTTCTTAAGTGAATAAATTATTTTATTGGTTTATTTCGTTTATTTTAGATTCCCGTAGAATGCAGATACGAAAGACAAGTGGATATAACTTATTTGTTGATTGATTCATTTGATTCATTTTACGGAGGATGACTTCAATATATCAACAAAACGACGTCCTCTGTTAAAATCTGCAGTAGGTACCTACAAATAACATAATGAACTTGTTCAATGTAGTAAGTTCAGGTTTATATTGTTTTAACCGATTTAATAAAAAAGTAAATAAATACTTTGCAATGCGAGAATAACGTGAAGTTTGTTTTTTTTTAATATTTGATGACATACATTTTCACCAATATGATCAGTTCACGACTGACAACCACGTCATTCATTTAATTAAATGTGATATCCGCCTTAATTGTTACGCAAAAATGCAATTGAAATTGTTCCAAAAAGACAGTTATTTAATGAATATCTTCATTTTACAGGACAGTAATTTTTAATACTTCATCTTTTTATAATTTTTGTAAAGAATAAATTATATTTAACAATAAAGCACGGACCCACTAATAACTTTCTTCTATTATTCCTTGGTTCCCTGGTATTACGGTATTACCTGTAGTCAAACCCTAGTGTAGATTACGCAATCACTACCACAAATGCAGAATCTATGATCCTTGTGTGAAGTGAGCGGACCAATACGAAGTAATATCAATCTTAGTGAATACTCATAAGGCTTAGTTCAGTTTGGATAACATTCTCGGTGCATATGTACGCGTGATTGTGTAGTTATTATTTGTGTATGTAGATGTAGCCCCGCCCTGGTGACATGCGTTCTCGATAGATCTCATCGCTACATACCATTTCTATTACCTTATTTAGATTTCTGTGGTGAAACATCATGAAAATCCGTTTAGTAGTTTTTTAAGTTTATCGTAAACAGACAGACAAACAAACGCGGCGGGGGACTTTGTTTTATAATATGTAGTGATGTTTAAATTAAAGTTAGAGGGTACGGACTTCTCGGCAACAGACAGTTCGAGTTACAAGATAAGTGACCCTGACCTTCTACAGCTATCACTTACATCTTTACTTCCATCTTTTTAAGCAATATCCTTTCCTTCCATTGCCTTCCCTTCTTGCCTACCGTTCCCTTTTAATATACTCCCATTTTTTCCATCTTATTTCCCAAAGTGCCCGGTTAGCGGCTTGGCCCCTATTATAGGGGATCATCGGAAAACCTGACGTTGGAAATTCCAACCCACTCCACAGCTTTTTCTGACAAAGCTTTTACAGTGCAAGCTGCACGTCTATCTTCGTCGTCTTGCTAGAAGCTATCAGACGGGCAAAGTCACTAACTATTTTCCAAAAACTCGTCAAGGATCACTACCTATCTTTGTAATAACCTATACCTATGTATATGTTTATCTATATTTATGTGTATATATATTTATATGGGTATGTATGTATGTATGTATGTATGTATGTATGTATGTATGTATATATGTATGTATGTGTGTATGTATACATGTTATTGTTTTAGTAAGTAAGACTAATGTGCACCACAAGTTACCTATTACTATACAGTATAGTCCATCAAAGATTGTCTGGAAGAGATCGCAGACTGCGATAAGACCGCCCATTGTATGCTACTTAACATTGTATGTTGTAGGTATCCTATTTTTGGTGTACAATAAAATATACTCTATCTATCTATCTATCTATAGTTGGGAAAATGTGGGTGTTCAATACGCCTCTGCCTACCTCTTGGGCTATACAGGCGTGAGTGTGTGTTCATATGCGATGTTAAAGTAAATGTTGCCATATAAAATTCTCTTGCATGCAAATGGTAACTGTGGTAGTTTTTGATGTTCGGTACCATACACTTCAAATGACATGTCTATCCTTGATATGGACTAAAAGTAATAAGTATTTGAATATTTGTACTTTGAATGAAATTAAATCAATAATTATAATGTTGAAGTAAAATATAAGCATCTGTTTCCTCTTATAAAAGTTAATCATCCGAGAAGATTGGATTGAAAGAGAAGTTGGATTTTAATACATATTTTAAAAAAAATTGAGCCTTTTCTAATATACTTAAGTACTTCTCTCATTTTGTTATTTATTTTTAAATATTACCTACTAGTAACGTTGATCACGCATGATTAGTAGTCTTTTTATGCCCTCTAAGATAAATGCTTATGTTATGAGTGGAATAACGTCGCTCGGTAGTAGCGTGGGGTCCACGCAAGTCGACACCTTAGCTATTACGTTACGGCCACTTTTTGTATTGACTGATTGATTTATTTACATAGGTATATGGGTATTATCTCGCTATCAATTCAACAACACAAAAGTCTTTCGCGACTCCAACGTCGCGATCTTGATGGCTTCTCTTCGAGAGTGCATAGGTACTTAAGTTATTTCTATTCCAACTGTAGGATGAAGATACAAAGAATAAAGTTATAAAGAATGTATATTGACTCGAATCTATTTCGTGGTACAAAGCTTTACTCTCAGAGATATTTCTTTTATATTTTTATGTTTATGTAAACTTGAAGACTCTAGTTGCTTGTTAGGAGTAAGGAGCAATATCTCTTTCCATTAAAAAATCTATAACTTTGACTGCCTGATAGACTTGGCTATCTGTCCATTAGCAAAAGTTGGCGCTTATTTTAGTTTTTTTTAAATGATAGTAGGTTTTTAATGCTGGTTAATTTTGAGTTGCAACACAGAATATGCACCGTATGTGGTAGATGACAATGATCTAGCATTCTATAACCTGCGACCAAAAATATAACTTATCGAACCTTTATCTCTTCATTTGGTCAAATTTTACAGGAGGAAGATCAAACTATTTTATTAAATAACTAACTACAAAACATAGACAAACAGCTTTGTTTACATTTAAATATTAACTGTCCATAAGTTTGTTGTAAATATTATGCTTCTTAAACATGTGTGATGGATTTACGAAGTACGTAGTTTTATTTGCTGTAAATAGAAAAAAAACTAAAAACAAACTTAAACTATATAATATATATAGTCGTGTCTTGGTCTTTAACATAGACATATGTATATACGATATTGGATTTGTTTCATGTTTATTGTATAAGCACGACGCACTGATTGGCGTGTGCACACCTTCATTGCAGCGAAGTGACTGAATCATAAACAGCGCAGCGTCGCCTGCGTCGCTCTCTAGGTACGCTGCGCCGGCGCCGTCCGGTCCGCTCCCCCCACGTGCGTGAGGTAGTGCGGTGCGTATTTTCAAGGAACAGATACACATGCCACTAAAAGAGTGTGCACACTGTATTCATGTATCGATTTATTTAACTATTGTGTGTATTGTAATGTTTAATTATTCGAATAATCTGCTTATGTGTTATTTATCTTGTTTATTTTTGTTTAATTCATGTTCCCGTATGTATAGTATAGTAATAATTATGGAGTATGCTATCCTTGTATATATAGAATAATTATGGTCTGCAACTGTCTTTACGCATGGCGTCGTTTGGGCCCAATTGAAAATCTGCGTCAGGCTTTCGCCTGATGGAATGCTGAATTGGGTCCGTTTTTTGGCAATAACGGTAATCACAGCTGCAAAATTGTTTATATATTTTTTATTTTTGTGTTGACCGTAAACTTAATTGACACCGACGCGGTTTAAAAAGGAGCCACTAATGTATGTATATATATTATACACATGTGCGTCACATAATTTTTGCCTTTGAATATTTTAAGGGGCTAATGTTCAAATGCAACCAAAGACAAGACCTGCCTTTTGATTATAATACTCATCTGTATACAATGTATTGAAACATTTATTGTGGTATTGTGCTCTCGATTCCAAGTGTGTTCTGCGAGCTTTGCCAGGCGACATGGGCCAGAAAGTTATCGAGAATTCCATTCAGAAGTGATTTATATTCTTATTTAACAATTGATTTAGTTTTTGCTTGTCTCACCTTTATTCAATCTTATTTCGCGAAAGGCGAAGAAAAGTAGGACTGCTTGAGTTGTTTTACGGTTGAGAAAGAACCTCCATCCCATAAAACTTTGCAGCTAATAGCCAGTATTAGCTTCGATTTGTGTAGCTCTTCGTGGAAATTTAATAAGGTAAGCCTATTGGTTTACCCTACTTGGTAACCCTATTGGTTAGTAGGGTTCCTAAATTTCCTTGTGTTCAGATAGTTGATTTCACGATCTGCCTCTAAAAAAAAGTCTTCATAGAAGGGGAGCCCACGATGTTAAATGTGTATTTACTCCAGCGTCGTTGGGACCTATTGGATTTTGAAGATTAGATGGTAGAAAGAAAAAGAGTTCAGGCGATGTATCCGTTTCATTGGTGGGGGGAGCTTCTACAGGTTTGCAAAGATGTAAAAAAAAATAGTAAAATGGACTTACTCTAGCGTGTCAGATATTAATAGTGTAGATACCCCACATGTCTCTGATAATGGGGGTAGGTTAATCTGCCCATTTGCATGGTGGGGGTGTTCGTATGGAAGGGTAGAAAATTGGAAAAATAAAATTTATTCGAGCGCGTCAGATATTAAGAGGGGATGTTAAGTACACACCCATTCAATAATGTGACGATTCGGAAGTGACGCAAGCTCACAGCGGCTTTTTGAAAATGCAAAAAAAAATCGCCGTTCCGACCAAGTTGAGCGCGTCAGATTTTCATACAGATGGTTCAGCTTAATGTTCTAGACAAGCTGACCCATAATCTGACGAATATTTGGAGGGATTCTCTTAATCTGACGATTTGAAAAAAATACATGTATTTTTATCATTAAATGTTAGATACTCACTCACTCACTCACTCATCTACTGACAAATCACGAAATCTGGAAAAATACTTGACCTATAAAAATGAAACTTGGCAGGGAGGTAGTTTATGAGTAACAGAAGTCAGCTAAGGAATGATTCTAAGCTAAAAACAAATTTTGTTAATTTACGAATACCATTTAAATTCGAAATTTCTTGAAAAACATATTCCAAAGTGAATTGTTTAGATTAATCAATATATTAAGCGTATAAAATCGCGGGCAAAAAAAAATAATAGTCGTATAGTAGCAGGTACAAGTTGTTTTTATTACGTGTGTGAAAGAATGTATACCGCTTTTTTTTTACAGAACTGATCTGTGTTTTTATGAAGACAAAGTAGGTTTTCATTAATAAGCCACAGTTAGAATGTTTATTACAATAAAAACTTTCGTGAGTGG
This sequence comes from Callimorpha dominula, assembly GCA_949752705.1. Classification (NCBI taxonomy): domain Eukaryota; kingdom Metazoa; phylum Arthropoda; class Insecta; order Lepidoptera; family Erebidae; genus Callimorpha; species Callimorpha dominula. Next base: position 26,268,142 of record OX456992.1, read on the forward strand.
TATTCATATTTATTAAAAACTATACGGTTTTACTCACGTTTGTATTTCGGGGATGCCCGACTAGTTTCGGACCCGACGGGGGCCCTTTCTCAAGGAGTGAAGCGTCCTGCCGCGACGGTATCAGGCGTCACACTGGATTTACAACGCTGCCACCGGTTCCTTTGCCTTTCGGAACGTGCGGATGTAGACAGTTGCGTTTTCGTTGCGTTGTGTGATGCGCTGTTGTTACCAACATCCACCGCGGTGCACACCATACTAACCGTATCACTTTTTATAAGTCTCAAACTCACTCAACTCACATCCCATGAGACAGATCTGACAGACCTTATCCCCCATCTACATCCGCTTACATAAGTTTGTAACCTTCCCACTGCGTTGCGTCACGCTCAAATCGTCAGATTATAATGTACACTTGTCAGCATGTAATTAACCCCCCTTATAATAATCTGCCGCGCAGGAGTAAATCTAAAAAATCCCTTAATGGCCTCCCCTACTATCAGTGCTTGTACAATTGGATCCTTGGGAGGTAAAATGCGATTTAGAGATTTTCTGAACACATTCAAGACACTAGACCTATTTCGAGTTGACAGTTCTGGTTGCTCTATATCAGACTTCCATACACGCTCTGTGTTCTCCGGTTCACTCGATGTCCTGAGTAGACCGACACGTGGTAGAGTAAATGTTGAACACGTCGTCTCAAATTTCCGCCAGCTCATTTTGAATAGTTGCAAATGGAATGCAGAACAAGTTCTGCATTCCATATGTTGTATTGAAAACAAAACTTTCGTCTAGCTTCGGTTAAAGAATCGTTATTGCAATAGTAATCGCGAACGCAAAGTGTTCCGGTAGACGACGCCATGGCACAAAATTGCTATTAGTCGATCTCACGTTTAGTACAATCCCTGCCCGCGTGGAAGTTTTATTTATTATATTATTATTGTAATCTATCATCGCGCACAGAGAGCTCTACTTAAAAGTGATGATGTTTAGACCTTTTAGATATCCTACTATCCAACTTTTTGATGAACTACAGCTGCTCACTGTGAGATATCTATTTGTATTACACACTATTTCCAGAAAGCACCCCTCTCTGGTGTATAACTCTAGTCATGCTAGAAAACGTCGTACATATCATGTTTGCCCAATCCCGACTTTCGACTTTTTCTTGCGTGTCATTTGTACAATGTCATAAATAAGTCCCGCAACCTATTTTCTGATTAAATATGGCCTAATGAATAATTTAAACTTGTAATAAACTATAATTGTAACAACAATCCACTAACTGTTTTATTTTCTTTTGTATGTTCATGCGATAACTCTGGTACCCATACCTCAGGTTAAATCTTACCTTGGGTACCAGAGTTCAATGAAATGTTATGATGTTATAACACCTTGATATATGTTCACCTGGATAGTAAAATAATGGCAAATATAAATTATTATTGTATTATTTAGGCACGCATTTATATAGCAACAATTTGTTTTTGAGTGAGAGTTGAGATTTGTTATTTGGTTCTGTTGGCCCATAGACAACCACTTGCTAAATAATTTGGAATAAATATATTCTCTTGATGGAGTGGTATTCCATTTAGAGTGGCAGGGGGACATGTTCCTTTCCTGTTAGTGAAAGTCACCTGGACGGATTTAGTTTCGTTGGCTTTGATTCGCCAGTCTTTAAACCATTTGGATAGATGATCTAGACTAGTTGGAAGTTTTGTGTAGCAGCGTCCGGTGAAGTGTCAATTAAAAGAATCTCTGTGTCATTAGTAAATATTCCAGTGACCACGCCATCGGTCGTCGGCTGTGAAAAGCAGGTACAGCGTTGGGCCCATTACACTGCCTTGAGGTACTCTAGCTTGGATAGTAGTCCGCACGGAAATAACGATATTTTTAAATTTTTAGAGTATTGGTTCATGTGATCATCTGCTAAAACAAAGAAAACACTTCTTTCTTTGTTTGAACAGATCATTAAATTTCTAAATTTTAACACAACTCTCTGTCTTAAAATGTAGAAATAAAAAAAATTAACATTACTTTCACTGTCACTATTTCGATCTAAACCTGGCTTATATCGTGAAGAATTGATAAGGATGTACGCTCTGCTTATGGCCCAACAATTTCGCTCAAAGCATACTAGGTATTAGCATGGTAGTATGGATATTAGCAACAACAATGCGTCAACAGACGCTTTGTTATCACGTGTTGAATTAATTTATCGTGCCCGCTGCTTTGTGCCTCTGTTGTTTGAGATGCCGGGGTAGACTTCTGGGATTTAGGAGACTTACCAAATACCTATATTAAGAGTATTATGTATTATTTATGAGTATCATGATCTATCTCTTTTGTATTTGGAATCTCACTCTTATGGGCAGTTTATATTATTTTTCTTCTACTTAAATTTTGATGAAAATGACATTTATTTAATTGGCATGTTAATGACGATAACCATAATCTCACGATTATTTTGTATTTTATTTTAGTTGTATTTCAATTTACTATTCTACTATTTATTTTACTAACAAAAGTTCTTAATTCTACTAATTTAATGTGAGTGGTGGTTACGTAAATAAATAAATTTAAAATGTCGATTTTCCAATTTCGAAGGTTATATTTTAGCTTAAGCTAAGCTAACCTTCTACCGACCATTACATACTGAAAAAATATAAAGTAAAATCATGCCACTTAAAACTTTCTTTGATTATATATGACATATATATAATCAAAGGCTAGTAGACACTTTTCTTTCTATTTTTTTTTCATTATAATTTTTATCTGACTAAATTGGAGATTTATGCTATAAAATTTGTTAACAATTGGGAAAGATATTGTTTGAAGTCGGTTAAAAACTAAAAGGTAATTTATAATAAATAATTGTAACTTAAAATAAATAACATCACATTTTAGTTGCTGAAATAGCTAAAATGGTTTAATACATCTTTTTTTAAACTTAAATTTCAATATTATAGATCAACACAATGTCACCGCAAGAAAAGTTTGCTCTGTCAAAAGTGAAACAAATCATTACTACATATTATAAAACAAAGTCCCCCGCCGCGTCTGTCTGTCTGTTCGCGATAAACTAAAAAAATACTGAACGGATTTTAATTCGGTTTTCATCAATAGACAGAGTGATTCAAGAGAAGGTTTAGGTGTATAATGCAAAGTGGGGGCGGGTTACTAGTAATATATAAAAATAAACTGGTTAGCGTAACTAAACTGATACATTAGTCGGCGCCAAACACTTAAACAAGATAATTAATAAATACGTATAAAATAAAGTGATGACATCGGCGACACGGCGGCACTACCCAGTTGTCGATAGAGATGTCGCCCGAGGAGTTATTGTTGTGTGTTTCGCGGAACACAGCAACATAAAATTAATCAAAAGCTGTGGGACGACTGAGACACGAAAGTACGTACATTCCTGTAACTTTCAATAAAATCTTTGCATTCATCGTTTCCATAATAATTCTGTTAGCTTGACAACTCAATTTGTCGAATAACTAGCTTCAAACATAAAATAAAACATACGAAGCTGAATGATTGTCTGTAAAATATACCAAACGAGCCATGGTTTGCGTGACCGCTGGGATTAGGCACCGACATTTTCTATTCAGAGGCACCGTTGGCGAAATGCATAACGCAATTTGTAAATATGGAAAATAAGTTTTAAATTTACGATGTTTTCTATATTACCACGTATATTGCTGTTGCGTTAAAAGAGTGGCCGTGAGTTTGTTTGTCTGATTTGTTCTCACGAGGTTTAACTACTTGGAAGTGGGTGGGTATAGATTGACTGTGGCAGATAGCGATCTTACCTATAATTTATGAGACGGTATTATTCATTAACCGACGAAAAAACGGAGGAGGTTCTCCAGTCATCCCGTATATTTGCTTTTTTTTTGTATTAGCTGTAACTCAAGAGTTACAAGTGCGTTGTCGGTGTTTAAGGTGGGAGTAGGGGAAAGGGGGGAAGAGATAGAGTGCGGGTTGGGGAGAAAAGGGAAAGAAGGGGAGAGGTAAGTGTTAGGGCCTCCGGTAACCTCACTCACTGGGCTAAATACAATGCAAGCATTGCTTAATTGCTGGTTTTCTGTGAGGCCGTGGTATCACTCCGGTTGTGCCGGCCCATGCGTGCCGAAGCATGGCTCTCCCACAGAAGTAAATAGAAGCTTGATTTTTTTCAGTTTCAAAGGACCTTATTCAATGTTAATGTCAACTTGATACCTCCACGCGTTTCTGAGAATAAGTTTGTTGTCAGACATACAGGCAGATGATAGTGATCCTGTAAGGGTTCCTTTCTTTCTTTTAAGGAACGGAATTCTATAAATACTCGGTATTCACCGTATCGCAAAACTGGTGTCTATGTGTGTCAAAGTTGTATAACTAAATTTCCGGGAGCATCGCCATATTAAGTTGCAGCGGGTCTCATTTCAAGTAATAAAAGTGAAAGTGAATAGTTATTCTTCTCGTTGAATTAATTTTGTAAATTGGATTTTAGATTGAGATGCAATTGCCTTATAAAAATATTTGTAACTCTGCCCGGTAACTCAGAAAGGAATCGTTACCGTAACCTAAGCTCGTCTAAAATCATATTTGCATAACCGACCTTATAAAATCTTAAACTTGTATTAAGTTTAGATATTTATAGATATTTGAGATCATCAGAAAATTTAACGTTGGAAATTCCAACTCATACCACAACATTTTCTGACAAATCATTTGCAGGGCAAGCCGCACGCCTGTGGAATGCATTGCCAGAAGTTATCCGACGAGCACAGTCACAAGTTGTTTTTCAGAAACTCATCAAGGATCATTACCTTTCTTCGTAAGAACCATATATTATAATTATATGTATGTGTAGTGTACGAATATATGTGTGTATGTATATTTCTTTATGTATATGAATGTATGTGTATTATTTAGATAATAATAACAAATTAGTAGACTTAAATAGACTGATATTTATAAATTGTACATTTTTCTTACTATTTTGAATTGTTGTGCACCGCGAGTTACCTACTTCCATACAGTATAGTCCATCCTAAGGTTGTCTGTAAGAGATTGCAGACTGCGATAAGACCGCCCATTGTACTGATACTTTATATTCAATTTCTAGTTTGTATAATACTTGGTGTGCAATAAAGAGTACCTATCTAACCTATCTATCTAAGTTTAAGATTTTATAAGGTCGGAAGACAGGTAAGGGGCAATGAAAAGATTCAGCCATCTAAAGAATAGCTCCTACTTCTTTGAAGTTTTATTTTACTAAGGTTACTAAGGTTTCAAAACAAAGATATCTAAGCGATCTTGCTTTAGCTATATTGCGATGATCTACTTGATTATTTGGAATATTTTGTTTTGTTCTGCGATAATTATTTTCTACCTAAGGGGCTGTTTTTATTGTGCTTCCAAAAAGTTCAGGGTATGATTTAGGAATAACATTATTGTTTGTTGAGGAGACGTTAAAAATATGTCAAACAGTTGTGAAAATCCGACAAAGGTATAACCAGAAATTTAAATACATAACTTTACTAAGTGATTATACGGATGGTCCCTATCAAAGGAATCATAAAAAAAAACACTTATAAATCTGTAAAACCTTAAAAAAAAACCTGAAAATATCAGCAAGTTTTCCTGCAGACAATTTATTTATTTCCAGCCACGTCGTTGATGCCTGAGTTGACCATAGAACTATCTCAATCACAATCATTACTTACAGAATCTTTACCAATATCGCAACCAAATTTAATTAGTCCGTCAATAGTACCACAACTTACAACTACTCAATGAAATAGTGTCATTTCTAAAATATAAAAGTTATCATAAATAATGAATCAACTTACCCTTAATCGGGTGCGAGAATGTGTAACACTTGGTTTAAAAGGAATGAATGATTTATAGAAAGATAATACCAGGCATATCAAACATGTAAAAAAAAGAGGGGTGGAGGGGAAAGGGTTGTTTTTGCGGTGGGAAATTCATTCCCATTGCCCGATAAGCGCTGTTAGTAAATCCTGCAAGTGTACTTGTCCGATTAATGACCCGAAATGTTACAGAAATTTCACCAATACATAATACTAGTGTTAAGTCGTGGGTTTGCTTGGACATTTTTTTACGAATTTCAGATTTTGAAATATTGTTCAAATAAAACATTGATTGCGACGTGGAATGTATCGTAGTAATGTGTGGTAGCAAAAACGATCAAAATATAAAAATATGCATAATGTAAACATTTAAAACAATTCTTCGCACATAACGCCACTTTAGAAGTAGTGCAATCTTATGCGAATTATATGCAAATCCTTTAACAATTTAATATATATATATTGAAACTATAAAGGGGTATAATGTGGGTAAACGGGCAAAGGGAATAATTTTCCCACTTATAAAATCAAACATTATGCGAACAAAATCAGTAAGTACACTCTTTAAATATAGTCAAATAATTAAAAATACAATCTAACTTCACATTATAACAACAAAATTCTACTTAAGAGATTTTACACCGAACAATTTAAATTATCTTTGTGAAACGTACTTAAAATTGGCGCGCTCACGATCAAAAAATCTGTCTGACTTTGACACTCGCCTAATGTCCCTAGGTGACATTTAGGTAATAAATGTGGCCAGCTTAAAAATTGGAATTTACATCTAGATCTATGTTTCCGGATTGTATTCTCGATAGTGCTGCCTGTTACCCAAAAACAACGTTTTATAATGCAGTACATGATGGGAAATAATTTCCCTCAGCCTTATTAAGGGTTAAAAATTGCGTGGATAAACTTGTTTGTTTATTCTCTACTAGAAAAAAGAAAAATGTTCGATCAAAAATGCTTCCACTTCATTCATGCTTGCCAGTACCTGCGGTTTACCATTAACTGTATATGTCAAATGAATTTCATAAACGATTCTACAAAATAGTAAAAGCATCCGATAAAATATTGTAAATAATAGCTAAGCTTGAAATATGCGACGAACGCCAATTAAAAATCGGCAAAAAAGTAGGTGGAATTTTACAATATCAAATTTTAGATTTGAGTAGTCATATAAAGTTTTTGAAAATTTGTTTAGGTTTTGGTGTCTGGCGCTGGGTTGGCACCAAACAAAGTGTCTGATAATAAATGACGTGGCTTCTAATATCCTCTCGAAGATAATATAAAAAAGTTACGCTTCATACCATGACGAAAGTAGGTCAAAGCCACCGTGACATGACAAAGTTCATACTCGGTTACTGCTCCTACCTCAGTTGGTTCCAAAAACAGAAAAACTTTCAGCTTTTATAAAATGACGGAGGTCTGGAGATCGCGTGCAATTTCGTTCCATTATGGCAGGTTTTCAATCGTAGGATAGGATAGGGGAAGCCAAAGCGCGGTTATCTGCTGACCGTGAGCGTCACGCAGTGCCAAGTGAAAGGAAGTCACACCTAGGTTTTGTTCTTACATATATGACCGATCGGTCTCTCGCATTAATGTGCTTTTTATTAAACGATGAAGAAACTGAGGACGTTCTAAAGTCAACCCGTATATTTTTTTTTATGTGTAATTATTTTTTTATTGGATAGGGTATACTTCGAAGTTGGTCCCATTTCAATTTCAATTTCAAATAAATATTTAAACCCTAAGGGTGGAAAAATAGGGGATGAATGATTGTTCACCTATTGACTTTTCCCTTGTGAACAGCTTCTGTTGAAACTTAACATACATAATGTAGTTCTAATGAAACTGCAACATGACTGAGATCTGTAGTTGAGGAGGTGGCCGAGTGAATCCTGTAGGAAACCTTCCAAGCGAAACCGTTGCACTCACGCTCACGTGCGGACCCTAAGAATTTCCGCGGGTGGAGGAGACGGGTTTATGTTCTTTATCCGCATGTGAAGGGTGTGCCTGGACATCGCCCAGTTAGTAGACGGAGCCCACTTGCGACCAGCGGGCTGATTATAGGCGCTGTAAGGCACACCGTATGGTTTGAGTCTGATATACGCCCTCACCGATATCCCGGTGGGTGAACTCAGCAATCAACACGATCTTTTTTTGTACGCTCCAAGGTATTTCACTGGAGGATTCCCCACTTTCAGGAAGAGGTGCAACACCTATTATATGCGACATATTGTTGTTTTTCGACATAAACGCGAACGAAGTCGAGGGCACAGCTAGTCCTGAATATAAGCATGGGGCTGTTGCCGCTATGAAAATTTCCTTAAATTGGCCTTTGCTACGATTTGCTGAAAATTGCTATAAAAATAGGTATGCCGTAGTTGCCACGATATAATATATGTTAATATTATGCATGGATTTTAAATCCTTCGCCGATAATTCTTTTAACATCGAATGTTTGCCAAGATTGCTCTAACGTATCATCATGAATTTTTGCATAAATGTTGTCAAGGTACAGAAAAATAGCGTGTTGTAGTATTTGAAATGCACTTTTGGCAGTTAGCCATCTATTAAATTATTAGTGAAGTTACAGTTATTACTCTTTTGGGAGTGTAAAATGAGTAAAACCTCATCCTCCGCGCCTTTTCCCAACTAAGTTGGGGTCGGCTTTCAATCTAACTACGATACGGCCGCACTTTGAAAATGAGTAAAAAGCTATAATGGAATTTTTTAAGTTATTACTCTATTTGATCAAAGATGCGGATGGATAAAAAATGGAGAATAATATGGCGGCTCTATTCATGGTCATTAATAACAAGCCTAGCACATGTAGTGATCTAAGCACTACCATTATTTCAAGTCGCACATGAAACACACGTGTGTCTAAAATGTATTAACTGACATGTGTTTGGTGTTTATCATGTTCAAATGCATGCTTAATGTTCTCTGTTATGCTTATTAAAGGTTTATGTGATTCCCACATGGACTAAAGTTTGTGTCATCCACAAACAGTTTTAAATATAAAAATAAAACATAATATTTAAGTAGAATACAAAAAGACATTTATTTTAATAATCCTTATTATTACCCCTCCGTGCCTCAGAGAGCACGTTAAACCGTCGGTCCCGGGTGCCATACGAACATCTGTTTACGGGTAGTTGGAGCCTTAAAAAGTCCGACAACCTGGTCTAACTACAGAACTTCGATATTGCCTAGTACTTGGGTTGTGGAGGTCTGATGGCTGGTCTATCGCTTCACGTAAAATATCAAAGTTTGACCGTATCGTAGTTAGACTGTAAGTCAACCCCCAACTTAGTTGTGAAAAGGCACGGAGGATGACGGAGGATGATAAATCCTTATTTCTTGCCCTGGGTTCTACACTTTCGTGAGACTAATTTTGTTGATTTCTTGACTGAATAAATTCAATTATACTATAATATTAATTGAAGTATTGTAACTTTTATATAAAATGTATTTATTCTTATTATTTTAAATTATTATTAGGCGAATCGTCTGCTTGTTTCCCAGCGCGCGTCGTTTTGTAATAATAAGCGCTGTTGTAAAAATATCAAAAAGAGTCAGGCTAACTACTTTGTTATTCTGAACACACATGTTTCATTTTCAGAAATTGTTTTGAACGCAACTATTAAAAAGCTTTTTAGCCATATTAGCATGTTTTAGACATACAACAAAAGGAATAAAATAAAACAACAAATTGCTAAAGTACCCCTTTTAACATTTTATGATTCGAAGAAATAGTCCGTTATTAAAACAATCGGAAAGCTATTGTAGTGTGTATGCCTAGGCAAGTAACAATAATATTTTCTGAGGAGGCCGATCCTGAGTTGGTTCTGTTTACTTGTGAGTATTAGTATTATTTCTCGGAAAAGCGTTTCTATGTAAGAATTTTGGCTTTTACCTGGTTAGTGTTAATTAATGTTGTTATGTGCCGATAGTGACGTACCTACGTAACGTGAAATAGTTAGATCTTTGATTTGTTATACACACTAACCATATGTATCTATGTAGTATGTATTGCATGTAATAATGGATGTTCGTGTAATATGAGATCAGTAAACTCTGGCATCGTTTGACCGGTAACTATGAAAACTTGCACATTTATGGAGTAGGTCAGTAGAAGTAGTTTTTTATATTATTCTTATATGTTTGTAACTTGCAAAAACACTTGTGTGCATGTAATGTGGACTCACATTACATGCAGATAATCCGTATTAGATAAATGGGATGTAAGAGAAGGTGTATCAAAAAACCTATACAAATATATTTATGTAGATACTTATCACGGTGCAAAAGTCAGTTCATTTATAATCATTTATTTTATTAGCACTACGCAATCTACAGCTTAAAGTTGAGGTGCTATTAACGCCGAATAAGCATGCCAGGACGATGACGTTTCAGGCTCCGTAATCGCAAGACTGATTGCATGAGATTGCAGGTTTTTGACATTATGCGGTGTTCATTGATATGTTTAAATAAAATGATCTCTTTTCTCATTATGTCCACATTTTTTAACAAAAACTGATAATGATCTGAATCCATTTATAGGTTTTTGGTATGCCATCTCTTACACGATGAAATGTGCCCTAGATCCTGCTAATTGTAGTGCTTACTAAATGTGTAATTCGGGACTCAATCGTGATAATATTTAAAAGGTACAATACGTCTTAGTTACCTGACGTTTCGATCGAATTGCACCGATCGTGGTCACGAGTGGACTGATGAGAACTCAGCGACGCGCGACGCCTCCGTGAAGTGCGAGTTTCGGCAACTACCCGCACTTGGTCTTCACTATTTTTATTGTTTTTTTTTATTTTTATTCGTACTTATATTTAAAAACAATAATGGTAGTGCTATTATAAATATAAAAAAAAAATCGATAAATTGATATTTTTTAGGATTCACATAACTCAATGTTTGTTACTGTAATAGCACAGTATATATATACATTATCCTGTGGTAATAGTCCGTGTATTGACAGCAAAAGGCACAGTGTAGGAAGTTTACTCGTTGAAGTTACTTAAAGCAATACCGACTATTACGACTATGTAATTAAGTGCAAACTTGCTTGTCAAAAATAAAATCAACATTGAATTTTCAAAAACAAAAATCGCCATTCTTCGTATCACTCCCGTAAGCTGTTGCGAGATTGATCTCTAAATATGACCGTTTGTTTTGTCTTTGCACTTAGTGGATACTTGAATATGTTCTCGGTTATGGAATAATTCAAGGAGACTAAAACTATAGACACCTATTTGTGACACTTTCATTCTAGAGATCATTTCAAAACCGTCTTGAATATAAGTGCGGTGGAATTTAAAGTCACAAAGGAGAAAAAGGGTTTGCAAGACGATAACTCTTACGCTACCGTCTCCCATTTACTATGCTTATAAAATAAATTTGTGGGAGAGCCATTCTTCAGCACGTTTGGGCCGGCTCGACCGGAGTGATAACACGGCCTCAGAAAACCGCTAGTAACGCAAAGCTTATCATAATATCATTAAGCTATCCCATAGAAAAAAAGTTGAACTATTTACACATAATATATTACTTCACTGTAAATCATCTCCATTTGTCAGAAATTATACAAACCAAACGCTGTGTTTGCTACCAAAATGAAAATTACTTCCTAGTTTCAAACTAATCTCTTTTTTGCTTCACTTCGTAGCTCTACAACTTCCCTCATTAGCATAATGGCGACAGATGCGGTTAGTTATTCGAGAATTGCTTTGCAGCTCAGCCAGCTGGCCTACGGTCTAAACCTAACATTAAACAGTGCCAATACCATATGCTGTTTTGTTTTACACGTACAAAACAATCATACACAACATAATAAATACTACAATAATTATATATAGTCTGACTGAAACATTATACCGATTAAAATTTGAAAAATACCTATGACAGTTTTTTGAACATTATTTTAAATCAGGACGCACGGGTGACAGCACTTAACTTAAAAGAACAACAAATAATTAACGTGGGAGAGCCATGCTTCGGAACGTATGGGCCGGATTGACCGGAGTGATACCATGGCCTCACAGAAAACCGGCAGTGAAGCAATGTTGCATTGCTTTTCGCCACGTGAGTGAGGTTACCGGAGGCCCTAACCCTTCCCTCTCCTCCCCCTCCTGTCCCATGTTCTTACCCTTCCCCTCTCTCCCCTCCTCTCCCCCCTCTTCCCCTAATAGCACCTTAAAAGGCGGCAACGGACTTGTGACTCTTGAGTTCAGGTGCCCATGGGCGGTGGTTAGTCATTTACCATCAGGTGACCCGTCTGCTCGTTTGCCCCCTATACCATAGAAAAATAAAAAATAATAATTGTATCTTTGTACTCATATTTAAGCTTTGAAATTAACATGATACTAATTAATATATAGATAGAATTTAATAAAAATTAATTTAAAAGAAAATACTATTTCAACATAATAAAATTATTCGCCTCTGAGAAGAGACTGATTAAAATGAGACTCCTGTTAAAATAACGAAGAGTAAGTGAGACCAGAACATGAAAGTTTAAGTGCCATGAAAAAAAAAAGACGGGGTTAAACCAGTTTTTTTTGGACTTGTATTTTTTGCACAGCTGAAGTGTTGTTAAATAAACTCGAGTGCAAGTGCTGCACCAATCTGAGGCACTCGTTAATGCATACATAATTTTAGCGGCTAACTTTGTGAAGTAGTTGAAGAAATACAGCTTTTAAAAATAGAGCTGCAGCTGTAAAATATGTCGGGTTGTTTTCGGGTTTTTGCAATAAAATAAAATGCTACAGGTCAACTTTACGTATTTTTTACACCAGTATGTTTTATTTTAATTTTAATACACATTTGTTTTTATACAGTTAACCGTTTCCCGCAGTTTTACCTGCGTTTATGGTTACTGCTCTGCTCGTAAGGGTCGTAACGTGATGTTATATAGTTCAAAACCTTCCTCCATGAAGACTCTCTATCTCTATCCAATACAAAAATAATTTTTGAATCCGACTTTTCGTTCCAGAGATTAACGCGTTTAAACAAAATAATTCTTCAGCTTGATTATATTAGTATAGATTAGCAAAATATCGCTCAATAAGTTCTAACTCATTATATCTATCTGTAAACAGTAACATGTACAACAAGACGAGACACCTATTTACCATAATAAGTAAGGTAAACTCACTTGATATTCTACCGGCCTGCTTTTTGTTGATCAGAAATCTTAAGAGAATAATTAAGTCTTTTTTTCTTTTTGTGATGTCGAGGTGGAAGATCCTCATGGATGTCTCTTCCGTCCTTGGGGGAGGGGCTGGGGGCGAAGGGGTCTGTCGGACTCTTACCGACTAAAAACCACCCCGGTGTTCCACTGCTTGCCCATGAGGCCCATCGGGGGAGCGAGAATCGCCATTGCATTCTTCCGCAAGAATAATTAAGTCTAATTTATCCCACGGGAACCGGTTTTCTGCTCATTTTCTTAATTTTTCGGTCCATAAGACCCTTCTACAAAGTTTTAGAAAACATTAAACAAAAAGAGGAATGACATCGATTAAGTCGTTCTCAAGTTATAGCGAGACCAAGGGATATAGGGATTCGTTTTTATATTTACAGATTACTTTTTATAATTTTATTATTTATTTATTTCTCTTTATTGTACACCTTTCTATAGTAAATAGTGCAAAATAATTAAGTCTACATACCATTTCCGTTTTGGTTTAACATAAAAGAAAATAAATCTAACTAATGATAGTTTAGTAAAACTAAAAAAACTCGCGTTAATAGCGATAGTCTGATGATCCACCTGGCTGCATCACTAAGTCAGTCTATTGGACTTGTCAAAACGAATCATATGAGCCTATGAGCCTAAGCTCGGGGGGTTTACTATCACCTAAACTGAAACACCAAATTAAAGTATTGTCATCCAAACTACATATATATACAAGGCCTTATTTCAATCCGACAACTAGAAGTAGATTAAAATTGACTTCCAAGATTTGTGTGCCTACATAATCTTTTTTTTTCTTTTTTTTTTCTTTTAAAAGACAACTCCCCGCATTAGGAATTACTCCTGTGTCGCGGGGGACTTTACAAACATACAAACAACGGACACAAAGTACACCCAGACTCAGGTGGGAATCGAACCCACGACCTGTAGCATAGCCGTCAGGGTCACTAACCACTAGGCCAACAAGCAAGTCTTTACAAGTGAAGATTATAAAAAAGTGTTTAAAACGAACTGAAATGATTATATCTATATGGCAAGTCATAACCATTTACGAACAATATTAGCGACGTTAGCCAATTCAATCAGCAATTACCTTATCACGATTGTAGTGACCATCATAATAAATTTATATGAATCGATATCAATTTAACATTTCGCCCGACGCTCGCATGTCCCACAGAATCCATTAAGCCTCGTGTAAGTACAAAAGGGTCCTGACATTCTTCCCCTATTGACCTACAGCCATGCCCAATCAGGGTCCATGACGATGCAAAAACTGAGGTACAATCGAACTCATGTCAGGTAATTAAGGATATATGTATGGATTATAGATGTGAACCTAAATTCGATAGAACAAAAAGTCTAGTTTAAAAACGTATTATTTGAAATGACGAAAGATAATCTCGGATTACAGATGAATATTGTTATAACATATATACTTATTCATGGATATTATATATTTAGATATGTGATAATAAGTTTATGATGACATTGTTACTTTGTACTCCATTTACTTTACAATTATAAAATATTATCTTTAAGTGCACCTTCTTCTTCTTTTCTCTGCATCACCCAATGGTTGACTGGTAGAGAATGCCTTAGACATTAAGTCCGCCAATGTATTATGTCTATGGTTAAGGTTGGTAATGGTTAAGTCGTTCTCAAGTTATGGCGTAACCAAGGGAAATACCGATTCATATAATTTTATAATAGTTATGTTGTGCTCCTTATTTTATCTATACTAATATAATAAAGATAATTTTTTTGTTTGTTTTTTTAATAGCGTTAATCGCTGAAACTATCAGTCCGATTTAAATAATTATTTTTGTATTGGATAGAATATTAATTGAGGAATATTATGTAGCATCACGCTACGATCTTTAAAAGCTGAGCAGAGACCATAAACGCAGGTGAAACGGGAACGACTACTATAAGTAGCTTCAAAAGGTATGTTCAATCTACTGGGTAGGAAACAGAAACATTAAAAACATACTACGTGGTACCTACGAGTATAGATAAATTAAATATATAGATCGAAGGTTACAACTCACCACAGTTGACAGTACCTTGTCTGCATGACAATGTTAGTAGTAATTGATACCACAGTTCAGTTGAACCAACTAATTTGATAACAAAACATAACAAATCAACTCCTAGAATAATAGTGTTGTGAATTTGAGTGTTTGGCCATTGTAGGGTTCTGTAGTTGACAACCTAATGTAAGGATTTTTAATGGATTTTGTACAAAATTTTCTTTTTTACCTCTCCAAATACAGTTTATAGGTTGTTCGATTATTACTCGTAAACTTGTTAAGCCTACCTACCTGTGATAGTAGTTTACTTAGTTATAAATACTATACTGTCTATTGCATTAAGCTGGCAGGGAGGTCCAGAAAATTTTCACTTTAAAGCTAAGTATTTCTTAAACGGATTCCTGAATAGATAAATGTTTTTTAACACTAAATATTATATTTGGATTACAGGTTTCTAGTAGTAAGAGTCCCTGAGGTGAGCCACAGACAGACATGGTAAAACTGTAAGGGTTCCTTTTTAAACACGGAACCCTAAAAAATCGACTACCAGTCTTAATACAAATGAATCAAAAATAGGTTAGATGTGTCACAATTTTATTAATTAAGTTTTCATTTCACGAAGATTGCTTGAATATATAAATCTCGCATCACATTTTTAACAAACCTGCTTTCTCTGCGACGCAGTGTTCAGCTTTCATTTTCCTTCATTTTTCATAATCCAAGTCTCGAGCTATTATTACGTGCGTCTAACAATACTCACCTGTCAGAGTAAGTTAATCGTTAGGAGATTACTTACATTTCTCTCCCCCCCCCCCTTTCCACGTTAACAAAACAAGAAAATAATTGTGCCTCGATAAAAATTCTTCGACATTTTGGAAACAATTTCACTCGTGGACCTTTGTCGTTTTCTCAATCTTGCCAAGTTCACTGTTTATACGTCAATCTACTTCTTTCTAAACTGCTCAAGTGTCAAATATGAAAAGTATGCCCTATTTGTTTGGGAAAACATTCAGAAACGATTTTAAACTTATATTTACTTGGTTACGATGAATAGGTAAAGGAAAATTTGTATGTTAAACCGACATTTCGTCGTCAGCTAACTCAGTTCTGTTAGCTAACATAATATATGATTTAGTTGTTACGTTTTCCGATGGAGAGCCATGCTTCGGCACGTATGGGCCCGGCTCGACCGGAGTGATACCACGGCCTCACAGATAACCGGCAGTGAAGCAATGTTGCATTGCTTTTCACCGAGTGAGTGAGGTTGATAATCTAAAAAACCCGTGGTAATACATATTCTTTCTTATTGTGTTAAAGTGAGTATGTCTTCAATAGATAATATTCATCACTTTTTTATCAAAATTAGAAACGTCAAAAAATTATATAGGTAGTGAAAATTGCTTTTAAAGTTTGGCGCTTTATGCCCAGTAGGTAACGAAACTTATTTTCCAACGTTTCGACAGAATTGTACCAATCATGACAAAGGGTGGACCCTTTGATCCTTAAAAATATGAGTCAATTCGATCAAGTCTTGATTTACACATCTAATATCATTATTAGATGTGTTAGTGAGAGTATTACCATTTGTACCCGTGACTTTTAAATTAGGTTTTTTAAGATCCAATCGTAATTGAAACCGAATACAATGATTACTATTTCTTAAATATTGATTCCAAAAGTTGTTAAACTGCCTGACTGTCATCTATAAATATAAAAATGAATCCCTATTTCCCTTGGTCACGGCATCACTCGTGAACGGCTGGACTAAATTCACTAATTCTTTTTTTTGTGTTTGTCATTGTCAGGAGAAGGTTCTTCTGAAAGAAAAAAAATAGAAAAATGCGCGGAAATTTAGAAAATTTCAAAAAACTTAACGACCATATTAACTTTTCTAATGTAACCTTAGTGCTTTTGACATAACTGTCAGTCGTTTGACAGTTGTCTCAATTGTTCAATATTCATAGTTAAGACAGGACGTATGTCGGGCCAGCTAGTATTTTATATATACTCTAAAATGTTTCTTGAATATTTGATGTTCCCGCTGCTGCTCAGACAATTAACTGTAACCAAAATGACGATAATATTACAGTCTAAATATTGGGACGTGGCTCTAATCTCATTATATAGCTCGTAGACCAGAAGGTCACTAAGAGCTAACATACATATAGAAGTTTACGAAATCCATTATTTTCTCTATTAATGTAAGTAAGCTAAGTTATGGCAGAATTTTATAAAGAAACCTACACACATTTATATCTTTTATGAACCCAGTTTGAATTTATTACTTCATGATACAGTGAAATGCCAGGGTTATATTTATGAGAACCACTTATTATTAGAATGATGGTAATTTAAAAAAAAAACTGAATTTCACAAAGTATTATGTTAATGTATATTTTCACTTATTTCCTTTTATTCTACGTAGCTGGAATTCTGTAAACTATTAATAGTTTTACTCGTTATTCCAGGATGCGACGCCTAGACAATCCTAAATGAAAATTTCGTATTGGATTAATTAGATTTATTTATAGACCCTATAAATAAGTGTACAGTGTACACGAACTCGTGTGGGCCCACCCGAGTTTATATATTTTGTTTGGGTTTAACTTGGGGATTATTTACGTTGTAGTTTCATAATTTACATTTGAGAAAATCGGGATGTTATTGTTTTCTGTTTTTTAAAATATGTGTATTCATAAATATTTTATTAACTACTAAAATGACTATAAGAAAAATAAAGTCAAGATTACTAATAATCATAAAACAAGTTGATAAATGATAAATATTATAAACACACACACATATCAGCATTCACGCACACTTACACAGACGCACACCTACACACACATACGCACACACAAACACACACACATATACATACACCCACATAAATACACACACACAAACTGACTGTATCTATTAATATATGGAAAATATTTATTAGCTCTAATTAATTTCAACACTAGATTTAGGTCACGACACCCTCACCTTAAAAGCTTTATTCTAAATGTGCATATTAACAACATATCATTTTACAACCCGGTGGTCCGTATGTGTCGAACGTACAATGATTTATTTATCGGAGCACCATAACACCTTAGACATTTTCGATTGCAAATTCCCGAAATTTAAGAACAATGTTAGACATGTTGTCTCGTGTATAATTGTATATTTGTTTTGTAACATTGTAATAGCTATTTTTAGTATAAATTCATTTTTATTCTAAGTTCTCACAATATTTCATTGTTTTTATATAGATAAACAACACAGTCCTATGTGATCATGCTGTGTACGCATAGTTAGGAACCTAGTTTAAAACATAACTGTTTATTTTATACATTTCAACCTTATTGTACTAAGTTCCGTTTTGTGTACCTAAACTAAATAAATAAATACATTCCACTTAAGTTTTCTTTTTTATTTTATAAGTTTTATTAATGTAATGTAAAATTTCTAAGGGCCTAACAAAATGTAATGACGAATAAAGGGAGGACACTGGCTTCTGTAACACAGTTCTTACTAGTACAGGAGTCAGGGAAATCTACCTGTTTGTAACTATGTTTGTGTCCAACAAATAAATAAATAAATAGATAAAAGTTCAACAGAAGGGTGATCAAAAATATAAGTCACAAGAATACAGCGATACAGCAGAAGACATAACTGCGGTTTGTGAAAAATAATAATTTCCCTTCCATTGCGTTCGCTTTTTATTTCCTTTCTCTTTCAATATACTCCCAATTTTCTGTTTCATTGACTAGCAATGTAGGTCGTAATTATGATAATGTTTGTGCTCGGTGTTTGTGTGCCGAAAACTTAAAACAGTTATATTTATGTTACAATATATTTTAAATAATACGTGTAGAAGTTACATAAGTCACCTGTTCAGGTTATTTTAAGGTTCAGTTAAAAAGCTGTCATATAGCTCAAATGTTGTAACGCACACGCCAATGCACATACGCCTGCAAATACGCAAATTGGAGGCACTGAGCGTACATACTGTAACTTAAAAGTCTTAAAATAAACCGCCATCGTAGTCGACTGCCGTGCAAGCCTCGTTATCCTAATAAATATCATCATTCTATTGATACTCGTATTGAAGTCATGGTAGAATAATAATATTTATTTGGATTGCGGAGCCTACACGGTGTCGTTACGATATTGCCAATAATATTCTATTAATAATATAATCTAAAACAAAGGACATTAATTCATATAACAATGACATTAATAAATCCATTGAATCTATAATAAAATGGCTGGATGAGAGTTATCTCAATATTAATCTAATGGAAACTAAATACATTATACGTGGTTCAATAAGTACAGATACTAAATACTAAAAAATTGTTTTCTTGATAAAATTATTTTGGATTCATCAACGTACGTATCCTTCAACTGCGATACAGTCCTTCCCACATTTCTATTCCATGTGTGTAGAAAGATTTATCTTTGGCTTCAAAATAAGCTTCCATTACTGTGATTATCCACTCTGCTGGCTGCCGATTGGATTCCGGAGTGAAATGGTGAATCCATGTTTCACCTATTGGCACATGCCGACTTAAAAAATCCTTTTTATTTCTATTGAACAACACCAAACAGCGCTCTCTCTCGAATCATTGATACGTTGTTGCTTTTGAGCAATTGTTAGTAAACGTGGCACCCATTTGTAAAAAAAGGTTTTCATGGGCAAAGTTTGATATAAAATAGTGGAAATACTACCAGTGGAAATCTTCACTATGTCAGTTACCTCGGGCACTGTTACCTTCCGATCTTCCTTCACGATTTTCAGGACTTGGTTGATGTTTTGTTGAGTCACTGCTTCATTTAAACGACCAGAGCGGCGTTCAGCATCATTTGTGTCTATACGATCGCGTTTGAAATCGGCATACCCTAGACAAATGGTTGGTTTAGACGGAGCAGATTCCGGATAACATTGTGTACCAACCACGCAACCACTCGATCGCAACTCTGTCTGATCAGCTATTACGCTACAGACGTTTAAATGTATAATAAGTTTTGTGGTGATGTCCACATATAGCTACGTACACACAAAACGTGCTACAGCGACCGAACTACGTAGGAACCTGTAGGAATCCTGCATCGCACAATAAAAGATCTCGCTAGCATTTTGCAGGGTTGCTCCTTGGATATCTTGGTCTTTGTTTAGAAAGCTAAAATTACTGATTTTGTCCTGCACGTGTAATGTGTTAAATTTGTGAGGTTAAACAAATACTTATTTACAACAGCGGGTAAATGTTTCTTACATTTACCCGAGAAGTACGCTTGATCCAGATAGGATTGTTGTATGTAAAGTACCTAAAACTATTTTATACAAATATAACTCCTTAGCATTGTGTGGATATATTTATACTGAAACCTAACTGTATACCGAAAGAAATTAAAGCTTTATATAAACGGTTTCTTTAAA
This sequence comes from Callimorpha dominula, assembly GCA_949752705.1. Taxonomy (NCBI): domain Eukaryota; kingdom Metazoa; phylum Arthropoda; class Insecta; order Lepidoptera; family Erebidae; genus Callimorpha; species Callimorpha dominula. The sequence continues at coordinate 26,288,692 of OX456992.1, forward strand.
AGCTTAGAGGGCGGATTGAGAAAAGCTTTTTTATTCCGTAACCGAATACTTAACTATTTATAATAAACTGTACTAGACATTGACATTGAGTACACACTACTTTAGAATTCATGTTATTCAATGAAAATGTTTGCATGCCCAATTCAGGCAGAACATTTTGCACAGTCGTAAGATTTTTACCATCTTTATAGCAATGTTGTGGGCAAATAAAGATTATTAAGCTCTTTATTTACACAATTATTTAAATTACATTTTTAAATAAACCTTTTTTTATTAAAAGAAAAACAACCCACCGGTATCCGGTACAAGGATCAAGCTACTGCTGTTTAGGGTTCCAGATACAGAAACCTTCTCATAATACGTGTCGTATCGAGAAAGACTGCCTTTTACATCAGGCTGTTATTATTATTTATAGGCCCTTATTCCAGCTGCCTAACGTGAGCCTCTGAAGGTAGTGGTCGAGGTTCTTAGCAGGTGGATTTGGCAAAATGATTGCCAAATCCACATCCCACATGTCAACTAGCGCATGGACCAAATCCAAAGACTTCATTTGTTTTCCTTCTTAAAACATTGTCGTCATGCGGAATGGTGATGTTATGTTTACTACCACTATATCAGACTTATTGGCAACAATACTCCTGTCAATGGTAACTGATACCAGTATAATCAATCTCAAGAACTGGGTCGGTCACATACCAGTAGCACGTTAATTCCACAGTCACAAGATTATACTTAAGAGCAAGTTGCTAATGGATTATTCTGACCAGTTGATTATGTCTATGCAATTACTCGCCATTGGCAAGACGAGGACAATCGGAAATTTTATGTCTGAGGCATTCTCCGGGACGAGGACATAAACGACAAATGTCAATGGTGCAGTTCTTTTAACCTGTGATTACACAAATAAAACCTTCAGCTTCTCCGAAGAGGTCACCGTTATTATCATAATTTGAAGGTACTGAATATCGCTTTTGACTTACAGGAAATATATACATACGTAAAATCGCTCGACCCCTTTCTTTAAACCACCTGATAATGGAAACCCTCGCCATTGGTGATTCAGGGATTTTACTGACGATAATAGCAGATAGCCTTAATCGCGGCCCGGTGTACCACTGGACCTTGCTTAATTTGAGCCCTCGCTTTTTCGCGTTTTCGACACCCAAAAATGTCAAGTAAGGCCTCAAGAAATAATTAGTCTAGCTTGTTTGGGTCTTGGAATTGGCAGATGTAATTTTCAGATGTAGAATGGTCTTTGTGATTTTCTGGCGTTAGATGAAATTTTTTGTAATGGTTTTTTTTTTGTTTGTTTTCCTTAGTTGCATTTTTTCAAGGTAGATTTATAAATATAAAGTCAAATTTAAATTAATTTACACAATTAGTATTTTTACACAATCAATACGTTTATAAGTTTTAACCGGCCAAGTGCGAGTTGGACTCGCGCACCGAGGGTTCCTTAAAATATCAGTTTTCGCAATTTCCCCTTTATCTGTGCTATAAGACGTTGCTTCGTACCAAATTTCAAAATTCTGACTTCGCTTGAAAGTACCCTGTAGGTTTTGATTCCCTTGCGAGCGTCGAAAATTTGCGGCATAAACGGCTGTATCTTTTGATTGCGTTGGCTTAGAAGTTTGATTTTTTCACAAATCCAAGGGACAGTAGACCTAAGTATTTTAAATAAATTCCAGCTTGATACCTCCACGTGTTCCTGAGAAAAAGGGTCTTGAAAGACAAACAGACGGATGGACGGACAACAAAGTGATCTTATAAGGGTTCCGTTTTTTCCTTTCGAGGTACGGAACCCTAAAAAAGATTTATTTTTGCACACAATAGGGGACACTTTTTTACAGAAAATTTTTACAGAAAAAAAAAACGCTCACTGACAACACCACATCTCCACTTGACTAATCGAAAACAGACTGCCTCCATTTATGGTTAAGGCTTGTTTATAAAAACATTTTTTATCACAATCTAATAACAAAATTTATAAGCCAAATTACAAAAGAATGTTTCAGTACTATGTCTGCGCGGTTTAGCTAGATTCTTATCACAGCGGCGTACTAAATCCACGTCAGACGCATACAACACCACTCGCATGCATTTAAAGTGTAGTTTGTCGGTGTATTTATGACCCATAAATGCCTACAATGAAGTTTATCTTTTCAAAACCCATGTTTTGCAGTTAACATTCTGAAAGTTTTCAATCTGGATTTTAAACATTGGTGCTTAAGTATTTCGGTATGAAAAATCGAATATTAACAATTTAGGGCCCGGATTAAGATGGATGTATTAAGTAAATTTTAGATCCATCATCTTAATAATTATAATAGTTTTTAATTTTAAATGTAGAAAGATATCCCAAAAACCACACATTGGGAACTTATGCTGACAATCCTACTAATATTATAAAAGAAAAAAATTTGTGAGGATGTATGGATGTATGGATGTTTATTACTCTTTCGCGCCAAAACTACTGAACCGATTGTGATGAAAATTGGTATGTAGATATCTGGAGACCTGGATTAACATATAGGCTACTTTTTATCCCGATATTCTTACGGGATCGGGACTTACGCGGGTGATACCGCGGGCCGATGCTGGTTAATAATACTTCTGTTTAATTTCCTATCTATATTATTATTCAATATGCTGTATATTTTTTTCACTTTGTTTTATTTGCAATTACTTTTTAGTCAATATCTGACTACCTACTAAAATATGTGATACATATTAATGGTTGAATAGAAAAAAATAACAAACTATTTTTACCGATATTCTCAGAAAAATATAAATATGTATGAAAAAATTTCCGGAATATATTATTCCCTTTAATACATCGAAATGAGTTAAATGTTTTTTTTTACTACAGATAAACGACTATTACTTTTTCACAAATATATTTTTATCTACTACCTAATATGTAATTAGGTTTTTCTTACAATAATATAAATTAATGCAGACCTTTCCTAATCAGTAGCTGAAAGAGGGCTACGAATAAAATTCAAGAATGAAATAGGTACATAATAAATGTTATAAGAAAAACTTGAACAGGATGAAAATTTGTATTTTATTAGACCTAAAGCCTGGGTATCTATTTTTATTCCCTTATATTTTATAAAGTAGTTTTAACTAATTAATTTAGTTTATTTTCATGTATTTATTCTGTACTTTCTGGAGAAGAGAAGAGCCATTCAAACTTATCTTCTAGCTTTCACAACGAACGTAAAATATTTATAATAGTAACTTTATTGACAAAGCTTTTTACAAATTGTTTGGATTAAGTTGGACTAAGATAAGTCCTACATTTATACTCGAATAAAAACTTTCGTGAGTGGTATTCATATTAGTTAAGATATACGGTTTTACTCATGTGTATATTTCGGTGATGCCCGACAACTAGTCGGGCATCCCCGGATCAGACCCGACGGGGAGCCCTTTATCAAGGTGTGAGGCGTCCCCGAAATATACACGTGAGTAAAACCGTATATCTTAACTAAGTCTTACATTATTAAAGAGTTATGTTTTGTTTATAATAATAAACCTTGAGACACCTCACCACCTCATGGCCGTATGATCCCACACTAGACTGTGCGTGTATTACGCTAACCAGATTTCTGATTAACATACTTAAATACACACATCACATCACCTCACACAGTCATTTGTCTTGGGTGGACACTTTTGACGTTTTAGGGTTCCGTACACGTAGGGTAACCAATGAGACCCTATTACTAAGCCTCCGCTTTCCGTCCGTCCATCCGTCCGGCTGTCTGTCAGCGGGCTGTATCTCATGATCCGTAATAGGTAGGCAGTTGAAATTTTCACAGAATGTGTGTTTCTGTTGCCGCAGTAAAAACAAAAATAAATTAAAAATTAAAGGGGCTACTCTACATAGTATTAAATCGTGAAAGATGGTGTGGAACCTTTCATGCGCGAGTCCGATACGCACTTGGCCAGTTTTTTTTTAACTCATAAACTTTACCTCTTTATAATATTAGTATGGATAAATATAATAAGCATAGTCCCTGTCTCCTGTGAGCTTTCACTTTTATGAATTTCTGTATTTGGACCTTTGAATAATCGCATATTGACTTAATATGGAACTCAGTAAATTGTCCCAGCGCCAGTACATTACGAAATTGATTTCATCAAGTATTTCAGTATTTGAATAGTACTCAAAATGTAGTCAAGTATTGTGTATCGAACTGTTGTTCCTGAAATACAGAATACATCCCATACTTTTTAGCGTTTTATTAAATCTATACTAATATTATAAATGTAAAAGTAACTCTGTTTGTTTGTTGCCTTTTACAACTAAATGGCTGAAGCGATCGTAATGAAATTTGGCAAGGAATTAGAATATATTTTTTGAGACAGTAAATTACATTATTATTATTATATCTTGGAAAGACCTAGGCTACTTTTTATCCCGGAAAAATGTACTGTTTCCATGGGATAAATTTGAATTTTCACGCTAACGATGACCCGGGACAGCCAGTTAGTTTTAAATTTCCGTATTGCCTCAAAAGCATTTTTTTTTTATTTATAATATATTTACTTGTTGCATTGGAGTTGTAGAACTGTTTTTAGATCAACAATATAACACTATAGAAAATTCATAAACGATAAACTACCTAGAGTTAAAAATACTACCTTCCGGGAGTCCGAGCTTCGCTCAGTATCTTTTTGTAAATTAATAGTCATTTTATTTTGATATTTTTTCTTTGTAAAATTGCGTTTTTACAGGAAATGTAACTATGCAGTTGAACTTAAAACGCAAAATTGTATCTGTATACTAAATTTCATGAAAATCGTTAGAGCCGTTTCCAAGATACCCAAAATATTAATACACACAGACAAGAATTGCTTGTTAAGGTAAATAAATAAAGAGATAAATTATTATAAAGTTTAAATAGCACAATGAAAGGTTTAAATAACACAATAAGAAAAAATAGTTATATTCGACCAGCCGTCAGCTCTTTTAATGAGCTATAATTAGTCAGAAAAAAATACTGATCCCGCCTGTTTCAGCAGGTAAAATAGTTATTTCCCTCGATAAAATCTATGTCAACGCGGGCGTGATTAATAAACATGTATATCACTCACTGACCTTATTATTCTAATTACGTAATTTAAAAAACAAAATACGTTTCTATTGTGTCTGGCCTAGATTGTTGTTTATTGTCAGGTAGTCTCCTTTGAACGTGATATCTCACAATGCCTCTCAATAGAAATTTATATTGAGTCCAGAAAATAATTCTGCCATGCCATAATTCTAATCCTCAGAAAGAGTGTCAGTACATGTCAGTTAAACCGCTATTCAAGCCTACCTGAAGAACGATTTAATCAGGCGTAATTTCATAAAACAAAAATTGTCATACCATCCATGACACTCGAATAATTAATAAGTTCGTAGAAAGTTTTCCATTAAAGAAGGATATGTGTATTAAATATATTTAAAACTTCATTCGTATTAATTATAATTTTATACAAAAGTAGAAAGCAATGTATTGTTCATAATATCTGTATAATTCCGAACTGTATCAGAATAATTATCTATTTTCTCTGGTCTAGTATAATGCGTGTGATAAATATTATCTTACGACGCTTGAGTTGCAGGTATCCATAGGCGGCGGTAGTCATTTACCATCAGGAGACCCGTCTGCTCGTTTGCCCCTATACCATAAAAAAATAAAATATATGTTTACTACTTAGTCATCGAAATGTCTGTTTCATGAGTGTATCGATGTTAGGTCAAACACGTTTAATATTTTTGTATAAACACAAACACAATCTAATAATAAGAAGTGATACTGAACACGCCACCACAGTAGTTTCACTACACGCACAACAGATAACAATAACAAGTTATCCTACTTATATAAATCTAGAAAGTGCCTTTTCGTTTAGAGGGCTCGGATTTCCAGGAACCAGTTCGAGTTATAGGTACGTGATCCTGACCTGCTAAAGCTATATACTGCTTAAATGGATAAATTGGGGAGTAAGATGGGGAAATTAAAGGCAGGCAATAGTAGGAAAGATATCCTACTATTGCCTGCCTTTAATTTTCCCAAGTGCTCGGTTGACAGCAATAGTATGCCCCCATTATTTAATACTTCATACGCCTTACTTAATACGCTAGTACTTAATACGCCTTTGCTTACCCCTTCGCGGATCTAAGCGTGAGTCATACACTCACTATGTATAACTTTAAAAGTACCTTTTGTTGACGACCATATAGCGGTAAATTAATGCAACATAAATACTTTTCATTCCGAAGAGAACGCTCCACTACTCATGTTCTGCAGGTAATAGGGTAATCATTTATGGAGCAGATATTGATCTTTATATGAACTGCAAAATTGCAACTTTTCAGAATATTCGTTTCATAATCCAAAGAGGAAACTAAATCCTCTTTGCATTATGAAACCATACTGTTCCCTGATACATATAAAACTCGCTGAAATTATGCCTTTATGTTGAACCGGCCAATAGAGCTTATGCGTGCACAAAATTTCAATAACATTTATCTAGCTGTTTTAATATGCGTATGAACAAACTAATAGACATTCAAACGGACAGACGGTTAAAAGAAACCACAAATAGACGGTTAAATGACCAGGTGGATAGACAAAAATTAATTTACGTTTCTTACCTCGTTACGGGTGTAATTATTGTTTTGGGAAAAGTAGTTTTACCCATGTCTTAAATAAGACAGGTTCAATTTTTTATTAAATAAATGTATAACCTACAACGTTGTCCACATATTATGCAACTATAAATTATAAATTTGGAACTAATTATCTGCATTATATGCGGGGAAGAGCCATGTTTCGGCATTATGGGCCGGCTCGACCGGAGTGATACCACGGCCTCAAAGAAAAGCAATGGTACATTGCTTTTCGCCGAGTGAGTGAGGTTACCGGAGGCCCTAACATTTACCTATCTTTTCCACCCTTCCCCTACTTCCACGCAACGCACTTGTGAGTTATGTGACTCTTGAGTTGCAGGTACGGCGACGGTAGTCATTTACCATCAAGTGACCCATCTGCTCGTTTGTTCCCTATTCCATAAAAAAAAATGAATACGAGTAAACACAATACAATACAATTAATATAAGTATAAACGAAACTGTGATTGTAAGACTTTTTGAAACAGGACAGGTCAACGCATTTACTAACACTTTACATTTATAACACATATCATTTAAAACATTACTGCTACTTGCTTTTTCTGTATGTCTAAGTACTCTAAATTTCAATTTTTTTGAGTAAAAGTGGTATAAAGAAATATCTTTACGATATACCTATGTAAGTTATAACTAGCGATAGGAGATGGATTACATTCCCAATGATAACAAGACAACGCAATAGTAACGATACTTGTTTATCCCACTAATATTATAAATGTGAAAGTTTGGATGAATGGATGGATGTTTGTTACTCTTTCACGCAAAAACCACTGAACCGATTGCGATGAAACTCGGTATGTAGATAGCTGGAGACCTGGAATAACACATAGGCTACTTTTTATCCCGATATTCCCACGGGATCGGGACTTACGCGGGTGAAATCGCGGGACGCCGTTGGTAATTCATATAAAAAGGATGTATAATATGGTTAGGTAATTCGTATCCAATTTCTTACCGAATGTTTTGGTAGAATTGCTTATAAATGTATAAATTCCTTTGCAATCAGTACTAACTAAACCTTGCCTATTGTTCACAGTTTCATTGTAATATTACAATAACATTTATTATCATGATTACAAATATTGATATGTAAAGAAATGAAGAAATATTAACAGATTTCAATACGTGGAAACGTTCTCAATAACGGTGAAATATTTGTTTGTTTTCCACAATATAGAAGACTTTTACTTGTATTGTTACGTAAATAATCATTATACTATACTTTGTTATAATTATTTCATATTGACACAGTTCAAAAAATTATTCTGCCATATTGTGTATCTATTGGCTTTTGTTATTATTATGTTTATGTTTCAAAGTTTCTGTTTCTAGAGTACTTTGCTTTCCGAGCTCATACGAGACGTAAGGTAGTATAGTTCAATAACTGTCTACTTCTTTGAGTGATTTCACGAGGGGAAGCCACCCTTATTATTTTGTGTCTTCTAATTTAAAACGTTCGTTGACATGCTGAACTTATTTTTGCGGTATAATCGACAAGTGCCCGCGCGGGGCTATCCGTTGACTGAATACCAATTATAATAATTAAGGTTATGTTTTGCATTTGTACAACTTTTTCTGTATCCTTGACGTATTATTTTATATTAGAAATTAATGTTTAGTTTTGATATATCGTAATCTAACCGACTCTAGTAAGCTTAAGAAAATAAGAATTTCAATAAGTTGAGACCGTTCACACGTAATTATGCCAGATTAGCCGCTATTATTAACATCCCATTGAGAATAGACTTACAACACATTTATACCTATAACTACAAAAAAAATCCGGTCCTGTAGCAGGCCCGCAGAGGTAGATTCCATGCCGGTAAAATTGAGGTACATACATATATACATAAATACACATATCATTCTCCGCGCCTTTTCCCAACTAAGTTGGGGTCGGCTTTCAATCTAACTACGATACGGCCGAACTTTGATATTTTACGTGAAGCGACTGCCATCAGACCTCCACAACCCAAGTACTAGGCGATATCGAAGTTCTGTAGTTAGACCAGGTTGTCGCACTTTTTAGGGCTCCAACTACCCGTAACGAATGCCATAGATGTTTGTATGGCACCCGGGGCCGACGGTTTAACGTGCTCTCCGAGGCACGGAGGGGTCTCAATGTGTTAAGAATGGTCACCCATCCTAGACTGACCTGGCTCGCATTACTTAACTTTGTAATGTGTTAACCTACTCGGTTACCACTTAGCCACGAGCCTCATATATATATATATATATATATATATAAACTTTTTAACTGGCAGTTGTTTTGGGGTCTAGGGATCATAACTAGACCTCCTGGTTGCCTGTAAGAGATTGCAGACTGCGATAAGGCCGCCTATTGTACTGCTGTTTCTAATGTATTTCTTTTTAATTGTATCCTATTTATGGTGTGCAATAAAGAGTATCTATCTATCTATCCTGTGAAGAAATTTTTGGAAAACTCGACAACTGGTACAAAACCAATAGGTAGACTTTTCTTCGAAATCTACCTAAAAGTGTCAGTCCTAGGACTGTACGTCAGATGTGAAAACATAACTTACACACACACATCTGTATATATTGTAGTGACGGGACCTCTCGCACAGCTTGCATACTCCTTCGATTGGAAGAATAACTCTTTACTACGCGAGAGGCATAGACTGGTGGCCCCAAACTCGAATTTAGAACACGTTCGAAATATTTTATGAAGAATAAATGTTGAAGACAAGAGAGTCGCGGGGAGGACAGAAGCCTGTCTTGACGACTTACGGGCAATGTGCACAGAATAATTCAAGAAGTATTATTTATAATTAATTTGTGTGAAATTTTATTTGTTACATGAATAATCTGATCCTGATTATATCGCATAGTGCGTTTGCCTGCTCTTTTAATTTTCCTCCTCTAGCTAGTACCTATCGAACCCGGATACCATAAAGCCCCAAGCTTTATACGTGGTGTAGTACGCCGCAGTTGTTTTAGAAGAAGTACTCCACGCGTTACAATATGTATATACAGATGTATCTGAGTGACAGTCACAGATAAATAGTAAAAGTATTAAAAATATCATTGACACCTATAGATAAATCAGTAAGTATAAGTATATAATACATAAGACACTGTACTTTTTATTATTATTTTAAAGTACACAAATTACACATTTTATTATAATTTTATATTTCATAAGAAATACGTAATACATACTAAAGTGTACCCTACTGTTAGTTTGTAAGTTATGTAGTTGTGAGTGTGCTTGTGAGATAAAACTCTTCTCGTAGTATTGCAAAGTTTATTCACGAGTAACATAAACACAGTATAATATGATATAAAGTGATTCTTGCATAGGTACTTCAGTTAGTAAGTTAAGGTGCACACTGAGCTAAATTAATTATTACGACGGAAAAGAATCGACCGGTTTGCGTAATCAGCTAAAAAATATTATACCTAAGTGTACGTAAACCGTACACATACATTTTATTATTATTTTTAATGTGCTGTATAAAGCAATACATTACATAAATTTAAAAACAAATAAAAAAAAACATGATTTAATTATTTATGGACACATAAAATATAGTAAACTCCTAATATTATTGTGTATAATATAATTATGGAATGCAATAAAGTAATGAGTAATGAGTCACGCGAGTTCAGAGTTTTTTCCCCATACCAAAAGTGAACAACGTGCCTAAAGAAGTTTTCACTTCAAAAATGTTTATTGTTCCAAAACAAAATGTGTCGCTTTTACTTCTACAGCAGTACTTACTGCCTACACAAAATATGCTCGCAACTATTTTGAGTTAACGTCTTCTTAAATCCACTGAACACCAAACACCTGAACGCTAAGTGTGGCACGTAGTTTCTTGGCATACAGGACACGGTGTCGGGAGCACTAGTATCGCATACTAAGAGTGTAGTAACTAGCTTTTGGCTTTGTTCGTGTTACAGTTACGTTTCTATCCCTCGGGAACTCGGGACCTTTTTTTTTGTTATGGAGGGCAAAGGAGCAGACGGGTCACCTGATGGTAAGTGACTACTGTCGCCCATGGACACCTGCAACTCAAGAGTCACAAGTGCATTGGCGGCCTTTGAGGTGGGAGTGCGCTCTTTTCTTGAAGTTTTGTTTTTTACATTTCATGATGATCGGTGGAGTGGTAGTTAAAAGTCAAAAGCATTAGAAACAAACAAACTCAATTAATTGAGATGTTTGGTTGCTTGATACCGTTTGAAGTTCGAAAAGCAATAAGTAATTCTTAGGGATATAAACAGCCTAATTAACGGAATTTCATTGTAATAAAATATCTCAAAATATCCATCGTGGTGGCACATAATATGTTTATACATACGTGCCGCCACGGTGGACCTAGCCTATCTATCAAGTACATGTATCAAGGACAAGTAGGTACCTGGTGCCTTTATAACGTTATCTATTATTTTAAACTAGCACCCGCCCTGGCTTCGCACGGGTAGAGACATCTTCAACAATCATCATCATATTTCAATCAATTTACACAACATTTTAACAACGTATACACCTAAATATTCCTCATGAATCACTCTGTCTATTAGTGAAAACCACATGAAAATCCGTTAAGTAGTTTTTCAGTTTCTCGCAAACAGACAGACAGACAGACGTGGCGGAGCACTTTGTTTTATAATATGTAGTGAAGTGTCACATGTATGTAGTATTTTCAATTAAATTTGAAATCGATTATTTCTCACTTTTAAGTGCCCTTTCTTAGTGTTTTTTGAAGTCGGCTTAACTTTATTTTTAAAGTGTGTATTTAAAGTTTTAGGTTGGTATAACAATAGCTCTGAAAAGGAAAGCAATACAGCATGGGGCGTCACCAAACACGTCTGTGCTCCTGCGTAGAAGGAAGGGTTTATTATAAAATGTAAATTTTAAACGCCAAGGGAAATTACTTTTTCTCCGAGGTACAAAGGCAAATAAATACCTTCTGTACAATACCTTGTACTCCTACAGTTATTTTAACATGATGACATTGATTACGTAAATAAATTAATATAAACTCTTTTAAATCCCTATATGAGAAATTAAAATAAATGTGGTTCGAGCCTCAGTCATTAATCTTGATACCCGATACATAGCTTAAAAAACAGTATTATTACTCGATATTACGATAACTTCTTCATACAATTGAACTAATTCATAATCATCACAATAATAAGAAAAGTTCATTTGTTAACTGTTTTCTTGTTTTGTCGCTACAAAACAAAACAACAGTTAACAAATTAACTTTTAACAAATAACAAATGACGCCTAAGACAGGGGTTAGGCGTTCAACTGTACGCGTTATGACGAAGTTTTGGATTATACGATCCTCTATGTCACATATTATACGATCCTCTATGTCACATATTATACGATCCTCTATGTCACATATTATGGCGTGTTGTCTTTCATGTATAAGGGATTTGTGTACTGAGCCCGCCTACTGCAAAATGGTCGTCTAGGCGTCTACACAACATTGTACCAGCGGTGCGTGCGCAAGATGAAGAATCCACATCTATTGTTCTATGGTCACCGCCCACGTTCGAAAAGTGTCTAAACATAAACTTTATTTTATTTAAGTACATGATAATATCAATTAAGGTGACATCATAATGTACAATGAATGTACTCATATGTATATGTATATGTATATATAGAAATATATATAAGTCAAAAAGCCATATTATGTCATAAATCACTTTCTCTCCCAGACATAATTTAAATTTTGTCTAAAATAATACAATTTCAAGTCACTGTTTGAGTTGTGCGCTTAATAAAATACGACTCTAATGAACTGTTAGTGGGGTAAGTTCTCAGTTTACAGTGCTAACGGCCGCGAGGTTCCATTCTCGGTTAATTTTGGTACAAGCCGGTAGTTTTATGATTTAGGTTTATTTGAGTTCAGATTCGCTTTTAACATGGCAAAATCAAATGAAAATTAGTTGGTGTTAGTTTAGATATTATGAATAAATTTAGGTAGACTAGCAAACACACAAGTATATTAAACGCAATACATATTTTTCTATTTTCATTAAAATGTAATACTAGCTAAGCTAGGCTAGGCTAAGCTGAGAACTAGCTACCGCCTCCAGCTCCGTCTTCCTGAAATTAATATTCCAATTTCACTCTCATAGACGTGATCATAAAAAAAAAAAATGATTTTAACGTGCACCTTATTTTTTAAATTTTTATTTTTCTTCCGAGATTCTATTTCGTGATTTCAAATACCTATTTATGTTTTATTTAATCAAACTGAACGTTTTATTCTACCGAATTTAGATTCAAATTCAAAAACAAAAATTCAAATTCAAAAAAATCTTTATTTCATAAAATTTACCATCAATTATTCGAAATCGTCGATTTAATAAATAATTATTGTAATTAAAAATTATAGATCAACATACACAGAGTCACCGCAACAATAGTTTGCTTCGTCAAATGTAAAATGATTAAAGAAAACAAAATGGATAACATAATATCACATCTGCCTGTTTCGATCTATAACCTATCTATTCATATCTATACCTAGTCCATAAATATAGCCTTAATTACCTGACGTGAGTTCTATTATACCTTAGTTTTTGCATCGTTTTTTCATCGACTTTGATTGGGTCTATGATTGTAGGTCAATAGGTGAGGATAATCAGGTCCCTTTTGTACTTACTCAAGGCTTAATGGCTAATGACATGATTGCGTTTGGTCCAAAATGTCAAATTGGTATCGATTCAAATAGATTTGATATGATGATCACCACAAACGCGGTAACGTTATTGCTGATTAAATAACTTAACATCGCTAATATTGTTCGCAAATGGCCAAGACTTGTCCCGTAGATATAATCCTTTCATTTTGTTTTAACCCGCTTTTTAAAACGTATATCATTTGGCATTTCAGAGCTGATTTGATGGTGGTACGAGGAGGTGGCTAGTGGAACTCTTTAGTGGGTACAAATAAGCCTCTCCAGTTTGGGCGTGGTGAACTACTACTCCTGTGATACGTGGTGAACTACTATTCATGTGATACGTGTTGAACTACTATTCATGTGATACATGTTGAACTACTACTCATGTGATACGTGGTGAACTACTATTCATGTGATACATGTTGAACTACTGCTCATGTGATACGTGTTGAACTACTATTCATGTGATACGTGTGGAACTACTACTCATGTGATACGTGTTGAACTACTATTCATGTGATACGTGTTGAACTACTACTCATGTGATACGTGGTGAACTACTGCTCATGTGATACGTGTAGAACTACTATTCATGTGATACGTGTTGAACTACTACTCATGTGATGCGTGGTGAACTATTACGCATGTGATACGTGTTGAACTACTATTCATGTGATACGTGTTGAACTACTATTCATGTGATACGTGCTGAACTACTACTCGTGTGATACGTGTTGAACTACTATTCATGTGATGCGTGTAGAACTACTACTCATGTGATACGTGGTGAACTACTACTCATGTGATACGTGGTGAACTACTGCTCATGTGATACGTGGTGAACTACTGCTCATGTGATACGTGTAGAACTACTATTCATGTGATACGTGTTGAACTACTACTCATGTGATACGTGGTGAACTACTGCTCATGTGATACGTGTTGAACTACTGTTCATGTGATATGTGTGGAACTACTATTTATGTGATACGTGTGGAACTACTATTCATGTGATACGTGTTGGACTACTACTCATGTGATACGTGGTGAACTACTGCTCATGTGATACGTGTAGAACTACTATTCATGTGATACGTGTTGAACTACTACTCATGTGATGCGTGGTGAACTATTACGCATGTGATACGTGTTGAACTACTATTCATGTGATACGTGTTGAACTACTATTCATGTGATACGTGCTGAACTACTACTCGTGTGATACGTGTTGAACTACTATTCATGTGATGCGTGTTGAACTACTACTCATGTGATACGTGGTGAACTACTACTCATGTGATACGTGGTGAACTACTGCTCATGTGATACGTGGTGAACTACTGCTCATGTGATACGTGTAGAACTACTATTCATGTGATACGTGTTGAACTACTACTCATGTGATGCGTGGTGAACTATTACGCATGTGATACGTGTTGAACTACTACTCATGTGATGCGTGGTGAACTATTACGCATGTGATACGTGTTGAACTACTATTCATGTGATACGTGTTGAACTACTGCTCATGTGATACGTGTTGAACTACTACTCGTGTGATACGTGTTGAACTACTATTCATGTGATGCGTGTTGAACTACTACTCATGTGATACGTGGTGAACTACTACTCATGTGATACGTGGTGAACTACTGCTCATGTGATACGTGTTGAACTACTGTTCATGTGATATGTGTGGAACTACTATTTATGTGATACGTGTGGAACTACTATTCATGTGATACGTGTTGGACTACTACTCATGTGATACGTGGTGAACTATTGCTCAAGGATACGTGTTGAACTACTATTCATGTGATGCGTGTTGAACTACTACTCATGTGATTCGTGGTGAACTACTATTCATGTGATACATGTTGAACTACTACTCATGTGATACATGTTGAACTACTATTCATGTGATACGTGTGGAACTACTACTCATGTGATACGTGTTGAACTACTATTCATGTGATACGTGGTGAACTACTGCTCATGTGATACGTGTGGAACTACTATTCATGTGATACGTGTTGAACTACTACTCATGTGATACGTGGTGAACTATTACGCATGTGATACGTGTTGAACTACTATTCATGTGATACGTGTTGAACTACTATTCATGTGATACGTGCTGAACTACTACTCGTGTGATACGTGTTGAACTACTATTCATGTGATGCATGTTGAACTACCACTCATGTGATACGTGGTGAACTACTACTCATGTGATACGTGGTGAACTACTGCTCATGTGATACGTGTTGAACTACTGTTCATGTGATATGTGTGGAACTACTATTCATGTGATACGTGTGGAACTACTATTCATGTGATACGTGTTGGACTACTACTCATGTGATACGTGGTGAACTACTGCTCATGTGATACGTGTGGAACTACTTTTCATGTGATACGTGTTGAGTCCAACAGATTGGGCCTAGTAACGATGGTCTGATGATGAAGCCAGGAGGTGGAAAGTAGATTTACTTTGGCTCACCATTAAAATGTGTTTCATAGTTTTTTTTTAACCAAGTACATAATTATAAGATTTTTTGGAGAGAAGAATACCCATTACATATTATTTTGTCTGATGACAGTCGCTTCACGTAAAATATCGAAGTTCGGCCGTATCGCAGTTAGACTGAAAGCCGACCCCAACTTAGTTGGGAAAAGGCGCGGAGGATGATGACATTATTTTGTCGTAATATTTCGATTTACTTAGTTATATTTGGCAAAAGTAAAATATATCGTTATAAATTATAGCATATGCGTACGCACATTAACTTCAATAGATATAAAAGTAAAAAAAGGTTCAACAATCACACTACCTGAAGGATGTTATGAAGTCTATTTTTTCAATATTTCTTCGTTTACGTAGACCTAAGCTAAGAAGGTAAAGCTTGTACAGTTAATACATTTTGTACTTATAAATAAATGGCTAATGCAGAATAAACATATTCAGGTGTACAAATATCCGAACTGAAAAATTAAACCCAATATTCCTGAAGGGAAACGAATGAAAGCCCACTAATAATATAAATGTGAAGGTTTGGATGGATGGATGGATGGATGGAAGTTTGTTTGTTACTCTTTCACACAAAAACCACTAAAGAAATTATGATGAAACTTAGTATGTAGATAGCTCTAGACCTGGATCAACGCAGGATAGGCTACTTTTTATCCCAATATTACCACGGGATCGACCTACGCGGCTGAAACCGCGAGGCGCTGCCAGTAAGTAATAATGAAGTCGAATGCTTTATCCCCGCAACACACGAGCCGTCTGAATGATAATTTAAAATACAGTTGAGGAAATATCCGTTGACAAAACCTGCGGGCTACCTCACCGAAGGCCGAAATCGAACCGATTAACAACATAACATTTTGGTGCTAAAAGTCATAATGTAAAAATCTTTTAAAAATGCAAATCCTTGTCGGTAATTAACGTCGTATGGATTGATTGATGATGAAGGTGATGGTGATAAAATGAAGTAAAAGTGTTTTGTTATGTTCATATACGCGTTACGTTCGTTACGTTCATATTAATTAGTGTACTGTGCAAATGAATTCCGGGTGTAGAATAGATAAGTGAACAGGAATTTCAAACAAAGTATCATAACAAATATTAGAGCAAAATTATAAAACTCGCATGTGTGTTTGAGGGAAGCCCGACTACATTCTGGCCCAAGAAAGGCCCTTGATCAAGGAGTGAAGCAACTTGTCGCGATAGTGCCAGTGCACCGCCTAACGGATTTTTGCAAAAATACTTGATAACAACCGTATAATGAACCACTTACAGAAGTTATTATTCCAACATTAAAACGCGATACTAAAAAAGTTTTTTTGATGTATACCAACTCCTATATAAAACTGAAGTGAAAATCCTATCATTGATAAAAGCCTTAGAAAACATCTGTTCCGTCACGTGCCGAGAGACAAACTCTTTGATAAGTTTCGAACATCAAGGAATTCATCAAACTTTCTACGCATATTGAATTGTATTTTTATTACAAAAACTTTTTATCGGTTTTTGTCATTAATTGGAAAGCAGTTTTTATTGTTTGAACGTTGTATTTAAACAAGGACATTTCTGTTTTTTCTGTCTGCAAGTATTTTCTTACTTTTCTTCTTTTGTACATACCTAATATTAATTTAGAAATTTGGTAAAGTTTAAGGATTTATTTTTGTCGAAAATGGACGCATATTATAATTTTAATATTACTGAATATAAAAAATTATTTTAACATGAGGCTGAGTGGGAACCGAGTAGGTTAACACATTACAAAGTTAAGTAATACTAGCCAGGTCAGTCCAGGATGGGCGACCATTCTTAATACATTAAGACCCCTTCGCGCCTCGGAGAGCACCATACAAACATCTGTGGCATTCGTTACGGGTAGTTGGAGCCCTAAAAAATTCCGACAACCTGGTCTAACTACAGCACTTCGATATCGCCTAGTACTAGGGTTGTGGAGGTCTGTTGGCAGTCGCTTTACGTACAATATCAAAGTTCGGCCGTATCGTAATTAGACCGAAAGCCGACCCCAACTTAGTTGGGAAAAGGTGCGGAGGATGATTATTGATGTTAATATGAGTAATTACAAATATTATAATGATATTACTAATATACTGTTTATTGGTTTTACATCTAAGACAAACATCTACAAAACTAATAATAGAACTAATATAATGACGTTCCAAAGTTTTGAAATCAAATACTCGTTTAATTGCTTAAAGAGTTCAAAACTCGATGTTAATAAAGAAGATATATTAAACGATTCATTATTTGAACAACCTAAGAAGTACAGTAAGCTTTAATGTTTTATCTGAGAACAATTAAAATCATTTTAGATTACAGAATTGTTGCAAAGCTATCTTTGGGTGTTAGCTATCTAAGTTTACACTTTGAGATAACTTATATAATTACTAGCGGACCCGACAGACGTTGTCCTGTCGGAACGTAAAAAATATTATTCCTGAAATGAAACGAAAATATATGAAATGATACTTTATTTGCAGAAATACGGTACATAGGTTGTAAACAGTAAATTATAAAAGAATCACATATTTCGTCAGTCCGTTCTGACATGCAAATTTTTAAATAGAAGTAGGTACATGCATATTATAATAACATTTATTTAATAGTCCTTAGCTCATGTCAATAAACAAATAATTATATATAATGCTAAATATTGCAATGTGAAATTTCTCTTTCTTTATAATATTATTAATATAAAATAGGTCATACAATAAATTATCATCACGTATCATAGTAACTATCCCTCATATAAGTGTTCATTTACGGAGTATATCATTTTTTCTAAGAGCCATATTTTCAATTTCCTTTTAAATTTCTGGAAGTGCAACATTTTTATGGTTGGTGGCAATTCATTAAATATTTTGATACACATATTATAACATTTTTTTTAAATAATGTAGTTCTGGGAACAAAGTCCAGGACTAATCCTGTAACCCTATCGCAGCGCCATCTACCGGGTACAATTGTAAATCTAAACCATTCCCGAATCCACCTGAAGTCACACAAAAAGTTTCATTAAATATATATATTTGATAATAAACACCACTTTTTTATTAGCTTCACTTCTAACTAACCATGTAAACAAATCATGATGGTCAATTGTAACTTAATTCTAATTGTGGTATCGAATTGAAATTTTGTATGTGTATATACTGTACGGATGACACACACACTAATCAGAGCATCTTGGAGCTGCTCTGATTAGAGATGGTGCGGATGCAGAATTTTTGACAGCCGCACACGCGGATGAGGATTTCTGAGGGCTGATGCGGATGCGGATCTTAATATTTATTTTTAATAAACTTTATATGGGGGCAGAAATAAAGTAAGAAAATAGTATTATTTAATGTTTATATTACATAGGTACCTAATACGTTATAGTTATGTGAAATTAAAAATTGGTGTTTGCAAATTAAATTATATTGATTAAACATTAATATCGCCGCTTTTTCAGTTCAAGTCTGTTTACGCAAGTTTAAGTCGTAATAGGAACACGGTCTGATAATGTCGATAAATATCTGCAATTGCTTTTCTTTCAAAGAAATTAACCTCTTCTGGGTGCATCGATTTTAGATGATTTTTCAAAGACGAGGTGGTGCGGCCCTTAAAAGAGTTGGTTTTGTTGCATATTTTACAATCTTCCTTATCCATGTTATTTTCCAAATCTGATTTTGTGGTGGTGGTGGCATTGTAAATTCACTTATGCAATAAATCTATAAACTGCAGAAAACACCCTTAAAATACAAAACTCACTGCTAATTCACAATAACACTCAAAAAATTAAATATTCATACGATAAGCGCAACTAAACACTTGATTAACCAGAAAAAAATTATACACAAATAACAAACGCTTAGGATCTTGTCACCGAAATCTTTGCTTCTATTGGCAATTAGCAAGTGTTTATGGCACACGCCAGTCGCCAGCCCCACCCATTTTCTTTCTTATCGTGACTTGCACTACGTCTGCATCCGCATGAACATCCGCGTTGATTATTGCGGACGCAGATGCGGATGTGGATGCGGATTCAGATGTCAAAATCGATGCAACATCCCTGGCTCTGATGATAAAGGTGTTGGTGGATAATCGAACTCTTCAGTGGTTACTTGTAATTAGTATATAAAATATGCTAGGATTAGAAAATATTTGTTTATATCAGTACAATTACTACAATATAATTAGTAGCGTCTCAGCCTTAGCAAATTAAAATTTTACGGTTGGTTCCTTCTTATATTTTCATTAGTTTTAGTTATTATTTTTTTAGTTATTTTTATTAGTAATATATTTAAGAGTGAATTTATAGTTCTTGGAGGACTAAGACCAAAATTGTACGGTGGCAAAAATATAGTGGGATGGTGCAATGGGGCCATAGGCCACGTAGTATCTGAAATCACATGCGGAATTAATTGTAGACAAGGACCAGAGATTTTAAATCATGTTTTACTTACCATTTGCCAATACTATACATTTCAGGTGGAGAATTCAATACACAAAAGCTCTTCAGTTCAACAGCCAAGTACCTAACAGGTGAGCAGATTCATTAGTATTTGGTTTGTTGCCGGTTCGAGTCTCTTCGTAATGTTAACTTTTTAAAATGAAACTTACTATTTTAAATTTAATTTATTTTTATATAATTTTTCTATTTATTATAATCGTACCATTTGCCATTCCTCTGTCTAAGAGAAAGTACATATTAATATTTTGGAATTAAATCTTGTGTTTCATTTAATTTTTTACAAAAAACGAACGTCGAACAATAAGGTTTTATGAAGGTATATTTGAAATAAAAAAAGAATCACAAAAATGTAATTTATAAGTTTTAATTGGGTTTGAATTAAAATATGAAACGGATTTCATTTTTATAATGAAACAAAACAATTCTCTGTAGCAGAAAAAAATACATTGTACTGGGTACTAGGTAAGGGGTATCTCTCTGTAAGAACCGTGAATGTGAATGTACACAGTGGTCAGAATTTATACTCCAACAGCCCTGTTGAATTTAGAGGCGGATTTATTAAGTTCTAAAGCAGTTGATTTTCATTTAAACGTCCTGAAGCTTCGAAATATGACGCGGGTCGTTGAACTTTTAGACACATGTTTATAATATAACCAGTTACTCGTGAACTCGAAGAAGCTTTATATGCGAATTTATGAAATTTATTTGGTATTAATTCAGTATAAATTTATTGTGTATTCGATTCTACTTGATTACACGTGTTGCTCTAGGATATTTTGGACAAAGTTCTCGCATATTATATAATATGTAAATCGGGGTTTAATCAAGATAATAATTACAAGGTAGATTTTAATCGACAAGGTTAAGTACGGTACAAGTAAGTACAAGGTCGACCTTTTATAAACATATTGGTATCCCGTCATCAGAATATGCAATCGTCATGGAATACACGCAACTCATCAGCGCTCAACGAACACTGTAAAAAAATTAAAAACAGCACTTTCCAAAGTCGCCACTACGCCGCGCCGAGTGATGTGGGTTCAAATCCCACACAGGACAAAAATTTGTGTGATCCACAAATATTTGTCCCGAGTCTGGATGTTCTTTGTGTCCGTTGTTTGAATGTTTGTGAAGCCCCCCGCGACACAGGAATATTCCTAATGCGGGAGTTGTCTTTAAAAAAAAAAAAGAAAAAGTCGGGTGCTCTCGTGTTCCTCCAGCAAATATATTTTTAAAAAGGTGTCGAGTTAACATTTTTTGTTTCCTTCCTTTCCTAAAAGTGAAATGTGAAATATCTGCCAACTAGTGAATTATCTACGAGATACAAATAAATCTCTTTGATAGATTTATTTGTGAATATTGAATGGTTGATTCACTTTACAGCTCCGAATATTGTTTTAGAAGAGAAGTTCAGTATATTTTTGATAAAATCATTATATTTTACGGTATCCATGTTGGTTTTGTAGGAACGAAAAGTATCCTAAATACATTGCACAGCAAAGAAAGATTTTTGAAAATGTAATTAAACAAAGTCTAAACTTTCTTTATTCGCTTTAGTAAATGGCTTCAGGCTTGTTTGAAATAATAATATTATGTTTTAGCCCCAGTGGCGAAGTGATTACTAAGCCAATGTACTATCCGTGTTTTAGAATAATATTTAGCTGCTTAAATAATTCAATATATATCATTAAAACAGGATACAATAGCTTTAATTCGCATCAAATAGGAATGAGAGAAATGGACTATTGAAAAAACAAGACTTTCCAAGGAAGGCAGTTCCGACGGTACAAGGAAAGGCACTCAACTGCCAATGTCAATGGTTTGGAGAAATGTTTAGCTATTATTTATTAATGGTTCGCCGAAAATATATAATTATATTATAATAAGATCACGTTACTTTAGCTGGATTTGAAACCCTTGCTGCTAATTGGACAAAAGAGTTTTATGTGAGGAAAATAAATGAAATCATTATTATATTATTATTCTCTTTATTCATCTTTTACCATATAAATTACATTTTTAAATATCTACATAAACAATATATATATTTAAAAATATAAAAAATAGTAGACCACCGACATCGGGTACAGGGACCAAGATACCGGTGGTTAGGGCTCCAAAGACAGGAACCTCCTCACTATACGGGCCGTGTCGAGAAGAACTGCCTTCTGCATCAGTCCAGTGTTGATCGAGGCTCTTGGCTATTAATCCATGAGCAGATATGACAATCGGAACAATGATCGCCGATTCGACATTCCACATATCGACAATCTCGTGAGACAAATCCAAATATTTGATTTGTTTATCTTTTTCAACTTTCACGAGATTCTCGTCATGAGGAACAGCGATATCGATGATCATTGCACGGCGCTCTAATCGATCTATCACCACTATATCAGGTTTATTCGCAACAATAGTTCTGTCAGTGATGATAGATCGATCCCAATACAATGTGGCTCGACCATGGCACCTCTGAATTCACAAGGTTGTATTTAAGGGCTAGCTGTTGATGTACAATCCTGGCCACTTGGTTGTGTCTGTGAAAATATTCACCATTGGCAAGACAAGAACAACCAGAAATAATATGCCTGATAGATTCACCGGGGCGGTGGCACGCCCGACAGATGTCAACCGTACCATCTTTCAGGATATATTTCCGATAGTTATTTGTCATAACAACTTCGTCCATAATTGCAAAGACAAAACCTTCGGTTTCTCCGAAGAGATCACCGAACCGTAGCTAAGATGTGGACGCTTTTAAGTCTATATCAGGCCCATTTAGAGCCCGATAAAAACGACCATGAAGTGCTTTGCCCTTCCATACCTCCCTGCGCTCATTAGTACTAAGAACTACAGGTTTGCGCCAATTCTCTTTAGCCAGAGCGAGCGGAGTGAGTCCGTTGTCCACTGCAACCACATTACAATACGGTGTGCATTGTAATGTGGTTGCAGTGGAGGTGTGCACATCAGTATGAAGAAAATATTCTCTAAGGTTGTATATCTCATGATTGTGTAAGGTCTTAATGTTTAAAAGTCCACGACCCCCAAACTTTCGTGGGATATACAACCTCATTACCGATGAACGTGAGTGGTGCATCCGAAATGCAGTGAGCAGTGTACGAACTCTCCTGTCAAGGGCATCTAGTTCCGTCTGAGTCCATCTAAGTATACCAAAGGAATACATCAGAACCGGCATGACCCAACCGTTGCAGGCACGTATTTTGTTACCCCCTGATAAAAGACTTTTTAGCACTTTTTTCAGGCGGCCAAAAAAGCGCTCCTGCAGCGCTAATTTCATAGTAGGTTCAGGTATTCCCAATGACTGTGATATACCTAGATACTTGTGGGTTTCGGTGGCAGACAGAGATCTGAGTTTTGTTGAATCGGAAAGTTCGACTCCTTCAGATTCCACTATCACACCTTTCTTTACATGCATGACTGCACCCTTGTCCATACCAAATTCCATCCTGATAGAGTTACTAAAGTTTTCAGTTACCTTCAGTAACGCTATCAATTGCAAATTAGTGGGGCTAGTAGTTTCAAATCATCCATATATAGAAGGTGAGATATAACTAGATCACCTTTCTGCAACCTATAGCCTAGCCCTGAACCCTCTAACAGAGTACTGAGAGGGTTCAAAGCCAGGCAGAACCACAAGGGACTCAGACTATCACCTTGAAATATGCCGAGCTCAATCTTTATTGGTACATTGCTTGCCTCAATCTGCCGACATCCTGGATAGCGAAGTACCGTCCTCCATTGCCTCATACATGACTTCAAGAAAGTGCAAAGAGTTGTATCAATTTTATACAACTCTAGCACCTTCAAAAGCCACGTATGTGGAACCGAGTCATAGGCCTTCTTATAGTCTATCCAACATGTCGACAGATTCTTACGGTTACGACGTACCTGTTGGCTAATGGCCATATCCATGATAAGGAGCTCTTTAGTACCACGGGTCCCGCTTCTACATCCATTCTGAGAAATAGAAATGATCGAATTTTTATTTAAATGTAAAGTAATTTTGAGTCCCAGAATGGAAGTTAGAAGCTTATACACGGTTGGTAGGCATGTGATAGGTCTATAATTCTTGGGATCCGTGGCATTACCGGATTTGTAGAGTAAGTGGGTAATGCCAGTGGTCATAAAATGGGGTAATAACCCTGAATCTAAAGCTATTATTATTATTCTCTTTATTCATTTAAATATACATATAAATTACATTTTTGAATACATTCAGATAATATCAAAAATACATTTAAAAATATAAAAAATAGTGCCCCACCGGTATCGGGTACAGGGACCAAGCTACCGGTGGTTAGGGTTCCAGAGACAGAAACCTCCTCACAATACGTGCCGTATCAAGAAGGACCGCCTTCTGCATCAGGCCCTTAGTCCAGCTGCCTAACGAGAGCCTCTGAAGGTGTTGGTCGAGGCTCTTTGCAATCAACCCATGGGCTGATATGACTATCGGTACAATGATTGCTGAATTCACATCCCACATGTCGACCACCTCGTGGGCCAAATCCAAATATTTCATTTGTTTTTCTTTTTCAGCCCTTAAGAGGTTGTCGTCATGGGGAATGGTAATATCAATAATCATTGCTCGGCGCTCTAATCGGTCTATTACCACTATATCAGGCTTATTGGCAATAATAGTCCTGTCAGTGATAATAGACCGATCCCAGTACAATGTTACACGACCATTTTCAAGAACTGGGTCGGGCACATACCTGTAGTACGGTAATTCCGCAGTCACAAGGTTATATTTAAGAGCAAGTTGCTGATGGACTATCCTGGCCACTTGGTTATGTCTATGCAAGTACTCGCCGTTGGCAAGACGAGAACAACCGGAAATTATACGCCTGAGGCTTTCTCCGGGACGATGACATGCCCGACAAATGTCAACTGTGCCGTCCTTCAGGATATGTCTCCGATAGTTGTTCGTCATAACAACTTCATCAGTAATTGCACAGATAAAACCTTCAGTTTCTCCAAAGAGATCACCGAAACGTAGCCAGGACACAGATGATAATAGATCTACTTCGGGCCCATTCAAGGCCCGATAAAAACGTCCATGCAGCTCTTTGCTCTTCCATATCTCCCTGCGATCTGTAATATTGAGTACTGCAGGTTTGCGCCAGTTCTCTCTACCTAGAGCAAGCGGAGTGAGTACGTTGTCTACTACCACAACATCCTGATGCATCTCCACGTCAACAGAGAGAAAGTAATCTCTAAGATTGCATACCTCGCGGTTATGTAGTGTCCTGGCATTTAAAAAACCACGACCCCCACATTTCCGCGGGATATACAATCTCATTACCGATGAACGTGGATGGTGCATTCGGTACGCGGTTAGCAATGTACGGACTCTTCTATCCAGGGCATCAAGTTCAGTCTGAGTCCATCTAAGTATGCCAAAGGAGTAGGTTAGGACTGGTATGACCCAATCGTTATAGGCCCGCACCTTATTACCACCTGACAAAAGACTTTTCAATACTTTTTTCAGGCGGCCAAAGAAGCGTTCCTGTAACGATTGCTTCATAGTCAATTCATTTAAACCTAACGCCTGTGACATTCCTAGATACTTGTAAGTTTCGTTCGCGGAAAGGCATCTAAGGTGTGTAAAATCTGAGAGTTCCATACCTTCAGATTCCACAATCTTACCTCTTTTTACATGCATGACTGCACATTTATCCACACCAAATTCCATCCTGATACATTTACTAAAAGTTTCAGTTACCTCTAGTAATTTTATCAGTTGGAAATTGTTGCAGGCAAAAAGTTTCAAATCATCCATGAAAAGGAGGTGGGATATAACCTGACCTCCTCTCCGCAAACGATAGCCTAGTCCTGAACCCTCCAACATAGTGCTGAGAGGATTCAAAGCTAGGCAGAACCACAAGGGACTCAAACTGTCACCCTGAAATATACCCCGCCTGATCTTTATATACTCGCCGTCACCCTGAGATTGTCGACATCCTGGATAGCAAAGAATCGTTTTCCATTGCTGCATACATGCCTCCAAGAAAGTGCATAGAGTTGTATCAATCTTATACAACTCCATCACCCTCAGGAGCCACGTATGCGGCACAGAATCATAAGCTTTCTTATAATCTATCCAACATGTCGCCAGATCTTTTCGGTTACGGCGAACTTGTTGGTTAATGGTCGTGTCAATAATAAGGAGCTCTTTAGTGCCACGTGCCCCACTTCTACATCCATTCTGAGAGTAAGACATAACAGAGTTGTTGGTAACATGAGATGCTATCTTTACTCTCAGAATGGACGTCAGTAATTTATATACTGTTGGTAGACAGGTGATGGGTCTGTAGTTCTTGGGATCCGTGGTACAACCAGATTTATAGAGCAGGTGAGTCACGCCTGTGGTCATAAAAGTTGGAAGCGAACCCGATTCTAAGCATGATTGAAATTGAGATGCCAAACATACATGTGAGCTACGGAGCCACTTTAACCAAAAGTTATGCAGTCCGTCCGGTCCCGCTGATTTCCAATTCGGAAACGAACGAATTGCATAAGCTATATCGATGTTTGATATTAATACTGGCTCCATTCTATTAATTGACTCACATGAACGTTCTACATCTCGCATCCATTCACCCTCAGTGTGAGCGACAGGCATTGACCAGATGTTACGCCAAAATGAATTCGTGATTTCAGCATCTGGTAAATGAATGTCGCTCACTAAATCAGGCTGCTCCCATCTTCTATAAACCCACCTCTCATCCCTTTGGAATGTGCGATTCTGAGTATATCGGTCCACCCTTTTTTTGTACCTTCGTATGCGATTTGCCCATGCATAAACCTTCTGTTTCAGAAAGTCAATGCGCTCTGTGACTCGTGCTGTATAATCACAGGAACTGATACCAGTTCCCGAGAAAGCCCGATTCACAAAACGCATTACTCTCGGGCGTGTGTTACCCGATCTGAAACAGTTAAGCTTGCCAATGAGTACCCTCGACTCAGCGATACGACGCTCAATCCTGCATTGCCACGCCGGAACAACAAGCTTTGACCGAGTAGCGGTGTCATTGCCTGGGAATTTAACACCAGCTACTCGACATGCTGTAACAGCAGCACAATACAAAATTGAGTGTGTATCGCTGAGATCTATGCTTTCTTCAAAATAAATAGGTAACATCGAATCAAGGGTACACACTAGCGCTTTGTTTCGTTTATGCATTGGCAAACGCGGTAAACGTGGTCTACTTTCAAAACTCATGGACCGATATTCCAGAATAGCGCCTTCCAAAGTATTCCTTATTATATCAGAGTACTGAGTACTTACAGATGAAGCATCATTTTCCTCCCCTCCTTCAGCGGGATAAGATTGTAACAACAAAGAGTCTGCATTTGTCACAATTTGTGAAGGAGGAGAAGTAGTAAGGCTAACCTGCAAGTCCGAGCGTAGCCTATCAAGTACGGAGTTATCCAGCAAATTACATCGCTGGATGGCCCGCACTTGATCCGATAATCTTTGCACCGAAACGTTAACAGCTGGCTCAAGTTCCTGAAACAGAGGCATCATACGATTACGATACGCAGTGAGGTTAGCTCCTCCCTCTGTAGCCACAAAATATGCTCGCATGACGTTCTCATTCATCGAATTCGTCCATTTCATGCGATGCACATTACCACCGGTAGCGGGGGCCCTATTCGAAGCCGATGGGCCTCGGGGTCCCAAGCAGGACGGTGGCCGGCCTCTCCCCGGCCGACGTACAGGTGTTGGCGACGTCGGCGGAGAGAAAAACTCGTCGCTCGAAGTCGAGCTCGACGCCTCTGCAATGGCCGGACCTGTTGCTGTGGGTTCCGGGGGCTGCGAGGCGGAGCTGAGCGATGAGTCCGGGGATGGTAAAAGTGCTTTTGTTCTGGCTCTTGTTAGCATCGTCTTCGGTTAATAAATTAATTTATACATTATTTTTGTATGACATGACATGACATTAAATGTCATGTCTTAGTATATATACCTTTTTTATGGTTAATTTTGTGATTTCTGCCGTATTTTCATTTTAAATTTGTTCCGGGTAATCATTGTTGTGTTTAAATTTATAAAATGTGCTATTTTATTCTTAAATTATGATAAAAAATATAAATATTAGATATACTGTTGGTAAAACACGACTGCTACTTAGTGTTGCCAGTTTATTATTATTATTATTCTCTTTATTTACTTAATATACATATAAATTACATTTTTAAATACATTCACTATAAAAAAATAAAAACAAATATATTTAAAAATATAAAAAATTGTGTCCCACCGGTATCGGGTACAGGGATCAAGCTACCGGTGGTTAGGGTTCCAGAGATAGAAACCTCCTCACTATGCGTGCCGTATCAAGGAGGACTGCCTTCTGCATCAGGCTCTTAATCTAGCTGTCTAACGTGAGCCTCTGAAGGTGTTGGTCGAGGCTCTTAGCAATTAACCCATGGGCCGAAATGACTATCGGCACAATGATTGCTGAATCCACATCCCACATGTCGACAATCTCGTGGGCTAGGTCCAAATATTTTATTTCTTTATCTTTTTCGGCTTTTAAGAGATTGTCGTCATGGGGAATGGTGATGTCAATAATCATTGCTCGGCGCTCTAATCGGTCTATCACCACTATATCAGGCTTATTGGCAACAATAGTCCTATCAGTGATGATAGATCGATCCCAGTACAATGTTGCACGACCATTTTCGAGAACTGGGTCGGGCACATACCTGTAGTACGGTAACTCGACAGCCACAAGATTATATTTAAGAGCAAGTTGCTGATGGACTATCCTGGCCACTTTGTTATGTCTATGTAAGTACTCGCCGTTGGCAAGACGAGAACAACCAGAAATTATATGCCTAAGGGTTTCTCCGGGACGATGACACGCCCGACAAATGTCAATTGTGCCGTCCTTCAGGATATATCTCCGATAGTTATTCGTCATAACAACTTCATCTGTAATTGCACAGACAAAACCTTCAAATTCTCCGAAGAGGTCACCGAACCGTAGCCAGGATACTGATGCTAATAAATCTATATTGGGTCCATTTAAGGCTCGATAAAAACGTCCATGCAACGCCTTGCTCTTCCATATCCCCCTGCAGTCTATAATAGTAAGTACTGCTGGTTTGCGCCAGTTCTCTTTTGCTAGAGCAAGCGGAGTGAGTCCGTTGTCAACTGCTACAACATCCCAATACACATCCAGGTCAACGGAGAGGAAGTAATCTCTAAGGTTGCATTCCTCGCGGTTGTGGAGGGTCTTGGCATTTAAAAAACCACGACCCCCACATTTCCGCGGGATATACAATCTCATGACCGATGAACGTGGATGGTGCATTCGGTATGCGGTAAGCAGTGTGCGAACTCTTCTATCCAGGGCATCTAGTTCAGTCTGAATCCATCTAAGTATGCCAAAGGAGTAGGTTAGGACTGGTATGACCCAATCATTATAGGCCCGCACCTTATTACCACCTGACAAAAGACTTTTCAATACTTTTTTCAGGCGGCCAAAGAAACGTTCCTGTAACGATTGCTTCATAGTCAATTCATTTACACCTAACGCCTGTGCCATACCTAGATACTTGTAAGTTTCGTTGGCGGAAAGACATCTAAGGTGTGTGGAATCTGAGAGTTCTATCCCCTCAGATTCCACAATCCTGCCTCTTTTTACATGCATGACTGCACATTTATCCACACCAAATTCCATCCTGATACATTTACTAAAGGTTTCAGTTACCTCAAGTAATTTTATCAATTGGAAATTGTTGCAGGCAAATAGTTTCAAATCATCCATGAAAAGGAGATGGGATATAACCTGACCTTCTTTCCGTAAATGATAGCCTAGCCCTGAACTCTCCAGTAAAGTGCTGAGAGGATTCAAAGCTAAGCAAAACCACAAGGGACTCAAACTGTCACCCTGAAATATACCCCGCCTGATCTTAATATACTCGCCGTAACCCTGAGACCGCCGACATCCTGGATAATAGAGTACCGTTCTCCATTGCCAACATGTCGCCAAATCCTTTCGATTACGACGAACTTGTTGGTTAATGGTCGTGTCAATAATAAGGAGCTCTTTAGTGCCACGGGCCCCACTTTTACATCCATTCTGAGAGTAAGCCATAATAGTATTGTTAGTTATATGAGATGTTATCTTCACTCTCAGAATAGACGTAAGTAATTTATAAAGTGTGGGTAAACACGTTATAGGTCTATAATTTTTGCGATCCGTGGCACTACCAGACTTAAAGAGTAGGTGAGTTACGCCTGTGGTCATAAAAGTCGGAAGCGAACCTGATTCCAAGCATGATTGCAATTGAGATGCCAATCGTACGTGTGAGCTACGGAGCCACTTTAACCAAAAGTTATGCAGTCCGTCCGGTCCCGCTGATTTCCAGTTCGGCAGCGAACGAACTGCATAAGCTATATCAGTATTCGATATTGTTATTGGCTCCATGGTATCAATCGACTCACACGAACGTTCGACATCTCGCATCCAATCACCCTCTGTGTGAGTGACAGGCATCGCCCAGATGTCACGCCAAAAGATATTCGTAATTTCAGCATCTGGGAAATGTGTGTCACTCACTAAATCAGGCTGCTCCCACCTTCTATAAACCCACCTCTCATCCCTTTGGAATGAACGATTCTGAGTATATCGGTCTACTCGTTTTTTGTACCTTCGTATACGGTTTGCCCATGCATAAACTTTCTTTTTCAGAAAGTCAATGCGCTCTGTGACCCGCGCTGCATAATTACAGGAACTGATATCAGTTCCCGAAAAAGCCCGGTTCACAAAACGCATTACTCTCGGGCGCGTGTTACCCGATCTGAAACAGATAAGCTTGCCAATGAGTGCCCTCGCCTCAGCGATACGACGTTCAATCCTGCACTGCCACGCCGGAACAGCAAGCTTTGACCGAGTAGCGGTATCATTTTCTGGAAATTTAACACCAGCTACTCGACATGTTGCAACAGCCGCACAGTACAGAATTGAGTGTGTATCACTGAGATCTGTGCTTTCTTCTAAATAAATACCTAATATAGAATCAATGGCACACACTAGCGCTTTATTTCGTTTATGCATTGGCAAACGCGGTAAACGAGGTCTGTTGTCATAACTCATGGTCCGATATTCTCGAATAGCACCTTCCAAAATGTTCCTTATTTGTTCATTGTACTGAGTACTTACAGATGAAGTACCACTGTCTTCTCCACCCTCAGCTGGCTAAGGTCGTAGCAACCCAGAAATTGATTGTGACACTGTTTGTTTGTGACGCTGGGGAGAAGTAACAATGCTATTCTGCAAGTCCAAGCGTAGCCTATCAAGCACGGAGTTATCCAACAAATGACATCGTTGAATAGCCCGTACTTGATCCGATAGCCTTTGTGCCGTAACGTTAACAGCTGGTTCAAGTTCCTGAAACAGAACTGAACATTATTATTATAATCTATTGTAAGTAAAATTTCAATGTCGTTTACTCTGTTTTTTTATTTGGTCACATTTTCCTTCAGACACTAAAAGCAAAAGAAAAGTCATGCGCGCTTCCAAACCTATGTCTTTTCTATAAAATAGTGAGTTTTATTTATAAGGTTATTTTATCCAGAATGAAAACCTGAAAACAAACAGACAAGGTATGGCTACACTCATAATACACACGAGTGCCCCATACAGCATTAGCACCCATAACTCTTGCCGAAGTGGCAGTAGTCAGTGTAATCCATTCCAATGTAAACCACTTTATATACTCCCCAATCTGTAAACACAATCTAAGATAACAAATCTTACCTACCTTGAGTATTTTATTTCATCCCCTTTTGCGACATTTATAAAAAAATAAATCGGAATAAGTACTAAGGTCTCATAAAAATATTGGTAATATAACAATCACAGTAAAGGCAGCGACCATGCGGATAAAGTTATCAAAGTTCAATGTAATCCTATAAAGGAAATAAAAACTACTTTTATGCTTACTTACTAGTAAGCATAAAATTATCGTTCCTCTCGCAGGCTCTTGCGAAAGGAAAGGGGCTTAGGTTCGAGGAAAATCCAGATAGCTTTCTAGAATTTTTCACTGCGCAGTTTTTCCATAGCATTGAATTTGAAATATTGCTTTTATTGCGGGTCAGTGAATATTTTTATCGGTCTTACCTTTTTGATTCTAGATTTTTGTTATATTATTTATAGCTACATTTAGTTACGGATGAATGAAAGAAAAGTTGAACGCCCACTCTGTTTACTATTTTTTAATTCAAACGTGAATATTATCAGATAACCCAAGCGATTTGTCAGTTAGTACTGATATATTGTTGAGTAGATCAAGCGACCAGTGTGATTTAGTATCAACTAGCAACCCGCCCCGGCTTTGCATGGGTACAAATTATACACCAAAACCTTCCTCATGAATCACTCTGTCTATTAGTGAAAACTAGATGAAAATCCGTTTACTAGTTTTTTAGTTTATTATCGCGAACAGACAGACAGACAGGCAGACGCGGCGGAGGACTTCGTTTTATAATATGTAGTGATTAATAATAGTAATGTGCTTCCGTTTAATAGTCTGCCCGGTAGTCATAAAAGGCGTCAAAAACTACTTATTTAGATAAATAATAAACAGGTCGATGTAACGACATAGTTTCCCTTCAGTTAAATTTAACAGTTTAATTAATAATGTTACTCTTCTCTACCCCGGATAACTTGTATACAAAATTTCGTGATCGGTTGAAGTGTGTTAGGCGTGAAAGTGTACCAAACAAACAAACAAACAAACTCACTTTCGCATATAATATTCGTAGGATATACTGATTTACTGTACTGTGTATTTCCTTTACCGTTCGACAGATAAAGCAAAGTGCTTAACACAGTGCTGAACGTAACGCCATTACTTACTCTCTAAAAATAAAAATACTATACTGAATTTTATTCATTTATCATATACAATATTATCTCCGTATTTACGGGAATTAACGCGATCACGAAAAGGTATTACATACCTCTGAATTGCCTGACGTTTGTCGTGGTCAGCCTGTGACCACGGCCAGTGTAACCTGGTCGAAACGTCAGGCAAATCAGATAATATTATATCATGGAACGTGAAAGTTTATAAGTTATCATATACATACCTACTTTATATTTTTGGTGATTGGTATCCATAGGACATAGAGGGTCTGGTTGAAACCAGCACCAGGCACATATCTGGCATATGCTGAACCAGATACCAATTCGATGGATATATGGGGTACACATATTTAAACGATTTTTTTTTTAAATGTATATCTCTTATATGGTGTATCTTAAACGCCTGGAGAATATTATTTTTAACCCCGGGCGCATAAAGAGGTGTGTTATACGTTTGATGTGACTGTGTATGTGTGTGTCTGTGGGTATGTGTGTCTGTGTGTCAGTCTGTCTCTTTTCTAATCGTATTTTAAATTAATGATTTTATTCGTTCTTTTTTAGGGTTCCGTACCTCGAAAGGAAAAAACGGAACCCTTATAGGATCACTTTGGTGTCCGTCCGTCCGTCCGTCTGTCTGTCAAGACCCTTTTTCTCAGGAACGCGTGGAGGTATCAATCTGGAATTTATATCAAATACTCAGGTTTACTGTCCTTTGGAGCTGTGAAAAAATCAAACTTTCAAGCCAATGCAATCAAAAGATACAGACGTTTATGCCGCAAATTTCCGCAAAATTTTCGACACTCGCACTTCCCGTGAACCCAGAATCTTGAAATTTGGTACGAAGCAACGTCTCATAGCACAGATAAAGGAAAAATTGCGAAAACCGTAAATTTTTAGTTACATCATATAATAAAAATATTTTACGGACCCCCGGTGCGCGAGTCCGACTCGCACTTTCTACCGGTTTTTCTACTAATAAAATATGTACTAGAAAACTAGTACACAAAAAGGACATTAAATTCGTCAGTAGCCTACATAATGTCACAAAGGTTGTTAATTGGGGCTCAGTACGGTGAGACCGTCATTTGTCCGAATAATCTGTACTTCTCCCAGTGTTCTGTATGCATTAGTCTTCACTGGACAGTATACAACGCTCTTAATCCAGTGACCAAATTTATGCATGGCTTTGTTGAAGGAACTGCCAATTCCGAATTTGTGTTCTAATGTCAAAATTTTTATCTTAAATTTAAACTTATTGCAACCAGACTGTTTATGAAGGTTTTTTGCCATTTAAAAAATACAACTCCAGCATTAGGAATATTCCTATTTCGCGGGGGCTTCACAAACATTCAAACAACGGACACAAAGAACACCCAGACTCGGGACAACAATTTGTGCATCACACATATTTTTGTAACGTGTGGGGTTTGAACCCATAACACTCGGCGCGGGTTAGTGGCGAGGTGATCACTTAAACCATTACGCCATCTGTGCAGTCTATACAGTTGGATTCACGTTTGGGGATGCGCGACTAGTATCAGACCCGACAGTGACGCAGCAAGATGTTTATAAGTTGTTAATATTTTTGTAATGACTTTTTAAAACACTTTTTTTGATACCCTACTTAATAGGTTTGGTTAAAAAAAAAAATTTAAAACACGTTTTGGCGCCAA
Source organism: Callimorpha dominula (assembly GCA_949752705.1). Taxonomy (NCBI): domain Eukaryota; kingdom Metazoa; phylum Arthropoda; class Insecta; order Lepidoptera; family Erebidae; genus Callimorpha; species Callimorpha dominula. The sequence continues at coordinate 26,323,633 of OX456992.1, forward strand.
AAACCTACCATTTTGTTTTTTTACAATTTGAATATACCTAGTCGCACTATACTCACGCTATACTACTATCTTTCTCAACACTATACTCACTCGTGCAATAAAGAGGAATCTAACGACATAGCATTGTTCAAAGTAGTTTAGAAGGAACAAAGGGAAGGGAAGGGAAGCGACGTCGGGTAAAAAAAATCAACTGAGAAGTAGAAATAACAGAAAATATCATTCAGGTTTATAAACAATGAACGAAATTGTCTTTACACATGTATATAATCTAATTTAATTGCATGGCATGAACAAACCAAACTTCAAGATCAGCGAAATACAACGTTCTACAAACAAATGCATTTTTTCTAACAGAATAAGTTTGAGTATTATGTGCTTTGGAAAGCTGAATCAGATTCAAGGGAGCAAGGAAAGGCGTATAATAAAAGGTTTTACGGTCAATGAATGCTGCAACAGATAGGTCGGCTGAGAATATGATTTACTTGTTGCGGTGTGGTATTTGTAGAAACGGTAGCGATTTTGTATATAACTATATGTTGGCGGTGCAAAAGCTAGGATGCTGCAGGAGCGTATAGATTCAAAAACTTGGACACTAGGAGTTGTTTCCAGGCATGGATAAGTTCTATATTTTTTTTCAGGAAACTGCATGCTTCTCTTTACGTAACCGAAAGGCTAAGGAAAAAAAAAAAATTTTAAAAGGAGTGACCAAATATACTAACATTATAGACGCGAAAGTAACCCTGCCCAGACAGAGTTACTTATCTAAAATATTAGTGTCTGTTAAGTTTTCACGCGTAAACGACGTAACCGATCGAAGTTTTGCATACTCATTATCAGGGACACAGAATAGTGTATTTTTTATGCAGAAAAATTACTAATCCCGGGGGATAGAAAAAGTATCTACTATTCCCGAGGGATAGAAAAAGTACTATTCAGGGGGATAGAAAAGTACTATTCCCGGGGGATGGAAAAAGTACTATTCCCGGGGGATAGAAAAAGTAGAATAACTTTACATAAGCAAAGCTGGTGGTGGGTGCTATTCACTATATAACGAAATTATTCATCATGCATCTGGCGTGACCTTGGCGGGACGTACAGCAAGATGTATTGTGAATAAGGCGTTTTTAGTTATATCGGGTAAAACTGGGATAGATGCCGCGGTGGGAAAGGTGCCTCTTTCCGAAAACCTGACTCCCTAAAGTCGCAACATTGAATTAATGGCGTAAACGCCATATATCTTAGTACCCCGCAGGCCGTCCTACAGAACATAAATGTCTCGCTCGTGCGTGTGATTATCTCCGCAGCGAACACTACGAATGCTTCAGTTTTAGTGGTAAGTATTTAATGTTGCATAACTTTATAAGTAGTCATAAATTGCGTTCGATTTTTCCACCGATGTAAAAACGTAGAAGGGTTTCAAGTCGACCCGTATATTTTTTGTTTTCTTTTTTGACCATGCATAACTTTTTACAGTACAATTCAATTTTGATAATTTATTTTTTATTGGATAGGGCTCTCAGTCACTCTTGATACTTCGGTCCCACTAAAATTTTAAATAAATATTTCAACCCTAAGTAACCCTACATTTTCTGAAATGTTGAAGCTCTTGAAGTCAAACGAAGAAAACCAACACTCCTAACTAAGACTTCTTCTTCTATTCTTTATTGTCAACCAGAGCTCGTCAGTAGAAGAGGTAATGCAAAAAAAGAGAACACAAACTGGGAACAAGAAATTAAGTTATACCAAAAAAATAAGAATACTATTAAAGGAACCAAAGATGTAAAACAAGACAAGCAAGGAAAGAAAAGAACCAAACATTTTTTTTTCTTGCGAAGGATATCACGACGACGAGACGCATTCTTGTGATAAAGAAAATTAGAAAATTATAATTGTTGTTCCATAGAATGCCTTGATAGCTTCAAAGAACCCAAGTTGAAATCCAGCAGGATTCAATGTATATTGTGACAGAAGTGGCTGCTTGACATCCGTGCACTTTATAAAAATGATTGCCCTGGATGTGGAAAACTAAAAGCAATTTCAAGCTCAACCTAAAATAAGCAGAAATGATAATAATACTGTTTTGATTATTTTTTTTTATACAACTGCTGCTTAATCTTAATTAGTACACATTTAATATTAAATCTTAATTAGTACACATTTAATATTAAATCTTAATTAGTACACATTTAATATTAAATCTTAATTAGTACACATTTAATATTAAATCTTAATTAGTACACATTTAATATTAAATCTTAAATGTGACTGGCCTGTTGGTCTAGTGGTTAGTGACTCTGACTGCTAAGCCAGAGGTCGTGGGTTCGATTCCCACCTGAGTCTGGGTGTTCTTTGTGTCCGTTGTTTGTATGTAGAATTATCTCCTTAAAATTAAAACATTTTAAAACTATTTATTTTATTCCATAAGGTATCCTATACTACACGCATCTATCATGCTTAACATTTTCATGGTGGACCATCTATCCATATAAGTAGGCATCTATGCTCAAAAAAAAGTTTTTTATTTCTCATAAATCAGTTATTGTTAGGTTCACTAAAACAAGTTATAAAGTAAACATTAAAACCTAAAGTAGCTGTTTGCATACTAATTATTCGTGGTAAATTAATAATTTTAAAATTAGTATCTACTCTAGTCCTAAAATGGAATACTAAAACTATACGAACTCATCTGTCTTAGCCCCAAATTTGCCTCCAAAATCATAGTCACTGAATTCGTGATGTCTGCTCTTAACTTTACTTTTTCTCGAAAACCAGCAGTGAAGCAATGATTGCATTGCTTTTTGCCAAGTGAGTGAGGTTAGCGGAGGTTCTAACCCTTCCCTCCCCCCCTCCTCCCCCCTTCCCCTACCTCCACCTTAAAGGGTGGCAACGTACTTGTGGCTCTTGAGTTGCAGGTGCCCATGGGCGGCGGTAGTCATTTACCATCCGGTGACCCGTCTGCTCGTTTGCCCCCTATACCAAAGAAAGATTGATAAACATATATTCCAGCCTACTAACAAAGACTAAAGCAAATGAATTTTAAAAAGAGAAAAACATACTCATGCAATGTTGAAGAGGTGGAAGGCTTATAATTTGAAAGAGTAAACTCTCTCTCTCTCTGTCTCTCTCTCTCTATCTCTATCTCTCCCTCCCTCCCTCCCTTCATACCGGGCGCCTTAAATGCAAATCGATTCTTAAGGAGTAAGCTCCAAAAAAGACATAGAAAATTACTTAATTGAAAGCTAATTATCAATAAAAAATAATTTTTACCAATTATAAATAACCATATAAATGTTCATATTCAACCACTGAATCATTACATTACTTATCTACATACAACAGTTAATGGGAACGACCTCAACGAGTCCCATAAAATGAACCTCTTTTTTCTTTTCTTGATTACTAACAAAATTAACACAATTACAATGGGATTGCTTCTCGAATTAGGTCTGATTCTACAAAAATAAAAAGAAAATCGTCTACGAAAAGGGAGCAGATTTAAATACAGCGTTCTCAGCGGATTTTATTTAGATTCGCTTTGGTCACGATCATATTATACTACGTTGCAACAAGGGTACAACGGTAGTAGTTGCAAGCTGACTGAGGACATTAAGTAAGACTCCATTTTGTGAAGTAGAGATTCAGAAGTACAGTCTAAGGTTTCCTAGGTTTCTACTACATGGAGACTAGATGAAAATTCCACCCACGTTTATTTTGGGTGTGTAACAACTTGATTGCTTGAGTTGAATCAACAGAGAGAACACAATGTGACGGTGATGTTACAGGGAACGGCTGTTATCACATCAATCACCATTTCTCTCTTGGCTTTATTTAATAATAAAACACTATATCCCTAAATTGTTTCATACCTAATTTTATAGCTTGTGATGTAAAAAAAAAAATATAAAGTTTGCCCTGATAGAAGAAATGTTCTTTTTTATGTATAGTTCACTTGTATCAGTACCACCCTACGATGGGGAGGTCATGTCGGGTAAGAGAATTATCCCAATCTTGTCTCAAAAGCTTAGGGTTGTCCTCGTTTCTCAGCAGGCGCTTTTCCTTCAATGTTTTTTATCGTCGTATTTTTTCCGAAGTCCTTTAATCTCTTTATTTCGTCAAAGTTATCAATCTTGGGATATCGATGGAGGACTTTTGCACAGTTATTTTAATTTTATGGTCTATTTGCTAGCGGGTACCGCTAGCTTTGTGCAACAAAAACTATAGTCGACTTAATTAGGTCAAGTTTAATAATATCAAAACGTCAGGAGTACGATTTAGTCGGGATAAGTCAGCAGTAAAGCTAGATGCCCATTCCAATACGTAGATCCTATGGAGAAGAACAGGCGAGAAACTCCAAAGGCACTCTTTGTCAACATGTTTGTTTACAGTATTCTGGTTACATTGCTTATAAGTGCAAATGAAACGTGACGACACTGTAACATTATTCTACTATATTTAAGTAATAAAAATCATAATCCACTTAATAAAATACTTTTAATTAAGCTGTAAAGAGTGAAAATTGAATAAATATTTTCAAGGAATACCAAAACATTAATATTAGTGTAAAAATCAAGTATTAGAAATTACTTGTTTCATATTTATATAGTGTCACCCCTATAGATAAAGGTGATGATTAATTAAACTGTAACTAAAATAAGTTGACGAACTCTGTTGTGCGGCAGTAGTGTATACGATTGCCACGCCGGGGGTCACTGGTTTGATTTTCGCTCAGTTCAAACATTTGTATGCATGAATATGTATATTTCCATTAGTCTGAGTGTTTTTATATAAAATAATATTATGTATGTATTTACAAAACACTCTATTTACCTATGTATACCTATATATCCGTGTTCTAGAATACACATACAAACTATGCTTAATTTGATGCTAGATAAACATGTGTAATATGTTCCGGGATTATTATTATACCATGTTGATAGGTATATTAAATTTCATCTGTATAGAAAAGTTATAGGCTTTATTTTCCTAGTTAAAACCTAGTTTCCTATTTTAAACTAGCTGCGCCCCGCGGTTTACATACCAAGTTTCATAGCAATCGGTTTAGTAATTTTTTGCGTGAAAGAGTAACAAACATCCATACGTCCATACAACTATACATCAACACAAACTTTCACGTTTACAATATTAGTAGGATGGCTTTAACAGAGCGTATCGACGAAGCAAGCAAATTATTGTTTTTTCGACTGATTTCTCACTGAAAACTCAGTGCTATAAAAATGGCTTACTCCGAGGTAATGTACTTCTTAGTGAAGAGTTCACAAAATCAGGTAAAACCCTACATCATACGCAATACACAAATTAACATCATACAAAACGTAATCACTTTCCATCAGATGAGTTGGAAGACAAACGCCTATTCCATTACTAGGGCTACACGTCAGAAGTGAAAACATAACGTACACACACGTCACGCGAGTTCAGTGTTTTTTCCCAATACCAAAAGTGCCCAACGTCCCTAAAGAAGGTTTCACTTCAAAAAAACTAACTTACTAATTGATTTTAAACTAAGGTATAAAAAAGGAACTTCATCGCTGTAATAATTAATACAATTATCTGTTTAGTAAAGTTGTAAGTATGTACGGATTTATTTTTAAAATAGCTTTATAAATAATTTATATTAAAACGTAAAGTTACCATTATAAGTACCACTCAAGGTGAGACATACTTAAAAAGACACCTTGTTTTAAAAATTTAACAGTTGGCTACTTAGTGAGTGTAAAAAGTTATTACAAGTAAACAGTTTCATAAAATGAGAGAGTGGCTGCATTTTAAGAACTCATACATGCATCGTTGAATGTCAGACTTAATACTACTTAGCCGAACGAAGCGTATGTAAACCCTTAGCTTTTCAAGTCTAATGATTAATTTCTAGAAAGGTTTGTTATGTTGTTTGTTGTTTCTTAAAAATATTTTGTAAGTTTGGTCTTCTCTTCTAAATTTTAAACTTTCACGTTAAATTATATAATTACGTATAACTAGGTGAGTCCCCGGTTTCACCCGCTTAAGTCCCGGTGCAACACAATGAAACATTCAAAACTGAATATAGTAAGGAATTATGATCGAAATTTGACCAGCCGTCAATCTCTAGATATTATTATAAGTTCCTTACGCAGATCACCTGATTTTTTTTTAATTACTGTACATAAGTATTTGTCTTGTTCGGCTTTGTTCATAGACATTGGATAAAACGGAACGAAAGAAAATAAAATTATTTTCTGAAAAAATAACAAAATTATAATAACATTTAATAAATTAAGTCTAATGACTTTATCCTATGATGAACCATTAAAATAATGAAAATTTTCATGAATTTTATTACCTATGTCATTCTGGAGAAGTAATGTTGCTAATGGAAGTACCACACCGTGGAGGTTGTCAGTTGTTTGTAGGAATGTTTTTTGTTGTGAACCCTTTAAAAAATTTGACAAGAACTCTAAACGCCATTGTACAACAATTAGATTCTATTAAACCTTTGAACGTTTGATACACTGTGGCATTTTTAATATTCTGTGGTATAATTATTATGATAAGCCGTTACTGGTACCTTTATACACTCGGAATATTGCGATCTCGCTCACGTGTTGCATGTTTTTAACCAACCACAGTCTTAAGTAGAATGTAAGCGACAGGAATCTGCTGTGACAAGGCACTGAAAAACACTTAACCTAATAAACATGAAATTTTATTTAAAAAAGTGTGTGTGCAATTCACACATGGCAAAAGTGAAACTTCTAAATTAATTAACCAATGAATTTTAATACGCACGCGCACAAAAATGATGCACGTGAATGACACAAGAAGGCTTCGTAGTACGCAGGCGCAAAGACACGTGCTAGCATGTGAAGATTATAGGAAACACTGTATACTTGAATTCTATCTCATTCTCTCGCAGACTAAATGCTATTTATGAATATGTTTGTCTCTTTTTAGTGCTGTATACTTGTATTTTATCTCATTCTCTCGCAGGCTAAATTATATTGTATTGTGTTTGTCTCTTTTTAGTGTGACTTAAGGCTTCGTAGTCCGCAGGTGCAAAAACAAAGATTATAGGAAATACTATATACTTGTATTCTATCTCATCCGCTCGCAGGCTAAATCCTATTTATGATGATATGATTTGATTTGAAATGTGGGTCCTTAAAACGCTTTGCCTACCCCTTTCACCCACGTCTGTATCTACATATTATGTTATACAAATCTGGCCAGTATGCTTCTTAACTTTGTAAAAGTCATCACAGTATTGTAACTGTAAAGACTTTTACAAAGTAAAGATTTAAAGAAGTATTGTTACTGACATGTTAGCTATAAATGCCCATATACGAGTAAGTAAGTCACCTCGATTGAAAGTACGAAAATGCTTACAATGATAATTTACGCTTATTGTGAAAAGTAACAAGCTGACGTTACAAAAAATCTTTGAAAAAAGCTGAGTTACTTTTGAACCTTATGTTAACGTAATATAAAGCTAAATTTATCCAGCCAATATTTTAAGTTTTTATACGCCTTTTAATGTTATAAGCTAGATTGAAATACGACTAAATTTGTTATACCGTATTTGTGAATAGAAAAATATAAAATTGGCGGCATCACAAAGGAATCGTGACATTCAGACGTCCGAATGGAACCAGCGACCTCTGGTGTCAAGACTTTGATGTAATAGTTCTTTTAAAAGAATATCTTTAAATAATGGAGTACAATGGTTCTTACTTATTGGAATTGCAGTGTGGAACATCTGGCTCGACCCTTATCAGTTAAGATAATTCGTAAATGTGACAACTTTGGTAATATGACACTTTTTGATAATAGTTTATTTTATGTTTGTCTGAGTTGGTTTAAAAATATTTCTGCTTGAATATTGTAAGGGTTAATACAGACGAAAATATTCTTTGATAGTTTATGTAATGAATTTTTGATTGGTCCAAAGAAAGGTTTTTATATTTAATTATTATATTTATATATATATATATATATATATATATATATATATATATATATATATATATTTTTTTTATATCAACATAAAGTAATTAACAAAGATGGGTTATTGATAAATATACCACAAAAACTATCCAGAGCTTATCAGTGGTATATCAGACACATCATCTCAGTACATGCATGGTTAGACATTGTATTAGTAATTCTCTAATATATGTTTTCCGAGTACAGATTTACAATTTTTGTATTAATCGCACTGCAGAGTTCTGAGGGTAAGCCATTCAATAATTTGGGCAGCAAGTATTCCCACGTCCGTGCACCATAGACATTTGTATGTTTTGGCAACCTGTAAGTAGGCAAATATGACAGGCAACGCAGTGACTCATACCTCACATTTTTTTTTAAATTTACAAAATTGTGACATTCCTCGCTGATCACACTCACGCAGACCTTATCGAATACGTTTAGTATTTTACAGTGTTTGAATATCGCACTTTCATTATTCTCGTAAATTGTTTTGATTTTTAATGGGACAATAGTTTTTAATATACTTAGTTGTAATCTATAAATGCTATCAAGATAGCTTTTGTACGTGCGCCCATAACTACTGAGGCCATAACCAATCACGGAATCAGCTAATGCTAGGTACATAGTCCTAAGCGTTTTATATGGTATTTTATACTTAAGTATGTGTAGTTTACATAAAATAGATCTTAATTTATTGCATACGTAGTCGACATGAGGTCCCCAGTGGAATTTATTGTTTATAGTTAGACCTAGGTAAGTATGCTATGACACTATCTGTAACGTTTCACACTTACATGTGTTTCCCGTTTGGTGTAGGCAGAGGTGTTCATGGGCATGGTTTGGCTCACAGGGCGATGTCAGGTAGGGTGAATGAATATGCATTAGTTTTGTTTTCTTTGCGTTAATTATTAAACCTACGTCATGGTAATTAGAGTCTGTACAGCTGTACGTCATTGAGATTATGTTAAAAACCTGGAAATTTAATTTACATTTTCACATTTAACTGCCCCAACAGCCGTGCTTCGACACGTATGGGCCGGCTCGACCGGAGTGATACCACGGCCTCACAGAAAACCAGCAATGAAGCAATGATTGCTTTTCACCAAGTGAGTGAGGTTACCGGAAGCCCTTCCCTCTCTCTCTTCCCCTCTTCTCCCCCTACCCGCACTCTCCCTCTTCCCTCCTACCCCTACTCTCACCTTAAAGGCCGGCAACTACTTGTGGCTCTTGAGTTGCAGGTGCCCATGGGCGGCGGTAGTCGTTTACCATCAGGTGACCCGTCTGCTCATTTGCCCCCTATCCCAAAAAAAAAAACATTAAGTATCATAAAAGCCACGTACCAAAGGCTCAATCTGGATATTAATAATTGTTAGCATTGAATTTCTAAAAGACCCCAAACACCAATAAATAGCCACCATTCCACGAATTAAAGGACAATCAACAAATATTTATTTACCGAAACCCCATTCTTTCAAATTATTCGCACAATACCGTACTTCGATATAAATCGCACAGTTTTCACAAAAACGTGCCGGTAACGGCCTCGTCGAATGTAATGGGCCTGCGTTTGTCCAAGCGAGCTTCGATTTATACCTAGGTGAACCACTGTGCAATTACTTGAAATTTCTTTGTAAAATATTGTTAAAATGTTTTGGATGGAAATAAAAGCAAGGCTTTTGGCTATAGAAACGAATGTTGAATAATGAAGTGTTCTCTCTTTCGGTCGATTCTCGTTAAAATTTCATTGCAAATGTCTACTTCAACCAATTTAGGCTACTTCAGTTCACTCAAGAATTACAAAAGCCTTTTTCAAATAGACGATTAAGTGCTTCACAAGGAAGATACGGTCTACAACAAAACATTATTACATGAGGTCAATTTAATGCCCAATATTTTGTTAGGAAGTATTTTTATTTACTTTAAAAAAATTAAGAGGCTTTCGATTCGGTTGTATACGTCAGAACTCATTTATTTATCGTTTTGGAAATTTATTTTTTATATGGGAGTATATACTTCTCGTTTGGTATGGGACCAATGTAGGTGATAGGATAGATGTTTTTTAATTTCATGCATTTGACTGCACATGCGGCGCAATGGTTAAAGTGGTCGCCTTACCACTTTGCCGTTCACCTCAATTTTTTGTTTTTTTTTTATTCCAACTCACCTGAAAGTGGTGATAAAGACAAGGATGGTACACGCCTATCCAAGAGAAACCTATTCACTCTACTCTTGAACGTTCCAAGATTATAATTGTTTGTAAAAATAGACGCAGGCAGTTCATTGCAGACCTTGGCCAATCGAACCAGAAAGGAGCAATGTTTTGGCAATGAAGTGGTGGAACTTCTGTCTGCGTGTAGTCGTCCGATGAAAAAATGGAGAGGTTCAAATTTGTTCAAAGAAAGCCTTCGCAATGTGCGAAGGCTTTCTTTGAACCAAAGTAAATCCTATAAATACCCAATAAGCAGGCGACTTTGCGACGATGCTTAAGTTTATATAGTGCCATATTCGTAAGCATTGTCGTTGATAATCTTACGGGCTCTTCGGTCAACAGAGTACATTGCTTCGAGTTGACACTTTGCTGAGCCCTGCAGTACTCCATGCAAGATCGAACCTGAGCTGTATAAAAATTAAGCAGCTGTTCATAGCTGAAGTACAACCGGACCTTCGAAATGACTCCTAATTTGTTTTCACAATGTCTATGCCTTGGACTCGATTTGTTGACCGAAATTAACTAAAAATTAACCGAAAATAAATTGTTTTAACGTGACTGTAATGCCCAGAAGCTCTTATGATCAGTAATCGATAAGGATACACCTTGGCAAGTGGGAGTAAGTTCGAAAGCACCATTTTAAGCCACAAAGCACACGCCTGTGTTTTAGAAGGGTTAAAATTAACAAGATTGGCGTTATCCCAATCGGACACCTGCTGCAATGTCAAATTAACCCGTTCAATCATGGACTCTCCAAAGACTGGATTTCTTGTGAACTTACTCGCGCATTGGACATATAACTCTTTACATTGGCGTAGCTAATAATGCCAGGTGGTATTCAGGTGTAGTTTTTTAAAAGACAAAAAAAAAGGAGGTTCTCAATTCGACAATATATATATATTTTTTCCGTTCTCCGTTATTTATGAACCGATTTTGATTATTCTTTTTTTGTTGGATAGGGTATACCACAGGGGTGGTTCCATGTCAAGGAAGTCAGGATTTGATGATGGGATCCTGATAAAATTGAGAGAAACCCTCGAAAATTGTAGGAATGAATAGTGTTTCTGTTTACTTTTCATTACTTTATCAGGTATTTGCATTTAGAAATCATCATTTCATGTAGTTGAGCTGATGATGAAAAAAATCATAAAATAAAAATCTTTTAACAAAAAATTGAACCGACGAAAAGAACTAAAAAGCAAAAAATAAATAAACTTTAAGTCTTAAGTATGACCTTATTTACATAAACTATCACATTTTATATAAACTTATTTTGAGTTGGCGCCAAATAATAAAATGATTAATTACCGACGTAGAGCCTACGTAGGTACATATACAATTTTGATAATTAATCAGTTTGATGTTTGGCGCCGACTCATAATTAGTTTAAATAAAATTTTATAGTTTATGTAAATAAGGTCAATACTTAAGACTCAAAGTTCATTTATTTTTTGCTTTTTAGTTCGTTCGTTTTTGTTAAAAAGTTTTTTATTAATTTAACACATGGCATAGTTTGCAATTGTTTTTAAATTGTCGCCAATTTGACCCACAATTTGTTTCGAAAGGTTCTGTTAACATTAATCTGCGTCCCACCGATCAAGAATTCTGTGTTCAGAAAGCCTTACCGTCCAAAGTCACACTAACTTGGAACCAAGATATACATACTTGCTAGCAACAATCTCACTGTTACTATAATCTATCCAATTCACTAAATAACAGTAATTGCAATGCAGTTGATGACGATCACTTGAGTGCTGATTGAGGTAAAAACAACCTCAACAGGACTCAAGTGATCGTCATCAACTTAATAATGCATGCCTAGCCTTTTTATTACCCCACTAATATCAGGCCGACCAATGACGTGCGCTACCGATATAACTAGTCAAAATAATGTTTATTAATTTATTTTTAATAAATAGAACTTTTTATCAACTATTATAATTTGCCTTATTTTTTATAAATTAAATACCTACGAGTTTTTGATGTGGCGACAATATAATTTATTTGTTTCCAACTATGTCAAGTTCTTATTGTGTTTTCATTTGTTTAAATAATATTATCGTGGTTAATCACATACTTTGTAATTGGCATAAAAACTAATTAAGCGTAGGCATGATAGTGTTATAAACCGCTATCTTTCTCATCCCGTATCCGTCACGTCGATGTTAAATTACAGTCAGTCCAATAATGTATGGTAACGTGCCTCGCTTTAATATATATTACGATGTTCCTGCAATCAAATAAGACCATGCAATTAGCATGTAAGTCTATATGCCTCGGGAGCGATTTTATTTCATTATCAACTGCACTGCTACGTAATCACTAAGGTAGCGTCTTAAACCTACTGTTTTTTAAATATGTATTAATTAGGTTCTGATAGTGCATTCGTCCGAGAGAGCTTCAGAATTGGAACCAGGGAGATATGAACAATGAGATTTACAAAAAAGTAAAAATAGGCAACGAAATTTCTTCCGTGACATTGCTTAAAGTAATAATACAAAACAAAAAAAAAAATACAAAACGTGGGAGAGCCATGCTTCGGCACTTATGGGCCGTCTCGACTCCGCTCGATACCACGGCCTCACAGAAAACCGGCAGTCAAACAATGCTTGCATTTCTTTTCGCCGCGTGAGTAAGGTTACCGAAAGCCCTTCCCTCTCCCCTATTCCCGTCCCTCCCCTCTCAGCCCTCTCCTCTCGTCTAATCCCCTCTCCCGTCTTTCCGCTCTTCCCCCTCTTCCCCTACTCCCACCTTAAAAAGGGCGGCAACGCACTTGTGACTCTTGAGTTACAGGTGCCCATGGGCAGCGGTAGTCATTTACCATCAGGTGACTCGTCTGCTCGTTACTAACGAGCAGACGAGTCACCTGATGGTAAATGACTATACCATAAAAAAATTACCAATAAGCCATATCAATGTGAATTTCAACCATTTCGTTTTGAGTAAAACAAAAGGTAAAGGATAGTATGTCTAAGCTTATTACGTTAGGCTTCCAGGCTTTAACTACATGACCGCTCATTATGAGCACACGTTGTTAGGGGTACAGCTATTCTGGCCTTATTCAGTCTTTAGTAGAATTTATTAATAAGCCATCTGAAACAAAGGCGAATTTATACTTTTTGTAAACTCTTTTACATAAAATCTAAAATCCGTAAATTTGAATGTTTTATGCTTACAACCGAGTGAAAAGCTAACATTGTATTTAAGAAAAATATTTCTTAAATAAACAAGAAAAGGAATATAATGTATTAATACTTGATTGACAATATGAATAATTTATAATACAGTGTAACCAGTGTTTCAAAGAAATATTAATCACAATGAGCCCGAGCCTTCATTTATTATTTAAATTTAAAATTTGTATCTAATAGTATTCAGTTATAATTAAAATATACGCAACTAGCTATGTAAACAAAATATTTGAAGTAAATTTTAACCTACTTCTGATTGTCGCATCGGAATGAAATTTCGTATGGTAATGTAGTTTGGATCACAATACAATAAATTGCCATCTTGAAGCTGATTTGGTGTTGGAGCCAGGAGGGCATTTGCTGTGCGAAGCGTTGTTTGTGTATATGTGTTTTATATATAAATATATGTAAATAATATACATACATACATTATGTATACATACTATTTGAGTAATGTAACATATAGTATTTTACATTATTCAAAGTCAATCAAGGACATCGAATTAATAACATTGAGAGGTTTCAACACTGAAAGTCACATCGACTTCCTAATCTAAGTAATGGGATTGTCCTAAAATGTAAATATACTGTATACATTTTATGTGGGAGAGCCATGCTTCGGCACGCATGGGCCGGCACGACCGGAGTGATACAACGGCCTCACAGAAAACCGGCAGTGAAGCAATGATTGCATTGCTTTTCGCCGAGTGAGTAAGGTTACCAGAGGCCCTAACCCTTCCCTCTTCCCCCCTACCCTCGCTCTCTTTTTCCCCCCTTCCTCCCCTTCCCCTACTCCCACCTTAAACGCTGGGAACGTACTTGTGACTCTTGAGTTGCAGGTACCCATGGGCGGCAGTAGTCGCTTACCATCAAGTGGCCCGCATGCTCGTTTGCCCCCAGCATCCCATAAAAAAAAATATACCTCATACACGGCCGTCTGATCCAAAACTAGGCTGAGCATATACTACTAAATACATACATATTTTAGATAAATTACACCCAGACACAAAACAAATGATTGTGCTCATCACACCGTTAATTATCCTGGGTGGGAATCGAACCCACGACCCCAGGCTCAGCACTCAGGATCACTTATCACTACACTGACCGACCCATCAAAGTTCCTGCGACACTAAATTCCAAGATTTACCACCGCTGCTAATGTTTGTCTAGCAGAAGCCGTGGTAAACATTGATAATACCCATGTTACGATTCGTGCTAATTTCCCTGTGTTGATAGTAGATAAAAGCACGGAAAAACTTGTGGAGGATTAATCAGCCTTTTGCAATAAAAAAGTATATCATTTATAAACATTTTTTCATTTCATACACCATTTACTATCACTACATATTATAAAACAAAGTTTCTCTATCTGTCTGTCTGTTCGCGATAAACTGAAAAACTACTGAACGGATTTTCATGCGGTTTTCAAAAATAGACAAAGTGATTAATGAGGAAGGTTTAGGTGTATAATTTGTTAAAGTTTTATGTAAATTGGTTTTAATAAGATAATGATTGTTGAAGATATTTCTACTACCCGTGCGAAGCCGGTGCGGGTTGCTAGTATTTAAATAAAAACTTGATTTTGTCGTATAAATATTAACTACAGCAGTATGGTAAAAAAGGTAAATTAAGTAATTAGGTAATATCAAGAAAAAAGTTCGTTTACTAAACGCAGGCCTTCCTGCGTACTGCAGTGCGTAATTTATGCCTGTCAACTCATCTACTAGCGCTGTTTCTTGTATGTGCTTGTATACGTATTCTACCTAAAAAATATAATATAGAAGAAAGATATATCACCAAATTACTTACATCACCAATATACCTTCCTTTACCCTACTTTGAAAATAATGCCAAAATAGCGTTCAGAAAATAGTGTACTCTACAGAGCAAAGCAGTAAAAGTGTCCCGCTTGTAGATTATTTTGCTTTTATACCATGTACCTCGAGAAGAATTTAAAATTATACCAAAAGGAAAACGGAGCAATTCATGATTGCACTGTAAGTTCTCTTCCTCCCTTCTACAGTTTTCTCTAAAATACCCATACTTATTACAGAATAGAGTTAAATGGATACAAAGTGTTATTTAAAGAGTGACACTTCTGATTTTGTCAGTCTTTACGCCTGTTTATCACCATTGAAAAAGTAGATTCAAATAGTAACATAGTTTTTTTTTATTTCTAGAATATTTTATGTGTCAGTATAAAATATGTATTGTTCAATCTTACGATGAATAAAAAATACTAAACTAAGGTAAGGTAAGTTAACATTTACTTACAACACAGGATAACATATGTAATCCAACAAGCTTATTTAGCACTTACTTATCAGGAATTTGATATGCATTCAATACATTTGTGGTTATTGGAACAATAACGTTATGAATCCACGTGATAAATGGACTAACCGCTGTAATATATTCTATAGCTTGTACTTCTTTAGCATAGCTTATCACACCAACAACTTTATCATCTAACAACAATGGTCCACCACAATCTCCTGATGCACTACTCATGTGTTTATTAGCACGTTTAGGCACCACACACAGCCAAGGTCCACTTGTTTCAGATTTTTCACATGAAGAGACAACACCGTGGGCAATTTGTACCGGTTGATCTTCTATGTAAGGGTATTTAGTTTCATGATAACCAGCATAATCGACAGGAAGGCCCAATAGCAAGCTGTAATCTATGGAAGATAGTTTGCCATAAGTTTTAAGTAAAATCGGCTTCACACGACATAGTCCTATGTCGTTCTTAAGTCCTAGAGCACTTGTAATGGCTGATCGATATCCCGGCTGTGGTACCATTTGGATTATTAGACTTTTTTCTTCAGACACATTTGGCGCTATTGACATATCACCGTATTGTATATGTGTCATGCATGTCTGGAGGCAATGTCTTGCTGTCAGTACCCACTCCGAGGATATGAGTGTGCCAGAACAACCTCTTGCATACGTGGCTACAAGAGCGATGACGTAAGGATATCTGCCACTTGTGTCAGTAATGCCGTACATGACGCGAGAATGAAAAAAACCCAGCTGGAGCATGACGAGTGGGGCGCTTGACACCAGAAGCATAAATCTTATAATTATTAGATTCATTATCCTTAACCAACCTGAAACAATTTGAAATATTGTATTATGGTCTATTTTAGTTTTTACGAAACAGGCTTTTAAATTAGTAATTTTATGTAAATGTGAGGCCATAGTAGATTTCTTCAATAATTTGAGCTATTTGACTGTCATAGTTGGATATATTTGGTAACGCATTAGTTATACCGATTCTATTGCATGTTTATAGACTCCCTTGTCAATTGAAATAATATGTCGTCATCTGTCATCATTAGGGCGTCAACATTGGTTAAGGGTAAAGAGTATACAAACACTACGTTAGAGGAAAAGCGTATAAAAATTCTTTTGATTCGCTGGCATTCAAAATGTATTTACTTACTGAGAGTAAGTAAATACATTTTGAATGCCAGGTTAAACCATCAAAAACTTTAATTATGTTCATTGACACAAGACTGCTGGCTTTGAGTGAACTGAATTAAAACATTCAGCCAAGGGTAGCAGACTACTGTCAAAACTTTTGTGGATATCAAATCGCAAAGAGGTGCGCACGCCACGAGGATGGGACCTTTTTGACCAAAATACCCTGTTTCCATTCCGCTGCCAATTAAGACTATAAGTTGGCCGAGCAAAGGTCAGTGGCAAAACATGTGTGTTAAAAAAAATAATCCAAAGATACTCCAAAACCTATGACAATCCCAGCCGTTAGCAGCATCGCCTTTCTAAAACGAGATATGGTCATCTAAATACCTGTAGTAAAAATCCTGATGTCTTGTATGATTCAGTTCGAATGGCGTCTGCTTTTATGGCAAAATGTAATGTAAGTATGAGAGAGAAGTCTACAAGTAGATAAAGGATATGACAAGGAAGGTAGAGAAAATTAGGTAGCTAATGGAACAAGTATGAGAATATTTTTTAAAGTTTACAATTTTATTATTCGGAACATTAACAGTTTTTCTATGTACATGTGTAATATTATATTTATTTACAGTTTAATATTTTATTGTAAAATAAAACATTTATTGGTTACCATAAACCTCTACTAAATTCTTTACAATGACCTTCACAACACGTAACGTCTAGCTCGCAGTAGATCGGTTTTATTGACCTTTTAAATGTGGCTATATAATGGACTGAGTTGACTTGATTCTTGATGGCCAGAGTTTGACGAAGAATCAAAAGTATCCTGGGTTGTATATTAAAACAAACCTGCTGTAAAATGTACAATGTATGTAAGTAAGTAATGTTTATTGTACAAAATAGATATTATTAACATAAAATGCACAATGGGCGGCCTGGCCTTATCAGAACGAAATCTTTGAATGGACAGGACTGTAATGATTTAGCCTGGGTGCACCCTGCACCCATTTGTTATTTTACTTTTATTATTATTACTGAAATAGAAACAAAACGGATTCATTCGCTTTTTCAATCCATTTTAATTTCTCTCGCTCGCGTTGTTACATTCTAATTTGAAGCACATCAGCACTTGAAATTATACGTCGAATGCCCGGCGCTTCCACTCTACCCCGTGTTAATTAATACAATGGGCCCAGACCCAGGTTCGACTAGAGGTATTTGATCTCTGAATAATCTGCAACTACGCCACAGTTCATTACAATTTTAGCATGCCACCAAGAGTGATAAAACAAAGTGCCTGGTTTTAATATCAAAATGTTTACTGTGTCAAACGTTTATCAGTAGTAAAATATTAATTATTTAAAGCACCTCCTCCATAGAGCCCTAAAATGGCTTCAAACATTATCCCTATATTATTTTTACTACAAGAAAATAGTCATAAGGCTTTTTTTTATTTTATGTATAAGTATATGAGAAGAAATTATTATAAATTCTTTATTAAACATCATTTTAACTGTGTTGATTTATAATTTTTAGTTGGAAAAAATAAAACGATTTCAAGCAATTTTTAAGGAATTTTATGAAATAAGGACATTCTACTTTAACTTGACTTTGACTTTACTGTACTATAATTAGATGGGTCCCGACGAACAATCTTAAAACTGTAAGAAACAGTCTCGAAACCACCGATATAAACTATGAAAATCACTAACTAACAGTAACTGCCAAGTTGTTCGTACCTCTGTCCGCACTCAAGTCAATCGATCTTCACTTATTTCTACCCTTTTATAATCCCACTATTCGTTAATAATTATTAATCGACCAATAGCATTGCGTTACCGCCTACCGGTATAACCAGTTAAAATAATGTATATTAACTTATTTTTATTAAATAGTTTGGCCCTATTTTTAAGAAATCGGTTAATAAAATAAATAAGAGTTTTTGATGTGGCGACAACAAAACGTATTTAGTTATTTTACCATAGCCGGAAGGGAACGCGAGAAACCTAGTGTAGGGTACACCACAATTGTAGCGGTCAAACTGAAGGACTTTAGTTGAATACGGGTTTGACACCAGTTCTAGAGGACGGTCTGGAAAGATAGAATGTGAGGCTTTCCTCACTAAATGCCGCCGCTTCTGTATTTTAAAGTTTTGAACTGATCAGACGTTAAAAAAATAAAAGAAAAATCTAAAAAATATTTTTCATTTTTTTATGCTGTGTCACAGTTTTTTTAATATATTTTTCCTTTAAATATTGACAGGTTATCTGCACGAACTATGAAAAAGAAAATTTAAAATTCAAGTTTTAATTATTATTTCAGAAAACTAAATATATGGTTATATACGTAGGTAAACAGAAGCTAATTATAAAATAAAAAAACACGCAATTACAGATATAGCTTTAATACGAACTAACCATCAGTATTTAGCATCGTGCTGGAGCCGTTAGTTACGTCCATAGTCCTCTATTGAAGTGCTGTTTTCCTACATTAGGCAAGGTGGGTATTGGTCTTGGAAGGAATGGGGTTGACAACGGTTATCATCAAGCAAGTATGACTGTTGGCGTGTATACCCACGCGTCAAAATAGATTTAAAACCTTCTTAACGTGGGAGAGCCATGCTTCGGCACGTATAGGCCGGCTGGACTTCGCTAGATACCAAGGCCTCACAGAAAACCGGCAGTGAAGCAATGTTTGCACTGCTTTTCGCCGCGTGAGTAAGGTTACCGGAAGCCCTAACCCTTCCCTAGGCGAATAAATTGTTTGAGAGGGTCCTCTCTGCCCGCATCGTCCGGCACCTGTGCGAGGTCGGCCCCGATTTGTCGGACGCCCAATTCGGTTTTCGAGCGGGGCGTTCGACGGTCGGTGCTGTGTTGTGCCTGAGGGCCGTGACCGAAGAGGTAGTGAGCTGTGTGTGTGTGTCAACTCGGTCCTCGTACCGGTTCAGGTCCACATAAAATATCTGGGCCTGATCCTCGACGGTAGGTGGCGCTTTGACGAGCACTTCTACAGCTTGCTCCAAGGCTGGTCAGCGCTGCGTCCGCCCTTGGGCAACTCTTGCCCAATTTGGGTGGACCCAGCATCGCTACGTGACGGCTGTACACGGGGGTTGTCCGGTCAATGGCACTGTACGATGCACCGTTGTGGGCGGAGGCTCTGACCGCCCAGAATAGGGCGCGCCACTGCGACTGCAGTGAGGACTCGGCTCAGCACACGCTGGCGGTTTGCCCCAGTTGGGAGACGCAGCGTCGGGCCCTCACTGCAGTCATCGGAGTGGATCTGTCGCTACCTGCTGTCATACGCTCCATGGCCGGTAGCGACAGGAATTTTACCGCGGACGTAACCTTCTGTGAGGAAGTCATCTCGCAGAAGGAGGCGGCGGAAAGGGTCCGGGAGGACGACCTCCACTCGGACCTGATTCGCCGCTGGCGAATCGGGCGGCGGAGGCGCGCTTACTAGCGCCTCATGCCGCCCTGAGTGTGGCCGCGGGTGGACGGGAGGGGTTTTTCCCCTTCACCCGCTATAGTATCCCCCCGCGAGGAGGCGGCGTCCGCGTGTGCCTGGACGTTGCCTAATTGAGTTGCTAGGAGAGTTCCGGATGTTTTAATAAAAGCTGTTACCGGATCCCTCCTATTTAAGGCGCAGTACGGCACACCGTGTGGTTTAAGTCATTTTTAGCCGCCCCATCGTAAACCCCGGTGGGGTGACAGCCCTAGGGGGTTTCCACACGCACAAAAAAAAAAGAAAAAAAAAAGGCCCTAACCCTCTCCTCTATTCCCGTCCCTCCCCTCTTCCCCTACTCCCACCTTAAAGGGCGGCAATGCAATTGTGACTCTTGAGTTACAGGTGCCCATGGCGGCGGTAGTCATTTACCATCAGGTGACCCGTCTGCTCGTTTGCCCCCTATACCAAAAAAAAAAAAAGATAATTGAATACATTTGTAACTAATATCGGTTACTTTGGCAATACTATGTGATTTATATTACTATATACTAGTATACACTTCCAGATGGCAACGAAGAGAAACAGGTCTGATAGCACGTGTAGCATGAGCAATGACACTTATTGGTAACTAATTACATGCTAATGTACTGCAAAATTCGATTAGCATGGGCCGGTGTTCTATTAGTGGCCTTCCTCATAGAAGGATAGTGACTGTAAGCGTTAATGGGACTATTGTCAGTTAGTTTTCGACCTTTGATTATCTCCCCATTTATTAAACCTGTATAAGAAGGAAGATATACCCATATAATCACAACTGAATAAGGAATAATGATTTTAAGCTACATTATAGCAATTCAAATAATACACATAGACAATATAATTATATTAAAATAGCAAAGTGTGTAGGTGGTACGTAAGATACACATTATCATGTGTTATTAGGTTTTAACCGAAGTTCATTATTGTAGTTCTGTGTTTATATACGGTCTACAATTTTTTCTTTCTTCAAAAAATTTATCCGATGCTACTTGTATTTTTTTTTTTATCGTAAGATTTTTTTTTAAATTCACAGTGACCTATAGTATGGGTCCTAAAACATTAAATATATGGAGGAACGGATATTATGTCCCTCCCTCCAACACAAAGGGAGGATCCTCCGACCAGGCGAGGTGATCATGCCTGGCGGGCCGCGGTCTAACGGTTGAGGTTGGGAAGTTGTACATATACTAATTGGCGCGAGAACTCTCATAGCGCGATGCAGGATTAGTAGTTACTTCGTAGTTCAGCTCGTCTTCGCTAGATGATGTTGGACTATGTTTTTACTATATGTGGAAGTCGCCACCTCACTCTCCTTCAAGACCGACGGTCGATATCTTAATTAATGTGTCAAAATCGACCTAGGCTACGAGTACATTTGAAGGGAGACTGCTTGTAATGCACACTGATGATCGCGACTTATGTGATTGATCGATATAAATAATAGAATAAGAAAGATTATAGAATGCTGCCTTGCTCAATGTCAGGAGCAAGATGATTCATTGATGCGGACTGACTGCTGATGTCCCTGAACATGTTCCTAAGGAAAACCTTTCTTTGTTTTTATGGAGACCATAAAATAAGTTTTTTAATAAGTTTGTTTACTTATTTCTTCTATTTAAAAAATACGTAGGTGTACTCTTAATTTGAGAAACCCATGAAAATTATAAATAAGGGTAATCTCTCCAAAATAAATTAAATAACCTGAAAAGTAAATAACAATAAGATAAGAAGGTATATTCATCATCAAATTGTTTCATCCTACCACCTTTATGCAGATGATCTCCAAATTTATGCTCACGCGCCAATCAATACAATCCACGAAGCCTTTACAACTATAAATTGTGATTTGGAACGTATTTGTGAGTGGAGTATCAACTATGGTCTCCAGGTCAACCCGGCAAAAACTCAGGTAATCATGGTGGGCAGTCCCAGAATGATTTCACGCGTCGATTTTGCCCAACTACCTCAAATAATTTTCAATGGTACGCCGCTATTGCTTAGTAATAGTGTAAAAAACCTGGGAATATTAATTGACAGTACTTTATCCTGGGGCCCCCAACTGCAAGAGGTTAGTCGCAAACTGTTTCCTGCAGCAGGGTCCTTACGAAGATTACGGAACTTTCTTCCGACCGCTACAAAGATGTCGCTTGCACAATCACTTTTACTTCTTTTTCGTTATCTTGATCTCACGGAGGAGCAACTCGATAAGCTTGAACGGCTTCAAAATTTTTGCATAAAGTTCATATTTCGCTTACGCAAATATGATCATGTATCCGAATATCGCAAACTCGCTCAAGTGGCTCCCGGTCCGCCTTCGACGGAATACTCACATTCTTTCCCTACTTTATAACATATTATTCAACCCCCTCACTCCTTCTTATCTCAAAGAACGCTTTAGCTTCTTAAGTGACACGCATTCCAGGTTCTTGAGATCATCTGAAAACTTGCAACTGCAAATTCCAGTGCATTCTACAAGGTTCGTAGACAAATCTTTTACCGTTGAAGCAGCACGTCTTTGGAATGCACTACCACTCCCTATCAGACGAGCTCAAACAATATCATCTTTCAAAAAAATGGTAAAAGAATATTATCTGGTAAAATAAATATGTTTACTTTTCTTAGTTATAATGGGAAATTATAATGTATGTATTTATGTATAAATATGTATGTAATTAAGTAGATAGGTATATGTATTTGTATATGTATCTGTATGTGTGCTGTACTAATATAACATATAATACAATTAATATATGAATGTATAAATATTATTTATGCAATCCATTCACTGATTGCATAAATCACTTCAAGCTATTCCTTGGCATTGTGACACCAAAACCACCCACGTATATCATAACACTCCTGTCCATCCTAAGGTTGCCTGGAAGATATTGCTTCTAGGGATAAGGCCGCCCATTGTGCATTTTGTGTATAATTTGTTCATGTATTGTTTCCTTTTTTTGGTGTACAATAAAGAGTATTTATTATTATTATTATTATTATTCATTTTGATAGTAACGCAATCATTTGGTGGGTTTGACAACTTTGTTCATACGAAAAACCACCGTGTAGTAGATTAGATAGATTTTGTGACAGAGCACATAATAGTTTGAAATAATTATGGGTAAAATAAAAAACTTTTATGTCTCACTGATATGTGTAGGTAGACGAAGGCGATGGTGTATTTTAAAAATATCTGAAACACGTGTTTAACAGGAGGTTACTATCAAAAATCTATCAATTGTAAAGTGAGATATTAAAAAATGCCAAGTACTTAAAGTAAAGTAACAGCAATTATCTCTTTAGTGACGTTTTGTGGTGAAAAAGTCTCAAGATCAAATTCTAATTTCCGGGGTTCTGCGCCTGAAATGAGTCGGCGCTGCGACGGTATGTCGTGTATTTTTTTTTTTTTATATACTGGGGAAATAAATCATGGACCACCTGGGGTGCGGCAGAGGGGTGTGCCGGACTCTTACCGGCTAAAACCACCAGTGTGTTCCATCTCACATCTTCTGCTTCTGACGGGAATCCAATTCGTCCGCGTCCCCGGGGGTGCTGGCCCGCCTGTGCAGGCTCCGTCTCTGAGGGGGTTAAATGTTATCCCCCCTCGTTTCCTCCATCCTCCATAGAGGGGCGCCCGTGGAACACGTCGCACTGCCACCTCGGACCCATTTACAGAGAGACGGATTTCCCCAAATCCGCCCCTCACGGGTCAGTTTAGGGGGGCCGAAAGAGGGCATTATCAACCCTTCTGCGACGCCTGGAGCGCCTGCTGCGGATCGGGAGGGAAGTTGATATTTCCCTTTCCCTTTCCGCAGACTAACCTAAGTTAGAATTGCAATTGCACTAAGAGCACGTCATTACCGGGCACAAGTTCTGTAACAGGATAGATAAACTCCCTTCAAAAATAGTTGCATATATATAACAAAAGAGCGTTACATGACGATCAGATGGTAAGGTTAGCTTAGAGCAGCCTATTGAGTAATAGTCAGTTTGAAGAAAAAATGCCGCTCTCGTCACGGTTGATTAAATCTACCACCTAGAATTCTGCCTAAGCCTAGAAGCGAGACTCTTTGTAACTTCGTATCGTACTTCGTATCGTATCGTATAAGAAAGGGAGGAACTAATAGGAACAAATCAAAACAAAAACAAATTAAATGATTAATTTCTTTTTCTCTTTAATTTTAAGTACCACACACCACTAAAATGTTTTATTTTACGGCCATGCGTCAGCAAAATTTGGCCAAACATTCTTGAAACTAACCCGTACAAATGTCGTGTTGAAACATTCATTACCCTACAATAAACATTAAGCGGTAATGAGATACGGGCAATGGCTGTTAATTAGCAAACAGTTACATAATGTGTGTTAAGTTGCAGAATTATATACGTATTTAGAGGACTTCGGAAGCGTGTTCAGCTCAATATGGGTTTACTGAAATAGGAAGCTATTCATTACCGTTTATGATTACAGACACATCGAACATTGACTACACTGATGATGCAATGGTTTAAGTTTTGCAGTTTTGCATCTAGTCCATGGATGCTCTGGATCTCTAGTATCGTTTAGAGGAAAATAGCGTGGAGTACTTAACCACATAGACATTACAGGACTACACGAATACTTCTACTATGGATTCTTCATTATATTCTATTGGGTATTTCTATTTATAATAGGTACAAGTCAATATCTTCACTATTGTTTAAAGAGCAGCACTTAACAGCACTCAAACTTGCTAAACATTTACACAGAACTTATTACTTACAAGTAACATGCTCTTAAGTTTTCCATACTCTATAATTTTCCTGTAAAATATGTTAGGAAAAGTTAAACTCTGAGGTACATTAACGTCAAAAGCAAGTGAAACATTTTGACTAAAAAACTAACAAAGATTCTCGTAATGCAAGGAATAAGTCAAACAGTTACTTTAGCTCAGTAGCCTAGTATGGGAACCAAAATTTGTATTTTGTACTGTGCCCCCAGACTACGGGGCACGGCAGTCAATAAATATAATGACTTGGCAATCACATACGCCAAATAAATCATCAAACAAGAACAAGATCAATCAAATAAAAGAGCTCAGAGCGCTTTATTTATGTTTGTGTATGCACAAATTTGGTTCTCTAATGCTTTTCATTCAGGACTATTAAAACTACTAGACTATTCTTATCTGATTATGTTGCAATGCGATGGCCAAGTTATTATATTTATTAGATTAATAAAGATGTGTAACAAATAAGGTAACAATTAGATCTTACAATTCATGGCGGTAGAAGAACTGCGTTGCGGGATTTGGATAGTATTTTTGTACATTCTGTCACGTTATAAGTTAGCTACTTAATAATAAAACTTTCATGTTCGTAATAGTAAATTATAATAATTAGTTCGAAACACTCAAATTCTTTTTTATTGCCCAGTAATTAGATTTCATTTCAATATATACATTTGATCGATAGCAGTTGTAACTGATTAATAAAATTGCATGTTTAATAGTAAGTCGCATGATTTTAAATGCTGTCATAACGTTGTAATTATGTTTAAAGGCACGAAAAATCAGCCTAGTTGACGTATGATTCGGACAGTGTACCTCCTTTTTTGTAACGAGGTTGAAGATCCTTATGGATATCCTCCACCCGGGGCCGAAGGGGACTGTCGGACTCTTACCGACTAAAAACCACCCCGGTATTCCACTGCTTGCCCATGATTGGGGGAGCGAGAATCGCCATTGCATTCTTCCGCAAAGTGTACTACTCCTGCGCTGTGCAGTTAAATGAGAATTATAACTCTTCCATTACTTTTCTTACTAGGCTCTCCGCTCATTTTGTCAATTACTACCCTCCAGAATGGGATATTTAGAATAGGATTCAATTGTGGATGGTCTGACATTCGGACCCGTAACGCCTGTAAAGATTGTTACTGCAATATGCGATTGTAGTACTGACTGCGGTTAGGAAACTATAATTACATAACCGCAAAGATGGCTGGTCAAGAACAATTAATTTTATAAATAGTTAATTCAGTAAATAATATAAAGCAGAAGCTAACAAACTGTAAATTGATGTATGAATATAAAAACTTAGGAAATAACCCATATTATGATTACGAAGTGTATTAAAAAGCTATTATTAGTATATTTTTAAACGACGCTACGTTTTTACGTACCAGACCTACGGACCTAGTTTTCGTGAAAAAAAATATTGTAAGATCGAAATGCATAAGTTGAATTTCTTCTTTAAATATAATAATTATGTTAATTTGTAATCAAAGCAGCTTCGTAGTTAAATTTTATTAGGTACCTACCTACTAAAAAAGTTAGATCGGATATCCCGGTAGATAAAAAACATAAAAAATCCAAAGTCCGGTTCTCTTAAATAAATATTACTGTAGTGTGGTAAGCATCAAATAAAATATTTAGCACTGTGTAGGCGGCCAACCACTATTTTTAAATTGTAACCATTACTCAAACGAAAGGGTTTTGTTGGTTCCATGCTCGACAACTGACAGTTAGTGAGTACTAAAATACTCTTTGAAAATATCCAGTATTTGTCTAACTACCGCATCGTCTTGCAACGGATATAAATAATATAATAAAATGGATAATAATCGTGGGAGAGCCATGCTTTTCGTGAGAGAGCCATGCTTCGGCGCGTATGGGCCGGCTCGACCGGAGTGATACCACGGCCTCACAGAAAACCGGTAGTGAAGAAATGCTTTCATTGCTTTTCACCGAGTGAGTGAGGTTACCGGAGGCCCTTACCCTTCCTTGTCCCTCTCTCTCTCTCCTCCTCGTCTCATATTCCCCCTTTCCATATTCCCACCTTAAAGACCGGCAATGCACTCATGACTCTTGAGTTGCAGGTGCTCATAGGCGGCTGTAGTCACTTACCATCAGGTGATCCGTCTGCTCATTTGCCCCCCATCCCATAAAAAAAATAAAAAAAAACATTAAGTATCATAAAACCTACGTACCAAAGGCTCATTCTGGATATTAATAATTGTTAGCATTGAATTTCTAAAAGACTCTAAACACAAATAAATAGCCACCATTCCACGAATTAAAGGGCAACCAACAAACATTTATTTACCGAAACCCCATGCCCCAATACAAAAAAAAAAAAATAAAAATTAAAAACACGCTTTTATGATATACCTGGCTTAATAATTAGACCATCATAAGCAAGCTCAATCTGTTGGACTCGTCTTAACGAATCATAAGAGCTTCAATGGGTTTACTAGTAGCATCTGAGGAGTTCCACTATGCATATCCTGGGTTAATCATCAGATCAGCTCATGGTACCAAAATGTAGTATTGTCATCCAAACGTCATATACATACAAAATTTCACTTCAAAGTAGGTGAAAACAAATGACGCTAACAATACAAGCATGTTTGAAAAAATACAGCCTTTAAACAAATAAATAAGAAATTATAAAGAATAACAAGAATAATAATCACACTAATATTATAAATGTGAAAGTTTGTGTGTGTGTGTGTGTGTGTGTGTGTGTGTGTGTGTGTGTGTGTGTTTGTTACTCTTTCACGCCAAAACTACTAAACCGATTGCAATGAAACTTGGTATGTATATAGCTTTAGACCTGGATTAACAAATAGGCTACTTTTTATCCCGATATTCCCACGGGATCGGGACTTATGCGGGTGAAACCGCGGGGCACTGCTAGTGTTTAATAAAATAATGTTGTTTTTGAGGTTAGATATCTTTAAAAAACAATTTAGCTGTAAGAACATAAAAAGAAAAGAGATTTGGATACAATATGTCTGAACCATAACACGTAGTAGCCAAGGAAACACACAATAAAGTTACAACATTTATTTAAACCATTTTGATAATTTTATCCTCATTAGATTCATGTAATAATATGTTAAAAGTAACCACGAAAGTAAGATAGCATGTCTTCTTTCTGAGGTCAACAACCACAGTCTTCAGAACCTACCCTACCTACCTACCTGTTAATATTAATGGTGGATTATGTTCATAAAGGCGTATTTGTATGTTATTAGTAATACGTTTAGGTACTATTATAAACACTCTCACCACTCCAACTAACGCCACCACTTGATTTCCACTGATTTCTGCGTCAGTTAATAACTTCCTTTCGTAAATAAAGGGGAAAAAATTGCAACAACAATGTATCTCTACACAAACATATAGTGTTGTAAGCGTTTTCCGTAAAAAAGAAAATATTAATAAATTTATAACATAAGTATTTCTTCTCTAGTGGCTAATTCTCAAGTATAAAAATATACATATAAAACAAAAAGTAGGTACTACAAGCCATTATTATAATTTTTCATGTCTCCCCCTCAAGGGAAATCAGCCAATACAATGTTCTTCCTCTCATAAAACAACTACGTTACGTACAAAGTATTTTACATGAGCTGTAATAATAATAATAATAATTCCACGCATCTCACACACGGCCGCCTGATCCCAAACTACGCAGAGCCTGTACTATGGTAACCAGACTGCTGATAAACATACTTATATATATCTAAATACATACATATTATAGATAAATTACACCCAGACACAGAACAAATTATCGTGCTCATCACACAATTATTTGTCCTGGGTGGGAATCAAACCCACGACCTCTGGCTTAGCAGTCAGGGTCACTAACCACTAGACCAACAGGCCAGTCAATGTTTCGAGGTTCTACTTAACTTTATCATAAACAACTGGTGTTGTGTTTAATAAATGAAATGTTGCTAATGAAAGCGCCATTAAGTACATATTTAATATAATATTATATTTTATTATATACTAATGGTGTGTTCGTTAATAAAATACCAACTTTTAAACTTTCGCGTTCCATGATATAATTATGTATTAAAACGGGAATTAACGCGATCACGAAAAGTCAGGCAATTCAGAGGTATGTAATACCTTTTCGTGATCGCGTTAATTCCCGTTTAAATACATAATTATAACAAAATACCATCTATTCATCCCTTGTCTTTTTTTTACACGACTGCACGGAGGGCGAATAGGTTTAAGTGTTGGGTGTACAAACAGTTGTGTAATCCACAAATAGCTGTCCCGAATTTGGTTGTTGTTTGGATGTTCGTAAAAAACCCCGCGATATAGAAATCAATCAAGTTGTCTTTTTCGAAAAAAACCTGTCCACCTAGGGTAGCCTCGAGGTAGATATTTAATTATGAATTTAACTACATTAGAGTCTAACAGGAAAAAATAGAAGCAACACATATGCCAGTAACTTAAAAAAATATGAAAGATAAAAACATCACTGTAAACACTAATGTTTTGCAAAATTCTTAACATTTGTGACACAAATACAGACCACAGTTAAATTTGGTAATCAATTATTCTTGTCCTATTTTAACATTTACTACTACTGACTACATTACAAACAAACAAGACAAATCAATTGACTCAAATTAAAAAAGTCAACAACCTTAAAACTTGGTTGATCTATACTAACTTTTAAACTTTCGCGTTCCATGATATAATATTATCTACGTACGTCTGGTTGATCTATTTGCAAATATAACATCAAAGTCAACTTATATTAGCTCTAGTTTTCTTTTCGGCTTTGACGTAGTCGGGTAAAGCAAAAGGCAGAGTAAATTGTCTTTTATAATTCCTTCCATGAACTTTTGAAAAATTAATTTGACTTCATTTGTGTAATTTGCACAGAGGAACTCCTGGTACTCTCCCCAAATATTTGTTTGAGTGTCGAGTTCAAAGGATCCACACAAAACAGTTCTTGAATGAAATCCAATTTTCTAAGACAAACGGTACTTACGTAACGGATATAAATCATTTATCAATTTAGAATGCAAATCCATGAATTACTTTGGTTAAGTTGAACGGAGACTGTGCCAAAAGGGTGCATTGAAATTCTCATATTAATTGGCATTATTCCATAAATTGTGTCACGGACAAAAGGGTTCATTTTGACTTAGATTTATTGCAGTCATTTGTTTTAATTGGAGCGCGTATGAAAAATGGGGGATAAACAAAAGTACCTCTCGAACACGTAGGTACTTAAATGATTGGCGCAGTATGTAAAGTATATAGCTATCTTAATAAGGTCTTGGTCTCAATTGCCGTGTATGTCAGTTTTGGTTCTGAAATACTCCGCTGCATTCTCAAAGTTAGGAAATTTGGACCGGATCAAACCCTGGTTACTTGAAAGGTAAGACTATTTATTATCACGTTACTACTGTGGTTATAAAAGAGAGTGAAACTGTGGTGGGAGTTAGATATATGACAATAGGCTCGTCTTATCTTTTACGTGGGAACTAACTGTATCCAAAAAACACCTTAACTCACATTCGCTATGATGTAAATCGCCTCAGTTCTCGCACCTAGGGGTTCAACTCTATCTGGCGAGATGTTAGAGCTGACAAAAATATCTAGCTACTTGGGAAAAATCTTTTAATGACCCAAGTAACATGTATAGAATTCTGCTTAAAAAATCAAACTATGAGGAAAGTACAACTACAATTTAGATGACGAGGGGTTGCCACCATACTAAGTGTTACGTCGTCATGGGGCGGGTCATTTCTTTCCCTCTGATATGGCGAAGGAGATGATGGCTGGTCCATGCGTCATACTCGTGAACGGGTGCTGCTTGGGGTGACTGGTCGGCCTAGTCAGCAATGCTTTAGTATACTATTATTTTGGTTCGATCAACTGCAACTCTAGCCTCTTAATCCAGTCACGAATTATTTTTAACAGTAGATTTTGTAACTGAATGAAGGTACATGTGCACCTTGAATGATTTCTATGTTTAATAAGTCCAAACCTTCAACGGTATCACTGAGTGATTTTTATTTTTTAGTACGTTAGCTTTTGGAGCATTTCAATAAAATTAAATTCAGGTGGCATCAGCTTGCATCCTGTTTACCTTTCGTGTAACACTAACACTATTGTACCTGAAGATCTGACTTTTAAAAAGAGTGGCCATGAGTTTCTTTGCCAGTATTCTTCTCATAAGGCTCTACGCATTTTGGAAACTGGAAGTTATAGATCGACACAAGCAGGCAGTAGATTTTGGTGTTTTCACCTAATTTACTTCGACAATCCAGCACATGCTGTGGCGTCTGTTTGCGCCGATCTATGATTTTAACTCTAGCTTCAATTTAACGTTCATAAATGTCACTTAGTGTCTTAATTGAATAAATGATTTTGAATTTGAATTTGAATATACACCTGCCAAAGTAATTTTAAATACCTATGCTGCTTGATACCTGCTAAAACCACCATGATCTAAACTTCATATTCAATGACCGTCCCTATGTTGCGAACAGAACAGAAAAACTTTCAGCTATTATAAAATTACGAAGTTCAGGCGATCACGGGATCTTAGATTACTACACTACATTCACTAAACTTTGGTATCTTGTCAGGATATGCATATTAATTTCGTAAAAACAGGACACATGACAGGGATTTGTCTAAAACAAACTTATTTGTATCACAATGAATACACTGTACAATTTGGCCCCTGCGAAGTTCGCAGTTTCTATTGCAGCTGCAATTAAAACCGCAAGCCCCAGTCTGTGAAACTATCAAACTAAAGTTACATAAATATCTATCACAAAGTATTGAATACTGTTAGACTGAAGAGACCAACGCTACAAGACAATACAAAACTTTGAACAGCATACTTCAGCTATATGTCATTGAGCATTGAAAAAAAACTGTTTATTAATATAAACTATTTATTTTTATTATAAACAGGTTATGTTATTAAATATCTTATAAATGCTGATACAAGGAACTTCAAGCGTTTATGTAGTTATGACCTGATTGTTTTCAGTTAAGTTATATTACATTTTTGGTCTTATTATCGTTTAAAGGATGTATTTTTTTTTATCTTGCTTCTATAGGTTATTTGAATAAATTTCGACTATAATTAATGCACGCAGCTTTGCTTTCTTTTTCGCTCTTAAATTGACTCATGTCCTACGATCATATTTGATAATTCACAATAAAAAATGGGATAGCTTGTAACATTTGCTTAAATCTGAAAAAAAGAGAAATTTTTCTCATTTACTTGCACACCTTATTAAGTTATCTGTTCTTAAAAATATTCATAATACAAAGCAAGAATATTACCCAAAATGAAAAATGACATTAATTTTTCTTCTTGCAGACGACTTATCTAAATGGTGTGCCAGCAAATTAAGCTTCTATCGGTGATGTTTTAGCTTTAATTTACACGCCCGTCGGTTAAAATTTTACTGAGAACAAAAATAGTGTTTTATAAATGTATTTTAAGAAAATTAAAGTCATATTATATATTGTAGTAGAATAGAATTCTTTAAAAATGTTTATTTTATATGGCCAAAATGGTAGTAGGTATTACGAGTGTATTTTTCTTAGTCCACTCTCTAGGAAGGGTTTTGGAATGCTTAGAATTTTGATTTAAGATCCTCTTTACCCTTTGTAAAGTTTTGAGGCTCATTATATTTCTATCAGAAGGTCTTCCGTCGAATTAAAGATGCTCTTTATGTGTGTAATGTTTTTCAATTAACTTCTAAAATAGCAATTTGTTATTCATTAGTACATGTTGTGTCAGCTCCTTAGGGACTGCTGGATAAAACTGCAGCGTGCATTCATTTAACTAAAAAACTATCAGTAGTATAACTGTATATATATAGAGATGTGTGTGTGTGTGTGTGTGTGTAAAAACACACACACATATCTGTATATATGTCATCTGAGCGTGCGAGTTCAGTGCTTTATGTTTACCCATTGATTAGAAAATGCACACTAAAAAGCAGTCTCACTTGGTTCCTGCATTTAAATGCACCAATGGTTGGTACATTTAAAAAAACTGTCTGTCGTGATACTGCACGTCAGAAGTGAAAACTTAATTTATATGTATGTATCTGAGCGTGACAGTCACGCGCGTTCAGTACTTTTCCCCCAAACTAAAAGTGCCCAACGTGCCTAAAGAAGTTTTCACGAAAAAAAAACAAGCACAAGTTATAAGTACTAAAGTGTTAAACTATTCCAGTTAATTATTACATAGCACTTTCGAATTTCAGGTTTCAATTTCGCCAATATCGGAACTATGAAAATTGTGTTAGTCTGTGCTATCCATTTACTATCTCCGTCAGTTTACTCAGGCGTCAACTTGTGTATTGATTGGATTATCTCCGAGCACCGTTTGTACAGCATTCTGAATCAATATTCATAGTTTTCTATGTAACCTGGAGATTAAGGTTACTTGTTTTTAGTAAAAAGATAACAGAGATTTATGGTAAGTATCTCAAATCATTCACAAAACTTGTTTTTGACCCCTGAAAGAAAGGGCGTTATAAGTTTAACGTGTGTATCTGTAGGTATGTCTTTCTGTCTGTTGTAATCGTTGAATGAGTCGGGAGTTTTTAAATTTTTGAAGTGAAAACTTATTTAGGCACGTTTGTGCACTTTAGCTATGGGGAAAAAGCACTGAACTCGTGACCGTGATCCACTAGAGGGCGCTAATCTAAACATTGAGTTCTGTCCTTAGCTCCTTATTAATTAATGTTACCAATCTGCTAATGTGACATTTTAAGATCGTCATTTCGTTTAAGTTTTTGCTTCGGCGGCAGTCCCATGACTGCCTATATTTTTATTTATATTTGTTAGAATATGGACTAAGTACATACAAAAGTATAGGTAAAAACTTAATATTGTGATATTATCTATTTAAAACAGAAATAGTGTGACTTTTGTGAGTTTGAGGGTTTCGTCGGGAAAATTGCATCTATTTGAATAAAATCTTCTGCAAGTGGACATTTTCTATACATTAATTATATTACAAATAATAATTCAACTTGTTTGAAGTCTGGACAAGACACTAGACGTGGATATATTGATGAATGAGATTGCGTAATATTTTTACAATCAAGTCCATGTGTACGAAACTTGCTACAAAAAGATTCTGCACGTGCGTATTTCGATTACTAGGTACGCATACCTATTATCCTACGGATGGATAATTGTCAGACTAGACCGTGACAAATACCTATAATATTGAATATCACAAGGCAACTGATGTTAGAGTAGACTAATATATCTGCTTACAAAGCTAGGAGAAGCCCACAAAATAACATATATCCGCCGCCACATAGCAGTATCATGTTCTTCGAAAAAACCACAAAACGTTTCATCGAATTCATCAACATGATATCTCTGGTGTTTTAAGCATATCTACGAGTATGGTCAAAAGTCAACTGACCTTCCAGTATCGAATAAAAACTCATGTTTCACAAAATCTAACAACTCTTTGACAAATACTCCTAGACCATAATTTACACCAAAACTCACCCCTGCAATATAAACCTGAACGAGGGCTTTGATATAAAAAGTTTCAAATATAAAGCTGCGGTACCTTTGATATCAAACCTCACAATTTACTTGTGAAGCGATTGTGAACTTTTTATTGGTGTTTGAATTGTAGTAGAAGCAAATTAAGTATGTTTATCAAAAGTTTTAATGTGTTTGCTCTACGAAATCGTGTTTTAATATAACTTGATTAAATTGTTGTAAATAATGGCATAATTGAAAGAACCATAAATTTTGAACGGTAGACTTAGTTCACAAAAGCATAGTATAATAATAAAAAATTAAGCTTTCAGTAATATTAAAGTTCTTAAATGTAATCAAAATCGAAATCATTTATTTAAATTAAACTAATTATAGTTATTTTTGAATTGTCAGTAGGACTCAGTGATAGTAGTATCATATGGACAAGAACAGGCAAGAAAGTCCAAGTAGTAATAATTATTAAAGGTAATATTAATCTATAAAGAACATAAAAAATATATATTTTTGAAGTAATATTTAAATACGAAGACATGAAGTAGAAGTTATCAAGTATTTACTAAATGTGTCTTTAAACTATGTTTATAACTTTTAACTCGCCAGCCTAGATTGGGAGTAAGCAAAGAATTAAGCGAATTCGTCCTGTGGTCGACACCCTAATCCTTGAATGCCTTCCCTGTAACTTGTTAATTGTCTATTCGGAATATATATTTACTTATTTCAGATTGAAAGGTGCACTTGTTATTGCTAGGATGAAGTGCTAACAATGTCTCATTAACGTCGCCATCCGTTAACATTTCTGCCTCAATTATTTTTTACCGTATTAAAATGTCTTTGGAGCAGATTTCAGGTAGGTTCTGAAATGACCTTCGACTTTGCTAAGACCGCTTATATTAATGTCTCATAACGTTGCTCTTACCCCCTCTCCCCTCTCTTCCCCTACTCCCACCTTAAAGGCCGGCAACGCACTTATGACTCTTGACTTGCAGGTGCCCATGGGCGGCGGTAGTCATTTACCATCAGGTGACCCGTATGCTCGTTTGCACACTATACCAAAAAAAAAATATCTTTATCGACGACAATGTTTATCAATTTATTCCTTCGATTTGTAAGAGATAGTAGTAGTAGATTTGTAGAGAGATTAGTTCATAGATTTAGCTGGATATTCTTCAACGACAAAAATCTTTCGTTTACAAACGCCGTATTCTATTGATTCAATTCAATTCAATTCAAAATCATTTATTCAATTAAGACACTAAGTGACATTTATGAACGTTAAAATGAAGCTAGAGTTAAAATCATAGATCGGCACAAACAGACGCCACAGCATGTACTGGATTGTCAAGGTAAATTAGGTGAAAAACACCAAAATCTACTGCCTGTTTGTGTCGATCTATAACTTCCAGTTTCCAAAATGCGTAGGGCCTTATGAGAAGAATACTGGCAAAGAAACTCATGGCCACTCTTTTTAAAAGTCAGATCTTCAGGTACAATAGTGTTAGTGTTACACGAGAGGTAAACAGGATGCAAGCTGATGCCACCTGAATTTCATTTTATTGAAATGCTCCAAAAGCTAACGTACAAAAAATAAAAAATCACTCAGTGATACCGTTGAACCTATTAAACATAGAAATCATTCAAGGTGCACACCTACCTTCATTCAGTTGCAAAATCTACTGTTAAAAATAATTCATGACTGGATTAAGAGGCTAGAGTTGCAGTTGATCGAACCAAAATAATAGTATAGGCTAAAGCATCGCTGACTAGGCCGACCAGTCACCCCAAGCAGCACCCGTTCACGAGTATGACGCATGGACCAGCCATCATCTCCTTCGCCATATCAGAGGGAAAGAAATGACTACACAAGAAAGACTATACAAGAAATGATTACACCATACACCAAATAATTCACTTTGTTAAAAGTAAAACTAACTATGCATAGTTCCTCTGGTAAGATCATCCTGTAGTGGCTTTACGAGCTTTTAGACGAACATCCTGATTTCCGACCAAACACAGCTCTCGTATTAATTAAGGTATGAGATATAAACTCACCATCATGTTGATGTTTAGAGCAAAGCATACTTTTTGGAAATCTTATTTCTTGGCCATCCACATAAGACATCATCAAAAGTAAGCTGTTCTATTTAATCTCACAGACTGGGGTTTTCTTGCTTACTAAATCCATCTAAGTAATATTAGTACTCAACATTTCGTCCGTCTTTTTATGCGAAGACTCTAATGTAATCACAAATTTGTCTTACCTAATGACATCTGCAAGGATACCAATATATACATGTTTCCCCAGGACCACTCAGTCTGGTATTTCCCAGAAATGGTATCAAAATTCGTATCCGATCTGACGTACTGACGCTGCTTCATCACAGATTTCGATTCCAGTAGCTAACCAAATTTCTCGTTCTGATGTGGTTTCGAAAGATCGAGCTTCGAGTTCGTGGAATGTTTTGATAATTAAGACAGATTGCCATTTTATCGAGTAGATACGTTTTTTTTACAATTGCTTGATATTCTAAGCAAAAGAAAACCAATCAGCAGATGATTTAATACAAAATCAAAGTTTGACATCCACAACTTGCCAGCGTATGTTAGCTGTGTCATGTAAAAAATAAATATACTGAAACTCTTGTAAATACAATATCCAATTTTCAAACTCCGGGAAAGCCTTAAATATTTATTTTCCATTAAACTCACTAGACTCGGAAATTGAGGCCAGGAACCCATCATGCCATTTGTATACACTACACACTGCACAACTCATAGTGCAATATTAGCTTAGCAGTTCTGGGTTGTACATGTACATAGATAGCCAAATTTTTTACAGAATGAAAATAAGTCTAAGTAAGCAACTGCTAACATTATGTAACGGTTATCAACGATAGAGTTGTGTTAAATTCACTATCATCGTTCTAGTAGCATATTATGAGCCCTATATTTAAACAAGACAGATATTTTTTTTTTATTATTATTTAGAGAGCTCGGCCTTTCCGTCAACAGCCAGTTTAATTTACAGCTACGACGCTGACCTGCACGAGTTATTGTTTACACCCCGCAATACATCCGTATAAGCAATTACCATTTCCTTCCATTGACTTTCCCTCTTACCTACATTTTCCTTTCAAAATGATGTCTAGTTATGATCCCTAGACCCCAAAATAACCGCCAGTTAAAAAGTTTATATATATATATACAAATATACTTATATATATATATAAGTATATTTGTATGTACCTCAATTTTACCGGCACGATAGAGGTCGCAATTATGCACCTATTGCTTTCAAACTTGTCACCTTGCACCTATTGCTTCAAACAACAAATCAACAGAGCAAAAATGAAAGTTAAGTTCGCGAATGCGGGATATTCCCCCAAAGGGAGGGCCTTGGTTCAAATTTTCAAAAAAAATAAAAAAAACACGAAATCTACCTCTGCAGGCCTGCTGCGGGCCCGGTTTTTTTTATGTAAGTGGTCTTAACAAAGTAGAAGGTCGTTTCATAACTTAACTGAAATCTGCTCCAGACAGCTTAATACGGCAAAACATAATTGAGGGAGAAATCTTAACGGATGGTGACGTTAATGAGACATTGTTAGCACTTCATCCTAGCAATTACAAATACACCTTTCAATCTGAAATAAGTAAATATATATTCTGAATAGACAATAACAAGTTACAGGGAAGGCATTCAAGGATTAGGGCGTCGACCTCAGGACGAGCTCACTTAATTCTTTGCTTACTCCCAATTTAGGCTGGCGAGTTCAAAATTATAAACATATTTTAACGTGAGTGAGACCAAAACATCGTTGGCAAAATGTAGGTGTTTTCTTGCATTGGGTTGGGTTGGGTTTGCTTGGGTTTTTTTTACATTTATTAATTTTGTCTACTACGTTTTGTCTCATTTTTAGTATTCTATTTTTAAAAAGTGTCTAACGACTAGCTTGTGTCTCATACTCATATCACGCATAGCGAAAAGGGTAAATCGATAAAAAAAAATCGATGTTTTCTTATATAGTACAATGGTCATGGCGTCAGTATGCTGTAAAGTGTTGTGACCTACTAAACTAAAAAAGTTGCAAGGAGAGTTCTTACTAGAACAACATTGTTACATGCAAGTTTCCAAGTTGTTGTGACTCATTCTATGCTTTCAAATATTTGTCTGTCAGCAGCATCAAATCCCTCGGTATGCGCTGAAGGCTTAGTATTAGTTGTGTAACCTAATTTTTCTATTGCATCACGAAGGTGCACAGTTCAACCTCATCACTTACAGCTCTAGAAAATACAACGAAATACAATTTTATCCAGGACCCACCTACTCATAGTTCTTCAGTGAGATAAGATAAAATTTAAAAGCATTTTAATGTTA
Source organism: Callimorpha dominula (assembly GCA_949752705.1). Taxonomy (NCBI): domain Eukaryota; kingdom Metazoa; phylum Arthropoda; class Insecta; order Lepidoptera; family Erebidae; genus Callimorpha; species Callimorpha dominula. The sequence continues at coordinate 26,362,606 of OX456992.1, forward strand.
GGTGTATGTCTGCTCTATTGGACTTCGGGATATACTGCATTACTTCATCACGTTCGTTCATTACATGTTGTACGGCATTTTGATAAGATTCTTATTTTATTTTAAAATAGATATAGCATACGTTTCTGTTATTGCACGTGACACAAGTCTGCAATAACAAAAACGTGAACTATTTTCCAAGAATCTTTTTTGAAATGGTATTGTTCAAAAATACCGAGAAAGATTATTACATAGAGCATTTGACTGAGCGCTGATTCACGGTAATTTAGTTTATAATGAGTTTAGGTAAACTGTTAGTCAGAGGTGCGATAACAGACTCAGTACACGTATTTGCATTTACACTTGTGACCAAGAATATTTGCTAACATTTTTTTTACTTTAATAACTGAAATACTTAATAAAATTCTTGGTAGTTGCAATCATGTCCAAGATTGAAAATTAAATATTTATAAGAATGGATTTATGTGGTGCAGCAATAACGTTCTCACTTTTTTTACGGCAAATATTTTTTTTTTTTTTTTTACATTATATCTAAACGTATTTGTAAAATCATCTTTTTTTTTATGGGATAAGGGGCAAATGAGCAGACGAGTCACCTGATGGTAAATGACTACCGCCGCCCATGGGCACCTGCAACTCAAGAGTCACAAGTGCGTTGCCGGCTTTTAAGGTGGGAGTAGAAGAAGGGGAAAGAGGGGGGGGTGAGGGAATGAGGGAGGGAGAGGGGGAAGTGGAGAAGAGGGAAGGGTTAGGGCCTCCGGTAACCTCACTCACTCAGCGAAAAGCAATGCATTCATTGCTTCACTGCCGGTTTTCGCATCTTTCGCATCTGCAAACAAAAGTGTGGGTGTCGTAGGCAGATCACTTCACACCTCGACAAAGCACCAGAGAAATTACAATCTTAAATAAATAAATGCGAATTTGTTATAAATGTGAATAAACCAATAAGGAAAATCTTTTTTGATATTGAGGCACTTTTCTTATATTTTTAGCTCCCAAAAGACGTTCCTTGAGTTATAGTTTACTTATTACGAACAAATGGTTTTGAAACGGCAGGGATATCACGTAACACACTTAAGTAATAAACAAAATATCAACTGAATTAAAAACCTTTTTCTTTCTGGAGTCGGTTCGACGAAGAGTACCTACACTGTATACACGTTTTTTAGTGAGCAATAAACCCGAACTTAAAAACGCACATCAATCTATCAAGGGTATCAGTCATATATCAGATACGTATCTAATGGAAGCGCCCTCATCAACAAGATGGCGGTTGTGTTAAAAATCACTTTACACGGGGACCAGTATCCATCAATCTGTCGGTTCTATAATTTGAGCCCTTTGTAAGGGTCTGCTGTGGTGTGCATTACTTTTACCGTTATCGTCTTGGTTGAATGTGAGTGTCGAGCGTCGTATAAGTTCTGAAAAAGCTGCTCTATTTGTGTAATGGATATAGGATATAGAAATGAGTGTGCCAGACAATATTTTTTAACTCTCGATGCAAAAGAGGATTGTTACAAGTTTAACGTCTGTGTCTGTATGTCTATCTTTGGCATCTTTGGTATGGACTGATTTTCATTTGTTTCTTTGTTTGAAAGGTGACTAAATCGAGAGTGGTATTGACTATAATTCAAAATTTGTTCAACTGTTCGAAGATCATTAGCTTTTTCTAATTGTTGATGTTTTTTTTGAGTCAGGGGTATATAGTATTTTAATTTATGCTTGAAGTACAAGCACAATGCCTGGATTATTTATATCGTTGAAGTGAGTTGATAATTTGTGTTTGATATTTGGTGATTACATCGGTAAGATGATTTTTTTGTTTGGTTTTGATATAGGTATCTTCTAGGATCGACCTAGCACCCGCGAAGATACATGCGCATTGTGTGGCCACTCCAGGTTAACGTGGGCTCCGCGTTGAGACATCCCCTGCATAGAGGACTGTCTGTCGCATTGATGATGAATAGGTGCCGGTTTAGGGCCAAGTGGCCCGTAATGGTTCCTACTACTATTCTGATATCAAGTCGGTTAAGACTGAGCAGTCTGCAAGTTAAACGTGGTGAGACCTCCGTCAGCATCAGTTTAGACTGCCTGCACCCGGGTGTGTCCAGCGAACGTAAGATGTTTAGTAGTACTGCAATTTTTATTAGATTAAAACCCGGTTTCTCAAAGGCTCATCAACATATTGTTCAATTAACAGAGCTGTCAAGTCAACAGGGGTGTCAAATTAGAAAACTTACTAATCTATGATAAATTTTATTGAACATTTGAGTGGCACGATTAGTTAACTTTAGCGTTCAGCCTTTCAGAAACTGGACGTGTTGTCGCCACATTAAAAACTCTTATTTATTTTATTAAAAATAGGGACAAACTATAATAGATGAAAACACAGTTCACTATTTAATAAAAATAAGTTAATAGATATTATTTTGACTGGTTATACCTGTAACGCAATACTATTGGTCGATGGATAAATATTAACAAATTGTGGGATTTTAAAAGGGTAGCAATATGTTTAGAACGAGGGACTTGAGTGCAAACAGAGGCGAACAACTTGGCAGTTGCTGTCAGTTAGTGATTTTCATAGTTTATATCAGTGGTTTTGAGACTGTTTCTAACAGACGGAAGTTACTTGTTGCAAGTAGTAACTGTAGCCAATTTATTTATATAACATCACGGGTATGTACCATTTACGGCGACCCTATAAAAATCGTTTTGTTTTAGATGTACTAAGAAAGTTGTATGTAATATTTTAAATTTCATAATAAATGTAGGTAGGTATACTTAATCGCGGCCTACAGTCAGTTTAAAATGAGGTGTCATTCAAGTAACTTTGTTTTGTTTTGAAAACTTAATGAATCATTTAAAAGGTAATTTTCATTTTAATGATACAGCTAATGAGATGAGTTATTACGGACTACACTACCGCGAATAACATAATATGTGTTTCTTTATTTTTCTAGTTAGTTTTCTCCGAAAAATGTTTTTGTATGTCGCGATTGAATTTGTCTCATTTAATTCTTTCTTTTGTCATGATCTCATTCAAAATTCAAGTATTGAAACGTACTCGGTAGAAGAAGACGCGAATAACAGCCTTTTGTTTGGATTGCAACTTAAATTTTAAAGTTGGGACCGTGAGCTACAGAATAATATGTCTGCGGTCGCTGATCTCGAAACGATGCGAGTAACCAAAAACTTTAATTGTTACTAAGATGCTAAATGAAAATTTGTTGAGAGTTTCTAGAACTTTTTAAACCTCTAAAGGCGCATATCTGAGCAACTAAAAAAAGTAAGGTTCTCTGACACTGTTTAAACTGTTTGAAACTAGTCCAACATTACCTCACATACATTTATTTATACGTTCTGTCACTCTTAAATGTAATTAAAGTTAAATCAGCTGTTTTACCGCCTCGTAAACTGTTCATTTGTTATGGAATCCATAACTAACAATTCCACCTTATTTTTTACTAGCAACTTCGTCTGCGTTTGTAAATTTTCCCCGTTTTTATAACATTTTTATTGATGCTCCGCTCCTATTGGTCGTAGCGTGATGTTATGTAGCCTTTCTCGATAAATGGGCACTAAAAGAATTGTTCAATTCGAACCAGGAGTTCCTGAGATTTTCGCGTTCAACCAAACAAACAAACTCTTCAGCTTTATAATATTAGTATTGGATTATAACTATAAATTAACAATTTAAAAAACCACCGACACAAAATAATAACAAAAATGCCTTACATCATTTTGGAAAAGAGCTGATACTCTTACACTGCTAGACTGATATTAACCAAACATAGCTAAAAACTACCGCAAGAAAACTGGCTTTCAAATGCAAAAATCGCATCGAAATCGGTCCATCCGTTTGAGAGTTACGATGCCACAGACAGACACACAGACATCGACGCCAAACTTATAACACCCTTCTTTTTGCGTCGGGGGTTAAAAATTAAATTATTTCAGTCAGTTACGACCAGATGGTACGGAGCGGTGAACAATCAATTAATTTTACCGTCCCGTGAAATTTGTGTAACGATCAGAATAAACTCTTAAGTGTTTGTTTCAGTTTCATTCATTTTTTTTAAGGATAAACGGGTTCGGCTTGGCTTCCTATATTTCGGCAAGTTAAAAAAATAAAAAAGCATGATGACGAAAATGTTACATATTCAAACTACATACTCGTCTAAAAAGGCTTATTCAAACAGATGTTCGTTAAAAGGTTAAGTAGTTTAACCTTTTAAGTAAGTAACAAACATCCATACATCCTCACAAACTTTCACGTTTATAATATTAGTAGGATAATATTTTTTTATGGGATTGGAGGCCAACAAGCAGACGGGTCACCTGATGGTAAGTGACTACCGCCACCCATGGGCACCTGCAACTCAAGTATCACAAGTGCGTTGCCGGCCTTTAAGGTGGGAGTAGGGGAAGGGGGAGAATGAAGAGTTGGGGCCTCCGGTAACCTCACCATTGCTTCACTGTCGGTTTTCTGTGAGGCCGTTGTATCACTCCTATCGAGTCGGCCCATACGTGCCGAAGCATGGCTCTTCCACATAATAATAACTCGACACATCTCACGTACGGCCGCCTGGTCCCAAACTAGGCAGAGACTGCTGATAAACATACTTATATATTTCTAAATCCATACATATTATTATAGATAAATTACACCCAGACACAGAACAAATCATCATGCACATCACACAATTATATGTCCTGGGTGGGAATTGAACCCACGACATCTAGCTCAGCAGTCAGCAGTAACTAGTAGTGGATCACTAACCACTAGACCAACAGGCCAGTCCTTTAGAAGTTTACGTAGGGTAAAAATAAGGCCTAAAATTATATTAAGCCACAATGCAATACATGTAAATAAAGCTGTAATATATTTAAAATAAGAATAGCTGCCATACTCATGCCATTTTTTTTTCATTAAAATGCGTTAAAGAAACTTACACCTTCTAAATTAACTCCTCGCTTGGCCGACGCGCATTTACAATGGGACGTTAAGGAAATTGCCTCGGGCAATAAGTTATATTATGTGCCAAAACTATTTGTATGCAAAACGGGGATTATAATACTCGTGATAGTTACCTAAGTTGCTGACGTCTTTCTAATGTACTATTGTTATCATAACACTCTGTTGACAGTCTGGTTTTCCAAAGTTGGTAGGATATAGTGGAGTGTAACCCCCTTTCTCATAAGACTCCACTGTATTCTGTATAAGAGGAAAGTGCTCACCTAGTTTCCTCAACGTTAACCATACCTGATGACTCCTACCGTTAAGAGACAAAGCTCTGATGACCGATAAATTTCAGATACCATCGCCACTAGGTGGAAAGGGCACTGGGTTAACAATCTGGCTGCCAATCGTAGACATGATTGATTGGTTGCCTGATTTTGGAATACCGACCCTACATACCTAAAAACAGGACCTAAGTACATAGTATTGTGTTTCTGAGCCTACTCACAGAAAGTTGGAGGTTTAGAGTGCTACCTTAGTATTAAGAGCAGTCACTACCCTGACTTTGACTAGTTGACAGCGTGATCCATACTCATATTGGGCAAATAATAATAACTGCACACATCTCCACACGGCCATCTGATCCCAAACTAGGCAGAGCCTGTACTATGGTAACCAGACTGCTGATAAACATACTTATATATTTCTAAATACATACATTTTATAGATGAATTATACCCAGACACAGAACAAATTATCGTGCTCATCACACAATTACTTATCCTGGGTGGGAATCGAACCCACGACCTCTGGCTTAGTAGTCAGGGTCACTAACCACTAGACCAACAGACATTCATCTATCCCACTGTTAGTATACATATATTTAGAGTTGGAATGCACCAAGATGACAAATTAGCCCTTGTGAATTAAAATCTAAACTTACAATAAAAATATCTGTCATCAATACTGTTTTACCGATTTTCAGTCTCGTAGCCTCACATTTCGGTCCGTACATAAACGTGTTATGAAAAGAATCGTCAATCCGTCGCCATTATTATAATATAAAAATTTAATAAAACGCCAATTTTCAATAATGGATACGACACTACTGGTACATGAAACGCTTTCAAACTGAAAATTTTCTCGATACAAAATCATTTCCCGTTTAAGTGAACTGTATTAAGAAAGGTGCACACGAACGATATGAGATGTTTAATCGTACGATTTTTTTTGATAACGTCTTGCGATGTGGAATTATTAAAAATGCTAAGTTCATTTACAGACGGTTTTCATGTTCTATAATAATGTTCTATATAATATTATCTATGTATTAAATTTTATTAACGCGAATTAACGCGATCACGAAAAGGTATTACATACCTCTGAATTGCCTGACGTTTCGACCAGGTTGCACTGGCCGCAATGTTCTATATCTATGAATCTAATTTTATTACAAAGTGTGCCTAGATGTGTATTTTCAGTTTTATTCAGCCACTAAAAGCTCTATTACACGACACACGTTAGTATTTTTTCTTTAAGGCTGAGACAATTAGTGGTGTGGCCAACAAACTTATTTGTTTTATCACCAAGACAAACAGCAATGTTAATTGCAAAACAATCGCCATAAACTTCAGAGCCTCAAAGAATATAAATCATCAAGATGAATTGCTTAGCTATAAATCGTTATCGAGCGACAATTTTATTAGTCTCATAGGCTCATTCTTAGATACGAGTAGGTCAGAGGCTCAGCTATCTTGTTATAATACACTAGAGACCCTTACAGCTAATTCGCCATCGATCTAAAACAATAGGCTGTTGTTAACTAGCTTGCCACCAACGGACCCGCGTAAATAATGTGTAATGTAGATAAAGTTTTTCATTACAAAAATGAACAATATGAAGGTTTCTTGCTAAACCTAAAATAATATCTAAACGCTTTTTTTATTATTAGTGTCGAAGGGTACCATAAAGACCTACTAATGAAATTACCACTACTACATTACTACATTAATACATTAAAACATGTTTCATCTGCGTCCGCTCCCGATTGTTCTCCCTTCTTCTTTAGTCAATTCTCTGATTGTGATGTTAGGAAGAGCATAGTATCGATTACTTCAAGTGCTGTCGGGTCTGACTGTCTAAGCCGTAAAATGATCCTCCCTATCATCGATAAAATCCTTCCTGTAATTTGTCATATTTTAAACTATTCTATTACTTTTAGCGTGTTTCCTACGACTTGGAAAGACGCGGAAATTATTCCCATTCCCAAAAAGAGAAACCCCACATCCTTTTCTGATTACCGCCCTATCTCTGTCCTGCCATTTCTCTCCAAGGTCTTTGAACGCCTTATTCACATTCAACTTACGAATTTTCTTTCCAAAAACTTGCTATTGAATCCCTTCCAATCTGGTTTTCGTCCTGGTCACAGTACCACCACTACCCTAGTTCATATTACGGACGACATCAGATCAGCTATGGAAGACGGTGAGCTTACGGTTCTAACTCTTTTGGACTTCAGTAATGCTTTCAATACCGTGGACTTTGAGGTTTAACTGGGTATCTTGCGCTCTCTTAACATATCTCCAAAGGTGATTGACTGGTTTCATAGTTACCTGTTTGGTCGCCAGCAGCGCATTAGTATTGGAAACACTGTTTCTTCTTGGTGCAATACTACTGCCGGTGTACCACAGGGCGGCGTGCTGTCTCCCCTACTCTTCTCTGTTTTTAGAAACTCTATCACTAATGACCTGTCTTCTTCCTACCACCTTTATGCAGATGATCTCCAGATTTACTCTCGGGCTAAACCGGACAAACTTACAGAAGCTGCGAAGACTGTAAATGCTGACTTGGAAAACATCTGTAAGTGGAGCAACTCGTACGGTCTGAAGATAAATCCAAGCAAGACTCAAGTCATTGTAGTTGGAAGTCCGAGGATGATCTCTAAAATTGACTGGACAACTGTACCACAAGTCATTTGCAACGGTACACACATTCCATTCAGTGACAAGGTCAAAAATTTGGGCATTTATATCGAGCATACCCTATCCTGGGGTCCACAGCTACAAGTACTGAGTCGCAAAATGTTTGCCGCTGCAGGCTCCCTGCGCCGACTTCACAATTTTCTTCCTACAACCACTAAGATTGCGCTTGCACAATCCCTTCTTTTTCCTATTCTTGATTATGACGATGCCAGTTATCTAGATCTTACCGAAGACCAATTGAATAAGCTTGAGAGACTCCAAAATCTCTGTTTAAGATTCATATTTGGACTACGCAAATATGATCATGTTTCTGATTATCGAAAAAAGCTCAGGTGGTTACCTATACGCTTTCGCCGGAATGCACATATTCTTTCGCTTTTATATAGCATTCTATTTAATCCCCTAACTCCTATTGACCTTAAAAAACGGTTTAGCTTCTTACACGACACTCATTCCCGATCTTTGAGATCGTCGGAGAACCTGATATTAAAACTACCTGGACATTCTACGAAATTCGTCGACAATTCCTTCTCTGTCCAAGCCGTTCGTTTATGGAATAACCTACCTTTGACAGTAAGACGTGCACAGTCACTGCCTGCTTTTAAGAAACTGGTAAAAGAACATTACCTTCCTTATCTTCTTATTTGACTTAATGTAGTATAGTCCTACATTTGTATGTTTTATTCGATTTATATGTGAATCTTTATACCTATGTTTGCTTATGTATTTATTTGTTTGTTGCTCTCTTGTATGTATATTCTTCCACTATATGTAAGATACGTCATCTTTATTTAACTTATATTATATACCTACTGAGTGTACACCATACTGCCCTAAAATCGATATCCTATGTTCGCTCCATCCCATGGTTGCCTGTAAGAGATTGCCTCAGTGCGATAAGGCCGCCAATTGTATCTACCACAAAACATTGCTGTGCTTCTACTCTTCAAAATCATTTTGGTGTACAATAAAGAGATATATTATTATTATTATTATTACCACTACAAACTTTTATTACTCGATAGCTGTGTAGCTTTCTCTTGGGAATTGTATGTTTAAAAATGCTGAAAGACGTGTTTTATTAATTGTCCGTCCAAGGGCATAAATACCAAGTTTCAAGAAAAAGGCTTGAAAACTTTCTCCCTTGAAGTTTTAGTACACCTTTTTTAGGGCACATTAAATTAGTTGACCCCAGGCAATATAAGTTATGCCTGTTTTCTTTGCAGAGCGAAAAGAGATATTTCAGAATAATCATGATTTGAAAAACTCATTTGTTCGTTATCCTTTACCGGTAACGAACGGAAGCTTTTGGGCTAGGAGAGAGAAGCTTGGGAGAAAACCTCTGTAAAAGAAACTGCCAGCAGGGGTGGGTGCATTCGCTCTATCTGGATTCGTTAAGAGATCCTCGCAAGGCTTTTATGTATTACCTGTATCACAATTTCATGCATTTTTTCCAGAATATATATTCTGGAAAAAATGCAGCGATCCGCAATTTACTGAAAAATGGCCAGGTGGCGTTGTCGACAGACACGTTTAGGATCATTAATTTTCATACGACGTTATTTCAATGTTCAATTGTTTCAGTTTCAATAAGTTGTATGTTGCTGACATTGTACTTGACTTTTGTAAATTATTGTTTTTGCGGTTGCTATTTACATGAATTTTAGGTAAAAAAGTGTTTGCCAACTCAATTTTTCAACGTCAGAGGTTTCTACATCGATTATTCTTATAAAATATAAAAAAATAGACGAACATCAACTACTCACACATAAAAAAGCATAAAAACAGAAAAACACTAAGATTTTTCTAGAAATATGACACGGCACAGTTTTTTAGGTTAAATATTCTTTTTTTTTTATGGGATACCGGAGGCAAACGAGCAGACGGGTCCCCTGACGGTAAGCGACTACCGCCGCCCATGGGCACCTGCGACTCAAGAGTCACAAGTGCCTTGCCGGCCTTTAAGAGCCATTTCACAAAATTTGAACGCTCGAATTTAGGTAAATGACGGCAGCATTTTGTATGTGTGCGTAGTTACTAACACGAATACAATGCAAGCAGTGTAGCGCGAGTGACGAGACAGACTAAAGAATCTTGAGCTGTTATAATAGTAATGCACTTATTACAGATTTATTAAAAAAATATTTAATTATGCAGTAGAATTAAGGTTTTTAGACTTATAATAAAACACGAATATTTGTGGAGATAAAACGTATAATAAAAAGAGCCTTAAAACGACATGTCGAGTCAACAATTTTTTTAATAAAGGTTTTCCTATTGAGCTCTATAGGCGTTATATTGGTATTGGTATTGGTATAGGGCTCTGTTTCCGCATCTAGACTCATATGCAGTCCATTATGCGTTCAGATAGGCTGACTAGTTGAGCCAGCCTAGCTCCTTCCAGAAGCACAGAAGCCTCCTGGGGCGTTCACAGGCTTCTAGGAGCGACCTCGCTCCCGCGAGGATACTTGCCCGTTGTGTGGCCACTCCCTTGCATTCCAGGACAACGTGGACGGCCGTTTCCTCCGCGTTGAGACAGCCTCTACATAGAGGACTGCTTGCCGCGTTGATAGTGAATAGGTGTCGGTTTAGGGCCAAGTGGCCCGTAATGGTTCCTACTACTGTTCTGATGTCAAATCGGTTGAGACTGAGCAGTCTGCACGTTAAACGTGGTGAGACCTCCGTCAGCACCTGTTTAGACTGCCTACAGCCGGGTGTGTCGGCCCAACGGCTGTTGTGCGCTTCACGGGTCCGTTGCCTTACCCATGAGCGAAGTTGATTAAAGGGAAGTGGCAGCAGTACAGTTGGACCTGCCACTGACATTACAGATCCCTTCCTTGCCAGCTCATCGGCAGCGTCGTTCCCGAGTGAATCACTATGCCCCTTGATCCATTGAAGAATTAGCCTATAGGCGTTATAAATATAGGCGTTATAAATTTTCACCTTAATTACAATTATGTTTTTCTTATTTTACCATATAAATCGCGCCCACAATAAGTACTTTATTGAGCTAATTATATTTTTAAAGATTAATTAATAAGGAGCTGACAGAACTGAATGTTTAGATTAGCGCCCTCTAGTGGATCTATTATAGTATATATATTATATAGTGGATTAGCGTGACAGTCAAGAGTTCAGTACTTTTTCCCTATAGTAAGAGTGCACAACGTGCCTAAAAAAGTTTTCACTTCAAAAATTATAAATGTTGGTACCCTGAAAACATTTTTGAAGTGAGAAAATGGTAAGTGATTTTTGTTTGACGAATGATTGTATAATGACATGATTATGTATAATTGTATATAATATTGTGTAAATGTATAATTTTTAAAGCGGCAGTAGCGTAATGGTTAAGGCGTCGGACTTGCGATCAAGTGGTTGTGGATTCGAACCCCACCCAGTGCACTACCGGCGTGAACCCACTCCTAACACAAGCACTTAGCTTAGCTGGAGGGGTTAACTAGAATACTAGTAATGTGTGATCCACGTTACTGGTATTCTTTAAAAAAAAAATAACAAATTCCAAGTAACAAGAGAAAAAAGTGATACTTTCGGAAACAAAAAATGTCTTCTTTGGTCTATATTGGTAAAGAGGAATGCGCACTGACTATAGACACTCCGGCCCTGAGTGCACACATATAAAAGCATATGAAGTTTACAAGTTACAGAATTAAATGGTTAAGAAATTGGTTTAAAAAAAAGTCCGGTTTTTTGAGATAAAATGGTTTTTATTTTTACAAATATAGTCTTTTAACATCAATTTTCTGTAATACATACATACATTATCAAATTTTGATTAGATCGGCCAGGTATGGTGACGTTATCAACTATTTACCTGCTGTGATCGAACTCATTGTTGTATAAGATTTTGAACTTCTGCTATTTCCAACAAAATGTCTTCGTATTTTGGCAACATTTAAACCACAATTAACACAGCGTAAATGTCTTCTTGAATGAGTGACTAAGGGCTGGGAAGACTCGGGCCGGTATGAAAGGTGGGGGAGGGCAGTCATCATTATCAATGGCTATGGCAGCCGAACTTCTCGTTGTTTCATTACATACATTATTTAACTCCAAAAGTATTGAAAATCAATTATTCGCCTGCCACCCTATGTGATTCTAAAATAAAAGTGACAATCTGCATCTACGTGGTTCAAATTCAAAACAAAATAAACATAGTATTGTTACGAATAACCCGCCATCTATTGGCGACTGTCGGAACTCGTAAAGAGCTACAAAATGAAGATACACGCCATCTGTTGAGACAACACAGAACTAAGTAGTAGCCCATTAATGGAATATTATACGATGTATTAGCGGATTCTATTGTTTTGTAGAATTTACCAGAGGTGTCGCGATTTTTCTGGAAGTACCGTTTCGCTATATAAAGCGTGGCATTGCGGAGTAGTTAGTTAGTTATCAAGTGAGTGTCAAGTGAGTGTCAAGTGAGTTTAGTTTCAAGTGAGTGTCAAGTGAATTAACAGCGACTAAAGTTTATGTGAATTAAGAAGTTTAGTGTAATAGTGATAATATATTATTGTAATTGTGTTGTTGCTAGTTTCCCTGTGCATTTTGTGATCTATTAAAATATATTGTGTCTATTTCGGTAACAATCTGGTATAATTCTCTAATCCCGAACCTCAGCTCGTAACAGTATATACAAATAAATATTTACGATTGAGTCTGAAAGTTCCACTAATTTCTCAATTCCGTGGTCAAATACAACAGCATCTTTCACCTACAAAGATATTATATTGTTTACTGCGTAATAAACTATAATAAAAGTTTTATAAAGTCCCTTTAACGCATATTTATCTATTTAAACAGAAATAGCGATGGCTGACTATGTCAATTCGGTAGAATGCCCAAATAAAAAGTAAAGAAAAAATGTACTACTAAAATATTTATGATTGATTCCAAAAATTCCACTGGTTCGAACAGTCCGGAGTCTAATGCAACGGGTTTTTTCGCCTATAAAATTAAATAAATTATATTATTTACTGCTAATTAGAGGTATGCTTTAAACCTAGAATTGTTTCTAAAAGAATCAATTTCTGTTACCGGATCTAAATTTTCACTTGTACTCGGCACAGCGTCCTTCCTTCCTTCTAATGATACTATCCTCCACTACTCATTCTAAAATAAAAAAAAAACATAGCTATTAAGGTCAAAGCCTACAAATAACTTGAATGAATAATAATTTAAAAAATTAAAAACGATCTACCTTGCTCCTGTTGCTTTCTCTATGGCAGCAGAATTATTACGTTTTATTTTTTGACACAATGGTATACAGAACTTTTGCGCCCCATTTCTTAAACTGATAAAAAAACAGCATCTTTATTCTACAGTATACTCAAATAATACTTTACTTCAAAATAAACAAAACTCTTACCTCATTAAAAATTATACTGAGAATCAAAACTTTGTTGTCGTAGTATAATAATGCGTTTACAATAAAAGCGCTCGAAAATCGGGACGCAGAAAAAGTGACACAGGTCCTACTTCGACGGGCGATAACGCCGTACTGATTGGTGTCCACTTGCGCATCGTAATTTATTGCAATTTAGAGTAGTTTTAAAAATGATCTTATTTCTAATTCAAATAAGCAATTGTCAAAAAAACTTTAGAATTAGATTCTTCAAAGGACATAGTTTACTTAAATATATATATATATATTTTTGAAATTACGCTTTATTGTAACCAAAAAATCGCGATAAATTTGCGATATAAGTCTTTATTTTTTTGCTAATTAATGTAATCAATAATTGAGAAAATAGTACATTATCTAAAGATTAAAAGATATGTCCGATGTTTACCGTATTTTTTTCACCCAAATTTATAAACATTATTGATAGATTTTGGAATCGGAAATTGTCTCTGCGATGATTTTTCACTAAACGAGTTGTGGGAGATTGATCACCACAGAGCAACGAAGTTGGTTTTCTTAAATGTGATACATTAAAGAACAAGATCAAAGAGTATTCTATTTCTTACATGTATTTTAGAGTTTCAAAGTATTACCTAAGATCGTAAATTAAGCGAACGAAATCTTAAAAATCTCTTAAGGTCGGAGTAGGGGAAGGGGAGAAGAAGGAGAGTGCGTGTTGGGGGAGAAGAGGGAGAGAGTCAAGGGTTAGGACCTCTAGTAACCTCACTCACTCGGCGAAAAGCAATGCAAACATTGCTTCACTGCCGGGTTTCTGTGAGGCCAATTTAGTATGGATATCGTATTAAATTCAAACTTAGCATTTAATAAATACGAATATACTAACAAATGTTATAACTCCAAAGCGTTTTAATCAAATCTCGAGTTGACATTATAAGGTTTTTAACAGATTGAAAATGTCATCAATTTATTATATACATTAATATACATTTGAATTTGTATACTAATGTCTAATAATTTTAATATTAAATATTACAGCAACCAGCGATCTCTAATCGTTGTGCCCATGGCCTAATGTCGTAGCGAAATGGCGAAGTACTTTGCATGCAGGTGTTACAGCGTCGGAACAGTTCCTTCATTTTAAAATTGATATTCAATGGCATACAGAACTTTTAAGCTTAAATTTGACTGTTGATAGGAGTTACGATAATTGCTGACTGACATGACATTCTTCTAAATAATAATAGCTATAGTAAAATATGAGTAAGCAAAAAGTCATGCATTATAATTTTGTTCTAAGGAAATTGAAAACTACTTATTTTTAGGGTTCCGTACCTCGAAAGGATAAAACGGAACCCTCATAGGATCACTTTGTTGTCCGTCCGTCCGAAGGTCTGTCTGTCTGTCAAGCAAATTTTCGACACTCGCAAGGGAATCAAAACCTACAGGGTACTTCCCGTGAACTCAGAATCTTGAAATTCCGAAAACCGTAAATTTTTAGTTACAACATATAATAAAAATATTTTACCCAACCCTCGGTGCGCAAGTCTGACTCGCACTTGGCCGGTTTTTTTTTTAAGTAACTCTGCATTTATTATCTTGATTTTCTTGAGTGACTATAATATTGTTTGGATTGGATTATTATGCAATGGTAAACGTCTAATTCCGTGCCTGGCGTGAACTCATCCACATGTCGACTTGCATGTTTTTTTTTTATTGGCGTAATACTTCCTACGCATTCGGATTTTATATGAAAAAAATTACTGTTTCAAATATACATAAATTTTGGAGCAATCGACTTTGGAAACATATCATGACATATCGCATTTTAACGTGTCTTACTTGACAAAACCTCATGTAAAATTAATTTTGTAAATTAACATTGATATTTTCTTATAACAACTGACACTTAGTCACCAAAATAATATTCTTTATTTGAAATCTCAACAAATATATATTTATAACCGTCAAAACTTAAAAATGGCCACCCTGACAAATAGCAATTTTAGACATGTCAACTAATATTTACGGCAGCCACGGAATTTGTGTTTAATAATAAAATTTTATTTGTCTACAAAATAATTGCAAATGAAATGATCTGTCTGTATTTTTGAGCACTTTTTCATGTATCCCTTCATAGGCAAACAGAATATTTTATAAGCTTCACATCTTGCTAGAAAGCTGCTTGAGAAGCGATTATAATATTAGACACGGAGATCTCCCTGTTACTTAATTAATAAAAAGGCATCACCAAATAAACAATTTGTAATTGGCATCTGCTACTACGAATTTAATTTTAATACTGCTTAATCCGTAAGCCGTTATACCCAGCTTAATTCTTTCCTGTGCAAACATGACCTCCTCAATCCATATCATTCTGGCTTTCGACCTGGCCATAGTACAGTACAGCCTTAGTTAACATTACCGATGAAATCTGATTTCAAATGGAAAGTGGCAGTCTCACTGTGCTCGCGCTTTTGGATTTTTCCAATGCGTTCAACACAGTGGATTACGATGTTTTGCTTAGTATACTTACCTCACTTAACATATCTCCAACGGTGATTGATTGGCTTCGTGATTACCTGTGTGGCCGCCAACAACGTATTTGCATTGACAACACTCTATCTACTTGGTGTAATACATTTGCTGGTGTGCCCCAGGGTGGCGTTCTCCTTTACTTTTCGCAATTTTTATCAATTCTATCTCAAACCAATTACTTTCTTCCTACCACCTCTATGCTGATGATCTGCAGATATATACTCATGCACCACTGATAAATTTACCTTAAGCTGTTGACATCATCAACAAAGATTTGAACCAGATTAGTTACTGAAGTAGGTCACACGGTCTTCAGGTAAACCCATCGAAGACCCAAATTATTATTGTCGGTAGTTCTAGAAAAATCGCACAGATCGAGTGGTCACTACTTCCACCAGTTCTATTCGAAGGCACCGTGATACCTTTTAGTGAAGTAGTAAAAAACCTGGGTATACAGATAGACACTGACTTATCTTGGGCCCCACAGATGCAGAAAAAAGTAGCAGAATGTTTGCCTCTGCAGGATCTTTAAAACGTTTACGGAACTTTCTTCCAACCGCTACGAAAATTGCCATTGGTAACTCCCTTCTACTTCCAATCCTCGATTATGCAGATGCCAGCTATCCTGATCTCACCGAGAACCAACTAGACAAACTTGAGCGACTTCAAAACTTTTGCATAAGATTCATATTTGGTTTGCGTGATAAGATTCATATCTCTGAATTTCGGAAACAACTCAAGTGGTTACCTATACGCCTTCGCCGGAATACTCACATTCTATCGCTTCTATACAATATATTATTCAACCCTTCGCTACCTTCCTATCTCAAGGAACGATTCAAGTTCCTACATTGTACACATCCGCGATCTCTAAGGTCATCAGAAAATTTGCAACTAAAAATGCCTGCACACTCCACGGCATTTTATGATAAATCCTTTACAGTAACTGCAATCCGTTTATGGAATGCATTACCTGTAAAGATTAGACGAGCTCAAACCTTAACCTTTTTTAAGGCTCTTGTAAAGGATCACTATCTAACACTATAAGTGGTGTACAACTCTCTCACGTTGTGCAATAGACTTCATAATAAGTAACTCCACTAAAATATCTTACTAATTATTATACTTATTTCACTATATATGTGTATGTGTCTCTAAAATAATCGAATTTAAAATTGAAAGTGTTTGTCCCAAGCCACAGACGTTACGAGAGCCCTTCATTTAAGCGGTCAAACACTTTCATTGTAAGGTCTCAAGACATACAATCCAAACCCTTTAGAGATATCGATATATAGATACCAGAACATTCCAATTCAAGTTTTAAGATCGCATTTTGATCACTTGATATCATATGATATTCTGGGTTTCCATTGTGACCATATTTATATTATTTTGGGAGCGACCACAGCATCATTTTATACAAAATTGTAATATAAGTTAATTTTTTTGTAAGTATAGATTTTATGGATATAGAACATTGTTTTCAAATGAACAAACTACCCGTGTAAAGAGCATTAATGTTAGAGTCACTGAAAATAATAGTTAAGAGTACCTTTGGCTAATTCTAGGTCCATGCCAGGAATTAATTCCAAATAGTTCTTATTTCGTGAACTACACAAGTCTAATATCAAACATTATAGGCTTAAAGAATTTATTTTCTCATGAGAACTTAAGTCCACTTACAATGAGATACATAATATCATCCTCCGCGCCTTTTCCCAACTAAGTTGGGGTCGGCTTTCAGTCTAACTACGATACTACCAAACTTTGATATTTTACGTGAAGCGACTGCCATCAGACCTCCACAACCCAAGTACTAGGCGATATTGAAGTTTTGTAGTTAGACCAGGTTGTCCGTAATGAATGCCACAGATGTTAGTATGGCACCCCGGACCGACGGTTTAACGTGCTCTCTGAGGCACGGAGGGGTCTCAATGTGTTAACAATGG
This sequence comes from Callimorpha dominula, assembly GCA_949752705.1. NCBI lineage: Eukaryota > Metazoa > Arthropoda > Insecta > Lepidoptera > Erebidae > Callimorpha > Callimorpha dominula. The sequence goes on from OX456992.1 coordinate 26,380,420, forward strand.
TCACCCACCCATCCTACACTGACCTGGCTAGTATTTCTTAACCTTGTAATGTGCTAACCTACTCGGTTACCACTTAGCCACGAGATACATAATACTCAGTTCTAAATAGTGAATTATATCTCTAGCGTGCTAGAAAGTTAACGGTTATAAATCAATATTTCTAACATGTTTGCTTTTACTTTAATTTTAATTTAATTTTAATTCAATTATACATCTAACGTCTATATTTTATCAATTTTGTTAAATATTATTGTATATTCATTATTCAATTTCCATGACGGAGTATAGTGTACTAGCTTTTGCATATTGGATTGACCATGGTTAGAGGCCGACTCAAAAGTTGACTAACACGGTCAGTATATTTTTAATTAAATCATAATATCACACTCTACTTACACTCTCCTTTAAATACACAGTCATACACACTTACGTACACACGCAACACACGCATGCAGATACCTACTTCTACTTCGTTTAAGTAAATTATAATAAATAATAAATGTTTCTTAACACTACAGTTACACTTGTAAAATAATAAATGTGCCCAGAGGTCGAGGTGGAAGCGCTGTCAGCTGAAATACCTAGTTCAGCAATAAATGCTAATACCGAACACAAATTATTTAAATGTACTGAAACAGTGACAACCACAAACTTAGGCCAAAAAAAAATGCATTGATTAAAAAAAACCCTTGATCTAATTTAAACTAATTACTATTAGTAAAATTCAATTTCTTTATTTCATAAAATTGGTAAACAATTATTTGAAAAAGTCAATTTGAAATAAAAATTATAATACAACACACACAGAGTCACCGCAAAAATTATTTGGTTTGTTATGTAAAATTATAAAATGAACAAATTTGATTACAGATAATATCATATCTGCCTGTGTCGATCTATAACCGCCCGTTTCCAAATGGTTGAGCCTTGTGAGAAGAAATCGTTGTGAAAGTATTATTACAATTCTAATACCTATATTGCTTTATATTAAGGTAATCATAGGAGAAGGTTTACACGGTATTGGGGGTTTCAAGCCATCATGACAGCCTAAATGTTAGACTATCACATTTTTAAAATATGTGTGAACAATTTCGAGTGAAGCGATGGCGAAATAAACCGCACTGTACAGCATCGAATCAATACAGGGTGACTGAAGTGGCGGCAGGTATCAGGAACCATTTGTGATCCCAAGTTTCCTGTTAAGTTGAAAGGACAGGTGTATAAAACTATGATCAGACCTGCGTCTTGTACGGTTCTGAAAGTTGGCCCACAAAGAGAACGGACGAGAGACGCCTGCACGTAGCCGAAATGCGAATGTTGAGATGGATGTGTGGTGTGACTAGGATGGACAAGGTGAGAAATGAATATATTAGAGGGAGCCTGAAAGTAGCACCAGTGGAGGAAAAGCTGAGGAGCAATAGGTTATCACTCTGTTTTAGATAACGGAGAACAGAAGAACTTATCGCTTTTTATATATTCGCTATTAGTTCTTCTCTTCTTTTAAAATGAATTGCATAATATTTTACTTATTCAAGAGTTTTGACATTTCAAAAGTAGCTTCAAATGTGTTTTTGAATGACTTATTTACATTTTTTTTTACTACAGTTTTACCATCGTAAGTCCCGATGCCGTGTTAACATCGGGATAAAAAGTAGCCTATGTGTTAATCCAGGTCTTCAGCCATCTACATACAAAGTTTCATTAAATCCATAGAGTAGTTTTTGTGTGAAATAGTACCAAACATCCATACACCCATACATCCTTACAAATTTTCACGTTTATAATATTAGTAGGATTATAAACGGGTAGTCAGTTACCATGTAATACACATTGTACCAACTGCCTTAGGTTTTTTTTTGTATTTGATCTGTCGTTTTTGCAGACTCTACACGGGGATCATGCAACTTGAGATGACCTTGTGTGATTGTACTTTTTTCGCTTCGGTCATCACACTTGCTGTAATACTTTACATCACTCTTCCTTTTGTGTTTTTGTACGAAAAAGAACCTATATGAGGGCGCCAAGAATTTTATGGGTGCATAATTTACAATCAAGGAAGATGTAACTCGTTAAATTGAGGAAAATCAACAGCCTTATCTTGATATAATATTTTCGATCTAAAAATAAAAATTTATAAACTTAAAGAATTAAAAATCAATATAACGTTTAGCTAAAAAATTCTTTTATAAAAAAAAAAAAAATATTCTTACTCCATGAACACGGAGAAGATGAAAAGAATTACAATTGCTAAAAATAATTATTAGAAGTTAAATTTATGAAATATATTACAGTAAATAAGAAGTTAAAATAATTGTTATTGTTCTACTGAGTTCATCATAACTATGGTACTAAGTTTCTCATTTGGGCGTTTACGACCAGAGGAGCCAATAGTCTACTACACAGAAAGCACGATAATTTTATGTAAATTCAGTAAATAATTAAAACAATTTTTGTAATGTTAAAAAAAACAGAGTGCTCGACATCATTCAGGACTTTTTACCTCACAAGAAAAACCAGTATCAAATTAAACTAAAATGTATTCTTTATTCAGACTTCCCCCTACTCTTTTTTTAAGTCAGAAATAAAATCCATTTATGCCCTTCGATACCGTTGCCTCTTTTTAATCTCCCATAAATATTCGTAAGGGCCTTGGGTAGATTCTTAGTCATTGGTTTTCGACCTTTCTGAGGTTTATGGAGCCTTGCATCGATGCTAAAAGCCAACATAAAGAATGTCTAAATTTAGATCTTTATCTGAGTTTCATTTAAAAAAAAAGAACAGAAGTGACATGGCGTTTTGTTGCTAATTTTTATGATGGTGGTAAGTTTGGTGTTAAAAGTCAAAAGTCCTGAATGATGTCGAGCACTCTGTTTTTTTTAACATTACAAAAATTGTCAGAAGAATACGGAAACAATTACTAAAATATTTAACATTGTTCTTCAGTTTTGTTAATTTATATATACATACACCCACCTCTTTTTATGTTCCGTCACAAGTTTGTTTGTTGCAGGGGACCCAGGATACCCTATATAGGAATCCTCCGAGAACAGACTGCAGACTTTTTCAGACACGTAATCGACACGACAGGTCATGGAATTACATAGACATTCGTCGGTGGCGACTTACTTACTTAAATTATCATATGATGCTAAAATGAAAGTTGTCAGTGAATGAGTTTAATTCATCATGCACGGGATACTAACATATTATATACCATGTCACCTCTACAAAGTCCTTCCAAAGGTGTGGGAACCTTTATATAATCTGCTCAAGCAAGTCCTGATAATCTCATAATTTATAACTAACATTTTAATAAAGTTTAAATCTCCATAATAAGCTTTGATGTCCTAGAAAAATGATTAGAATTGTTATTATAATTATGTACGCAATTACATATTTTTTATGTTTGTTATTGTTATTGTGTGTATATAAAGAAAAGGGATAAGGAACTAGTAACCGTAATACAATCAAATCAATCAATTAGTCTATTCTAGGCCACTGCTGGACATGTACGCCACAGCACCCGGTCCTCCGCCTTTCGCATCCAGTCCCCCCCAGCTACCTTCCTCAGGTCATCAGTCCATTTGACCGTAATACACGCAAAAGTATTTAAGCAGAAAAATATATTAAAATGGCCTCTCATTCCGTCAGAGCTTGTTCAAGTATAGAAGATATTCATTTAAATTGTTACATAAACATATTTTATAACGGTATATTAATAATACAAAACTTTAAATTATATGCGCGTACCTTTATAATCATTAAAACTTTCAGTTGTACGAGTACTATACTCAGACGAGTAATTAAAAATTTAGTTTAGTTCAAATCTCTTTTATAGCAATTTAGGCTCTGAAAACAATTTGGAAACAAGAATTGTTATGCAGATATTTTGTACAATTAACTATACATTTAGAGATAAAATTACTCCTATCTCATTCGCACCATCACCTTCTTGCTTTAACTTTTATATTGTTTGTTTCTTTTTTTATTTTTTTTAAAACTCCCGCATTAGAAATATACCAGTGGAGGCTTTACAAATATTTGAACAACGGACATAAAGAACACCCAGGCTCGGTACAACTATTTGTTGATGACACAACATTTTGTCTCGTGTGGCGTAGTGGCGAGGCGACTACTTAATCGACATTTTGTCACTCACTCACTTTTGTCTCTTTCTGCCCCAATCACAAACGAATTTTGCTCGCTTAAAGTAAAACTTAGTTTCCAGTACATTTGCAAACATTGCACGCCATTCTATTTTAAGATTAAGGAAAATGCCCGAGCCGTCAAATCGAGAATAAAGCTTACTTTGAGTAGGTACGTTTTAACTTCTAAAACTGGTTTTAAAGTCTTCAAGTTTACTCCCTCGGTATCAACTTATCGCCTTATTCCTTTTTTTTTAGCCGAATTCAAAAGAAAGAAAGGTTGAGGTTATATTTTTATGTATGTTCGGGCATAACACCGCCATATGCATAGGGCACACTGAAAGTTCTGCTCTCATAGCCCCTTTTAAATGTTTGAATTTCGAATGTTATATTTTATAAACTTAAGAAACTCATTCATTGATTTAAAAAAAAATCGCGTGTAAATTGTTTTTTATCACAAGTTGAAGTTCGTCGTTCGTAGCAAAAATGGAATTAACGCGAAAAGATTTTAGGGCGCTGATTTTTTATGATTTTAGAAGTTCACTGACTCCGCGAGACTGCACTGCTCGTCTTCAAAATGGTTTTGCGGAGGCAGCACCTCATTTGAGCACCGTAAGGCGTTGGTACGCAGAATTTGATCGTGGCCGTGTTTCTCTCTATGATGAAATTCGTGAAGGTCGGCTCTCAACTGCGATCACTGAGGAATATGTGGTTACTGTCAGGCAGCTAATTTAAGAAAAACTGGTGTATCACCTATTAGGAGATTCGAGGAAATTTGGGGATTGATATGAGCCAAATTCAAAAAATCTTACATCAACATTTAAAAGTTAGAAAACTTTGTTGCCGCTGGATTCCTCATGAACTCACCATAGAACAAAACCGGACTCGTGTTGATTGATGTAAAAATGTTGTTAAAGTACGATCACTGCGTATGACATTATGAGAGGAGATGAAACATGGATATATTGTTACATGCCGGTAAGAAAGCAACAGTCTTCTGTATGGGTGTTCGAATGTGAGCAAACCAAAAAAATTGAGGCAGGCGAGAAACGTAGGTAAAAAAAATATTGCGTATGATTTTCTTCCGGACGGATCCTGTCTGCACGATCCTACTTGAAGAACGAAAGACAGTTAATGCTGAGTGGTACGCCACCATTTGTTTGCACTATCTTTGAAAAAGTTAGGGAAATACGACGAAGTCGCATCCTATTGCACCATGACCATGCTTCGACGCACACAGCGAACAAGGAAAAGTCATTTTTAGCTTCTGAAAAGGTAGAGCTAGTAACCCGCACATAGTCCAGACCTGGCACCATGCGAGTTCTTTATTTTCTCAAAAATTAAAAATTTGACGAGAGGTATGACATTTACGGGTCCGGAAGAGGCCGTGATAGATTTCAACCAGCACGTGGAAAACATGCCCTTACACCAATGGTCCTCATGTTTTTAAAAATGTTTTTACCGAATGAAAATGTGTTTCAAATGTAATGGAGAATACTTTGAAAAGCAGTAAATATATTACTTTAGATGTAAATTGTTCTATAAATGAGTTGCGCAAAACTTTCAGTGTACCTCACGTAAATAAACGGAATTGCAAACATTTGTTCGAAAGAGGTTTATCCGAAATGGTCCCATTTAAATTTTGTAAAAGTCTGATGATTTACGTGGGAGAGCCATGCTTCGGCACCTATGAGCCGGCTCAACTCCGCTCGATACTACGGCTTCACAGAAAACCGTGAGTAAGGTTACCGGAGGCCCTAATCGTTTTTTGCCAGCTATACCATAAAAAAAAAAATATGAGTTCATTTTTTATCTTGATTTAGGTGCATGTGAAGTCTCGTATATATTTTTTTAAGTTAGATATTGTAACTTAAATAAATCGTTCTTGTAAATGCACAAAGGAAGTAGAATTTCTATATAAAAAATAATGTTTGGCAGGGTAATTTTAAATATAAGATATACATAATGTACAGTGGACAAATAAAATGGTCCACTAGTTTTTAAAAATGTTTATGTGTAATCACGATAGCAATAACGTTGAACCTATCCGTAACAATGAACTATCAGAATATTATTGCACGGGAAAATCAACCTTGTTGTTTTATGATGTCAAATGATCTTCAACCTTAGGTTGGTAGAGTGGGTCGGATCCGGTATCCGGATCGGTAATATTTTGGCGATGTTACAAACACACGGAACTATTGTTGTAAACGATGTAATGGTAGCGTTGTATTTTAAATGCTGTCAGCCGTTAACCTGACAATGTCGTAATACTAATATACTGAAGGATATAGTTTTAACTTTTTTATAACATATACTCTCCCGCTTTTGCTCAGCCGTCAATTTATTTTCAACTACTTACTAAAAAAATTTTTGCTTAAAAGAAAAATCAATTGAACATGGTAGTAGTCAGGTCATACAGTTTACTATCGAGTTTACTATCGAGGCAAAAGGAGGATCGAATAGAAGTGAATTGAAATACTTAACTTGTTTTAAATTTTTGTTATTCTGTTCATCGTTTGTTTGAACAGAGTTGGCATCTAAAGCACAAAATTAATTAAAATAAATAAAAGAGAATCTCACCGACTATGTTTAAGAATATTCAGACTGTTTCATCAAAATCGGTGCAAAATAGTGATGAAGATGACATGGCCGACTTCATGGTAAAGGTTTAGCGGTGCATATTAATATAGCTCAAATTTCAATAATAATAATTTTACTTTGTACTATTTTTAAAATATTAATAATTAATTTTTGAATTCTAAATTTTAATGTATCTACCACAATTTATAATTACTAATTATTTTAACTTGTATTATTAATCTACAATATTTCGTAAACAATTTTTTATCGTATGTTTTAATTTATACTCTTTATTGCAATAATAATAACGTATGAATATAACTAATTTATAAACTACAGGAACATTTCCAATCCGACATGGATAAATTGTTGATACTCAAATAAATATTATTATATCTTAATTTACTTACACAATTTAAGCAATAAAGATAATTCTGTTCTATTTTAGCTACCCTTATAGCAGAAAGAAATAACTAGCTCTGGTTACCCGTCTTCTGTAGGATGAAGGTAGGTAGGTACTTCACCCGACGAATAGCTTTAACTCGAGCAGAAATATTTTCTTCACTATCTTTTTCAAAAACGCGGAAACTGGATAAACATATAATAACATTTTTGAAAAGTAACTTTTTACTTAGCAATGAAACCGTTAGAAAGGTGTTAATTAAATGATTTATAGCGTAATAACTTAACCCGTGGAGTAAAGTATTTCACCCGCGTAAGTCCCGATCCCGTGGGAATATCGGGATAAAAAGTAGTCTATGTGTTATTCCAAGTCTTCAGCTATCTACATACCAAGTTTCGTCGCAATCGGTTCAGTAGTTTTTGCGTGAAAGAGTAACAAACATCCATACATCCTAACAAACTTTCACGTTTATAATATTAGTGGATAAAAGGATAAAATAACTTCAACACAGCATTGAGGAAACTTTTAGTCTTGTTAGGAAACTTCGATGTAATTTGTTGAAAGTAGAGTATAAAAAAATATTGCCACTTTTAAGGTTCTTATGAAGGTATTTATGAAACAGTAAAATATCTAGGTATGTTTGAACATATAGTCCAAGGTATGCTTTGTTTGGATCTAGATACTGCTGTGTTTTAATGCCCTAGAGTATAAGGGTTCCTTTTTGCCTTTTTAGGGACGGAACCCTAAAAATCAGTAATCAATAACTTTCTGTAACATAAATGCGCAACGTAAAAAATGATGGGAAAAATATTCAATTTATTTCCCTAGAGATAATATACGCCGTCAAAATATGGTACCCATACACTTTATGATCAGTTATCAATTCGTTTAATCTTCTATAACTTTTTTATGCTGTGATTTTCATGCATAAATCGTTTTTTATTTTTTCGATTTATAAATATCATTGATAGCAAATGAGTTTGAAGATAAGAGGTTCTATAAATTTTTAGTAAAGATCCGTAAGATGACTGCCTTAGGAATCGTTTAGGTGAGATACACGGTACTGTATCAAAAAACTTAAAATGCCATTCAGTTTTTATTACACTCATAAAAAAACCTGATACGGAGGTATGTATGTATCTATGAAACGAATCGTTCAACGTCATTTTCACAAGTTTAAAGGCATCTGATTGACTTCGAAATTTCCACACGAGTCAAAGGCCTATGACAATAAAATAATATCATAACATCACCAGAATAATAAAATTACCACTTTTAAGTTTTATTTGTTTTTAAAGCGTGTTTTAGTTTTTTAAACTACTAGCAACCCGTTCCGGCTTCGCACGGGTAGCAGAGACATCTTCAACAATCTTCATCACATTTCAACCAATTTACACAAAACCTTAACAAATTATACAGGTACTTAAACCTTTCTAAAGAATCGCTCTATCTATTGATGAAAACCGCATGAAAATCCGTTCAGTAGTTTTTCAATTTATCGCGAACAGACAGACAGAGACAGATGCGGCGGGGGACTTTGTTTTATAATATGTAGTGATTTATTGTATAGGTTCAATTTCTTCTAACGTCGTTGGTTCGGTTTTTTATTTACCCTAGAACTGCAATAATAATCCTTGTAATAAGACACATGATTTAAACATACACTTTCATTAGTCCATGTTTTGTTATACAGCGGATGATGTTCAATAAACAACCCAAATTGTTTTTCCATTTCCGAATTCACATTTTTTTTGTTTTCATCCCAATATCTTCAGAGACAACGCAATATGGTAATGTTATCGCAATTTTATTAGCACAAAAATGTAATTCCAACATTCTGCAAAGAAAATTAAAAAAAAAAACTTCCTGGAAAGAAAATAAGTGTGTCGTCAGATTAAATTGTTATACAATGTTTTTATATGATTCTCATAGCTACAATAGCAAGGCACCCGTTAGACGGTTTAGTACAATTTATATCTTTATTTGTGTATATCACTTATGGTGCTCGTAAGGAAGTTTCTAACACGTGTATATCACCACTTATGCCGGCGTCGTAGTCATTACCACACCATGGAAGAGCCCTTAAGGGCCACATTTGGTCATAATGCGAATATACTCGTACATATGACATTACTGGACATGGGGCTGTGTGTGTGTGAACTATTACTTGCCTGCGTATTCATTTCCACTAAAGGAAATTGTGCTGTTACTCTAAAAAGTATCATGTTAACTAGGGAGCTGCGAAGGTAAGACTATATCAGAAATTCTACATAGCATTGCACATTTTGTTTATTTCAGCGTTATAGGAAATGTCAACACCATCAGAAGTAATTGACGCGTAAAAGTATCTAAAAAGATCTATTTACGAAAATTAACTTATTATCATCATCGATATTCTTGTAACTGCATGGGTATATCATTATCAATAAAACAAAAAGGGAAGGGGATGGTTCCCGCACACTACATCGAGACTAATACCTGGTTTCTGAAAAGCTGATCAAAATATTGTTCAACTAACAGAGCTGTCACCAGTTAACATCAATATTCAACCTTTCAAATAGCATTTGACATAAGATCTTGAAGTAAAATTTGACGGGTCTGTTAAATGATCTGACTGATGATTAAATCAGAGTACCTAATCATGTTTTCAGTAACTCAATATGTCAAGAGATTTACGTACGATTTTTTAAATTTTTGCATTAATCAGCCTTTCAGAAATCGGGCGTAACTGTTGTATCGACAAGTAGTCAATTTAGCTACGAACCGGACCGGACCCTAAACTGGACTCGAACCATCATCATACCAACATTCTGACATATTCAACTTATTTGACGTTTTAGTATACATCTTACAAAGTAGTGAGGTACTATGTACTAAAATAATGTTGAAAGGGCCTAGTCAATGTTGAAAAAAATTGCGTGGGTAGTAACTTTATATTACGTCCCTGTTTCTCACACGTTTCAACTTAATCGTTTCTTAATTTTTGTATTTTCTTAAAAAAAAAACGCAACACCTTAAGTTATATCTTTGGATAGTTTAGAATAAAAAATATAAAGAACACCCATATTAATAAATTAATATAAAAGTATAGAATAAGAAAAGTGGTTTCGTGTATACAACTAATAAACATAGAAAATAGAAATAGAGGTTTACAGAAACGGAGGTTTACCGCTACTCCATAAGATTTAACACAAACATTACTTAGCGCCAACCCGCGGGAAATGCGCTTATATATTATATCCATTAGGCTAAGCCCTATCTGGAAACTTCAGAGAAATTACACTTCCGCTTTAATAGAGAAAATACTTTAGTTCTGACGTGAAGCTGATGAGGATAAGTAAACTGTAGTATTATAAACTAAAATATGTCATTAATAGTGAGTATTGTTATGATCACTATTTCTATATTTCAACAAAATAAATAGACTGCTTACTACAGCGTTAGAATTAACAAAAAGAAACAAAAAAGTAATGTTTATTATATGCCCACAACTTTGTAAAATAAGCTAAAACTATTTGTTTGAATATTATAATAAAAGGAGAATAGAAAATCATCCTTATACTTGGTGAATCTCGGGTAATATTAAAAAACAAAACAAAACTACTTCAAGTAGTCTGAATCGATATTGATATTTTTTCAGAATTAGAAAGCTACTGTATCATGAACAACATAGCGTCCTTGTCAAACCAATATCTGCTATGTGCAAAAAGTATACTTATGAGATATTAAAGAAAAAAGTTCTCCTGTAAAATTAAAGAAATAATAAATAAATATGAAGGTGAATTTTAAAAACCATATCAACTTAAAGGCATAGATATTATGCCTAATTTTATTTGTGTTTTGAGTATTGAGATTCATTATTATTTATAATGAACATAATTTTTTGCACATAACAGATTTTAAATTGTCAGTTATTTGGCAGATAATAGGTATTAGTAAAAAGATATCTGATTTACACTTTTATAATAGAAAAATATTAACAATAAGTTTTAATCAGACTTAAATTTTAAACAATCATATAATGGATGGTAGTTACGGTCTATAAATGGTTTTAATTATTGTAATTGGTTGAACTTTGATTGAGTAATGACCTGTCATACAATACCCAAGGTTCAGGGTACCTACTGTTAAGGAAGCTCATTACGTTGTGGCAAAATTGTGTACGTGTGGGTGGCGAAGTTTGAAGTACACTTTTCCAGTAGACTTCTCTTTTTTATGGTATAGCGGGCCATGGACAGACGGGTCACCTGTGGGTAAATGTAGTGCATGGGCACCTGCACCTCAAGAGTTACAAGTGCGTTGCCGGCCTTAATGGTGTAATAATAATAATAATAAGGCATACTTAGATGGACTCAGACGGAACTTGATGCCCTGGATAGAAGAGTCCGTACATTGCCACCCGCTTACCGAATGTACCATCCACGTTCATCGGTAATGAGATTGTATATCCCGCGGAAATGTGGGGGTCGTGGTTTTTTAAATGCCAAGACACAAGAAATTACTTCCTCTCTGTTGACGTGGAGATGCATCGGGATGTTGTGGCAGTTGAAAACGGACTCACTCCGCTTGCTCTAGGTAGAGAGAACTGGCGCAAACCTGTAGTACTCAATATTACAGATCGCAGGGAAATATGGAAGAGCAAACAGCTGCATGGACGTTTTTATCGGGCCTTTCTTTTTTTTTATATATGGACTCTATCTCGCGTGTAGTTATCGGGCCTTAAATGGGCCCGAAGTAGATCTATTATCGCCAGTGTCCTGGCTACGTTTCGGTGATCTCTTTGGAGAAACCGAAGGTTTTATCTGTGCAATTACTGATGAAGTTGTTATGACGAACAACTATCGGAAACATATCCTGAAGGACGGCACGATTGACATTTGTCGGGCATGTCATCGTCCCGAAAAAAGCCTCCGGCATATAATTTCCGGTTGTTCTCGTCTTGCCAACGGCGAGTACTTGCACAGACATAACCAAGTGGCCAGGATAGTCCATCAGCAACTTGCTCTTAAATATAACCTTGTGACTATGGAATTACCGTACTACAGGTGCCCGACCCAGTTCTTGAAAATGGTCGTGTAACATTGTACTGGGATCGGTCTATTATCACTGACAGGACTATTGTTGACAATAAGCCTGATGTGGTGGTAATAGACCGATTAAAGCGCCGAGCAATGATTGTTGATATCACCATTCCACATGACGACAATCTCTTAAGGGCTGAAAAGGAAAAATAAATGAAGTATTTGGATTTGGCCCACGAGGTTGTCGACATGTGGGATGTGGATTCGGCGATCATTGTGCCGATAGTCATATCAGCCCATGGGCTGATTGCGAAGAGCCTCGACTAACACCTTCAGAGGCTCACGTTAGGCAGCTGGATTAAGGTCCTGATGCAGAAGGCGGTCCTTCTTGAAACGGCACGTATTGTGAGGAGGTTTCTGTCTTTGAAACCCTAACCACCGGTAGCTTGGTCCCTGTACCCGATACCAGTGCGACACTATTTTTTATATTTATAAATATATATTTTTTTATATAATAATGTATTTAAAAATGTAATTTATATGTTTTATAGATGTTAATAAAGAGAATAATAATAATAACTCCACACATCTCTACACGGCCGTCTGATCCCAAACTAGGCAGAGCCTGTACTATGGTAACCAGACTGCTGATAAACATACTTATATATTTCTAAATACATACATATTATAGATAAATTACACCCAGACACAGAACAAATGATCGTGCTCATCATACAATTATTTGGGTGGGAATCGAAGCCACGACCTCTTGCTTAGCAGTCAGGGTCACTAACTACTAGACCAACAGGCCAGTCAAATGTAATGGTGGGAGTAGGGGAAGGGGGAAGAGGGGGGAGAAGGGGAGCCTCCGGTTACCTCACGCGGTGAAAAGCAATGAAATCATTGCTTCTCGTCTCGATATTCTACAAACCATCACAATTGACCATGGTCAAACAAAATAATGCTATGTGCACGTCTGTCACATAGCAGGTATTAAATAACAATTTTCGAGCTGCTGCACAAAGCATGTTTTAAAAAATGGTCATGGTTCGTCGTGCAGTGCTTAAGAGCATATAGCGGTTATTTTATACGACAGATTGATTGGTGTACTAGTCCTAGTCAAAATGTTAAAATCTCAAAAAAGTGCACATAACAGATTTAGGTTATTTAGTTACAAACGACTCTCGTAGGTGATTAACGTTTCACTATAGATTTGCGGCACGGACCGAGACCTTCTCTCCAAACTCCGGTAACTACGTGGGACGCGTTTATTTCATACATATTAACCTATAATAAGGAAGTGTCATTTTAAAGTATTTTATTTGATCAGAATAATTACGATATATAACGAGATTTTAATAATGTGTCATAATTGAAATGTTTTGGAAAACAAAACACGCTTTAATAGAATCAGAAAGTGAAAAAGAGTTCCATTATCCACCTCCTGGCTTCATCATCAGACCATCGATACCAATCCCAAACTTTTGGACACATTTAAAGCCCAAACTCAACGGATTTACTGGTTGCCACTAAAGAGTACCACTATCCACATTCATCATCAGATCAGCTCCAAGATGTTATGATATACAAAGTTTCATTTAAATACGAGGATTAGAACTAGGTTAAAATTTACTTCCAAGATTTGTTTACATCGTTGGTTCTTTAGTTACAAGTGAAGTTCTTTTAAAAGCGTTTTACGAAACCGTTTAGTTTGAGCTCACAAACGAATAGCAGCTCTAGTAAAACGGAGCTCTGTCTGCATCCACAGTTCTAGTATTTAAATAAGAATATTAGGTACTCTTAAAACTGTAGGAAGAGGTGATAATTCTCGCCCCTCATGACAGTTAGTGAACACTTGGTAACGCCATAACTTGAGAACTACTAAACCAACTGATTAGTCTATCTTTTTACGTTTTCTAATACTATGTAGAAGGTTCTACGGAACGAAAAATTAAGAAAATTGCGCAAAATCGGTTCCCGTGGGAGAAATTTGAGTTTCCCCGGGAACGAAGTCGCAGTCAACGGCTAGTGTTATATATATATAACAGTAAAATCTTTCGCGATACAGAAATATTTCCAAGTGTAGGAGTGACTTTATTAAAATTAGAAAAAAAATGGAATTCAATTTTGCAAACCATGACGCGAAAAGTGTTTTGCTAAATTCTTCTAAAAGGAAGGCTTCGACAGTCGAGTTGATACAATACTCCACGGGATTCATCTACATTCTTTATATCTTAACGTTACGTGGGGATCTCAAAACAGAATCTGCATGATATGAAATTGTTATTTGTGTTCTACCTGTGTGTAACTAATAACTTCATGAATATTGTTTTTGCAACTCAATCTATCTAGATTGAGTTACAATTACGATAATCGCACACAGATGTGAGTAATTAGCTTTAGTTAATAATGTGTATAGAAATGCTTAATCACAATAATTAGTTTTAATTAGTTGATGGTACACGTGATACGTTTCCATAATACAACAAACGTACATTACGCGTTTCGTAGAATAGAAATATCGTTTACTAATACTAATTTTTGAACTTCGGTATTATAGCTGTTATTTCTTTATAATAAAATATCTTCAAAAATAATGTTTTTATGTGTTTGTTTGAATTAGACTGTATTAATTCATATTTTTATTTCTATTTACAATACGAGGTGTAAATTGCTGCCTTTGAAATAATCTACAAAAATCACAGAAAAACTATGCGAGTTATAATCTGTGCATTCCGGTGCGTAGTCGAGATTCTTAGAAAGACTCGAAAAAGCGTAAGCCGCGAGTGACGTTGTTGATCCTCGCCGGTCGTGTGGGGCTTAGTGAATGAGTCTTAGTACCTGAGTAAATATACTAAATGGCATAGGGCAACGAGGCCTTTGATGATTAACATTTTAATGCATTTTACAAGCTATTATTTCACTTGCAATGTTGGAATGTATGTTTGCTCGGATCAAATTTTGTAACTGAATTTTAAAGCAGTTATCCTCAACCCATAAGTTGAAATTTTGCATAAAAGTTTAATTTGATGACTATAAATAAATAAATAACAAAAATGTTAAATAACATTTTATAAAAGCTTATTTTTTTTTAATTTTAATTTATTAATAAACGTTGCGAGGTGTAAATACACCGACCAGTCCATTATGTCACTTTAAAATCACTTAACTTTCATTTGAAGAAGCGACGCTATTTCTACGTTTTCACCCTGTTACTAGATTTAAAGTTAAAGCTTTCACCGAAATAGCATAACGGGTAATAACTCCGATATACTGTACGGTTATGACTTGGTTAAATCATACAAAGATACGCTAAAATGCAACACACATAAATTTAACCACCACCACGTTCAAAAACATGGATGAAATTACCAACTACTAAACAATTAAGTACTTAAAACATACATTCATAACCTCACGCTTTTCTCATTTCGCGGTAGGCAGAGATAACAGGTCGCCACTTGCTGCTATCTTTACATACCTCAAGAGCTTCTTCTACTGTCATTGAACTTTTCATACAGGCCCTCCTGTTTCAGGTACTTCTGCGGTGCTCTTGTTTCAAAACATCAACAATTTGACCAAAAATAAATCTAAGCACCTCTTTAAATGACATAGTTCAATTAACGTCGTTAATTTCTAAAATAGAAACATCTGAAACATGACGTTCTACTCATTATTGAACCTTCATTAATATTTTCTTTATTGAATCAAACTCTATGTCTCTTAATACGAACGTCGCAGATGCTGCAGACATAATTTGCCACGGTTTCAGGTCCATATTACACACAAAGTCGAGAATAAATAAAAACAGTTGAATAAGAATACTCGAGGTAATATTCACAAAAGGTTTAAAAATATCCGCACAGTAAGTCGGATCCAAAGCCGTTTATTGTGCAGAGCTGCGGATATTACGAATGGGAATGAAAAATTTAATATTTTAGAATATTTTAAATAAAATTCTTGTAGGTTTACATTTCTCTTTTGCCTGTGTTATGAATGCGGCAGACGAAAAATATTGTGTGGTAAATTTTAAATTGTTGTTTAAATGTTTATGAATGTAAAAATTTTGTACTTGATGTGTGTTTCGTACAGATTGGTTGGGATTGATATATACATAGATAGGTAGAATAATCTTTATTGTACAGCATTAATAAACTATAAAAATTAATAATAACAGTTGAAAATAAATAACTTACAAACTAGAGTACAATGGGCGATCTTATCGCTAAAAGCGATCTCTACCAGACAATCTTTAGGATGGAGATAATTTCAAAAGTTATTGAATAAAAACATAGTAGTTGATGGCGTAATATTCTAAATATTGACAAATACTAATTAATTACATACATATACACATTCACACACATACAGCTACTTAGTGGATATAATTATAGTGACAGATAATGTTGCTGTTGAAATTTTTAAAAGATGTAAGGGTTTCAGCTTGTCGAATTTGTACCGGTAATTCATTCCATAAACGAACGGAGAGAACCATATATGATTTAATTGGTACTCTCATTAAATTGGATTGGTCATTAGATTGGTCTTTGGGTAGCAAAATTAACCCGAGAAAAACAACGATAGGTTTCCCAAAGATTCTCTCAGTGATGTTTCAGTAAAGTTTAGAACTTACTTTAAAAATCTCAATTTCTCCAGTGCCTCTAATACATTTCCAAATGGTAATCTACAGATTCAAAAAACGGTATATGTAATACAAAAAGATTTTTTTATATCGATTTAATTCATTGTACATAATACTCGTATATATGTCAAAGACTTCATTTTTATAATAATAGTAATATTGACAAATGAAAGACACAAAAAGTCTAATCGTGGGAGAGCCATGCGTCGGCACGTATGGGCTCGCTCGACCGAAGCAATGCTTCACACCGGTGTGAAGCAATGTGTCTCGCCAAGTGAGTGAACTTGCCGGAGGCCTTAACCACCTTTCCTCCCTTCCCCTACTCCCACCTTAAAACCCGGCAACGCACTCGTGACTCTTGTGTAGCAGGTGTACATGGGCGGCTGTAGTCACTTACCATCAGGTGACCCGTCTGCTTGTTTGCCCCACATCGTGTATCCCGAATTATGAGAATAGATCAAAACAAATAACAAAATCAAATAACGCCAAGCGCGTTTTAGAATAGTTTAACAACCCTTTCGATTAAGTCAAGCAGCGTAATATTGAACATTTCTATATATACAAGCAATAATAACTATATCTATATATATAGTTATTATAACCTCAAAAGATTAACGAACCCGGTTGAAACAGCTTTATCTTAATTAATTAATTCAAGTTTAAAATATACGGGTGTTTGTTTGAAGCGGCACCACAGATTGCAAAGTACTTCTAGCGGTTCGTCCTTTGCATCAGGGTTAATATTTGTACCGTTTATAGCGAATGTTTAAAATAAAATATTTTCTTTCTTTGCGTGATATTCGAGATTAATTCCCTATAGGTTAGATTATCAGTAGGTCTGGTGCCTGATTACGACTGACTCCTGTACGATAAAGGTACTTCCACAGACTGGCAGGATTTCGTCTGTAATAAACGATGCAACGCTCGTGCAATTAGCAGTGACAGCAATACAGTACACGGTAAACACAATCATTAATCAGTTCGCGATCTAACCAAAGCCGGTTAAGGCACGCGCTGCCGAAAATTTACTTCTCTGTGTTTTTCCATGATTCCCGAAATAACCTTTGGAGTACCAAATAATATATAGCTGTTGATAGCAAGGTTAGAGAAACAAATGGTCGGTTTGAATTTTGATATTGAACTCTTGCGTATAACACTACTGTCAATAACGGTAAATAACAAACTGACGTATTTACATTTATTAAGTTCGTCTAGTGAAATTAAAAATTCTACATTATTCTTCTGTTCACATTTTCTTTCTCGGTTTGTTTTTTCTTAGCAAGTACTTTACACAAAAGATAATAACAATATATTTTCTTAACTACCTTAATACATTTTCACTTCACATAATTAATTGTACACTAATATAAAATGTTTAATTAAGTTTTGCTTAAGTATCAGCGTAGGATGAAAATATTCGTTCCATTTAAAAATAAATAAGGTGACTTTGTTTAAGTGTTTTCCCAATAAGTCTCTGTCAAATGAAATTGAAATAGTCAGGCTTTTAAGTCTTTAAAGTCATCTTTGTCTTACCGATATTAAGGTTCCATTCACACTGTTCAACATAACGTAAATAAAAATATGCCTATTGAAAACATTTATTTATTATTATCAACTTTATATTTATTTTAATCTTCATTCAAACAATCTTGGCATTTTCTTTAAGCCAACCTAGAAGTGATATGGAGATAAACCGCATCGGTGCAAGTACACTCGCACTACTTCAATACACATCTAAACATATTTTACGGAGTGAATATTTAGGTATATGTGTATTTGTTGATTTTGATAAAGGATCACAGACATATTACAAAAGTACTTATAACAGGTCCCTATAGATAAAACAATTGTCGATTACAAGATTACACATTTTTTTTTTTTATGGTAATGGGGGCAAACGAGCACACGGGTCACCTGATGGTAAATGACTACCGCCGCCCATGGGCAGTTGTAACTCAAGAGTTACAAGTGCGTTGCCGCCCTTTAAGGTAGGAATAGGGGAAGAGGGGGAGAGGGGGGAAGAGCAGGAAGATGGGAGGGGGATTAGAGGGTAGGAGAGGGGGAAGAGGGGAAGGATGGGAATAGGGGAGAGGGAAGGGTTAGGGCCTCCGGTAACCTCACTCACGGTGCGAAAAGCAATGCAAGCATGGCTCTCCCACTTTAAATAAAGCATGCAAGAAGAAATTAACGCGTACATATCATACTTTAAACATCAGATATAGATACTTCTTTATAAATATAAACACTAATTATATACAAAAAGTACCTAAATAAACGTATTTTGGAGACGATCATACTTCCTATAGAAAAAAAATATAAAATGAACGTAAATTGTCAGAAAAGTGCAGATTTCGGTGATTCCAGGATATTTAAAGTGAGAGTTTAGACAAATAGGCGTTTTCATCTTAAATTCTAATTATGTTCAAGGATATTTTAAAGCTTTTCTTCTGGGATTATTTCTGAACACAGAAATAGTCAGGATCGAACATCTTCACCAAAGTGATCTATCCATGCAACGTGCGGTGTTCCACAAGGGTTGAACTTGGGACTGTTCTTAATTTACATAAATAATTTATGCGCCTGTGTGCTTTTGTCTTGCGTATACAAGACACAAAATAGAACAAGCAACCGTCATCCTCGTGAAATGGTAGGTAACCATGAAACACAACCACAGAAATTAGGTGAACGTGATATGTACGAGTTAATTTCAAAAGCGCAGTGACCTAAAATCTAATGGTTTACTAATTCTTACTGTTTCTTTTTATATATTAAGTACTAGTATTCTTCTTAACGCCACCAACTTAGCCAAAGGTTTTTATTAGTCTATTACTACTAATGAGTATGAGTGGAATTCAACTCCTCAACGTCGCATCAGCAAATGCCTTAACCGCGACGCTAATCAGGGCTTACGTAACCTGAAACATTTTTGAGGTCCCGAGAACTAAATTGTCTGTTGATAATAAATACGTACTCATCACTTGTCTTTCACAGATAAATAGGATACTTTTAACCAAATCTTGAAGTCGGTTTTATAAAAACATTTTTGTCAGCACATTTCAGTGAGCACTAAGCTCGGTATTCACTGAAATGTGTTGACAAATTGTTGTTTGTAAATTATAAATAAAAGCCGAGTGACACGCCAAGCATTATAGTAGCAATTAGGATTGGTTTTTATTTATAAATTGCAAAAGTAAAAATATACTATGTGCTGGTACACAATAACTTAATCTAATGTTAGTATTTACAACACTATTTCTAGGAAATAAAATTAATTACATCCTTTTACATATATAGATGGGGTGGATACGTATACACCCATAACAATAGCGGGTGTATACGTATATTTTTTATTGAATTTTTCAAACCATTTTTTATATTCTTTATTATATTGAAAGGCTATTTGGTTTCAGTGTGTAATCTCCCTTAGGTTTATGTGTACAAATTACATGAAACAATAAACATAATAAACAGAACAGTTAAGATAATAACTCACGCAGAACGAAAACATATTTTACTATACACAGTAAAAGGTTCATAAATCCTTAGACAATAAAATTATGGTTGGTTTGTTTGCGTATTCTCAACGTCAGTCTCTAGGGAGAGATAGAAGGTAACTTGTCCTTTTAACGTAAATGTTATTCTGATTCAATGGCGTAATAGTTTATTTCATAAAAGTTAGCGCTTTGTTTTCGCTTTTTCAATCCTATCAGCTTCCGCAGGTAACTCTTGACAACACGACGGTGACCCATGTACAAAATGAAACATGGCAAACTTGGATATTGCTTTTATGGTCAAGATGTTCTCGGTTCCACTGCCTAGCTCCCTTTGCTCCTCTATTAAGAAAGTATCAGTGTAACATATAAAAAAACAACACTTATTTATGCTGGTGTGGCAACTTCCACATACCAAAAAAACATACTTCAACATCATCTAGCGAAGACAAGCTCTCTCGCGCTCTCTCAGAGCTTTCATTGCGCGATTGATTATATACCTACAACTTCCTAACATCTAACTGTTGGGTCGCATGATCACCTAGCCTGGTCGGAGGATCCTCCATTTTTGTTGTAGGTAACACCAATTCCTCCACACTGGATAAAACAGAATCGAGTTGGGTTTAAAATAATTTAATAATTTTGATAGTTTTCCTTTCTACCCTTTTTGTTGATTGGATACCAGTTTGTCTTTCTTTCTATTTTGCAGTATATTTTTATTAGCTGACCCGCGCAACTTCGTCCGCGTTTGTAAATTTTCCTCGTTTTTGCAACATTTTTCATTGATACTCCGCTCCTATTGGTTGTAGTGTGATGTTATATTTGCTATAGCCTTCCTCGATAAATGGGCTATCCAACATTATAAGATTTTTTTCAGTTCGAATCAGTAGTTCCTGAGATTAGCGCTTCAACCAAATAAACTAACAAACTCTTCAGCTTTATAATCTTAGTATAGATAACTCTCCTCCAAACATAAATTGACGCAGAAATATGCTACGTTTGACCCTTCCTTGCTAAGTTCAATAGTAATTCTTTATGTTTTATTGTACAGTATTAAGGAAACTATCACAGAAATCTAGCGAGTTCTAGAACAAACAGGTTTTACAGAAGACTCCGTTGAAGCGATTACGGCTTAAATTGTACCCATTAGTACTCTCTTTCTTAGTAACAAGATGTAAGTACATTGCAGGCTACAAAATGCTTGCAACAAAGCTTCTTTAACTAGCTACACATTACTGAACGAAGAATAAAGAAAATATTCTATTTAGCCTTTCTTATTATTATTACTACTCTGTACTGTTCACGACTAGACACGAAAACTAATAACAGTTCTATATATAAAAAGATTACTTTTTGTAAAAAATCATCCTTATGTTAATTGTATATTTTTAATTTGTTAAACAAAAGACACATCCATAGGATTTACAATAAAAATGCAATATAAACTCCTTTTAGTTTTACCGTGCATCAGTGCCGTCAACAGTGTTAAATAAAATTACCATTATTATTATTGGATATATATTTTTATTACAATGAATATAAGAATAATATAAAACATGTAACATTATGGTGTTACCAGACCAATCGATCGGCGGCATCGATCAACGTCGATCGATGTTGATCGTCTGGTCTGGTAGCTTTATTGATCGACGGATACCGTTCGACTAATCAATCGATGGATTGCCGGTTGATGGCATCGGTCGACGTTGATCGATTAACCCCGGCCATAATCTATCAGTTTCTTCGAAATGTATTCACAAGAGAACGCGTTGTTTTTGGCCAGAACGATGTTGCTTGTACTATTATTACGAAGACGTAAACGCGGAAGACTCTGATGAATAGCGTTTTTTTGGATGCTTTTCGAATGAATAACAGTGATATTAAAAATCTGTTAAATATGGTGGCCCCTTCAATTGCAAATCTGGATACCAATTACAGAAAATAAATTTCACCTAAAAATCGGTTACTTATAAAACTCGGATTTCTAGCCAGTGGTGATTCATATTAACTAAGTCTAGTGCTAACGTTTAAAGTTTCAGAACAAAGTATTGCTTGTACATTTCCAGAAGTATGCAGTGCGCTTATATGTTCTCTCAGGGATTACATACAAGTAAGTATTTTTGGACTTGTACTCGTAAGTTAAGTTGTAAAGGTCCGAGTCTCGTCAACCCCGGCGTGTTTAGTAAGCAACTCAACAAGCTACTCATTGCCGTTGCATTTTAATTATGCTTTTATTACAATACTCATTTTTATTACAAACTCGATACTCAGCTTCAGTCACAGAATAAATAATAGTCATGTATCTCTGACATAAGCCAGAGGAAGTAAAAAACATAAAATATACATAGTAATTCGGGTTTATTAAAAATCTTTCAGAGAAACAGTAACCATAGTTACAGTAAAACATTATTTAATTTTCTTGCAAGTCTGATGAAACATCTCCAAAATTATCCAATGACTGTACTGTTATATTATCCGGTGAAAAGTTATTTCCAATTGAATCTCTTGTGTATTGAGAAGTGGATGGAAGGTTGGATTGATTTGAAAATTGTGCATCGAATCAATCTAACGTGGTGTGTTACAGCGTGGTGTAGTAGCCTTGATTTTGAGTTTCTGGTGGATAGTTCTCCAAAAAATGTATACTTATCAATATCTTTTCTATTGCGAATCAAAGAATCAACCATCTCTAATGTTTTTTCAATTGCGGCATCATTTGGTTTGAGGCGCTTTTTATACGTACCTTCGCTATCAATGGAACTGTCCATCCCCAACTCAGATGTTTGTGAATTTATCTGAAACCAATATTTTAATTTACAGAGAGGACATCCTCACTACAGGATGTGAAACAAACATTCATATATAGGTACAATTATATGAATATTTGTTTCATCTTCACCTAAAAATACTGAACTGAATTTGATGAATCTTTACAGTATATAGTAGAAAAACACAGGCTATAATTGCAATAAATATTGTATGAACTGACTTAAGTTACGCGAGCAAAACCGCGGGTGGAAGCTCGTATTCAATATAATATATATATATTTTTATTTTACAGGTGCCAAGCAAGGAAGAAGGATGGCTCAACATTGCAAAAGATTTTGAATTGCTGTGGAAATTTGCCCACTGTCTGGGTGTAATAGATGGGAAATATATAAATATGCAAGCTCCAAATAACAGTAAGAGCACATACTTTAACTACAAGGGAGTACACAGTGTTGTTCTTATGGCTGTAGTGGATGCGAATTACAATTTTATGTGCTGCGATATTTGGTGCCAAGGTCGTATTTCTGACGGTGGTGTATTTGGAAATACTATTTTGAATTTTATGAATCTACGAGGAATCCCAAAGGAAAGTGCGATGCCTGGAAGAAGTTGTCTTACACCATATGTTTTTAAAGGTGACAATGCCTTTCCTATTTCAGAAAATTTTATGAAGCCGTTTCCCGAATCAGAGCGAAAAGGATCAAAGGTGCGAAATGTTTAGCTATAGGTTGAGCAGGGCTCGCTGGATGGTAGAAAGTACGTTCGGCATCTTAAATGCAATATTTCGCTATCTTCAAAGGCCTTTTCATCTTCAGCCGAAAAATGTGAATTTTTTTTTTATTTTTATATTATAGTTGGCAAACGAGCAGACGGGTCACCTGATTGTAAGTGACTACTGTAGCCCATGGACACCTGCAACTCAAGAGTCACAAGTGCGTAGCCGGCCTTTGAGATAGGAGTACGCTCTTTTCTTGAAGGTTTGAAGGTCGTATCGGTCCGCAAATACCGCAGGCAACAATTTGTTCCAAAGATTGGTTGTGCGAGGCAAAAAATAGTAAATGTAAATGTACATAGTGTTAGTTAAGACTTATCTTCATAACAATTTAAGAAGGAATTGTAAGAGTTATAGATCTTTAGAATTACGCTATTCGAATAACATAAATTGGAGTGCAGATTCCGAAATAATACAACCGCCAGAAATTCAGTCATCTGTACAATTCTACAGTTTACCAAGTCCAGCTGAACTAATGAGAGAAGAGTTCGCTGAATATTTTTGTTCTAAAGAAAGTACATGGTTACATGGCAAAACAAGTATTGTGAAATAAAGGACTTTCGGCATGTCGGGAGTATTTTATTGTTTTAGTAAGTCATTTTAGTCATTAAAACCCTGTATACAAGAAAGTTTTGACTGCCCTGTTGGTTTAGTGGTTAGTGACCCTGACTGCTAAGCCAGAGGTCGTGGGTTCGATTCCCACCCAGGACAAATAATTGTGTGATGAGCACGATCATTTGTTCTGTGTCAGGGTGTAATTTATCTATAATATGTATGTATTTAGAAATATATAAGTATGTTTATCAGCAGTCTGGTTACCATAGCTCTGCCTAGTTTGGGATCAGACGGCCGTGTGTGAGATGTGTGGAGTTATTATTATTTTTTTTTTTATTATTTTTAACCGCTACTGTTTTTGTAACATTGTATTATTATTTTGATGACATCACTACTGTAAAAGGTTTTACTGTGCATAATTTTTTGCCCCCAAAAGAGTAGATTAGCCACCAAATAGCAGTCGCCAAACAATATAAAATCCATTCCACAATAAATCACCTAAAATCGACTCTGGGCAATGGATGGAAATTGTCGCAGCATCAGCGCTCTGCCCTGTTTAACTAATTACATAAATGTTTACAAAAATAGAATTCAAAAGAGTCGTCGTCAGAGGAGATATATACTAAATAAACTGACTGAACGAGAGAGCTACTTGTAAACACACGTTGCCGCTAACATTGCCCCGCTTTGATGTCCGCAAGAAAAACCGCCAAATGAGGGAGAGCCGGGATATGGGAACGGCAACGTCAATAGCAATGGAAAAAACCTGTTTACATACGCGGGTTTAACAGTTTATTCCCCATGTCCCTACTCGCTGTCGCGGCAATGGGCTAAGTGATATTTAGCTTTAATTTGATAATTCATACGAGTACATGAGAACACTTTTTATTTATTTGTTATTAAGATGATATAAGTTGGTGACAATATAAACTTTGGTGGCAAAAAAATATAGTTCCCAATTTTATTCTATTATTTTGTGATATCAACAAGAGTACGACTTTAGATTCAGTACCTATATTGAGAGCTACAGTGAATTGTTTAATTGTAGACAAGACAGAGCCATATTGACCATAAAAAAAGATAAACATATATATATATATAGGTTCTTACATCAGTCGACATGCTCGAATGAGGCCGATGCTCTGTAGACATAGTAGATCGTGGGCGATTCCTTTCTTGTATGAACATCATAGCTTGAAATGGATAGCTTATTTCATTAGTCCACGCGGTCGCCGCCATCTCGCACGTCTCGAGACAAAGCAGGCCAGGTAGTTAGAGCGCGGGGTGCGGGCGGGTAGCAGCGGACGACGCGGGTGTGCAGCTGCGCAGCGGTTAATACAGCAGCTCGATCGACGTCCACTAATCCATTCTACCGTCGATCGATTGGTTTGGTAGAAACTATCAATCGACGTCGACTAATCGATTCTACCATCGATCGATGCTGTCGATCGACGATCGATCGATTGGTTTGGTAACACCCTTATACACGCAGAAACGCCAAGCGACTCGACAATCGTAGGTGTGTAAAATATCCACAACAATTGCCAATAGAACATATCTGAACAGATTCAATTTCAATTCAAATTCAAATTCAAAATCATTTATTCAATTAAGACACTAAGTGACATTTATGAACGTTAAATTGAAGCTAGAGTTAAAATCATAGATCGGCGCAAACAGACGCCACAGCGTGTACTGGATTGTCAAGGTAAATTAGGTGAAAACACCAAAATCTACTGCCTGCTTGTGTCGATCTATAACTTCCAGTTTAAAAAATGCGTAGAGCCTTATGAGAAGAATACTGGTAAAGAAACTTATGGCCACTCTTTTTAAAAGTTGAAAGATTATAACATACCTATATTCTAGTTGGTATTTTTTTATAATTTTTTTAGTTTCAGATGCAGGGTCGAAATAATGATCAGAATAATTGTGATATTTAAACGAAACTCAACTTGTTTAACACTTAACACTTAGTTGAATTTTCCTTAATTTTATGACTGAAATCGTATACCTAATAAATCCTCTTTTGTAAGTATACGATATACACAAAAAAAATGCAAATTAAATAATTTTTTCCTTATCACATTACATTGAATAACTAACATGAGTAGATTGTAAGAAAACCTATAACGAAACGAGTTTAAAATAGAGTTTTCTGATAACATTTGTAGAAAATCTGAAAAAAAACCAGTATCATGTAAGAACGAATACTCCTTCATAGTTAAAGAGAATAACCTAAATTCCTTGGCTCTAATGGAACGAGCACGTAATGTCATGTTAAACACTTCGGTTTTAATTAAATATCATCGTGGTTATTACGCGATCATTGGTATTTTTAATTCACTTTCTGTCACTTGCGCAGCGTGCGGTTTTGGTCAAGAAAACCACAACATAGTTCCTGTATTAAATGGAACAGATTTACGCC
Organism: Callimorpha dominula; assembly: GCA_949752705.1. Lineage (NCBI taxonomy): Eukaryota > Metazoa > Arthropoda > Insecta > Lepidoptera > Erebidae > Callimorpha > Callimorpha dominula. The sequence goes on from OX456992.1 coordinate 26,407,223, forward strand.
ATTGAATTATATTGGTTTTAGTTTATAGCAAGAAAGATGAAAGAAAGAAAAACCATAAAATATAGTAAATATTGTAAAATCGAAATTAATATTGCGTGATCTGTGAAAGTAGCCCGAACTTAGATATGGATAATTAGTACACAACAGTAGTATCGCCCAAAATAAACCAACTCGCGATCAGCATTTTTCGTAACACTTTTTTCCGTTTATCCCCGATCCGCCGAGCATATGAAGTGTATCGTGCTATAAGGAATTTTGTTGAAACTTTGTGCGTAAAAGACTATTATACATCCATCCATCCATCTATCCTAACTAATTTTCGCCTTACAATATTAGTAAAATAAGTTAGGAATAGATAGGAGTTAGGACTAGACTTAAGAGATATTAGTTTAATTTAAAACATTTAAGCATACTAGTGTTCGCCCATTGTTCGTAATTTGACCATAATTATCATTATTATTAAAACATAAAATCTAATGTGTATTGATACCATAAACTTAATATATGATTGATACATACATTAATGCTCGTCAATAGACACTAAACAAGAGAAAACTAAAGAAAATCGGTTTGGTAAACAAAGGAAATAAAGAAATTGTACAGTTTTATCTTTGCCTGTTTAGGTCAAGCGAGATCTGCTACATATCACTTTGTTATGGGTAAGTCGGAAAATATTATAGATTTTTGTTGAATTCGGTCCGAAAATTATGAAGTCATAAGAAATGATAATTTCTATGTGAGCTCTTGAAATCATGCGCTTAATTTTTTATTGAAGAAAATGCGAAAATAAAAAAAGGAAACACTCTGTTATGCTTCCTATTATTTCGCATATCAGTTATTATGAATTTTAAAGAAAATATTACCGAAAGTAAAATATTTCTTTTAGTAAGTTTTACTATTACAAAAATAGTAAAAATTGTTAAAAAGTATGCGGTAACATCACACTATTTCATAATGCACTTAAAAGCAAAGAATCATATTCACATAAAGATGCCTGAAAGTCTCGATAAATAATGATGCTAGCTTAGTAAAATAAATTGTGTAAAAGATAGATACTTAAAACAATTCTTCGAAATTGCTTTGTCATAGGATCTGAACTTACAAATCAGTTTCGACGCCTCGTAGAAAGTAACCCAAGTGCATGGACTGTAAGACGACGACTTATTGAAACTAATGTGAAACCATTTAGACCTATCTACCTAATGGCCCTAAATTGTAGCGTGGGCATCGTATTTTGAAACTAAAGTATACCCGGAACCACTAAAATTGAAGTGTTGAAGATTGGTCGATAGTTCCGAGTATGTTCTCAGACGAATAAAAATGTATGCTCTATAAGCACAGTATTTATTTATCTATTAAACACACACACTAAGCTAGCATTCTTAGTTTCCTAGATTTTCAGGCATTTTTATGTGACCCGGATGAAAATCTTTATATAAATCGAATTCATTGGTCTCCGGTGTAGTTTTAATAATACTCATGTTACTCGTAGAACTTCGATACTTCTCAAAACTTCTCTTCACAAGGACTTTTTTTATTTTTTTTTTTGACTGGCCTGTTGGTCTAGTCGTTAGTGACCCTGACTGCTAAGCCAGAGCCAGGACCCAGGACAAATAATTGTGTGATGAGCACGATAATTTGTTCCGCGTCTGGGTGTAATTTATCTATAGTATGTATGTATTTAGAAATATATAAGTATGTTTATCAGCAATCTGGTTATCATAGTACAGGCTCTGCCTAGTTTAGGATCAGACAGCCGTGTATGAGATGTGTGGCGTTATTATTATTATTGTTTTTTTCTTTATTTAAGGAGTTTAATCAAATATAATTATGCCACTCCATTGGGCCTATTCTTAAACATATTTTACAATATATATAATCGTATAGACAATTACTGTATTCATCCTCGCATACTTGTGTCGCAGGTAGCGGATATGATAAGACATAATTACATCTCCCTACTTGTTTTAAATCGACAATATCATGTAACATAACATTACACCTAACATCCTCGTTCCATACACCTTCCACTGTAATATGTAACAACAAAAAGTAATATTCAAATTATTGCTGAGGCTAATCTTTGTCGTTTAAGGACTCGAAATTGGTACTAAACATTTCCCGCAGTTTCATCTACATTTATGGTTATTCCTCCGCTCCTAAAAGTCGTAGCGTGATCATTTATAGCATTTAACGTACCTCAATGAATACTCTATCAAATTCAAAAATAATCATTTAAATCTGACTGAAAGTTCCAGAGATTAGCGCGTTTAAACAAACAAATAATAAATACAAAAAAACTCTTCAGCTTTATAATATCAGATAATCTTTGTGTTGCTCAATTCCTACTTTGGTTTTGTTCATATCAGTTAATGACTTATGTATTTTTTCGAAATTGTAACAACTTCAATATTCATTTATAAAGACTAATTTCTAGCGAGTTCTGAAAGTTCTTCTACATTTTAGAACTCACAACAGAACGAGTCTTTGTTCCTTATCTAGAAGACTACATATAATAATTTATTTGTTTTTACAAAATAAAAAGAAACATTTGGTTTTGACTACAGTATAAATAATATCCAAGTTGTAGACAAAACTGGCAAGGAAAGCATTATTATTATTAATAGCGGTGATTTTTTTCTAAATAAATTTCCGATAAATTATACAGAAGCGACTGTTGGATTGAAATGAAATATACTTTGTTTTGTGTCAGACTCGAGTGTTGTATCTGAACGTTTAGTAGGTCACAAGTGGGCTCCGAAGTCTTCAGAAGTCTGTTCCTGTAGGCGTGGGTTTAAATACAAATATGTTAACACAAACGACCCTAAAGTATACAAGCAACGTGGGTCACACCTTGCTAGTATGCCCTCCAACTAAGATAAATGCTTGTGTTGAAATGGGTTCACGTCGGTAGAGCACTGGGTGGGGTTCGCACTCGCAACCACTTGATCGCAAGTCCGACGCCTTAGCCATTACGCTACCGCCCCTTAAAATTAAGTAATTTTTACTGTATACCAAAAACAAAAATAGAGAAACAGATATTTCACACATAAAATTCACAATAGGACAACTTACATAGAAACCCTTCGTTTAGGATGTTGTCACTGAAACATTTATGTAAACAAACATAAAACAGCCGGTTAAATCATAAAACATAGTAACGGAAAGTCCCCTGCGTTACGTAAACAGAATAATAATTTATGTTCGTGTAACATTCCTGGGTTAGTGCCTATAAAACTGCACATCTCCGAATGACAAATTTACGTGAATGTTTAATAGAATGGGTTATAGGTGTTTTATTATACGACAAACGCATTCTTACCACACCTACCTCTGTAATGCAAGTGCAAAAGATGTTTTTTTTTGTAAAGACTTCTAATAAAATAAGTCATATGTTTATAAGTATTCTTGTTAACCCTTGCAGTTAATAAATGCTTCTGTTAGAAATAGGTTCACCTCGCTAGTGTACTTTTGTGTGGAAACCCCCACGGGTCATCACCTCACCGAGGGTGAAGTATGTCGGACTCGAACCGACTAAAACCACACGGTGTTCCGTCACAAGTGAGTCTATTGCAGGGGACCCGGGATACCCTAGGAAGGAAGCTTCCGGGAACCACCTCACTAGTGTACTGGGTTGGGTTTGAACCCGCAAATACTTAAACACAAATATGATGCCTTAACCATTAAGTCATTGCGACTTCATTGTAGTAATTTGTGTAAGGATTTTTTTCTCCAATGGTTCTGGAGATCACACACCCTATGTCCCTAAATACATAAAGAAAAAACTGTTCATAGTATCTAATAATATAAGATAAGTATTTGATTTAAAAGTAAATAGTAAACTGCAGTCACTTGCGAGCTTTCGAACATAAACACTCTAACAACTTCTTCGCGGATATCGCACAAGACTGGGTTAATCTGGTTGATTAATCCACTGGATTTAATCATTTCTATGCGTGTGTACACTAATCAGTGTTGGAACGTAGAATGATACCAGAGTTATAGCAAAACGAATTAAATTAATTACAACATTATACATAATATTATCTACGTATTAACGGGAATTAACGCGATCACGAAAAGGTATTACATACCTCTGAATTGCCTGACGTTTCGACCAGGTTGCACTGGCCGTGGTCACAGGCTGACTGTGACAGTCAGCCTGTGTGGTCAGGCAATTCAGAGGTATGTAATACCTTTTCGTGATCGCGTTAATTCCCGTTAATACGTAGATAATATTATATCATGGAACGCAAAAGTTTAAAAGTTAACTTTATATTTTTCAAAATTGAATATTAGGTATTGAAAGGCACTCAGAGGGGCTCGTGGCTAAGTGGTAACCGAGTAGGTTAGAACAACAAAGTTAAGCAATGGTAACCAGGTCAGTATTAGGATGGGTGACCATTCTTAACACATTGAGACCCTCCCGTGCCTCGGAGACCACGTTAAACCGTCGGTCCCGTTTGCCATAAGCCTGTGGCATTCGTAACGGAAAGTTGGAGCCCTAAAAAGTCCGACAACCTGGTCTAACTACAGAGCTTCTACTATCGCCTAGTACTTGTTGAGGTGGTTATGGAGGTCTGATAGCAGTCGCTTCACGTAAAATATCGGAGTTCAGCCGTATCGTAGTTAGACTGAAAGCCAACCCCAACTTAGTTGGAAAAGGCGCGGAGGACGATGAAGGTATATATCCCAGATATTTAAACCAAGTAACGGTCATGTTGCTTAATTTATTATATTTATATATAATAAATAAATTTATTATATATTTGTCTAATTACTCTGTGGCTGAGTTACTCCACATAATGTGTTGTGGTAAATTTGAATTATGTTATTCCTTTAGGTCGAGCTACTCATAATATAATATGAACAATATTATTGTAGGATTACTCTTTGATGTCAATAAAAGAACTATTAGCTTAATGTACAAGATGCTGGTGGATTTTATTAGTTCATGGATTCCCTCGCGTTGAAATTACTTTTCTATCTCTTGGGAAAGCATTATTTGTATGGATGAAAGGTATGCTTAAGCATACTATATATCTGCACCCCTGATATGATTATGACAGATTGACAGACAGAGGTAATTTCTCACTTATTTATTTATTTATTTATCTCTTTATTATACACCTTTCATGTGAGATACAATAAAAAAAACAATGCAAACATTCAGTCATAACAATTGGCGGTCTTATCGCTCACGGCGATCTTTTCCAGACAACCATTGTACGGATATTAACAAATATATTTCTACTTATAATATTGGTACAGATTTTGCACTCTGATGAATCCTTCATCCTAAATGAAAAAGAAGTAAGGGTTTACCCTTACTTCTTTTGATATCCTGGACCTCCATTTTAGGTCCCTGGTTTTTGTTCTTGTGACAATTCCAGTTCCGTTTATTTCCCTATTTCATTTTATTATTTTATTTATTCAAATTTACAACCATTGCACTTGCTCAGCTGCAACCGAGGTCTTATCGAAGCGTGTAACCCAGTTCAAATACTAAATTATTTATTTAAAACTCATAAAACTAAAATTTCGAAGAAGTTAAACTTTAAATACTTACATGCTTTTATTACTTTTTATTACAAGTATAAACTGCAAACTAAATATAGACTATCTCAGTCATATTGCATATTGGTAGGCTAAATTTCAAATTACACACCAACACAGTTGACAGTTAAAATTGTATTTTATTATGATAAAAACCTCGTATTTTATATTTGAGTAGACATTAATTTATTCATTCATTAATTTATTCATATCCAACGTCTGATAAATAGTCGAACATAATGAGAATCTAGTTTGGCGCCTGACACCACGTCAGGCCTAAAAGCCGTCCATCACCGAAATACGTACTCGCCTATGAGCACAGCAGTTTATTTTCGATCTATATAAATAAACAAAAATCAATGTAAGTATGTTTGTCCTGTATGCGTTTCAGGTTGTGATGAAACTTTGGTAGGGTCTTCTGCGAACGCGCGTGAGGGTTTCTGGCCAAAAAAAAGGAAAAAAAAGCATTGCAACGCATACATAAAAATCAATGTATGTTCATATTTTATGCGCTGCCGTACCATTCTTCCGATCACCGTGAAAAGTTGCATACACATTGCCAAGAAGAAAGAGAAGGATATGAGGTACCTTTCATCAAGAAAGAAAGTGCTGTTCCATAGGGACAGAAAAAGTACTTTTACGCGAACGAAGCATCGGGTATAAGGTAATCTTTGATAATATGAATAGCACTCACTGAAGTTTCTATTCTAGTTGACTTTTAATTGCAGGGAAAGCAAAATAGAATTAATATTTATGTACTGATGAAAATGTACTGCTTTTTATATTCTGGTAAATTTCTTGAATATAGGTTATATCTGCATATTTAGTTAGGACATTATATTTTGCTTAGATTGCTTTTTTTCATTTAATTAAAACGTTATCTTTGTTATCAAATCTACAATTTAATGTGAACTTTGTGAAGGACATTTGTTTGATGTGAGAACGAACCATCCCGAGAAGAAGAAGAGTTGTACTTTTTTTCAAATTTTAACGATATCTCGATATTTTAATGTTAATTCAAAATAAACAATGTCGCACACTTGGATAATGTGGTATAAAACGTATTTTGAAGGACATAGTATATAAATAATATAATAATAATATTTAGAGAAATGCCACTAATATTATAAATGTGATAGTTTGGATAGATGGATGGATGGATGGATGGATGGATGGATGTTTGTTACTCTTTCACGCCAAAACTACTGAAACGATTGCGATTAAGCTTGGTATGTAGATAGCTGGAGACCTGGATTAACACATAGGCTTACTTATACTTTTTATCCCGATATTCCCACGGGATCAGGACTTACGCGGGTGAAACCGCGGGGCGCTGCTAGTATTACATATTGCTTTCTAAACCTAGAATAAGCATATGGGTTCGAAAATACGTATAAAAAATCTAAATATTATTCTTATAGCGATAAGGCCGCCCATTGTATTACTCTATTCTATTCGATATTTTTGTAATAGGTACATATATATTTTTTCTTTTTATACAGTCAACTGCAGCACTAACAGTCATTCGTGTGTCGCGGGAGACATTACAAACATTTAAACAACGAACACAAAGAACACCCAATTCAATTCAATTCAAATTCAATTCAAAATCATTTATTCAATAAAGACACTAAGTGACATTTATGAACTTGGGACAACTATTTGTGGATTACACAATTTGTTTTGAAAAGGTAAGAGGGCTCGGACAACCCGGCAATAGCCCGTTCGAGTTACAGATAGTATGGGCGTACCCAGCTCTTAGCACAGGGGGGGGCAAAATATGATGTGGTCGGTCCTGGGGGGCTAAATTTGATTTTGTCGATCCAGGGGGGGGAGGGAAATAAAAAAATTGACTCAAAATTACGTTAGTATTCCCTGCACCGAGCAAGAATCAAACCGCGTGAAATTTGTTAAAAGGTCTTCACCAATGCCACATATTAAGGGTAGATCACCCATCACGACACTAAATGCAGAATGGGTCACTTAACCTCGTGCTTGACTGAAACCGCAACCTAACCTTCAAGTCGCTAACAAGGCAAAACGTTACGCGAGTAACCCGAGTAGTTGTGGCGAACTTTAATAATGGTGTTTAATAAACAATTTTAACTAGATTCAAGGCCGTGGTTGAGGGTTGAGTAATTAATGAAGGTCGTTCTAACCCTGCTACCGCTTGAGGTATTTTTATTTCTCATTCACGCAACGGTCGATTTGATGTTTTATTAACGAAGTGGGATTTTAATTGTTTTATAGTGAAATAGTAAAATACATGCATATTCCCCATTCTGTGTCTTCCCACTTCACTCCAATCGTCAACGAAATAACTATAATCTGCGCATGTGACATGTATGTATTCCTGAAGAGCTAACAGCAAGTACCTTTAAGATGTTAAAGGGTTTTGGGCATTTTTCAATTATCATATTTATGTGCTTGTTCCATTACAGACTTCTATCTAATCAAATTACTAAGTTACCTTCTGCTGTTAATGTTAGTAATATTCTTTTTGACCGCTACTAAAAGGCAGAATTTATTAGGCGATAAAACTAAACCAAGTTCTCTTAACAATGGAATTTTGGAATCGCGTGCTCTTTGTATACCTATACATTTCACTTTTATAAATATTTTTGTCTTTAATATATAGAACATTAACGTCTGCATATTGTGACAACATTACATTAAAACGTGATGGGCTTAAAATGGCTATTATTAAATTGAAAATCAGGGGGAAAATGAGTGAACTTGACTTAAACCCATAATGGTCCATCTTTTAATTGAGTCGCTAGTCGGGTTGTTAATTTGGATTTTGGATTGGATTGATCATCTTTCATTTAAAAATGATAAACATATGTCTACAAAACTTTGATCCTACTTTTAATTGATCCAAAATATTTACTCTGCACCAATCGAAACATTATTGTAGTGGTTTTCAATGTCTAGGAAACCTGTTAAAGTGGAAAAATTATTAGATAATCCTATTTGGATAGATAGATATAGGTTACTAAATACGTCATCGCAGTTTAACAAAAGTGTGATTTTGTGAAACCAACGGTATGAGATGAAATTACATGATTTTTTTGGCGTACCAAATCGTTTAAAAACATTAAATGAAATATTTTACACAAGCAAGATATTAAGGAGATGGGACGGAGATTCAGCTCAGGGTTATCCTACTAATATTATAAACGTGAAAGTTTGTAAGGATGTATGGATATTTGTTACTCTTTCACGCAAAAACTACTGAACCAAATCCGATGAAACTTGCTATGTAGATAGTTGAAGACCTGGATAACATATAGGCCACTTTTTATCCCGACATTTCCTCGGTATCGGGACTTACGCCGGTAAAACCGCGGGGCTCAGCTAGTTATTATTAATTTTAAGTGTAGGAATGGTTTGGATGTTTGGCTATTGATGGGGTACAGTACCGGAATTGAAGATTTTATTGTGCCCAATGTAGGAATAGTTTAACTACAGTCGGAAGATTGTATATCATAGAATATAACATTCAATCCTCGCCCGGTGCTGAATCTTTTTTCTTATGGCAATAACCAAATTTCTGAACATTAAAGCTACATTCTAGCTTGAGTATCATTGTTAGAAACAAAATTGGGCATTGAACTCAATACACAATCGAGGGTGAGTGAAACGACTTCTTTTGTTTATCAAGAAGAAATTAGCTTCTTGTTTGTAGAAATCTTTTTATCCTACTCATGCGGCGCCACATATCAGGGGCTAAGACTGTCTCATTAATAGTATCGCAACTTTTGCCAACTTAAAGATTTAGTTTTATTTATTAATTTTTAGACTCTTTTGGTTTTTCTTCTAGCTTACTTAAATTTACTGGGACACTATTACGAGAAAACTGGGACAAGGCTAATCTTCTCTCTGGAACTACATACTTTAGATAATGTCGGATTCCAGTAATCTTACGGTTTAAAGTTATTGATGGATTTAAACAACATGTTATATTGTACATTTTATGATGGTCACTTGATCTACAAAAGCACTATACATTTCAGTCACATAAGCATTTACAGTGGTCCGTCGACGCCCAAACGAGTATTGACACTAAGGTCGAGCGACTAATTATGAAACTTTGTCCGCCGTCAGATTCAAATATGACCACCTTTTTATTCTTCTTTTTTTTAAGAAAACTGGCTAAACTAACTTCGGTCACACATTAATAGTATTCTTGTCAACCCGTCCAGCCAAACCAAATGCTTGTGTTAGGAGTGGGTTCATCTCGGTAGTACACTGGGTGGGGTTCGAACCAGCAACTACTTGATAGTAAATCCGGTGCCTTAGCCGTTGCGCTACCGTCGCTTATTGCCGCAGCTTGTCTAATCTTTTCTATAAATGACAAGATAGGAAATAGATACAATAATGTGAAATGTTCACGTAATTTTTATTAAATGTTATCATTTATTTATTGGCAATGATAAATCACCAAGTTCTTGGAATATGACTAGATTTAAGGGTTCAACTTAGACATATTGTATTTTTACTTCGTTACTCTTTAGCATCGAGGTATAAATGTAAATATTTAGGTGCAGCATTATGCTGAGATGGTGACCTTTTCAGGCCCGCACTAATTGGCGTAAATCCTTTTAAATGTATAAATTTAAGTTTTTTTTTTTTTCTTTTTATCTTCTTTCTTTGTTATTTATGTTATGAATGTTGCGGGTTGTGAATAAATATATTTTTCTTTCTTTCTTTCTTATATGTTCTAAGTATAGTACGATGTTAAAAATATAATTTTTAAAAAGTTTTTCCGCCTTTTATAAGTCCAAGCTTCACTCAATAAGTACTCAACAGTTCTGTTGGAATTTAACACAAATTTCTAAAGGCCTGGTTATAAATTATTACGCTATTTGTCATGACCAAATCAATATAATATCAGTTCTGAATTATTAAACCAAAACATAACGCCGTTTATGTATGACTAAACATCGACTACAAACTGCAGAACCACACATGAGTACACGCTATTAAATGTGTTGTGTAAATGATGATCATAAACATCGATTTCACAAACATACTTTCGAATAAATTTGTGTAACTAGATAATTGCACAGTATCGCAGAATATTGCAATGTTTTTTTAGGGTTCCGTACCTCAAAAGGAAGACCTTCGGTTCCGTTGAACCGAAGGTCTGTCTGTCTGTCAAGACCCTTTTTCTCAGCAATGCGTGGAGGTATCAAGCTGAAACTTATATCAAATACTCAGGTCTACTGTCCCTTAGAGCTGTGAAAAATCAAACTTCTAAGCTAACGCAATCAAAAGATACAGCCGTTTATGCCGCAAATTTCCGCAAATTTTCGACACTCGCAAGTGAATCAAAACCTACAGGGTACTTCCCGTAAACTCAGAATCTTGAAATTTGGTACGAAGCAATGTCTTATAGCACAGATAAAGGAAAAATTGCGAAAACCGTAAAGTTTTAGTTACATCATGTAATAAAAATATTTACAGAAACCTCGGTGCGCGAGTCCGACTCGCACTTGGCCGGTTTTTTTTTAACATCTTAATGCCGCGTCGATGAATTGTTGATATCTTATACATAGTTTGTTTGTTCTGTGTCTGGGTGTAATTTATCTATAATATCTATGTATTTAGAAATATATAAGTATGTTTATCAGCAGTCTGGTTACCATAGTACAGGCTCTGCTTAGTTTGGGATCAGACGGCTGTGTCTCACACACAGCCGTCTGATCCCGTCTGTCCCGATCCGTCTGATGTGTGGAGTTATTATAGTTTTATTTTATTTTATTATAGTTATGACAGTTAAGTGACCTCTACAAACTGTCCGGGATGGATAGAAAATAAAATACAAAAATACATTATTTCATATGCAGTTTACAATACAATACAATATTCTTTATTGTACACCATAGAAAAAGTAACAGTATAAAAAATAAACATTGTGTACTGGTACCATCGGTGTTCTTATAGGTGGTCACGATTTTTTCCAGACAACCTTGAGATGGACAAATGCAATGAATTAGTGAAAATGGCAGTTTGCAGGTGTACATATTCGGTTCCGTAGCATACCTACCTATGTAATATTAGTGTAAATAATATATATATATATATATATAAATGTCTTTAAAAAAAAACAATGAAAAATTATGAAAAATGAAAACTAATTTTGTCAATTGATTTTGTGTTTTCGGTACAAAAAAATATTAGAATACTTTTGTACCAAAAGCACACAAAAAAAACTTTGTGTGCAGAAATTATAAAAGAATAAGTGGGCGTGTACATAAAGGCCAGTTATTATTTAAAACAACTACAAAAACTTGAAAATATGTTTTATTAACATGACATGTACTAATAGCCATTGCTGCACAACAAATACGTGAGATTTTAACAAACCAATAACTTACGACTATTTATGCAATAACACTGCCCTTGACGGTATCCTCTAGGTGATAAAAGTTATATACCTACTTGGTGTACGAATGCTTGCTAGAATACTGATTATTTAGCATTATAGATGGCGCTGGAAAAACAAAATAGTTACCATCAATGGCGGTAGTAATGTAGCATGGATTACGTTAAAATGCTCTGGATTTTGATACAGACACGGTCTACACTTGTAAGGAATTATAGGCACGGACTATTTCTACTCAGGCACGGACTATATTTACTAATAAACTCCGGAACTACAGGGACCACCGGGAGTGGGTAATTAAAGCAACTTGATAATTTAGTTATAACTTATAGCAAATTATTTTAAGCATATTAAATAATATGCTTTCAGTAGTTGTGAAACAACCTATTCAATAGAAAAAAATCAGTAAATGTATTTTAATAAATACCTACGTTATAAATACAGCTCAAAACATATCTTGGTATGAGATTACACAACCAAAGCATAATTTATCAGATGAGGAAACGTAGGAAGTAAATAAGCACGTTCATTTCAAACGATTGTAGATAACAAAATTTGAATCAAGAGTGCCGCATTTAAATTGCCCACGCTAACTCCTTTGTAAGTATAAATATCCAATCAAAAGCACCTGTTAAATTATAACATCTAGCGTTTGTCGTATTCAGGATTTTCATCATTTAGATAATCTTAATAATAAACTCCCTAGAAGAATGTGAAAACCGATTCCCATTACTAGGGCAAAGTCCACAGATGAGTGACATTTAACCGACGGGAAACATCTATCCCGTGCATCCATCCGAATATTGAAAAATTATCACTTGCATCCGACCGCGTGACCGTTGCAATGCCATCCAGACCACGGCAAAGAGAAAAAGAGAAGACCCCGCTAGCCCTTGTACCGATAATCAGCAGGAAAGGTTTTACAGGTTGGAAATTAAAAAGTCTACTGAAAGACAAATCTGAATTCAAAGTGTGAGTGTAATAACTAATTATATCATCGGGGATTTGACATGCGCACTCACGTGTTACCGATAAGGTTACCATTTCTTTATTCAAAAATCCTGCTGATATTACAATTGCTTACGTAGGTAACGCAAACAACATATTTGCATGTCGCTAATTATATCCCTCATTGTATAGTACATGGAGGTCTGGCGATTCTGTTTACTAGTTGTACAACAAGCGTGTTGTTGTGTTTGCTGTTTGACTTCATTCTTCTGTAGGGTGAAAATAGTACGGGCACAAATTTAATATCCCTTTTAAACATAAAGGGTCACTTTATTTGCTGTGTGTTAAATGTTTTGGATGACATAGACAGTGTATGTATATAAGAAATCATTATTATCTATGTATACAAAGTACCTATTTGTACGTGCGTCGCATCGATTCATTCATTTCATATTGAATGCAATTCGCGTGTGATGGTAATTTGGGATCAGTTGTTAGTGAATCATTATCTGATGGACTTTAGTCATCATGGTAAGTGGTATACGCGCCAATTTACTTTGTCATAATGAGTCTTGAACAATATAATTCTGATGTGGAAATTCTGCTGTTTGTTTTTTAACTACGTATTGTATTAAATCTCACTAGTACCTAGTTTTAAATAATTTTATAACACAATAGTCTATAAATTACAATTGGAATACACATTCCAACTCTGGGTTCCTTTTATACAAAACTTTTTTTTTTGTAAAGACTACTAGTAACGTGGGTCACACATTACTAGTATGCTTGTTAACCTCTTCAGCTAAGCTAAATGCTTGTGTTAGGAGTGGGTTCACGTCTGGCTTTGCCGCCGTGGAGGCGCTCCAGCCGGCCATCGTCGAGTGGGCAGGGCGGCAGCACGGGACCCTTTCCTTCCGACTGACGCAGGTTCTTTCCGGGCACGGCTGCTTCGGGAAGTACCTGCACTCGGTCGCTAGGAGGGAACTGAGTCCCGCCTGTCACCACTGCGACTGCAGTGAGGACTCGGCTCAGCACACGCTGGCGGTTTGCTCCGCCTGGGCGACGCAGCGTCGGGCCCTCACTGCAGCCATCGGAGGGGATCTCTCGCTACCGGCCGTCATACGCTCCATGGCCGGTAGCGACAGGAATTTTACCGCGGTCGCAACCTTCTGTGAGGACGTCATCTCGCAGAAAGAGGCGGCGGGAAGGGTCCGGGAGGACGATCTCCACTCGGACCTAATTCGCCGCCGGCGAACCGGCGGCGGAGGCGCGCTTACCAGCGCCTCATGCCGCCCTGAGTGTGGCCGCGGGTGGACGGGACGGGTTTTCCTCTCCACCCGCTATAGTGGGCCCCCGCGAGGAGGCGGCGTCTGCGTGTGCCTGGACGTCGCCTAATTGAGAGGTCTTTTAACCGGATGTGGTGCCCGCGCTTTGCGGGCAGGCGCTAGGAGGGTTCCGGATGTCTTAAAAAAAGCTGTTCCCGGATCAATCCTACTTAAGGCGCAGTACGGCACACCGTGTGGTTTTAGTCGGTTCGATTCCGACACACCGTCCCACCGAAAACCCAGGTGGGGTGACGGCCCGAGGGGGTTTCCAAACGCACAAAAAAAAAAGTGGAGTGGGTTCACGTCGGTAGTGCACTGGGTGGGGTTCGAACCCGCAAGACTCATAATGGTAAATTCTGAACCTCATCTCATGACATATAGGCACTGTCACTTATAGTATTGCTGTGCGGCTTTACACTTTAGTGACTGTTTAGGATAACATACTAATCTAGCGAGTCAGGAAATCCAACACAAAATATTTAAAGATCGAAAATCACAGTATTCGCAAACAATAAGATAATTTTCTTTACAAAACTGTAGTAATCTCTCTGCTCTACGATTTCTTTGGCCCAGTCTAAGTTTCCCAATTATGTTATCTTCCGAGCCAACCCAATATGTCTATGTTTAATCTATTCATTTCCATCCTCAGTTCTTTCACTTTTTCTACTGTCAACAAAGTCCTTATATTCCAAGTCCCTATTTTACAAGGTTTTCGCATGATGCCGACAGAGGTCGGCCTTGTTCCTGGCCCTGCCGGACTCGGACCGCCACGGAATGTTACGTCGTGGTAGCCCATTGTCAAGAACGTTTTCTCTATGTTTTGACTTTTCCAAAGCAAATCAACGTTTTAGAAAAATTTTGAAGTAAGCTGATACTGATGCCACTGCTGCGGGACACCAGAGAATTGCCACGTCACAAGGTTGTCTTGGGAGTATCGTAGTATTTTTTTTATAAACATGTTTTTTGTACAAAATATCACACTACGTCCTGGTAACCTTGCCGCTGTCGGTCGGGGACTGCTTATTCAGTATATTTGCAGCTAGCGAACATATTTCTGATGGGTTAGTGGTGACTGTTTACTTTGTGGTTGAATATAAGTAGGTAAGTTAGACAAAGAAAAAGTTGTACATTTGGTGATTCAGCTTTTTCGAGTAATGAATAAATCGTTTTGTTTACGAACAATCTGCACGCACTTGTTATATTACTCATATATCACTGACTCAACGATAATACACGGCTACGTCATTTATGAAATGCGTAGAATGACTTTTTTCAGTTTTTTGAAGTGAAAACTTCTTTAGCGGCGTTTAACTTGCGTCAGGACACGTGACCCTGATCGAAAATTTGTAAGACGGAGCCGAGTTTCTTATATTTAAAAAAAATATAAGATTCGAAATTCAAACATTTATGAGCGGCCAGGAACGCAGAACCTCCATTGTACGCTATGTATTACATTTAGATAATTATGTAGTATGTTTATGGTAATAACATTAACATAAAGCGTTGTTAGTACTACAGCCTGCTACGCGCATCCACGGATGGTGACTGCTGATGACTCGACCGTCTGTATACTTGTAAAATTCGTGTATATAAAGTGTTTAAAATAAAAAATGGACAACGTTAATATTCAAGTTTTCACTTCTGCCGGCACTCCCGGAGTGCAATAGGTTGTTTTTTTTTTTTCTAGAAACTATTACAGATTAGAAATTATTTATTATGGAATAGTATATTAGGTGGTACTAGCTGTGCCCGCGACTTCGTTCGCGTTTTTGTCGGAAAATAGCAATATGCCGCTTATAATAGGCATTGCACCTCTTCCTGAAATAGAGGAATCCGTGGTCACACATTTTTAACAAAATAAAGGAATATTTAAAATTATTGTTTCATGAAATTTTCATTAAAAATAAATCTAATATTATATGATATATAAAATACCTAAAAAATATCATATACGGTTTGATAGACTGCCCTGACATTCTTTACAAAATTAATTTTAATGTACCGTAAAAGTGTAAGAGGCCGTCCCAAACTAGGCAGAGAATGTACTATGGTAACCAGACTGCTGATAAACAAACATATATATGATATATTTATAAATGAACAAACTAAAATACATAAGTTTGACGTATTTAATTCTCAACCCGATCAGTGTGGCGGATGCTCAGTCTTGATTTTTTTCAAAGACATTTTTTTTATGGTATAGGGGGCAAACGAGCAGACGGGTCACCTGATGGTAAATGAATCAATGAAATTGGGACTCCGAAAACTTCACTCACTCGGCGTAAAGCAGTGCAAGCATTGCTTCACTGCCGGTTTTCTGTGAGGCCGTGGTTTCACTCCGGTCGAGCCGGCCGGCCATACGTGCCGAAGCATAGCGCTCCCACTAATGATCAACAAATAACCAATAGCTACTTAATTTTAAAATACAGTAACAATCTAGAAAAGCAACTGGTTTCTGAAAACATTTTAAATTACGTACGTACGTACTATATTTTTTGCAAAATAGATTTTCATGTTTGTTTTGACTTTTCACGTGTTAAGTGCAGTTACCCTATAGCACTCAAATAATATTTTTGGAAATATAAATACATATAGTATATTTCGAATACGTATATTGTATTATTTTCTAATAAATTATGATGAAAGTTCCACTACAAAATTTACAAAAAATTACAAAATTTATAAAAAAAATTACCTATAGGTATTTTATATTGTTTATATTAAAATTTATAACTCCTCATTCAAGTATTCTATGTTAATAATAAATATCTTAAAAATAAATAATCACTTATCGTACAGTTTCTATAGTTAGTATTACTTGGGGCCGACAGATGTCGTTACATGTTGTATTACACATAATGATACATTTTATATTATTTTTTCTATGGATAGAGAGAACCGATTGCGATAAATTAAATACTTAATGTTATACTAAATTATACACAATACTTAGCATAAACATTTCCACGATTATTTCGTGCTTTTACGTGATGCGATCAAACACGTCTACATATTTACTATACATATAGATACAGAAGAAAGAAAATTACGTGAAGATCGTTAAAGTATCTCCTTTCCAACAGAAAAAGAATGGTTGAAACCGGGCTATGCTTTAGTGCAGTACAACTAAGTACACATTTTGACTTCATCTCCTCTCTTAAAGAAATCGTCCTGAACTTCGGTATGTAAATAACTAGCAGCGATCCCGTGGGAATGTCGGGATAAAAAGTCTAGCCTATGCGTTAATCCAGGTCTCCAGCTATCTACAGACCAAATTTCGCATTCAGTCCAGTAGTTACTCAAATCTGCCAAGTTTCATTTGAATCCGTTCAGTAGATTCGGCGTGATGCGCAGTCAGTAATCAGGATTGATGTTTTTTCTAACCCATCATCAAAGGTATCATTAACACTATCGTCTGTCTTCGTTTTTGGGAGCGTTTCACTAACACCCGGTATATCCACACAAATAAATCATTATGCTTAATTTAATCTCCCTCGAGAAAAACTCACACTTCTGAATGGTAGTGTTGTGAACATAACTTCATCGTATTTTCATGATTTTTCCTGTTCATAAATAATGAAGCCAGCTAAGAAGGAGCAATCAATTTTAATTATAAAGACAATTACCAAGCAATTAGAATTATATATTAAAACGCATTTTGTTAAACTTGTAAGTGGACAACAATTCTCTGTCTGTCTTTGTGTCAATGAAGAATGATATATTTCTAAATAACCTCCATTATAGAGATTGCTTTCAGACAATTTTATTTATTGTTTTATCAACTAATTAGTTTAGATAGCTATGCTACCTTAACACCTTAGTAATTTGATGCTTACATTACTCGCCTTATGGAAGAATACATTTTTCTGTTATATTATCACTACATATTATGACTGGCCTGTTGGCCTAGTGGGTAGTGATTGCTATGCCATAGGTCGTGGGTTCGATTCCCACCCCAGTCTGGGTGTTCTTTGTTTGTATGTTTGTCGTTCTTGTTTGTATGTTTGTAAAGTCCCCGCGACACAGGAGTAATTCCTAATGCGGGAGGTGTCTTAAAAAAAAATAACAAAATCCCCCGCCGCGTCTGTCTGTCTGTTCGCGATAAATTCAAAATCGTTCCGTAATTTCAAAACCCTAACTGTATCTTCATACTTCACTGTGGAACTCATATTTAAACAAACCTTAAACTGTAAATTTTCATTTTGAAACTTAATAAAATGGCGACAAACTGATTGCACAAAGCGTCACAAAACTGTTTACCGAAGAATAAGTATATATTTACTGAGAAGCAGTTTACAAAGCAAACTAGCAGAGCAACAGGTTTGTGTTCGTGACGCGCTAATAAAGCCTTAAATAGTAATTACACTTCAAGCACTTTTCATTTAGTAGAGAAACGACTTCTATTTTTCAGTAGGTATTATTATTTATTATTAGTTTTTTTCATCTATCAACAGCTTATAGATTGATTTTAATATTTTGAATACCTATTACTATACTCCTGAGGTAGAATATAAAAAATGATGAATATTTATATACCATAAACTTAACATACTAAGTTTATGTTATATACAGTTTTGTATCATTTGTTTTGTTTTAGTATAATACAGTGTTTATATGTCTACTTATTTGTCTACTATGAATGAATGGACCTTTGTAGTGAAACTCTAGAGCATTCGACATCAAGCACGACAGCAGCATTTGATTGCCACTTAGTGCAAATTTTTGTATGCATGAATATGTTTAGATGCATTGGTCTGGATATTTATATGTACAATATATTATTATGTATGTATTTTTCAAGTACAACCCACAATGCAAGCTATACTTAGCTTGAGTCTAGAAAGTGCTTGTACCTAATTTACTTATTTATATTTACTCAAATAAACGACAAAAAGCTTAGTTGGTGAACAAACAGTCAAGATGTCTAACGGTAAGCTGGTACTGATGTCCAGAATCTTTCCTCAGTGAAGCTCTGGTGACCAAACACAAGAACCCAAAAATGTCATATTATATGAAAAATAAATCTTTATTTTAATACCTAAGTAAAAAAAACATTTGGGATTTTTTATCCTATTATCCCCAGACAAAACTCAAAGATGCCTGCTTAGTTTGATCAGATTAACATGCAATAGATTTTCTACCCTCTAGTTTGGAAATATGTCATATTTAAAATGTCGACATAAATTAATATCAAAATGGAAATTATATCACAGTTATGTAAATGGGGCTATTCACAGAATTACTACTACTTATTACTACTAGTAAGAATTCTAGGAAGTATTTTCCCAGTTTTACTACTAGGAAGAATATTGGAACTTTTTAATCCCAGTTTTACTACTGGTAAGAATATTGGGATTTTTTAATCCCAATTTTACTACTAGTAAGGAAAGTTACAATCTGTCTGTCCTGTCGGGGATGATCGATCGAAAAAACAAATGAAAATCTATACTTTAAACAATATATTAAGTTTATTATTAATTTGGTATGGGCATTGGAGAAATGTACGCATGTAGCAATGTTCTACACAAAACAAATTTATTTAAATACAAATTTAATGCACATTAAAAATAAATCACACATTTTACGCCTAAACAGCCTATTTTTTTATTATTTTTTAACAAATGAACGCTGACAAAACAAATGAACGTTAATAACGTTTACTGGCCTATTTTGGTGGTTTGTGGCGTGGTTTGTATTGATATTTTGAAGCCTTAGTGTTAAAAAAGTTCTGGAAATCCCTATATGAAACCCTCAATAATAAATTACAATTATGTGAATGTGTGCAGATCCGATAGGATCAGACAGATAGAAATTAAAAAAAAAAACATTTTCCCGCCTACCCACCCTTTACGAGTATTCTGTTGTTTGTGTAACACATCTGGACTTCATCGATACCGTGACCTAGGGCAACTCGCAGATCGCCCGCCTCTACGCACACATGCCCAATGCTAGCAATAGCCCAAGGGCTATTGGTGAGGCCATATATTAGGCTTAAACCGACTAAAACCACACGGTGTGCCTCACAGCGCCGATTATGAGTTGACCGTCGGTATGGCGACATTTTGCCAGTAACTACTTAGTAGTCTGTGGTTTTACCTCCACTGGTCCATCAATAACCTGCGCAGGTACTCAAACTATTATCATACTAAGTTTCAAGCATATCCCTTCAGTATCTTTGAGTTTATCGTGAAAATTTTTGAATCGCATATTTGGCATCAGTATCGATGGCTTAATACCCCTCAGTCGATTTTTTTTTAAATATATTCAATGTACAGAATTCATCCCGTTACAATTTTATTACCTACCTATAATATAGATTGTTAGAAGTATTCATTTGTTATTGTCGATGAATCCAGAACTAGCCATACCTAGAAAAAGACTAATGAAGAAGTGGTCCCTAAACGTCAAACCGATATTCATTTGTTTTTTCAATCCATCGTATTCGTATCAATTAGTCGTGAAATGTAATTTTTTTTTTATGTTCATTAAATTTGTATTTAAATAAATTTTGTTTTGTGTAAACCATTGCTACATGCGTACATTTCTCAAATGCCCATAGCAAAATAATAATAAACATATATATTTTTTAAAGTATCTGTTTATTATTATAGACATTCATTTGTTTTTTCGATCGATCATCTCCGACAGGACAGACAGATCGTAACTTTCCTTACTAGTAGTAAAATTGGGAATAAAAAATCCCAATATTCTTACCTGTAGTAAAACTGGGATTAAAAAGTTCCAATATCCTTACTAGTAGTAAAACTGGGAAAAAACGTCCCAGAATTCTTACTAGTAGTAATAAGAAGTAGTAATTCTGGGAATAGCCCTGTAAATGTTGCATTAAAAATGTTCATACATAGTGAAAATGAATAGTGAACCATATTGTTTATAAGTTATAACAATGGGAATATGATTTTATACTTAACAAAGCGTATCTTTTTTTGCAATATTGTGATTTGTTTAATCGAAGTAGGTACAGTCTTCGTTACGAGCATGATGCAACTTCTCGTCACTGAGCATGTTTGAAATAAGTTCGTGTTCAAACCGTAAATAATAATTGTTGTTTTGCATTTCAAGTTCTTACCGAGCAAGGAACTAACAAGGTGAACAAATACAATTTTATTCACTCACTACGTCGCATATTCTAACTACTATGAAAACATGAACTATTAAAGACTAACCAACGTTGACTGCATTGACAGTCATGGCTAGTTGAGTTCAACGTCCGTTTTTGTACGGATGGATTCCAGTTTTTCTATACAACCTTTCATCCGTAGTTTTCCACACCCACTATCTAAAGTCAAATTCCATCTTCTAGGAAGATATCTCTGAAACATTAAAATACGGTAATTGTCTTTGCAAGAAAAGATTTGCTTCATTGGTGGGAAAACGATACAAAAATATATATATTTTTTTAAATTAACCGTTTCAAAGTTATGACCGTTTGAATTTCCAGGTATTATTACCTCTGTATCTCATAAAAGCAGGTGTATCATGTTAAAGATTTTAAATTGCAATAGTTTTCTTATGGAACTGTTCACTTAGTTATTGAGAACATCCATAAAAACTACTTACAAAGTTTTAAAAGTAAGATATTATTGTTTTTTTTAATTATAATGAAAATTTCGAAAATAAAAATATATTCCACTAATAATTACTCTAATAATATAAATGTGAAAGTTTGGATGGATGGATGGATAGACGTTTGTTACTCTTTCACGCCAAAACTTGGTATGTAGATAGCTGGAGACTTGGATTAACATATAGGCTACTTTTTATCCCGATATTCCCACGGGATCGGGACTTACGCGGGTGAAACCGTGGGGCGCTGCTAGTTCGATATAAAATCTAACTTTACACATACCTGAAAATTCAAACGGTCATAACTTGTAAATGGATAGTTTTTTTGTTTTTTTCTTTTTGAAAATGTATGCTAGAGTCATGCCCTTTTAGTGATTAGGTAAGAAATTTGTTCCATGTTGTCATAGAACCTGCTTAATTTTCAGTACTATTTTACGTTCCAAATAAATTATACTGACTTAAGTTATATAAATAAAAAAATATATATCCTAAGCATAGCATAGTTTCTTGTGTCTGCTCAAATTTACAAAACACAACACACCTAACTAACACAAGGGTAGTCTTGTCTCACGAATTTAAGCAACACAAATATAGTTGTGTTTTGTTTTGGGAATTTGAACAAAAGCAAAATCAGTAAATTAAATTGATAAACTCTAATAAATCTATACAAATATTATAAATATGTAAATAAAATTCAAATATCTGTTTACAATGTCATAAAAACTGCTTTCTACTAAATGCATCTGAATGTTTACATTATACTGAAACCATTTTTTTTTCTA
The DNA here is from genome assembly GCA_949752705.1 of Callimorpha dominula. NCBI lineage: Eukaryota > Metazoa > Arthropoda > Insecta > Lepidoptera > Erebidae > Callimorpha > Callimorpha dominula. The sequence continues at coordinate 26,429,809 of OX456992.1, forward strand.
TGTGTCTCTGTCTCTCTGTTTGTTCCGGCTTATCTGCGTAACGAATGAACTGACTTACACAGGACTTTCTATAACAGGTAGCTGATATTATAAGAAGAAACTTAGTTTCCTTTAATTATAGAAAAATAATTAGAGTTCCAACCAAAAAAAATATAAATATGTTTGTACACTGGAGCGAAGCCAAGGCGGGCACAGCTAGTAAAATTATATAATTGTCATGCTACCGTCCTTTTTAACTTTCATCTATACTCGTATGTATAATCATAAAACTTCAACTTCCGCATACTTGTGGCCGCACATCTCTGAAAGGTATCTTTATACAACATTGCATTTTGACACAAGAATATTTTTGCACTTTTTATTACAAAGTTTCAATGGAAATGGGAAATACTATGCATTTCGATTGACTTATAATTTGTCATATTTACATTGACATAATAATTGTTAACATAGCATAATATCGGTTGGCATGGCAACCGTTGCCTTAGCATCATGTATAAAATTTTACTGAGACAAAAAAACATAGACGGGTTTAGCCATATACTATGTTTATGGGTTTAGCTAGTATCTTTTGTATAATCCTCGACGACCTATGCAACCTCTGCACACACCGCTCTGTGCAAATACATAATATCATGTATGAATATATGAAAAATAACGGCATTGTTCACGAAGTTATAACAGTTTTATTATTTACACAAAAATGTATCTATGTGTTCTAGAACGTGTGATATGTCACAGTATTATATATACTAATATATAAAGCTGAAGAGTTTGTTTGTTTGTTTGCTAGAACGCGCTAATCTCAGGAACTACTGGTCCAATTTGAAAAATTATTTCAGTTTTAGATAGCCCATTTATCGAGGAAGGCTATAGGCTGTATATTATATCACTCAGACCAATAGGAGCGGAGCAGTGATTATAAACGCAGTTGAAACTGCAGGGATGGCTAGTTGTTTATCAAATTTCAATTTTACTAGGATCGTTCACTACGTCGGGGTACATAAGTACCTTAACTAATATTGCGTCGTAATTATGTAGGAGGAAACCCTTCAAGCGTTTTCCGTCCGTCATGGTTACGGTCAGTAGTCATAAAGTTGATGGGTATGGGTTTCGGGATACGATGACTTTGCGTTTTGTATCATATTTGTGACTAATATTGCGTTGCATTTACAAAATAGACAAGGGATGGCGTTTAGTAACATAGTAACGACAAATTTTGGTGTCAGTCAGGTGATATTGTACTTTAAGTAATATAGTATAAAGGTAAAAGTTGTTTGAGCTGGTTCGCGTACTGATTAGTGCGAGTGAGAAGTATAGTTTTTATTCATTGTTTCTTCTAATTGAATGCGCATATATTTTAAAATGTTTTGCTTGGGTTAGGTCTAGACAGCGCCGTTTAAAAATTCTCTAGAATGATATTTTATCTCATGAGTTTAAGAATATTTTCATATTCAATGTACTAGCGTCCCGTTATAACAGTTGTTAGTACTCTTGCGTTAGTTTGCCAATTTTCAGTATGAATGAATTATATAAAAATGTATTAACAAATTTGACTATTTAATATTGATATTTAAAAAATTTTAGGTAGTTACAGAATAAACATTTATTTCCATTAATTATATTGACACATTTTAAAGTACCCTTGAAAGATGTAGCCCGTCTTATGAAATGCTATCACAGTAGCCTATAGACGCCTAGATTACGAAGGATTCATACACAAGAACATGAAAATACATTGCACAGTAATGTATTAAGTACTTCTTACCTATGTTATTAGGTAGACTCCTACTCCTATGTACAAAATAACTCCCCATCACCTGGATAATTGGCAATCCACTACTGTGCGGTTTTCCAGAAATTTTTGGCCTCGCACAACCAATTTTTGGAACAAATTGTCGCCTGCGGTATTTCCGGACCGATACGACCTTCAAACCTTCAAGAAAAGAGCGTACTCCCATCTCAAAGGCCGGCAACGCACTTGTGACTCTTGAGTTGCAGGTGTCCATAGGCGGCGGTAGTCACTTACCATCAGGTGACCCATCTGCTCGTTTGCCCCCTATGATATAAAAAAAAAGTCAGGCAATGCAACATTTTAGAATTCCGCGAAAACTGTCCATTTTTATTTAACGTTTTTAATTTATTTTATGATAGGCAGTCAGGCAACACAAACACACACAAAAGTGCATGAGTTAGCCACAGTAAGGCAGACAGGTCTTAGGAATTCATACATGAACGAAACGAATGTTCCGTTTTGACGTTTATTTTAATAAACGTCAAGATACTGATTTGACTTGACAGTCATTTTTATTTATTTATTTCTAAAATACATCTATCGTTACGGGTTTGCGATAGTGTTACACAGCCTACGTATTTATAATAACAAATTATTTTTAAACGCTATCATTGTGAATCCACTCAGTGAGCAATAGAATAGGTCTATATCCTCTTCTGCAATAATGTTGAGAGGGCGCAGAGCGCGCGTCATCGGTGCTTCGCTCAACAGTTTGGTGCGCCCGCGCGGCACGGCCAGTAGATGTACCCTATTGCTCAAGTTTATTTAACCAAATACATACTGGTTCATGCAAATATAATTTTTCATCAATTATCATTTTGGGATGGGGAAAAAGCACTGAACTCGTGTGACCGTCATGCTCAGATATGTATATAAAGATGTGTGTTTGTGGTTTATATGTATATTATCATGTATGTATATTATGGACCAAGTGATTAAACATTGCAATATTTATATTCCCCGGGCAATATGAAAAATGACATGTCAAATCAGGCTGTATTATAAATACTTATACAAACTTTGTTATTTATCATATTGTCTGACCATTATGAATATTGCTAAATAACTGTTTTGCAAGTTACCAATAAAGCCAATTAAGGTACATTAGGCTCCTGCCTAACTCTAGGACTCTAGGACCAAGAACATAAATGGAAGGACCGTGGTCATTTTGATGTTAGGAACATTATAATGTCAACACGCGCTGCTACAGAGTGCAGTTGTTTTCTATCTAGTTTACCAGTAGAATTAAAAGCTAATAATGGCGGGGAAAAGGAATGTTGGTCGACAATTAAGACGGTGGGCTGATGACATAACACACGTCGCAGGAAATGACTGGATAAAGTTAGGCAAGGACAGGGAGTCATGGAAAGGGATGGAGGAGGCCTTTACCCAAACAGGGGTCCAAATCTCATAAATTATACTAACATTCATTATAAGCAACCTTTCTTAAATTTAACCAACAACTTACTAACAAACATTGTAACATATATCGAAAGTGAGATTTGGAATAAATGGCTTTTTTATTATTATTATTAATGGCGATCGGGTTATATTGTTTATATCTGGAATTGAAAACTTCTACGAAATTTCTAAGTGTAATAATTAGTAATTTCTTGAAAAAAATTGATATGTATTTAATTTATTTAAACGGTCTGGACGCTGAACAATGCTTTATTAATCATTTGATCCATAACATATATATTATGTAAGTTATGATTCCAAGTCCTACGAAATTTTTATACCACAGTTTAAAAAAACATTTGGTTTCCCGTCGTTCGATTTTTAAATCAGGCAGGATGTTAAAGACCTAGAAAGTTACTCGTGGTCTCATTATTAGTGGTCGGCGTAGGTAGTGCCATTTGGCGGGATTCGTCCATCGTGGCATAACGTGGACATACCCTCTCATCTCAAAATCCCGGGATTCTAACGATTCAACTTGATCAAATATTACCGATATGTAATTCAGAAATCCGCACCCTAAAAGTGTCTACTTTTTTAATTTTATATACCTAGGTTTTATTAGTAGAATACCAGTTTCATAAAAGCTATCGGAATAGCATATACAAACACAGTTTTTAATGTTTCGCGATTTTAACATTTCTTATACTAAATATTGTTTACAACGGATCATAATCGTGTAAATCTAAACTTATACTAGCTTATTCCCGCGGCTCCGCTGGCGTTGTATTTTGCAAAAAAAAATACCTGACCGGGATAAAAAGTTATCTCTCTAGTTGGGGTACCTAAGCAATAGACATTTCGCACTGCTATTACAAGAGTGTATCAACTCAAAATGAAACTTTTTTCAGGAACGACAGAAAACTGATTACTCGCTTCCTGTTAAAGATTATAAAAAAGTGAACACTATAGTGAGATTACTGATAAAATTAAGGGATTTCTGTATTTATGAATTATTTAAAAGATTGCAGGTTATCAAGTTATTTCCAATTTTTGACTTAATACTCTATTGTCTGAACAAATTTAAAAAAATATGAATTATTTTTAGTTGTGTAGTTATAAGTGAAATATTTTGACTTACTACAATTGACTTAGATTTTTTTTTTACGATTTTAAGTAACTTTTTTGAGTTAGTATAATTTTACATTATAGCCCTTTTTTTTAGACTAAGGTTAGGATGTAAATAAAGCCAGTAAATAAAGACAAATAATGTATTTATCAAAAGAAATAACTATAAAACTGAATTATACAAAGAAATAACAACAAAAGAGGTAATCAACATTTTTTTTTAAATCAAAGTTTTTTACTTATTGATATTCTTAAGAAATAATCAGTCATTTTACAAATTGTCACTATCATAAACATCAGTCTGAAAATCACATATAAATCTTTGTAAATTTGTATGAAAAGAAATTATTAACAACCTTATACAAACATGTTGAACTTATTTAAATAAAGTAATAACAAAATAAACTTTTTAAACAAAACCAAAACAAGAATAAGAAAAAAGTACCTAAATTTTAATTGATTATTTATCGGTCTGACAATTTCATCGACATTTATCTCCACACGGAGGACCCATCTTTCTTGCAGGAACGTGTTTTTTAACATATGATAGCCCTTACCTGTGTTTCGAAGACTTTTTGCAATTTTACTTTTCCAATTCGCTTCATTTCTCACCCTTTTCTTGCCTCTTACGATTTCCTGCACTTCTGAAGCATTTACCTCTAAAGTATTTTGACGTGCTGATCCACTAGAAGAAGCAACGGGATTTAAATTATTTTCTGCTTCGTCGCCTAAGCTACTTGATGAAGATGAACTGGAACTACTTGCAGAAGAGCTACTTGACGAAGAACTACTTCGCTGTCTTGGTGCTGCACCCTGAAGTTAACTGGGAACATTACCTGTTGACTCAGGAATGAAATGAGGGTCGCTGTCCGAATCGTCAAAATCACTATGGTCACTGTGCAGGGGTGAAATGTAATATTTTCTTTGGTCGGATGCAATATTTCCTTCGTTTACGTTGTTTTCCTTGTCTTCCTCATCGATAGACGTAGTTTTGGTCGCCATATCTACTAGAAGCCGCCCACGGTTCATGCTACAAATAAGCAAAAAGTATGTAATTATGAAATAAAAAGTTTTTGTCACCTATAATGTAGTAACTCAAAATTATTTTATAATCATAGAGTAATATTTTTATTATGACTTTAAACATTACTGTTTGAACGTGTGATTTTAAATACTGTGAGTAACAATAATTATATTTTTGAAATTTTAATAAATTACTGCAAAAAACTAGTAAACAAAAATTCGTCAACAAAACTGTATTAAGTCTAAACTTACTTACTAAACCAACAAGAATGTCGTTAGTCAAAATATTACTCAAAATCGTTTTTTTGTAAATGAACAATAGTGTAACAACTTGAAATACACCATGGTCATATTTAGTTTTAAATCAACAATAATGTATTAAGTCGAAATAATACTTGAATTTTAACATACCTGATTCAGCAATAACGTTTCAATCCAAAATAATGCGGTCTAAACGCAAAGCGACATGTCCTCACCATTCGAATTTCAACCGTAACTAAAGATGATGCAATGTTGCGTAGGGGGATAACAACAGTCAGTCAATCATGAAGAATGACTTGTAACGCCATTTCTTGACTATTTCTTGGACTATTTGAACGACGGTTTTATTGACGCGTAGGGAATTGAATTTTACGTATGAAAAATGAATTATCTCAAATTTACCTTATTTTGAGTTGATACAGTCTCGTAATAGCAGTGCGATTTACAAAATTTCATTAAAACTGTTGAGTAGTTTCAGAGATTAGCGGAATGAACATCACACATCATTTTTTTTTAGATATTCAGATTGAAAAGCTAAAAATCTTATTGCGTTAGATAGCACCAGTGTTGGGCAATTCTAAAGATAATTAAAGATTAACAATTGATTAATTGTTAATTGTCACCATAACAACAAAAAAATTATCAATTGTAATTGTGGAAAATTACACACATAAAATACATTTAAAATAAACATGCCGACGCGGTTTGTTCTCGTTCATAAATATCGTAAGAAAGGAATTAAAAACCTTAAGGTATATATCAAATATGCCGACGCCCTTTATTGTCCCTTTGTCGGCAGGGATTTAAAAATCTATAGGTACACAAACTTTAAGTAGTTTTTTCAGTTTATCGCCAACAGACAGACAGACAAACGTGGCTGGGAACATTGTTTTATACGTAGTAATTATTTTTATTTAATTTGTGTTAATTTAAAAAAAAATTAATTTAATTTAAGATAATTTATATGTTGACAAATATTACTTTTTGTTAAATAAATGTTGATTAAATATTTTGATTCATTGGTATATCGCTAACCCCTAAAATCCTCAACTTTCTTTTTATTATATTAATTTACGTACACGGTGTACAGTTTAAAACAGTTCACAAAGATGAGCATTAAAACCGCTTCAGTATAAGGGTAGGTACTGTACATATATTTAAAAAAACTAATTTCGGAGAGTTAAGTTCAGAGGGAAGTCTAACTAAGTGAACTCGAATTCGAATCGACTCAAATTTTAAAATGCATCAATTTCGGGGTATATCCATGTTTATACAACATTTGAGGTCATTCATCCTAAATGGCACTACCTACGCCGACCACTGCTCATTATCAACAAGTTCTGGTTTTAATTTTAGCACAGCCTTCTCTGGCTGACTTTGACAGGTCATTTTGAAATTAATTAGATGAAACCACAATGAAATTACGTGCTATGCGGTATTAATTGATTGATAATTAAATACAGCTGTCGTCTGCAATAGGCTTTATAATAATTCAACATAATTAAGATTTGCACGGGTCATTTGGTCTAGTGGTTAGTGATCCTGACTAATGAGCCAGAAGTTGTGTGTTCGATTCTCACCCAGGATAAATAATTGTGCGAATTCTCACTATCAATTATTGCGCAATTCGGAACCCTAACTCTTTTTCCAAAATAAAAGTATCCCAAATTACTTCTGATGACACTAGCTATCTGCCAGTATAAGTCCCTTGGGAATCCGTCCACCCGTTCTGGAGATTGGCCGGAACAAACAGACAGAAAAAATGAATTATAAACTGACTTTTAGGCATAGGTATATAATAACCGTATGAGCTTAATATAAACAATTATTTTGACATTACAAAGAGACACTAAAATTTTGTTTATTTGTATTGATGTATTGATTATGGTCCATATTTACACGATTATAATAATAACTTGAGACCTCACACCATCTCATCTCAAACGAGGCAAAGGTAACTGACTGACTGCTGATATACAAATTTATATATTACTAAATACATACATATCACTTCATCACTACATATTATAAAGCAAAGTCCCCCGCTGCGTCTGTCTGTCTGTTCGCGATAAACTGAAAAACCACTGAAGGGATTTTCATGTGGTTTTCACCAATAGACAGAGTGATTCATGAGGAAAGTTTTTATGTAGAATTTGTTAACGTTTTGCGTAAATTGGTTGAAATGTGATGATGATTGTTGAAGATATCTATATTACCCGTACAAAGCCGGGGCCGGGGTTGCTAGTTATATAGATAAATTACACGCAGACACAGAACACATGATCGTGCTCATCACGCAATTATCTATCCTGGCTAGGTCAAATTGAAAAGAATTTGAAATTGTTAAAATTATTAAAAATATAGGGCTTAAATGGCTGTATCTTTTGATTGCGTTAACTTAGAAGCTTAATTTTTTTACATCTTCAAGGGACCGCAAATCAAAGTTTTTGATGTTATTTTCAAATTGGTACTGAGAAATTGTGTCTTTATTTATTTATTGGATCTCCAACAAAGGATATACACATAAATACACATATTACACATATTATTCACATATAGTTTTTGAACAGTGTACTCCTTCAGTAACACGAGACCACAGCATGCACTATAACATCAAAGCTTATAGCTAATTAAAATGAACAACTAAGTTATATTTCAAATGACTACTATATAATTGAAATATAATTGAAATGAACTATATAATTGAAATGAGCAGAATGCAGTGAGGTACATACATACAATCAATGCGAAACTAAGTGTATTTTATATCGGAATTCTTTATTCGCCTATATCGATATCATCAGCTTTTGATAAAGTGTTGTATAGCCTACAAATTCTTGGCACATCAGCGTAATGACCCAGGTGGGTTTTAGAAAACGGAATATCAAATAAATTATATTTATTTTTCCTTGGAATATGCAAAGGTGTTTTTATGTTTAAGGCGCTTAGCAACTCACTGCAGTCCGTGGAACCGCTTAGTATTTTATGTAGAAATCTGAAATCAAGTTTCGTTCTGCGGCAAGCTAAAGTTTCGTAATGAGGATTCCATATCACCCAGCCATACTCCAAGCACAAGTGAGTTAAATAGTTTTATTTTAGTGGAGGATTTTTTTAAATCTTTACAATTTCGTAAGATGCCCTTGCAACGATATGTAATATGTAAACATCGAATTTGAGTGTACTGTTCAATGGAACTCCTAAATCTCCAATAACATTAACCTTGTTTATTTACACGCCCTCTATGTTGTAGCAATTATTTGGTGTTTGTTTATCACGGGCTGTGTTACGGGTGAATTGAATGTAATGACATTTATCCGTGTTTAACTGCATTTTATTTTCCTTACACCAGATTGATAGTCTGTTTATATAGTCCTGTAGCATTTTAGCATCTATATCGGTCTAAATTGGTGTCAGAAATTGGTCTGACCGACAGATGGAAAACGTGATCCTATAAGGGGTCCTTTTAGGGTTCCGTTCCTCAAAAGGAACACATGATCACTTTTGTCCGTCTGTCTGTCTATCAAGACCCTTTTTTTCAAGAACCCGTGGACACATCAAGTTGAAATTAATATCAAATACATAAATCTGCGGCCCTTTGAAGCCGTAAAAAAATCAAGCTTCTAAGACAACGCAATCCAAAGATATGGCCACTTAAGCCTTACATTTGGCTAAATTTCAACATTTCATAGGTAAATCAAAACCTATAGGGTACTTCCCATTGACCTAGAATCATGAAATTTGGCAAAAAGCAAGGTCTCACAGCACAAGTAAACTACAGAACTAGTACTAAATAAGCCACTCAAAACAGAAATTACGGTCAACCCGTTGTTTTAAATTAATCAATATCGGACTCCTTCATCTCTCGTAAACATAAGACAGCTACAAAATCTGTTTTCAGTAATCGGAATCTTCCATTCGATGTTTTATAACATAACGATTGTTTGGATCCCCGGATCGAATGACTCGACTCGGTTTTAATCGTCACAATACCAACTGCAGGTGGTCAGCAAAAACATCATGGTCGAGCGGAAATTGTTTTAAATTGAGCGTGAATTTCACGTTTATAATCAATAACTGTTTTGGAGGACGGATAGATATGTATGTTTTGCTAATGATATTTAATATATAAATAATCTTAAGGTACTTATTTACACTACCAGGTGGCAAAAAAGCATACGGCCCTTTATAATAGTAAACTGTGGATTGCTTGCGACGCCTGATGACTAACTGACAACATGATTCCCATCAATATTAGCAGGGGCTACTGTTCAAAACAATGTTACAGCACTGGTATTGTGAGTATATGAACCATATACATGCATACTAATTACTATTAGTGAGGCCGCGCACAACTTTGAAAGATGGCGGTGATTTTCTTGTTAGTGTTATCGTATTGTCCTCCTTAACTGACTGAATAAACGATAAGCAATTCGGTAAGCAAAATGTCTCCTTTTTACATAAGAAATTTCTAATAATCTGCGATTTAGATTTACGAAAGGGCGACAAAAATATAAAACACAGAAAAAAAAATTTATATGTATTTGATGAATGGCAACACAAATGAATTATCAAACAGTCCACTTTCAGTAGTACAAGGAATATTTTTTTTTTCTGAAAATATTACATGCCACACATTACGGCTATGGCATTCTGATGGTGACTTTTTGCAATTCTTCAAAACCTATTGACTTTAACACCCGGAAAGATGTTCAATCCGTCAATCGGCACAGTGACAGCTGTCAATTTTGTTTGTAGTTTTTTTACAGAGCGTTGGCTTTAATAACACAGGTTTTTTTTCCTATTCAATGTAAAGTTTTAAACAAAAATTGATGTTTAACAAATTCAAATTCAAATTCAAATTCAAAATCATTTATTCATTTAAGACACTAAGTGACATTTATGAACGTTAAATTGAAGCTAGAGTTAAAATCATAGATCGGCGCAAACAGACGCCACAGCATGTGCTGGATTGTCGAGGTAAATTAGGTGAAAACAACAAAATCTACTGCCTGCTTGTGTCGATCTATAACTTCCAGTTTCCAAAATGCGTAGAGCCTTATGAGAAGAATACTGGCAAAGAAACTCATGGCCACTCTTTTTAAAAGTCAGATCTTCAGGTACAATAGTGTTAGTGTTACACGAAAGGTAAACAGGATGCAAGCTGATGCCACCTGAATTTCAATTTATTGAAATGCTCCAAAAGCTAACGTACTAAAAAATAAAAATCACTCAGTGATACCGTTGAAGGTTTGAACTTATTAAACATAGAAATCATTCAAGGTGCACATCTACCTTCATTCAATTACAAAATCTACAGTTAAAAATAATTCGTGACTGGATTAAGAGGCTAGAGTTGCAGTTGATCGAACCAAAATAATAGTATAGGCTAAAGCATCGCTGACTAGGCCGACCAGTCACCCCAAGCAGCACCCGTTCACGAGTATGACGCATGGACCAGCCATCATCTCAAAAGTGAAGGTATTCAAAATTAAAGTATTTATTTTAATATGGTAATTTGAGGGATCTCTGTCCATATTTAATTTGGTTCTCTGGTTAGAATTTAGCATACATAACCTTTTTTTAACCACTTTTAAATTTTCATATTCCTAAATATTTTTTTCTTATTTAGTCATGAGAAGCAACTACTTCAATGCAAAAATATTTGTAACACTTTTTTTAGATCTTTAAAGATAATGCACTTTTATGTATTTTTAACCGACTTTAAAAAAAAGGGCCTCAACCTGTGTTATGTGTGAACCGATAATTAATTTTAAAATGGTTTCTTATAATTACGAGGAAATAGTTACCTAAATAATATATGAATAATAATGTTAAGCGAATTGAAATCGGTTTCGCTTCTTTTCAAAATAAGTGTATTTTGCAAATATAAATTTTGTTCATAATATAAGTTCCAATAGTACCTATTTGGGGATGTATTATCTAAACCAGAGCATCGTCACGAAACCACGACCACTCTGTCAAGAATGAACGACTGAGGAGAGAGAGTACCTATTTAAATATAACTATCACAACACCGGGACTACCGAATAGGCGGACGAGATAATTAATCCCCTAAAACCCATTTTCAGATTATCATTGAATATAATATCCAACAAACAATGTTTTATAACAAATATCTCATTTATCTCCTTAGTTGGCAGATATTTCTGCTGGGAACGTGATCCATCACACACTAACCCAACAAATCTAACACAATGTAGGTGTGACAACCGTTTTATGTTTCCGTTACTCATTCACCACACACACCACCATCAGTAAGTAGGTCAGCTGTTTGTTTTGACACGGCTACTTGACAACACACATTGTAGGAGCAACACTACTGCTCGTTAGACCAAACGCAACACCTGTTGTACTTGTTTTTGAAGTCGCTGGATGGTGTTGCATAAGTATTTAAAATGTAATTTATATGTATAATTGGTTCTGGTCACGTTCCTGTATGTCATTTGGGCCCAGTTGAAAACCCAGCGCCCTGGGACTTATAAGTAGCAGGCAATGCTGAACTGGATCCATTTTTGGGTGCCAATGGGAGACATCCTATCTTATTGTTATTGTATGTTTTTAACTTTAATTTTCATATGCTGTGTTTTTTTATTTAGTTTTATTTTTCTCCTTCTATTTTTATTTTTCAGATTGTCCCGTCTTGCCGAAATAAATGATTTTTCTGTATTTTCTTCTTAAATACAAATTTGACTAGACTATCTTATAATTACTAATCAAGAAAAATTCCACAAGATGGTGAATTTATGTTCAAACTCAAACTAACATCATACATACAGACAAAATAAGAGGCAGTCTGGACGTTAGGATGTTATCCCAACTAACATTATTACTAATGCGAACGTGAATTTGTTTTGCATGAGTCATAAAATTTTGCCAGACGTTCAGAAAAGGACCCTCTAGAAAATATAACATTAACTCAAACGAAGCTGTAAGCAAAAACCAGTCCTTTTAATATTATAAACCTGAAAGCTTGTGAGGATGTATGATGTAATGTTGTTTGTTACTCTTTCACGCAAAAACTACTGAACCGATTGCGATGAACCATGGTATGTAGATAGCTGGAGATCTGGATTAACACAAACACTACTTTTTATCCCGATATTACATATACATGCGATATTACGATACACCGGGACTTATGCGGGTGAAACCGTGGGATGCAGGTAGTACTTTATAATTATGAAGTCACGTCTTTACCTGCGATACTGTGCGTCATTCACGCGTATTTCAGTATAACAAAAATTGCATTTGTATTCCTCCCCTTCAATGGAACCGGATTTAAAGGGATTACTTTGACATATCGCTTTTTTGCCTCATCGAACCGGCTTATGTGTATGATCTATTTAAAAGAGGGGTTTATCAAGAGATTATGAGGGATTAGGACGGCCCGCTGTGATCACACTCATTAGGTGGAGATTATCTGGTTTGTTGTTTTCAAGTGGTTAATTATGTTAACTAATGGACTGTGTAACGTGATATAATTTATGTTCACGAGTGAACGTGATAAAATAAAATATTTTCAATATGAATATGGTGGTATACACTACATTATGGTATCACAGGCGTCACCGCTATATATCTATTTAAAAAAATTATATCCCTATTGTACGTGCATATTTCTAACATACTATTATTTATTACTTTACTCGTCGGACCTGTTGGTCTTGTGGTTAGTGTAGTAATTGTGAGTTGAGCACGATCATATTTAGTTCATGTAGTTTGGTTAGCATAGAATAGGCTTAAAGATATGTAATACCTATTACTTGATCGCGTTAGTTTCCGTACGGTATAAATTCATAATGATATCATGGAACTCGAAAATTGAAGAGTTAGTACAGGCTCTGCCTACTTTGGGATCAGATGGCCGTACGCGAGGTGTCTCAAGTTTATTATTATTATAATTTTCGTATTCTTTTTTTTTAATAGACATTTTTACAAAAAATCAAACCGACGAAAGAAGAAATAATAACAACTTCACACACCTCATACACGGCCGTCTGATCCTAACCAGATTGCTGATAAACATACTTATATGTTACAGACAAAAATATTATAGATTAATTACACTCAGACACAGAATAAATAATCGACTGGCCTGTTGGTCTAGTGGTTAGTGACCCTGACTGCTACGCCATAGATCGTGGGTTCGATTCCCACCTGAGTCTGGGTGTTCTTTGTGTCCGTTGTTTGTATGTTTGTAAATTCCCCCACGACACAAGAGTCATTCCTAATGCGGGAGTTGTCTTTTTAAAATAAAAAAAGAAGCACGTCAAAGTGCAAAGCGTGTTTAATATCTTAGTACAGGAGTTTAAATGAAGCCAGCCTGAGCCATGCTTCGGCACGTATGGGGCCGGCTTGACAGAAGTGATACCACGGCCTCCTAGAAAACCGGCCGTGAATAAATGCTTCGTTGTGTTTCGACGACTGAATGAGTTTACAGGAGACCAAAACCCGTCTCCGACCGAGTTTAATATTTTCATTTTTTGTTTTTATATCTGAACTAAATTACGTATGATGTGTTTGAAGAGCAAACAAATACCTAATACTTACACATTGTTACCAAATGTACAATACAGTACAAAAACTGTAAGTTTATCCAATTTCCCTGATACCTCTAAAGTACCTGGGACGATGTGATCCAATAATATATTAATAAACTATTTCCATTCTGTATGATACCAAAAAATATGTTTTCTCGAGATATTCCTGAACGCATGTTTATTGAATTTGAGCGATATTGAACGGCCAGCTACCTCGTATATGAGATCACAGGACTAAAATATATTAGGAAGCGCTCAAATAAATTGAGCTCTAAACTTTATGAGATAGAGTTGAAAATTTTTTGGTATATTTTACTGTTGTGAAATACGTGCGATAGTTTGTTTCTTCGCACCAAATTTTGCCAAACTCCTTCGGTTGATCCTGGGGAGTCACTTTTTTGGGATAAATAGAAAACTTGGGGAACCCGGATTAAAGTTTCTTACATTTGTAAAGACGATCGTGGATCGGCAGAGATCAGAATGTTACCCTTTTTGTTTGTTTGTTTCTATATATATCGTGTTAGAGGAAAAATTCGTAACTAGTATACAGAGTGCTACATAATAATGTGTGGTCAAATTTTAGAAGTCTTAGGTGTAGCCGAAAAATTTATTTAGCTTGAAACAAATTTCTTCCCATTCACCTGGATAATTGGCAATCCACACCACTGTGCGTTTCTCCAGATTTTTTTTGCCTCGCACAACCAATCTCTGGAACAAAGTGTCGCCTGCGGTATTACCGGACCGATACGACCTTTAAACCTTCTAGAAAAGAAGCCGCCAACGCACTTGTGACTCTTGAGTCGCAGGTGCCCATGGGCGACGGTAGTCACTTACCATCAGGTGACCCGTCTGCTCGTTTGCACCCTATTTTTTAAAAATAAAAATTTGTTTTTTTTTTCCTCAGTTAATATTGTGAGTATATGCTTTTCCTGGTTAAGGTGCACATTTCTAAACATTTGGCATCCTTGGTGTTAAGTACCTATAGTTTCATTCATGTCAGCCCTCTCTCTTACTTAATATTAGAGATGTCGGGCAATTTTCAAATTCTATTTGTAAGTATACTTTCTGCGTATAATTCGTTGCCTAAAATTGTTAGCACTTTACTTTAATCACGGAGTTTCCTATACGACCCTTGAACCATTACCACACCTTTAGGTATGGGCTCTGTGTGGGCTCTGTGTGTCTTTGTAACTTATTTCTTTTTGTCTTGCAACGTTAGGGATAATAGAAAATAAATCTATTATCTCAATCATTTTATTTCACTTAAAGAACATGGTGATTGGTGTTATAAATATGTATTAAAGAAAAATTTCGAAGATGTTAGGTATGTCGTTATGCCAGACAGGCCCGTGAGTAAAATAAATAAAACATAAACTGAAAGACGACAACACATTGCAGAATTCATGTAAATAATTGCACATTAAAAAACCATTGCACAACACAGCATAGCGCTTTCTAGGCATAAACTAAACATACCTTGTACAATTTCTAGGTTCTAAAACACGGATATACATACATACATACATACTATGTATAATAGAATTATACATAAAAACTGACTTTATACATAGACTGCACGGATGGTGCAATGGTTGTGGGTTCAAATCCCACACGGAACAAAAAAGTGTGTGATCCACATCCACAAATAGTTATCCCGAGTATTTTGTTTTTTGTATCCGTTTTGTTCTTTCCATGTGTTTTTTTTTGTTTAAATGTTTGTGAAGCCCTTCGCGACACAGGAATATTCCTAATGCAGGAGATATCTATAAATAAAAACACCCAAACCAATACAAATGACCGCTTACATCAGGCACTTGACAACTTACTTGCATAAAGACGCAAGGCACTAATAACTTGCTCTGAAAAAATCAACGTTAGATTAAGACCAAACCACAGCGCTTAATTTTAAACTACACGTTTATCACTACCAGATGTTGTTTCCATAACGAAGTGGTTCACGTATAACGTATAAAGGACAAGTTGGACCGACGCCAACCGAACGTAGTTGGTAAGACGACGTCCTCCTATTGAACAATGAAACCTTATTCCTTACCAGCATGACATGTTGTGCATGACTTCCAGGAATATATTCCTTAATCTTAGGTGTATATTTCAGAAATGTTCTACCTTTTTAGGGCACAGCCTCGTTGTCCGTCTGTCTGTCTGCTAAGACTCTTTTTTCCGTAGGTATGAGCAAGATAGGGATTATGTCAAATCAACAAAATTTTAGCGGCAATCTAGTAGATTAATAAAGTATAAATCAAACTAGTAGGTCACAGAGTTCGTGTGCGATAATGTAATTACTGATTCTGAGAAGAGAAATGAATGCTATACATGGATGATGATATAGAACACAATGAGAGAAGACATACACAAGAGGGGCAAGTTATTGTTACAAATACATATTACGTTAGACTATTGTTGATTGAAGATTGTAGGAGTCAGTAAATAAATAACGTTGTATTACTACCTTAACTAAGTAATTGGTACTTGTTTATGTATACATTTACGCCCCTATTTCACTGAAAGGACATACAGGGGTGTATTAATATTATTGGTCTCACCGTCTCACGTGATAGGGGCCTACGTATTACTGTCGTCTACCGTTTTCCGACTCTGTGGTTCAAATTAACCTACGCACCTCGTGATAGTGATCACCTCACGCAAACATGAAAACAAACGTATGCCTACAGGTTACAGCAAAGATAATAGAAAAAAAAACCATTTAAACATGGTTGATGGAAACTTATAACATCCTCTGTATAACACACAGGATGTCATAAATTTAAGATGTGTTTGTGCGTGGGTGTGTCTTTGCGTCGGGGGTAACAACAGTAACATTGTTACTAATTTGATAGATCAGCAATAAAAGATAAAATACAAACTTAAGCTGTGTGTCAATGGATGAAGATCCAAGCAAAAATAACATTGTGTTTCCTCTATGTGTCATTGTTATTTTTTTTTTGTGCTTGTTGTACACGGCTCAGTTAATGGTTAGTGTTGTGATCAATGCCTGTGCAAACAATCACCGAGGACCTTACATACTATTTAGTATGCCATGATAATCATTACCTCCAAAATGTATCAAGCAAAAATATGTTGTACTATCAGGGGAGGAAAACACCCTCGTCCTTTATACTATGACAAACATCAAAACTACTAGACGTTTCATCATAAGAGTTATGGTCAGAAACTCAGGCCTGGTCTGGAGAAATCTGAAACTCTGCCAGATATTGGCCTGTTGTCAGGCTAGCAGATAACCCCCGTTAAAATCGCCTCAGACGTGGTAAACTGGCCGTTCACGTCTGAGGCAATTTCCGATTTCCACAGTCTGTTAGTCAAGTGATAAGATATTTATAGTAACGTGTGTGATGATGAGGAATGTAATTATATGTTTGAAATGCTAAGTGTGTTTTCTGCTGATCCAAACGAACATTTAACCTGAGTCCATAATTATATTAATACTGTTAGCTTTCGCAACTGGTGGACAATAAAACATACATGTCATTTAGACAAAACTAAACTGTCTAGTTTCGAAACCACGTTGAATGAACCAAACTCTCCCATTGTACATACCTTTGTGTTTTACTGTACATGCGGAATGCGGGAACACTTTCTTATTAGTGCCTATTTACACGACCATAGTCTGTGGTGTAACTACGTTTCCGTGTCTACGTTCTAAAGAAAACAGTTCCTCTGTATCTAATTTAAATATTGTAATGGCTTTATGTTCCGAATTTAAAAGCGACTAGTTTCTCTCTGTGAAAAAACAACCATTTTACTCTATCTTGTAATTGTAATTTTTATTTCAAACATACATAATTAAGTTCATATATAATACATAATAAGCGGATATTAACTTTTTCATACAAGAGCATAAACTACAATGATTATATCTAGATGTTACTAAATTATTTTGTAGTTCCTTATTGTGACTTTTCATGTTGTTTACATTTAATTCCGTACTGTATACATCATGAAACTTTATAACTACATACAGTCGTCTTTGCCGCTTTAAGATCTTCAATTACTGAAGCTTAACCTTGCTGCTCACTGTACTCTGTTACCTTATGAGATAAAAGTCTTAGTGCTACGCTTAGGGAAAGCTTGTCTCAAGGTGCGTTTCGATACCAGCTGGCAGCTTCCTTGCAGTCACTATGTAAGTAAGTAAGTAAGCACTGTTTATAGTACACCAATTACAAATATATCAAAACAGATATAACTGTATCTCGGTGCCAATGACACATTTAAAGAGTTACATAATATTCGGTTAGCTATTTTTCATACTTAGGTACCTTGCATAAATGGTGTGGCAGGAAGGAGATATGAATGTGCTAGTATTCAGTATTATGCAGTCTTCATAGTTGTTGCAGAATGTGTACCGTGAATGTACGTACTATAAACATAATATATAATATACATATGTATTGTCGTTTGCCGTTAGTCCATTGTTTTCTAATGGCACAGGTCATTTTATTAAACAATCGGATGCGGTAAGATACTCGTAGGTAAGGCTTTGCACCTATGTTGACTAAATATAGACATTATAGTAACGTTAACTCGTGAACAATGGAGGTTATACTTGGAATGTTCATCGAATCTATAACAAAACTTAAGTATATTATGTTAACTATTATGGCCGTTATTTGTGTAACTTTGTTTAATTTCAAAACTAAACTTTGATTTTAGAAATTATTACTATTACGGTAAATAAAACGTAATTCACATGATATCTAATATATAAAATTCTCGTGTCGCGGTGTTTGTAGTTAAACTCCTTCGAAACGGCTTGACCGATTCTCATGAAATTTTGTGTGCACATTGGGTAGGTCGGAGAATCGGACAACATCTATTTTTCATCTAGTCTACCCCTAATTTTTTATTTTTATTTTTAGATAATTTTCTTTTTTTTTTATGATACAGCATTAAATACATACAACCCTGAATTTTTAACCCTCTACGATCAACCCCTGTTTTTTAATAGCGATATTAGTATTTTTACTTTCATTGACACAATTTTTTGAAAGTATTTAAGTGTACCAAGTGGAAATAGAAAGTGCGATTGTTATAATCGATTGCCCTCAAGTCGACGTCAAACTTTTTTGTATGGAATAGGGGGTTAACGAGCAGACGGGTCACCTGATGATAAGTGATTACCGCCGCCCATGGGCACCTGCAACTCGAGAGTCACAAGTGCCTTACCGGCCTTTAAGGTGGGAGTAGGAGAGGAGGAGAGATGGAGAGATAGGGGAAAGATAGAGAGAGGGAAGGGTTAGGGCCACCGGTAACCTCACTCGCTGGGCGAAGTACAACGAAGCATTGCTTCACTGCCAGTTTTCTGTGAGTCCATGATATCACTCCTTTCGAGCCGGCCCATACGTGCCGAAGCATGGCTCTCCCACTGTTAAACTTTAAATATATCAGTTAAGTTAATGAAGTACTTTGAATTAAGAAAGGGAATGGTTGGTGTTTTGTTATTTTTATAGGCCGTCAATAGACCACAGCGCTCCATTCTTCTTTCAGTCATAGACCCCATCCCCACAATAAATTAGTTATTTTTTATTTGACTACCAAAATATTCATTAGAAATAATTAATATAGCAAAACAACGTGTGCCGGGTCAGCTAGTAATATATAGAAACGCAAATGAAGCTTAAAAACGGCGTAACTAAAAGTAGACCTCTGTACGCGTTGCTCATTAAGTATACCGAGCGGTGCTGACAATTCGTCACTCGAGTCAAACAGTTGTATACAAATACAACTATGTTTTTTGTTGTAAATAGTTCTACTAATATGCCCGCCCTCCCGTATTGGTAAATTGCGTGGAAGCGATACAGATATGAAAATTCTGGAAGCACTCGCCTTGAATGAGTAAAAGTTTTGAAAACTTTTAATTGTCGCCTCTGTAAAGTGTTACGGAACGTAAACGCTACATTGAACTTAATTTACATTAGTTTAAATTAGTTTTAAAATTACATTATTATTATGCTTTTAGTAAATAAAAGTGAAAAGTTTGACGTAGACACCACACCCACCACCCCTAAACCAATCTAGAATCAATAGCAATTCAGAAAGTTGTACCAAACTCCAAAAGAATCCCTAAATTGCTAAAATATCCACCCTATTCATTACATTTCTTTTTATATCAATAATGTGTGACAAATAAGTTGACGTTTACAGTTATGTTCAATGGCCTGTTACGTCACACATTGTCACATAACATTTATACGATGCCATATCATGGCAGTTGGTCCAGTTTAGTGTGCCAGTTTAAAACCTATACCTTTAACCCAATTTTATATACCTAAGAAGTTTGCCTCTATTTATCAGAAGTTTAGGAAAGGTTTCGAACTTCTGTTCCTTGAGAGCGCTACAAGGAGATATTCTGACCTATCACCTTAATAAGTCAGATAATGAATACCTCTGACTAATTTCAAAAAAGTAATAATTAATAAAGCTACTGATGTCTTAATGAATAAATACTTATGTTATATTACTTAATTATGCAATAGGGCAAAAAGAACATAGTATGTAAAAAATATGGATTTATATAATAAATAAACAAGAACCTCAAGGTGACTTCTAATAGGTACTTGTTTATAAAATATTATTAAAAAAATTACTGATTGCTGTCTAGATAATTCTATCCATTGGTAACTCACGATTATATAATAGAAACATGTTTTTCTACGTTCATTTGCGGTGAATATGAGTAATGAATTGTTTTATATAATATCTGGAAAAGAAACAACGATGGTTAAATTATATAAAAATATTTTATTTTTTATTTTTATTATTGAGTACTTAATGGAATAGGCATTTGTCTTCCATCTCACCTAATGGAAGGTGACGATGAAGACGAAGATGGTACACCCCTATCCAAAAGAAACATACTCTACTCTTAAACATTCCAGGATTATTATTGTCTGAAAAAACAGGTGCAGGATGTTCATTCCAGAATTTTGCAACTCGAACCAAAAAGGAGTAAAAAGCATTTAGAGCAAGATAGACGAATCAAAAATGCCTTAACAAGCTTCTGATTCATAAAATATTTCTAGTGTGTGACATAACATTTTTCTTCAAATGGATTACTTCACCTGTCCTCCTTAAACCTAGAAGGGAATTCAGACATGGTCGTAAAAGACTAATTAAAATCCACTTTTAAAGTCCCGATGAGCTGGTAAGTTGGGCCAATAACAACGGCCCGTTTGGCAACAACACTATAAGTGAAGACTAGAACAACTATATACTCTCGATGATAACAGAACGCTCCAAGATTTGTTATTCCTGGAAGAAAATCAGACTAGATGAGCTGCTAAGTTGCGCCAACAGTTATGGCCCGTTTGGCTACAACACTATAATTAAAGACTAGAACAACTACTTATATACTCTCGATCATATCAGAATACTTCAAAATTTGCTATTCCTGGAAGAAAATCATTGTCTTTCAAACTTTATACATGTTCTACAGTAAACATATTGTACACAATCAGATACTTGAATACATGAAGTCAAACAAAATGCAATCAGTATTACTAATTTAGAAATATGTACTTTAAGCTTCATACCAATTTGGTTCACTTTACGCTAGAATTATACATTATACTTATACTTCAATAGATTTTAGGAAGTTAATTGTGCCGTCAAGGGCCATTAATCCACCTGCATAGCATGAAGGTTAACTGTAATAGAATGCTTTGATAATGCCACTGCTGTTTATATATTCAATACGTGGCCGGTAAAACATGATTTGTTAAAGCCCACATGCGTTCATTATGCTTCTTGTATTAAAGTTATTTTTCTGTCTCTTGACAACAGAGAACTTTTTTTGGTATAAGTATGGGTACGTTTAGATGGATGTACATAAAAAGGCAAGTGAAACCGAGGTCAAAATCTAGTTGGTTTATACAGTTGAATGCGATATATATTCTTGCTTCAGTGTACACAGTCACGCGTAAAGTGTGTGTATTACTCCGTTGTCTCGACAAACTGTGACACCAGATTATATTGTTTTTTTTTTCGTAAAGGAAAGATTTACACCACCTTGATCATCTTGTGGTGAAATGTAATTGTCGCGGTCGGTTAAGGGCCAATTTTTACTAAATGGCGCTCATTGGAATAGAGTGCGCATTAGAATATTTATTTATACGATATATATAAATAAAGAGATATTTATTACAATTCTTAATAAATCTGGTGAAATACATTGCCTACTTGATGAAAGAAGAAATGTGATTATTGACAGTAGTACCGCAAATGGCTATGCAGCTACAAATTGTTTAAACATGTATAATACTCCGCAACATTAAGGTTAAGTTGAATGTTCACACCTAGCTTCACTCCAACTCAACCAATTTAAGTGGGCAAAACTCAAATGAACAAGCTTATTCCAGCGAGATTTCATAGAACAAAATGAACCGCGTACCTCAACTAGAATTTGAGATACAGGGAAAAAAGCTAAGAAAACATAAGAAATGCACAGAAGGAAATCGCGTTAGAGTAAAACTTGAGACGGGTGAAAGTTATGTGATTTCCAATGTTTGATAACAAATCTGTGCACCAATGCCTTTCATTTAAAAAAAAGCAAATTAGTTATGGCCGGAACGACTCGCAATAGATATCAAAACTTTTATTTACTTATTTAATACTTCTTGCCCTTTTTATTTTTTTAATATATAATTAAGTCCATTTCTATAAAAATCGAATCTAAACATTGATATTTTTTGTCGCACTAAAAATTCCAAATTCAAATTATCATTATAATAAAATTTGAAATGGAATAGGCGTCGGTCTTCCAGCTCACCTGATAGAAAGTGACAGTTGAACGTTAAAGGATTAAAATTGACTGGGAAAATAGACGGCTCATTCCACATTTTGGCGTCTCAAACCAAAAAGGACCTGTCATAGCGTTTAGTTCGACTTTCTGGTGTTTTGACAATGAAAGGATAAAATTTTCGTCTAGCCTAGTAGTCCGATTTGGATCGCGACAATGTGCAATACACCCTCAAATGTTCATCGATTCCTGTCCTCAGAATTTATTTATGCATAAATGAACTTCGATTAAAGTTTTAATGACAAAAGTACATCTACAGTAAAGGCCAATAATTTTTTACATAAAATAATTTGATTTCAAAGGTAAAGAGGATATATTAATTAGTAAAAAGATGAAGAAGATCTT
Source organism: Callimorpha dominula (assembly GCA_949752705.1). Classification (NCBI taxonomy): domain Eukaryota; kingdom Metazoa; phylum Arthropoda; class Insecta; order Lepidoptera; family Erebidae; genus Callimorpha; species Callimorpha dominula. Next base: position 26,453,153 of record OX456992.1, read on the forward strand.
AAGTATGGGCGGTTAAGTATTCGCTCGTTAAGACTTATGTAGTCAGACAGCACTTGTCCCGACTCCCACTACTACAAAATACTAGATATGAACACTTTCAAAATTTTAACTATTTTAAGGTCTAACTTTAATCCTAGTTCTTTTGGAAATTCATGTTTTGAAGCAAAAGGAGGAGAATCAGGAGGAGAAGGATAATCTACCGTGCAAATGACCAATAATGAATAGTAAAATTCCGAAGTTTTCTAGAATCAGCATGCGAATAAAAGTGTTAGCAATTTCGAGATTTTCCCTACAAATTTAGGAGTAAATAAGTAATCTTGGTTTTATTTTAAGATAAAATGTTTGTTATTTATAAGAAAGTAGTAAGTGTTTAGGTGTTTTCAAGTGGTCTATAAAAATTCTGATGTTGTTTGATGGCGATAGCGAGTTATGCAATTTAATTTTATTCTTTGCCATAAAAAAGTAATTCGTTTCAGTCTATATAATTATATGAATCTTATTTGTAATGGATTGTATAAAGGAAAAGTCATGTCTATATTTTCTTTAGAAACGTATATATTTAGGGCAGCTTCCATCTCATGCCTGCTGTCAATTATCATGTTGACTTTACAGCATTGTGCTGTTGCTTAATAAGTATACGTTTATGGCTAATTAAAGATGATGAAAAAAGTATCGTATGTAAGGGGATTCATGGAAAGCACTGCTACCACTAAATAGGTAACAGCTAATTATATAGTACCTAAATAAAGTCAAAACAAAGATTATTACACCGTTAAGTTTCACTCATGTAATTTATTATTAACTAGCTGCGCTCCACGGTGGGTGAACCACGTAAATCCCGACACCGTGGGAATATCGGGATAAAAAGCCTATGTTTCAATCCAGGTCCCCAGCTATCTACATACCAAGTTTCATCGCAATATATTTTGTAGTTTTTGCGTTAAAGAGTAACAAACATCCATACATCCTCACAAACTTTTACTGTTTATAATATTATAATAGGGTATTAGTAGGATAATACCATTCAATTTCTCGTATTATAAATCATCAGTAATAATATGTCGAACTATGTAATTTGTTTGTATTACTATGTTAAATTTAAAAAAATTGTCTGTGTGTTACTTTTTATTGTGTGGAAACCCACACGGGTCCCCATCCCCTCTCTTGAGCCAACGGTGACATCACGTCATATGTGGGAATCGAACTGACGATTACCGTCACAAGTGGATCTATTACATATGAAGTCGGGTATAAACTAAGATGTCTGTGTGTTACTTACACACACGAACATCTTTAATTGATTGATGATATAACTCATCAGTTGCTTAGATCAGACTATTGGAAACATGGGTATATTTTTTCCCAGTATTTTAGTGAATCGAACCACAAGGATAAGGACTTTGTTACCACTTATTCAGTTATTAGTACACTGGGTTGCACTGCTAGGTATATTTTCCCAGTACTTCAATTGAGTGTTTAACTGTAATTATACCTCACTTAATTACATTGCTTATTCGAGATGACTAAGCTTGGAGAAATTATTTCTCCAGAAATTCTACATCACTATAACGAAACAAGCAGAAGGTCGAGATAATGGCGCATAACTTTCTAAATGGGATCAAGTTTCCTTCATGTACCAGCTCTTTAATAGATGGTCAAAACCTTTCAGAAGCTTAAGTCTTCTACTTTCCCGAGTGTATATATGTAGTTACACCTTCTGCGGTAAACATTATACTCGTAGTACCGACAAGTGACTTTTGTCTGTTCCAGTCCGAAGTACTTGTGTCCACGGCGAGGAAGATAGTAGGCGTATATCCAAGAATAAAGCTAAAACACGTAAAAGTAAATCAATACAAACAAATCAAGCCGAAGAATTTGTATGATCTATAACTTCAAGTCGGATTTGAATAAATATATTATTATTTGATATCCCAATTCGTGAGGTAGCTTAAGGGTTATTTAATATTATGACAAGACCTAACGAGCAGTGATCATGAACATGGATAAAACTGTGGAGAACGGGTAGTAAAAAAATAACTAATCCGTTAAATTGATCTCGTCCAGATTTTTTCTTACACTATTAATTATTACATTGTAGACTATGCAATTACCAAGTAATATAAAGAATCAACGCTCCAAATACAGTGAACACATGAATGCGTTTAGAAGAAGCCACGCTTCACATTGCATTGCAATGCGGTGAAACTTCACGCTAGGTAGCCACGCGGATGAGAAATAAAAAGACAAATTCTCCTTGGTTTTCCTGCACGAAGAAAATTTCTGTTAATGGCACCCTGGAGCCAATAGTTTGAATTCATACGTGCTTATTAAAATTAATCATTCTTCATAAATGCCTGTTGGAAAATATCTGATAACTGCATCTTTTTTTGGTTTTTGGGCCGTTCTTGAGCACTTATTTATTTTGCTAAGCCGTAACCGGTCTGCAAGGTAGCAAATCGCTAAAACCTTATACTCTAAGGATGTCTATCGAAGTAGTGTGACAGATAACGTATGATCGCAAATATGTTATGATTTTAAGAACGGAAGTCTTTATATCAAATGATTTCTGGTGTGTCGCAAATGTGTCCAGAAATATTTCATTAGGCAGCTTTCTTTTTTCTTCTTTGATTTTGCTATTGCCAACCCTGTGAGCTAGCAAACACGAGTGACACCTTGACCGTTGTGGACACCAATAACCTCATAAATTCAGGTGTGACAGCAAAACAATTTAATCAAATTAAAAAAAATGCACGCCGCAAAATATTTCACCCATTCACGTAACTAACGTCAGAAATTAATTAAAAATGTAGCTGAATGTTGTTATTAAAAATTCTAACCATGCACAATTTCATTTGGATCAGTTTTTATCAGAAATTGTACCTACCACAAAATACTACGCAAAAGGGCAGGCTGATTCTCGATGAAATATGAATGAAAACATTTTATGATCACACGGTATAAAAGTTGTAAGAAAATATTAATTTTACGTGTAATGTACCTTATACGGGTTTTAAGTACGTTTTATATTACACAATATTATAACTATGACACATCATTGATATATAAAACCCATAAATGTGAAACACACTACTCTAATCTTCATATTACAAAACGCAAGTAAAAAAAAAGGAACTCAATTGTTATGTTTAAATGAATTTAAATTGAATGTGACGTTAATTTTTCGATAAGAAGGCATTGCACATGTATTTGATGAAAATTGTTTGAGACTGTAACTGATTTATTTTACTTAAATATTAATCGAGACAATAACATATTTTACATTTGGTATTTGTTAAACTTTTGGACAAGACAAGTTCTCCACTAAAAAGACTGGCGATTAACTTGCAGTATATATTAAAGGTACATACATACACTATTATTGTTATACCCACATGTATTTTACACACATACATAGGTACGTATACTTACGCCTATATCCCCGAAAGGATAGGCAGATGTGTATTTAACCAGCCAACTTTAATTTAGCCACACATACGGGGCAAGCGTATTGCCATCCACCGGTCACTTTGGGAATAAAATATGGGAAGATTGGGAGTATATTGAAAGGGAATGATAGTTAAGAAGGCAATGGAAAGCAGAGATATTGCTTAAACGTTTTTATTGGGGAGTGTAAGTAATAGCCAAGGTCAAGGTCACATACCTGCAACTCGAACTGGCTGTATTCGAAAAGTCCGAGCACTGTAACATCATGTATTATATATATTTCACCTATTATAACATGTATACCGATCTCTGTAGTTTTATTCTTAGAAGGCTCCCGTGAATTGACTATGTCTAAACTGTTAAAATAGTGTTTACAGATGTTCGTATCTTTATTTTTATTCAAATTGCTTTTTTTTATGATATAAGGGGCAAACGAGGAGACGGGTTACCTGGTGGTACCTGCAACTCAAGAGTCACAAGTGCGTTACCGGCCTTTAATGTGGGAGTAGGGGAAGGGGGGAAGAGGGGGAGAGGATTTTTGGCTTTTTAGATTGCTTCACTGCCGGTTTTCTGTGAGGCCGTGGCTCCGGTCGAGTCGGTCCATACGTGCCGAAGCATGGCTCTTCCACGAACTTACTTACTACATCATTGTTATTAATTCTAAATATCAATTCTAGTATTAATCATTTGTCAATATTACCGCATAAAGTGGCTTGTTGATCTTAAGGTTTAGATAAGTATTAATATTAATATTAAAATAATTTACTTTGATCTCATTTTCTGAAGTTTAACTATCATGAAGCGGAAAAATTCAGGCTTGTAAGAACCTTTCCTTAGTTTAGCCTTTACCACAGAACACAAATTAGTAAGTATCTTTACTTTCTTCTTCATAGCAGAGACAACCCTGCTAAATAGTTCTGACTAGCTTTTGCTAAAGGATACATTTTATAAAGCAGTTCAGGCATTTAGTAGTAAAGGCGTGAAAGCGTAATAAACACGCAAACAAACTCACCTTCAAACTATAACTCTCGCATTGAAAAGTTTTGCGACAAATAGTCGCAGAAATATTCAATGCAATTATAGAAAGAATGTTTATTATTGCAACAAAATTTTAATAACTTAATGAACTACGAGTACAAAGTAAACCCTACACACCCCCACAATACTGGAAAACTTTTTTATTATCAATAGATTTCTAAGAATATTTTATATTAAAAATAGATACTCTTTCTGACTTCAGGTTCTCCTACATAAGTTTACTACCAATTACTTTGTATTCTCGCCCATAAACAACAATGATGCCGTTAATAAATATTGCTAAAAACATTTTTTTGTTAGAAAACCGTTTAAATAATTTATATGTATATGCGACACTGTCTTGGGACAGTGTCGCATCGCATATACATATAAATTATCTTGTCACTTGTCTTTGTTTAGATTTGACGGGCCCAGGAAATCGAATCTAAACAAGACCAAACAATCGATTTTAACGCGCATTTACGCACGAAAGTAAATGGACGTTGAGCTAAGTTAATAAGGCAATATATTTATAACTAAAAATAAACGTATTTAATTACTAGTATGTAGGAAATATGTGTTGTAGGTCATGACTTATTTTCTCAGTTGATGAATATACTTACCAGTACATAATATATATTCATCAGATAGAAATGATGTGTATTTGTTGTTGTCGTTCTTCTATCCTTTCCCACAGCAACGAAGCAATGTATTATGTACCCACGAAACAGGTGTGTTTTGATATTTTAACTTAAAAGTAACATTCGCTAATTAGTATTCATCTCCAATAGTGCGCGCCAAACTGCACACTGCGTCAGTTAGCAAGAAAACAAAAAACAATGAACAAACCGTGTGCTGCAGCAAAAGTTTCAATCCTTAAAGAGTTGTAACCCTCTGGAAATTGACTGTAAATAAATCAAACTATTAAAATAACTAATTTAAAAAATCAAAAACCCAACTGCAAAACAGACAATTTAAAAGTAATGCACTAAAAAGATCGAAACAAAATTGAGATTAGAACACAAAATTAAAATAAACTGTAAACAAAGTAAACCCTATCGGTTTAACAAACTATATTATGAGCTGAAAGCTAAGTTAAATACCCGCATTAAGTTTAGTAACAGGCAGAACCCAACTGCAAATTATAAACTGAAAGAAAATTAATGGGTTCCGCATAAAAATTTGTTAACTAATTTGTGTTTATATAAAAATTGATTTCTATTAATTTTAAGTGTATTCAGTAAACAATAAAAAATTATAAATAATATTTTCCTACACTCACGATTCTATGATAATTCTTGTCTATGAATAAGGTAACCTATAACCAAATGTGTAATAGTGTCCTAAATATGTGACACCCCCGTTTCTCCCCATTTTTCCAGACTAATTAATAGATCTAAACATATATAAACATCGCACCTACTCTATCGTTCACTAGACAGTAATTTATACACGCGCAACTCTTGTGTTGGAAAGTATTTACTCGTATAAATTGCCGGTATTAAATATTTTTACCGCCTATTTTCTTAGAAAACATTAATACTTGTGTGAACAGGTTTCAAATAGGGTTTATTTTATGCTTGGCATTGGAGAACGATTTTAAATTTATGCTAGGAGAGTTATAAAAAATGAAACAAAATTATTACCACAATTTTCCACACCGGTTGTACATAAAAGAAATTCTACGAGGAAAGCCCCTCATAACACCCATACTATAGGCTCATAGTGGAATCGTATTCTTTTTTTGTATTTTCATTTTAAAACCCCACTCAAAAGGTTTGTTTTTAGGTTGTTCTAGGGACAAACGCATGACAGATACCAAGTTTGAAAACGTCTTTAGGCTATCCACTTATGACCACAACTTGGTATATTTTGCAACCGCCGAAAAATCAGAGGAGCTTTACAACGACTTCGACTGCACGGATGGCGCAATACTTTACGTGGTCATCTCGCCACTACCCCGCGCCGAGTGTTGTGGGTTCGATTCCCACACGGGACAAAAAATTGTGTGATCCACAAATAGTTGTCCCGAGTCTGGGTGTTCTTTGAATGTTTGTGAATATTCCTAATGCGGGAGTTGTCTTTTTAAAGCTAAATATATATATATATATATATATATATATATATTATCATATGTTAATTTTTTTATTTTGACTTTTTATATGGTTGTCCGGTTTCAATAAAAAAAAATATTAGATAGTTTCAAAGTAACTTCGAAGCTGGTTTCATTGGAATTTGAAAAAAAAACATCAAAACGAAAGGTTTCAGAAACTGATGATTAATAATAAAATTGACCAATTTTAATTAAAGAAACCGATGTCGGTTGCGTCTAAAGTTTGAAGTTATTGTATTTATTAACAGGTTATAAGTTCAGGGCCGACCAGCCGCAACAACCTGTTTCAGTCGCTTGAGTCATCGTCGTCCACAAAACAGCTCTGGTTTGTATTTCACTCTATTTATGACTAACAGTGTGGCGTTTTAATGTTAATATTTAAAAAGCTCAGGGTGACAAATACTGTTATATGGATGACCATTATTTACAACTTTGAAATTGTGGAAACGGCCTATTAAACATTTTGACAATTATAATCCCATTAACCCATTAACGTACGCGGTTCTTTGGGAATTCAAGATGGGAAAATTGTTAGTATATGTATATACAGGGGGAAGGATAGGTAAGAGGGGAAGGTAATGGAAGGAGAGACATATTGCTTAAACAGATGGATTGGGATATATTATTTTATTTATTTATTTAAGTTAAGAAAACCAACGGGTACAAAAATAACAGATGGCAGTTTCATATACAATATTAAGCCAATTACAGGTTTTCACAAATTGCAGCATTAAAAAATAACAGAGGTGTTTCTTTGGTTACTACGACCTTAGTAGATATAAATAAAAGAGACACACAGAAATCACATCCATTCTATCTATTAAATCAATACAAGTTACACACAGTACATAAACAGAAGTACACACTATTACTTACATAATAAATATAACAAAATAATAATATATATTCAAATGCTTACATTATATTCATACACTATGAATACCGAAACACAGAGTCGAGTAACTAGCGTCCAACTCATTCTGTCATCTCATTGTGAAGGAGATCACGAACTTTCTTTTTAAATATAAGACGGTTTGTGGCCATCCTGATTTCAAGAGGGAGTGCATTCCAGAGGAGAACTGATTGAACGTAGAAAGACGAGTTTACGAAGTCGGAGTTGTGGGAGGGACATAAGAGAAGCAGATTATTTTCTGAACGAAGATTTCTGTTATGATTAGAGGAAAAGAAGCGGAAATAGGGAGCTAGATAGGAAGGCGAAGATGGAGAGTTGAGAAAAGAAAAAAGAGAAGTCAGTGCTCGCAGATTACGGCGCTGGCGAATAGGTAGCCATTTTAATTGGGAACGTAAAGCAGACACATGGTCATACTTGCGAAGATTGAAAATGAATCGAATGCAGTTATTGAGAAGACGATCTAATTTGTTGAGACTATTCATTAGCAAAGCGTTGCCAAAAGTGTTGTTTTATCATTTCCACTCGCTGGAAGCGCTCTAGATGTATGATGATCTCGTTCGGTGTGACCTGTGGGTGCGGAACAGACGTGAGTGGTCGTCCAATCAGAAAGTGGGCAGGTGTCAAAGCGGAAAAATCTAATGGATCAGAGGAAGCAACGGTGAGAGGACGGGAATTAAGAATGGCCTCAATTTGGACCAAACAGGTCGCCATTTCCTCATATGTGAGGTGAGTAGAGCCTAAGACTCTTTTGAGGTGGCCTTTAGCAGACTTGACGGCTGCTTCGGCGATGCTATTGAAGTGAGGAGAATATGAAATTCTATGCCCTCTTGGGCTATGTCCGAAGCAACGTCTGGACCTGAAAGGAAGCTACGCAACTCGTTACAAGCTCCAACGAAGTTGGTCCCATTGTCCGACCAGATGCTGCAGGGTTTGCCGCGACGCGACACAAACCGTCTTAGAGCAGCCATGTACGCTTCTTTAGTCAATGCTGTGACAAGCTCGAGGTGAACGGGTTTTACTGCAAGGCACACAAAAATGCATAAATATGACTTAAGCAATCTACAGCCTCGCCCTTTCCGGTCAGGGATCAAAATTGGCCCTGCATAGTCCACACTACAATTAAGAAAGGGATATTGAAGGTCAGTGCGAGACGGGGGTAATTGACCCATGATAGGTTGTACATTTTGTGCCCTATATCTAAAGCATTTTATGCAATTTCTAACAATTGCTTTAGATAAATTTCTACCTCCTAGAGGCCAGTATCGCTGACGTATATTCGTCAATAAAAGCTGTGGTCCAGCATGTAAAAGCTTTAAATGTTCCCATTCAAATAATAATTTAGTAAAGGGATGCTTACAACAAATTAGAATTGGATGCCTTATATTAAAGTCATAAGGAGAATTGTCGAGCCTACCGCCAACCCGTAGAATGCTATTAGAGTCTATAAATGGAGATAAAGAAATGAGACGATTGTTACGCTGTAGGGACTTCCCTGTACGCAAAGTAGTGTATTCTTCAGGAAACATTTGAAGTTGAGAATTATAAATAAGACAATTTAATGATATTTGCAGTTCTTGTGTTGAAAGGCAACTTGTATTTCTATGTCGTGAATATTTAAAATTGTGAATAGCTCTAAATACATAAGCAATTACTCTTTGTAAATAGTTTAATTTAGAATATTTAAGGATTAAATCACTAATTATAGAACCAGCTGGCATTTGATTAGTACTAAGCTGATTATCAACGCTACTAACTACATGACAAACTACTTCTGGCGGATATTGTTTAGCGTAACTGTTGGGCTTTTGTGGCCAATCATTTTCAGATTTTAATAAAAATGTGGGACCAGACCACCACAGGGAACTGTTGCTGATAGCATCAGCCCTCAGCCCTCGGGAAACAAGATCTGCCGGGTTGTCCTTCGACGGAACGTAGCCCCAGGTACAATCAACAGTACCTTATTGGATTTCGATGACTCCGTTTCGTACAAATGGTTTTAAATGATTAGGTGATGTACATAGCCACGCCAGTACAATTGTGGAATCGGACCAAAGATAAATTTTATCGATTTGCATCGTAAGAGAGTCACGAACCTTTGTACACAGTCTTGTGGCTACTAAAGCACCGTATAGTTCGAGTCTTGGTATTGTAGTAGGATTAATAGGAGCTACACGATTTTTAGACACTAACAATTGTACGCGAATGGAACCTGAATTATTAATAGTTCTAATGTAAAGACATGCTCCATATGCTTTGTCTGAAGCATCGGCAAAGACGTGAATTTCATTTCTTATAGAGTTACTGCACGATACAAATCTAGGTATTTTTAGTTGATTAAGACATGACAACGTACATGCAAATGAAGACCAAAGATCGTTTATGTCTGTGGAAACTATGTCATCCTAGTCATATTTTTCGATCCAAAGCCGTTGCATAATAATCTTGGCTTCGACCACGCACGGGCCTATTAGACCCAGTGGGTCGAAAATCTGACTTATAACAGACAGTACGTGACGTTTTGTATTTTTTTCGGTATTTTGATCGGTATTAATTGAAAAAGAAAGTGAGTCTGAATCACATAACCAGTGCAAACCTAACATTTTAGGAGAAGCATTAATGTTACTATTGTTATCTAAGACATTACTAAAAAAAGGAATTCTGCATTGTAATTAATTTGTTGTAAAATACTAGGTTCGTTTGATTGAAATTTTCGTAAATTAAAGTTTGCCGATGATAAAGTGCTTATGACGCCCTTATATAACTCAACTGCGCCGGAGATCAAGTCACTCCCACTGAGATAAGCGTCAACATGGAAATCGTGCTGGATGGCATTCTTAACTCGCTCATTATCAGCTGATGTGGCTAGACTAGTTAGACATTTAGTCGCTAAGTATGGCGCTGAAGCAGTACCATTCGTCACCGTATTTAAGGTATAGACTTTAAGCGGATCCTTCGCATCATACCGAAAAACTATACGCTGAAGTGATCTCTGAGAGGGATTTATGTCTATAGCCCTATACATCTTCTCGATGTCGCCCGATATAACATATCTATGCTGACGGAAGCGCAACAATATAGAGAAAAGATCATCTTGGACTACGGGGCCGACCATTTGGATATCGTTGAATGAAAGACCGGAGGTAGTGGCTGCAGAGGCATCAAACACCGTACGTAATTTAGTTGTTGTACTAAACTCACGTATAACTCCGTGGTGAGGTAGAAAATAACTAATTTCTTTATCACGAGTTGCGGAAAGTTCCGAACCGTAGTCTCATATGTCATATGTCCTAACTATTCGTATTCACGCATGAAGTCTAAATACCGTTCTTTGAATACGGAGTCGCGTTGAAAACGTCGCTCGAGAGACAAAAAACGTTTTATAGCGATTTGCAAAGAATCACCTAAAAGGTTTGGGTCTTTTTTAAGAGGGATTGTGACTACAAAGCTCCCTTCAGTGTTGCGATATGTATTAACTGAGAAATTATGTTCGTTTTCCTCTGCAGTTAATAAATGTTTAACTGGCACTGAGTCTAGTTCCCAGAAACGATTAATATTGACTTCGTCTTTCACAGAATTACAAAAATGAGACGAAGCTTGTGACGTAGGACAACAGCTGTTTGAATATGATATGTGCCCAGAAATTATCCATCCTAACTTCGTTTCATGAAGCTTAGGTTGATTTTTGCCTAAATTAATAGAATTGGACCCTAAGACGTCCCAAAATATTTCTGCCCCGACCAGAATGTCTATTTCTGATGGTATATTAAATGAAGGATCAGCTAGACGTACTCCTGAGGGAAGAGGGACTTTATTGACGTTAATGAAACACTTTTGGTAGCACTTTTGTTATCTCAGGTAAAATAAGACAACCTAAGTCGACCGAATAAGTACCGCAATAAGACTCAAGCGTGAGATTACAAGACTGTGTACTATAAGAGGTTTGGTTGTTAATACCTGTGACTGTTGAGCCAGTGCCGTGTCGTGACAAACCCAGCTTGCTACATAAAGCTTGTGAAATAATAGTCGTGCGGAGTGCTTAGTGCCATTGACACCACGCACTCTCACCAAGGCTGTGGAAAGGAAGACAAAAGAAGATGAATCATCGTGCTCAAAATTAGTTGAAAAGGCAACATTATCTTTGTTTGGCATTGTATTAGGAGAGCTACGTTCTGGTTCTACATGTAAAAGGGTGTTATGCCGTGTTTTGCAATATTTTCAGTGTGACAATCTGCACATTTTATTTGTATGGCCTGAACGCAGGCAATTCATGCAAACCTTGAACTGTTTTGCCTTTTCAATGCGTGTTTCTACTGGTAAGCTCCTGAATGTTTCACAGCTGTAAAGCAAATGATTTTCAGCACATAATAGACATTTATTTATAGATTTAATTGTATTATCATTAGATGCTATAACGAAACTTTTAGATTTGTTTACATTACTATTTTTTTCTGTTAATTTAGATTTAAGATTGATTTTACTATTCTCTTCTAATTTTTCTAATAAGTTAATCTGATTCTCTATAAATTTAATAAATTGATCTAAAGTTGGAGGCTTTAATAATGTATTACGATGCTCTTCCCAGTAACGGCTTGTGCTGTTATCTAGTTTTTGAGACATCATAAATATAATGAGCGTGTCCCAATGTTCCGTCGGTTGTTTTAATGTTTTTAACACTCGAATGTTCTTATTAGTAACATCTATCAAGTAACGCAAGCTTTTACTGGACTCTTTTGAACACGGCTGAACACTGAACAATGCTTGTACATGATTATGTATAAGCAGGTGACTATTATCATATCGCTGACACAGCAAATCCCAAGCATTTATATAGTTGTCGCTCGTAAAATCTAGATTTTTTATAACTAAAGCTGCACTACCGCGTAAACATGAACGTAAATAATGAAATTTCATTATGTCGTCATTGCAACTATTGTTATGAATTAGAGAAATGTATGTGTCCTTGAACTCGAGCCAACCCTGAACGCTGCCATCAAAATGTGGTAAGTCAATTTTAGGTAGACGGACATTTTTGTGTACCTGACCCTTCAAAGCTAGGATTGGCAGAAAGTAAGCTCCGAGCCAGGGCTTCAGAGGCGTGGTACTGTGCTTCGAAGTCGCACCGGCCTTTAAATTCCTCCTCGGGCGTGTCCAACAGCACCTCAATCTCCGTCTAGAACGCGTCGAAGTCACTATATAAGATTTGGAGTCGTTCATAACGTCCTTCCAGTTCAAGACGCTGCAAATCGGACATGCTAGAAGCACTACTAAGAGGATAAATATAGTTTTCAAAAATGGTTAACTTGGCTTTAAGTTCACCGCGTCGTTTATTTAATGTTTCAATAGTCTCACTCATTGTGAAGAAAATAAAGCGGACAGCTGTTTAAAGTGTTTACAAATGCATGAGAACTGGTTTCTATGAAAGGAATGCGGCCCTTGACCTTGAAACGGCTCGGTTAGATACGACGCATTAACTACTGTTAGAATAAAAGGATGCACAGCTGTTAAGCAAATGAAAATAAATAACTATTATGAATACGCTTTTACGAGAATTAAAAATATAAGAATGCAGAAATGAAACTAGCAATTTGAATACTAGCAATGTGTAGGTAGGTACCTATCACTAAAAAATAATTTAATCTCAGCGCTTAAGCCTACACAAATACAAATAAGCGCAAAAATATGTGATGGCAAGCAAGACCGAGCGTTAAATTAAATATTTAACCCAAATTGAGGCGAGAAGTGGTATAAAATATAAAAAAGACTGACGATTCAAAAATCCTGAATTTGAAGCAGAAAAAGGGAAATCTGATTGGAACGAACTTACTCAATTTCCAAATCCGTCCCACTAAGTCAGATGTCCTCAGCTCTGTAGTATAGCAGGAACGTGGCGTAGCAGGCGATCCAACGTCCGTGCCGGGTTCAAAGTCCGCCAACGCCGACTTGTAGGTAACTCGCTGGTTTTATTTCGAATCGGTTTTATTAAAAACTTAAGGACCAATGTTTGTTTGGTTACTACGACCTTAGTAGATATAAATAAAAGATGGTGGACTGTATAAATTGTATTGATATGATTGAACGTTACAAATTAAAAATGATCGAGCGAGTGTTGCGGGCGAATGTGTAGCGCGGAGTGTCCTATCGCACCTCTCCTCGCGCCGTTGTCCTTCCCCCGTTCCTATTCCGATCCGTTCCCCCGTTGCTGGTGCGCCGACAAGAGGTTTTGGAACACTAATAACTAACACGAAACAATACCTATACAAACGCGATAAGCAATACAGAAGATAGGAAAATAATAATACATCACTACTCTTGGGGCTCGTAGCTAAGTGGTTAGCATATTAGAAAGTTAAGTAATACTAGCCAGGTCAGTCTAGGATAGGTTCTTAGCACATTGAGACCCCTCCGTGCCTCGGAGAGTACGCTAAACCGTCGTCCCGGGTGCCATACAAACATCTGTGGCATTCGTTACGGGTAGTTGGAGCCCTAAAAAGTCCGACGACCTGGTCTAACTACAGAACTTCGATTGCAGTCACTTTACGTAAAATATCAAAGTTCGTCTGTATCGTAGTTAGATTGAAAGCCGACCCTAACTTAGTTGGGAAAAAGAAGTAGATGGGAAGGAATAGATGATGACTACATGTTTGAAAAAAAAACGAGATTCATTAGTCTCCTGACACTGTTGCCATTCACTGTGTATGGATCGAACAAAAGTTCTTTGCACAATTCATTGAAGGCTTTACTTGCTCGCACCATAAATGTATTCATTCTATAATTCGAATGCGCTAAACGTACAAAAATAGGTGGATCAGGCAATTCAGAGCTATGTAATACCTATTGCGTACATTATTAAGTAGGTATATCATGGAACGCGAAAGTTTAAAAGTAATAAGTGGATTGAACCTGATGCTTCTTGTAACATTAAATTCAATTTTGTGTAGGATCCACTGCATTAGATAAAATCTTAAAAAAGAATGTGCAATCTGCAAGTCGACGGCGATAACTTAAAGGTTGAATGTGAAATTTTCTCTAAAGATCTAAATACCTTTCAGACTGGTATGGTATATGAAGGTGAAAGCATAGGAAGCTAATGAATCGCATTTAAACACCCTCAATACGGTTTATGTATTTGGTATACCGTGGACTCCATATCTGTGATGCGTATTCTAGATGGCTCTTAACATACGTACAGTATAAAAATTTTAACGTTTTGTTTATTGAAGCACACATAAACCCTCATCACAAAACCAAGCGCTTTGGAAGCTCTCGAGACTATTTTATCAATATGAGCATCAAAAAGAAGCTTTGAGTCATGTTAAACTCCTGAATCGCATATGACTTCACACTTTTGCAAATCTTGGCCCAATAGAGTATTATAATATTTATCATAAATAATTTATCTTCTGTAATGTAATTTTTTCGAAAGACCATAGTAAAAAGAAAATTTAGTAAGATTGTTGCAATACGCAGGCACAATGCCTGTCAAATGCCACAATATATAGTGAAAACCGTATTATCAAGAGCCCTGAGGGTTACTGGGAACTCGACTCGAACTCGACACATCGGCACTTGAAGTCACAGTTCGTACTGATGAGAAATGCAAATGGCCATCTATTGTGCTAATAATTGACCAATCACAGACCAGGAAAGTCAATGAGCCGTGGAGGGCGGGACTAAAATGGGTTTGATAGTTGTTTTATTACTCCCACACTGCATATTTTATTTTCAGTTGAAAATAAAAATTGGGCAAATTAATTTAATAATAAAACTGAGGGTATTCCTTAGACAGTACCTAAACTAGTTCAGGGGCTGTCTATTTTTATATATCTAGTTCAGTTCTTTCTTATTTTTCGCTTATAATAATATAATTATAAATAATAACTTCCTAAGAATATACTTTTTAGTTTTATTTGAAAGACTACCTATGTACCACATCTAATGCTACCAGCCATAGTTACATATTACTTAAATACTTTTACAAATAAATATTACAATAGGAGCAAACCTACCTACACAAACTCTAAAGTGCCGACCCTAGTGGGCAGAATCCACTCAATTTTAAGCTAGTGGAAACCCACTAAAAATCTATTTAGTAGGGCAGATTCCACTGTGAATTTTTAGGCATTCTACTTTGGTGGGGCAAAGTGGAATAATTCAATAATTTAATAACAACCGACTTAGGAGTTGATTCCAGATCAGACACAAAATTTTTATATAGGTAAGTATTCGTTTTATTTTTTATTAACTGATTAAATATGAAAATAGGTCACCTGCCTCCACTTTCAAAAAGGTTATTCAAGGCGATATGGGATGCAAGGGTTTTAAAAAAGTCTAGCGACGGGACGAGCATCAATATCCTACTAGTCCTACTAATATTATAAACGTGAAAGTCTGTGAGGATGTATGGATGTATGGATGTGTGGATGTATGGATGTATGGATGTTTGTTACTCTTTCACGCCAAAACTACTGAACCGATTGCGATGAAACTTGGTATGTAGATAGCTGGAAACTTAGATTAACATATAGGCTAACATATAACACTTTTTATCCCGATATTCCCACGGGATCGGGACTTACGCGGATGAAACCGCGGGGCGCTGCTAGTCAATAATAAAACAATTAACTTGAACCCAAAATAACATCAACACAAAACGAATTTTATAGAAAACAAGGATTATTTCTAACGACCTTTACCGACCTCTACAAAAAGTGGTAACTTATTAGTCTTATTACCTAACCGGATCCTCAAAAGTTCTGGTGTCTTTAAATGACAAAAGTATATTAAACGAATGACATCCAACAATACCTACATTTTTAATCTGACCACGTATTTTGATGAAATTGTATATATATATAAATGTATCCTTGAACTTTAAAAAACGTGGTCCAACAATAAATATATTATAATGAGATTGCTAAACTGATCATTATGTAATACAAAATACTAACTTATATGTAAATACATAGATAATCAATCTTGTTTCGGAATAAAAAATAATAATAATCAACACATTTTGTTTTATTATTAATAGACTGCACATTACACAGTAGATGACATTTAGTCATACGAGTATGTGCAGCCAACTATTGCTGAATGGAGTAATGTGGGCTAGATCCCCACGGACAATAATTTTGAATATGACTTAAAACTCTGAATCTGGGTGTACTTTAGAAATTGCTTTTAGCGATAAAGCCGCCCATTGTACATATTGTTTCTGCGAGTTCCTTGTTATTTATTTGTAGATAATTGGTGTAAAAATATAAACTTTTTTCTATTTCATTCTATTTAATTCTACTTTGTGTAACTTAACTGGCAACACTATAATATGGCAGTCGTAAAATTTTCACCTCTTATCCAATATTTTTATTTTTCTGTATTTACAAATCCAATTATATATATTTTAGTAATAGTATTTATAAAAATTAATACCAAAAATAAATATTCATATGAAAAGGAAGTTTTAAATATGTAAAAAACCAAAAATATATGAGTACGACATGACGTTTATAACGTCATGTCTAATATAATTGAAATCATCGATAAACGATGGAGCCATTGAATTAAAAGAAGAAGAATATGACTGCTGATGTTAACAAGATCCAGAGCAAGGACTGCACCCTTAACATCCCCGGACTCGTTGCTTAGCTCCGCCGCCCGGCCCCCGGAAACGGCATCAAGCATACCGGCCGCTGTGGATGCGTCGAGCTCAACATCGAGTGACGAGTTTTTCTCTCCGCCGACGTCGCCAACACCTGTACGTCGGCAGGGGAGAGGCCGGCCACCGACCTGCTTGGGACCCCGAGGCCGACCGGCTTCGAATAGGGCCCCCGCTACCGGTGGTAATGTGCATCGCATGAAATGGACATCCTCGATAAACGAGAACGTCATGCGAGCATATTTTGTGGTTACAGAGGGAGGAACTAACCTCACTGCGTATCGTAATCGTATGTTGTCTCTGTTTCAGGAACTTGAACCAGCTGTTAACGTTACGGCACAAAGGCTATCGGATCAAGTACGGGCTATTCAACGATGTCATTTGTTGGATAACTCCGTGCTTGATAGGCTACGCTTGGACTTGCAGAATAGCATTGTTACTTCTCCCCAGTGTCACAAACAAACAGTGTCACAATCAATTTCTGGGTTGCTACGACCTTACCCAGCTGAGGGTGGAGAGGACAGTGGTACTTCATCTGTAAGTACTCAGTACAATGAACAAATAAGGAACATTTTGGAAGGTGCTATTCGAGAATATCGGACCATGAGTTATGACAACAGACCTCGTTTACCGCGTTTGCCAATGCATAAACGAAATAAAGCGCTAGTGTGTGCCCTTGATTCTATATTAGGTATTTATTTAGAAGAAAGCACAGATCTCAGTGATACACACTCAATTCTGTACTGTGCGGCTGTTGCAGCATGTCGAGTAGCTGGTGTTAAATTTCCAGAAAATGATACCGCTACTCGGTCAAAGCTGGCTGCTCCGGCGTGGCAGTGCAGGATTGAACGTCGTATCGCTGAGGCGAGGGCACTCATTGAGAAGCTTATCTGTTTCAGATCGGGTAACACATGCCCGAGAGTAATGCGTTTTGTGAACCGGGCTTTTTCGGGAACTGATATCAGTTCCTGTAATTATGCAGCGCGGGTCACAGAGCGCATTGACTTTCTGAAACAGAAAGTTTATGCATGGGCAAACCGTATACGAAGGTACAAAAAACGAGTGGACCGATATACTCAGAATCGTTCATTCCAAAGGGATGAGAGGTGGGTTTATAGAAGGTGGGAGTAGCCTGATTTAGTGAGTGACACACATTTCCCAGATGCTGAAATTACGAATACCTTTTGGCGTGACATCTGGGCGATGCCTGTCACTCACACAGAGGGTGATTGGATGCGAGATGTCGAACGTTCGTGTGAGTCGATTGATACCATGGAGCCAATAACAATATCGAATACTGATATAGCTTATGCAGTTCGTTCGCTGCCGAACTGGAAATCAGCGGGACCGGACGGACTGCATAACTTTTGGTTAAAATGGCTCCGTAGCTCACATGTACGATTGGCATCTCAATTGCAATCATGCTTAGAATCAGGTTCGCTTCCGACTTTTATGACCACAGGCGTAACTCACCTACTCTTTAAGTCTGGTAGTGCCACAGATCCGAAAAATTATAGACCTATAACGTGTTTACCCACACTTTATAAATTACTTAGGTCTATTCTGAGAGTGAAGATAACATCTCATATAACTAATAATACTATTATGCCTTACTCTCAGAATGGATGTAAGAGTGGGGCCCGTGGCACTAAAGAGCTCCTTATTATTGACACGACCATTAACCAACAAGTTCGTCGTAATCGAAAGGATTTGGCGACATGTTGGATAGATTACAAAAAAGCCTATGACTCTGTGCCGCATACGTGGCTCTTGAGAGTGATGGAGTTGTACAAGGTAGATACAACTCTATGCACTTTCTTGAAGGCATGTATGCGGCAATGGAGAACGGTACTCTACTATCCAGGATGTCGGCGGTCTCAGGGTTACGGCGAGTATATTAAGATCAGGCGGGGTATATTTCAGGTGGAGTCCCTTGTGGTTTTGCTTAGCTTTGAATCCTCTCAGCACTTTACTGGAGAGTTCAGGGCTAGGCTATCGTTTACGGAAAGAAGGTCAGGTTATATCCCATCTCCTTTTCATGGATGATTTGAAACTGTTTGCCTGCAACAATTTCCAATTGATAAAATTACTTGAGGTAACTGAAACCTTTAGTAAATGTATCAGGATGGAATTTGGTGTGGATAAATGTGCAGTCATGCATGTAAAAAGAGGCAGGATTGTGGAATCTGAAGGGATGGAACTCTCAGATTCCACACACCTTAGATGTCTTTCCGCCAACGAAACTTACAAGTATCTAGGTATGACACAGGCGTTAGGTGTAAATGAATTGACTATGAATCAATCGTTACAGGAACGTTTCTTTGGCCGCCTGAAAAAAGTATTGAAAAGTCTTTTGTCAGGTGGTAATAAGGTGCGGGCCTATAATGATTGGGTCATACCAGTCCTAACCTACTCCTTTGGCATACTTAGATGGACTCAGACTGAACTAGATGCCCTGGATAGAAGAGTTCGTACACTCCTTACCGCGTACCGAATGCACCATCCACGTTCATCGGTCATGAGATTGTATATCCCGCGGAAATGTGGGGGTCGTGGTTTTTTAAATGCCAAGACCCTCCATAACCGCGAGGTATGCAACCTTAGAGATTACTTCCTCTCCGTTGACCTGGATGTGTTTCGGGATGTGGTGGCAGTTGACAACGGACTCACTCCGCTTGCTCTAGGAAAAGAGAACTGGCGCAAACCAGCAGTACTTACTATTACAGACCGCAGGGAGATATGGAAGAGCAAGGCGTTGCATGGACGTTTTTATCGGGCCTTAAATGGGCCCGATATAGATTTATTAGCATCAGTATCCTGGCTACGGTTCGGTGACCTCTTCGGAGAAACTGAAGGTTTTGTCTGTGCAATTACAGATGAAGTTGTTATGACGAATAACTATCGGAGATATATCCTGAAGGACGGCACAATTGACATTTGTCGGGCATGTCATCGTCCCGGAGAAACCCTCAGGCATATAATTTCTGGTTGTTCTCGTCTTGCCAACGGCGAGTACTTGCACAGACATAACCAAGTGGCCAGGATAGTCCATCAGCAACTTGCTGTTAAATATAATCTTGTGGCTGTCGAGTTACCGTACTACAGGTATGTGCCCGACCCAGTTCTTGAAAATGGTCGTGCAACATTGTACTGGGATCGATCTATCATCACTGACAGGACTATTGTTGCCAATAAGCCTGATATAGTGGTGATAGACCGATTAGAGCGCCGAGCAATGATTATTGACATCACCATTCCCCATGACGACAATCTCTTAAAAGCCGAAAAAGATAAAGAAATAAAATATTTGGACCTAGCTCACGAGATTGTCGACATGTGGGATGTGGATTCAGCAATCATTGTGCCGATAGTCATTTCGGCCCATGGGTTAATTGCTAAGAGCCTCGACCAACACCTTCAGAGGCTCACGTTAGGCAGCTGGATTAAGAGCCTGATGCAGAAGGCAGTCCTCCTTGATACGGCACGCATTGTGAGGAGGTTTCTATCTCTGGAACCCTAACCACCGGTAGCTTGGTCCCTGTACCCGATACCGGTGGGACACTATTTTTTATATTTTTAAATATTTTTTTATAGTGAATGTATTTAAAAATGTAATTTATATGTATATTAAGTAAATAAAGAGAATAATAATTATAGACCTATCACATGCCTACCAACCGTGTATAAGCTTCTAACTTCCATTCTGAGACTCAAAATTACTTTACATTTAAATAAAAATTCGATCATTTCTATTTCTCAGAATGTATGTAGAAGCGGGACCCGTGGTACTAAAGAGCTCCTTATCATGGATATGGCCATTAGCCAACAGGTACGTCGTAATCGTAAGAATCTGTCGACATGTTGGATAGACTATAAGAAGGCCTATGACTCGGTTCCACATACGTGGCTTTTGAAGGTGCTAGAGTTGTATAAAATTGATACAACTCTTTGCACTTTCTTGAAGTCATGTATGAGGCAATGGAGGACGGTACTTCGCTATCCAGGATGTCGGCAGATTGAGGCAAGCAATGTACCAATAAAGATTGAGCGGGGCATATTTCAAGGTGATAGTCTGAGGCCCTTGTGGTTCTGCCTGGCTTTGAACCCTCTCAGTACTCTGTTAGAGGGTTCAGGGCTAGGCTATAGGTTGCAGAAAGGTGATCTAGTTATATCTCACCTTCTATATATGGATGATTTGAAACTACTAGCCCCCACTAATTTGCAATTGATAGCGTTACTGAAGGTAACTGAAAACTTTAGTAACTCTATCAGGATGGAATTTGGTGTGGACAAGTGTGCAGTCATGCATGTAAAGAAAGGTGTGATAGTGGAATCTGAAGGAGTCGAACTTTCCGATTCAACAAAACTCAGATCTCTGTCTGCCACCGAAACCTACAAGTATCTAGGTATATCACAGTCATTGGGAATACCTGAACCTACTATGAAACAAGCGCTGCAGGAGCGCTTTTTTGGCCGCCTGAAAAAAGTGCTAAAAAGTCTTTTATCAGGGGGTAACAAAATACGTGCCTGCAACGGTTGGGTCATGCCAGTTCTGATGTATTCCTTTGGTATACTTAGATGGACTCAGACGGAACTAGATGCCCTTGACAGGAGAGTCCGTTCACTGCTTACTGCATTTCGAATGCACCACCCACGTTCATCGGTAATGAGGTTGTATATCCCACAAAATTTGGGGGTCGTGGACTTTTAAACATTAAGACCTTACAAAATCGTGAGATATACAACCTTAGAGAATATTTTCTTCATACTGATGTGGGTGTGCATTGTAATGTGGTTGCAGTGGACAACGGACTCACTCCGCTCGCTCTGGCTAAAGAGAACTGGCGCAAACCTGTAGTTCTTAGTATTAATGAGCGCAGGGAGGTATGGAAGGGCAAAGCACTTCATGGTGGCTTTTATCGGGCCCTAAATGGGCCTGATATAGACTTAAAAGCGTCCACATCTTGGCTACGGTTCGGTGATCTCTTCGGAGAAACCGAAGGTTTTGTCTTTGCAATTATGGACGAAGTTGTTATGACAAATAACTATCGGAAATATATCCTGAAAGATGGTACGGTTGACATCTGTCGGGCGTGCCACCGCCCCGGTGAATCTATCAGGCATATTATTTCTGGTTGTTCTTGTCTTGCCAATGGTGAATATTTGCACAGACACAACCAAGTGGCCAGGATTGTACATCAACAGCTAGCCCTTAAATACAACCTTGTGAGTTCAGAGGTGCCATATTACAGGTATGTGCCCCACCCAGTCCTTGAAAATGGTCGAGCCACATTGTATTGGGATCGATCTATCATCACTGACAGAACTATTGTTGCGAATAAACCTGATATAGTGGTGATAGATCGATTAGAGCGCCGTGCAATGATCATCGATATCGCTGTTCCTTATGACGAGAATCTCGTGAAAGTTGAAAAAGTTCAAATCAAATATTTGGATTTGTCTCACGAGATTGTCGATATGTGGAATGTCGAATCGGCGATCATTGTTCCGATTGTCATATCTGCTCATGGATTAATAGCCAAGAGCCTCGATCAACACTTTCAGAGGCTCGCGTTAGACGGTTGGATCAAGGGACTGATGCAGAAGGCAGTTCTTCTCGAAACGGCCCGTATAGTGAGGAGGTTCCTGTCTTTGGAGCCCTAACCACCGGTATCTTGGTCCCTGTACCCGATGTCGGTGTCTACTAGTTTTTATATTTTTAAATATATATTTTTTTATGTACATATTTAAAAATTATAATAAGAATAAAGAGAATAATAATAAAAATAATGACTCCACCATCTCACACACGGCCGTCTGATCCCTAACTAGGCAGATCCTGTACTATGGCAACCCGACTGCTGATAAACATACTTATATATTTCTAAATACATACATATTATATATAAATTACACCCAGACACAGAACAAATTATCGTGCTCATCACACAATTATTTGTCCTGGGTGGGAATCGAACCCACGACCTCTGGCTTAGCAGTCAGGGTCACTAACCACTAGACCAACAGGAAAGTCAAATGTTCAGTAAGTGCATGCAAAATAGCTGGAGAATCTCCAGAGAACTCCAGGTTTCTTAAATAAATTAGTTAAGTAAAACTAGTCAAGGATAAGCCCGATGTTAAGAGGTAGTTAAATACTTTAAAGAAATATGATGAAATATATTTTGAGGAAACTCTTCATCAAAAGATACCTATTGACATAATACTAATATACGAGTACAGTACTATAATACGAGATAAGTAAATTTTCCAAAACAAAAAAATACTTAATAATTACATAATAATTATAATTTACTTAAATATACAAACCGAAAACTACATCTTTTGGCTTTTCGGTATTTTTCTGATATTTTTTTTTTGTTATCCATTCAATATTTCCAATCAAAATAAGCGTACTAAAAATAAACCCTTGGGATGAAATAGCAATACAAAACTACGTCTGTTAAATAATAGTTATTAAGTATTACGAGTATGTGTAACTATTACCAATATTAATCTGATAGTCACGGCATTTAAACAAGCAAGAATGAAATATGTAGTTTAGATTGACACCAAAGTATATACGCTCATATTGTCTGTATGTCAAAACTGCTATTGTATAGCCGCTTTCACTGTTCATAAAGGTATTATATTCATATTTATTGATTTGGTAGTGTTAACAAAAACTCACTTTTATGTATCATAAAGATACAGCTCAAACTAGCTTGTTATAGTATTATGATTCTTACGACCAGCGGGCAGGTGACCTTTTTCAAATGTTAAAATGATTAACAAAAACAAAATACAAATAAACGAAACCGCTGACAAACACAGACATACCTAGTCTATGACCATGGAAATACACATAAGTACAAAAGTGAGTATCTTCAGACCTGTATACGTCTGACTGGACGTAGCTACTAGAACTCAATACTCAGGTAACTCGCTTATTTGAATGTGCGTGTTTGTATATTTGGTTATGCAGTTAGTTTATAAAGTCAAGTACCATCATAACAGTAAACTTTCAATATTATACATCTTTTTGCTTTTTTTTTGGACCATCTGATGTGCTAATGAGTATGTTATACAGCCTCTAAAAGAAGACATGCTGACCCGCAATATATGAACTCACTAAGGGCACTAAAGCAAAGGAAAGATTATTTTATTCTATGCTAGAAGTTCCCGCGTGTCTTCGCTCGCGTGTACATATTTAAATATTTTGCGAGGAACCCTAATTATTTTTTCAAAATAAAAGTAGCCCAAGTTACTCCTTATATATAACCATTCTGCGGCATCAGCAAACAGCGAGCGTATTCTATCATAAACACCCAATATACATCATTGGCTACTAAGAGATGGAAGACCACGACTGCTCTAAGACACTCGAAAGCCTTAATAATAAAGTATCCAAAGACCGGACACTGCAAACTGAACAAACATATGTTCAACCTAAAGTTGGGCAAGAACACAATATGCAGATTCTGTCAAGAAACAGAAGAAACTGCAATGCATATTCTATGCACTTGTGGCCCACTAATGCTGGACCGAAGTATTAACCTAGGGTTGCACATCATGCAACCACAGGAAATACAAACAATCACTGCGAATAGGATCTGGACGTTTCTCGAAGCCATTAGTCTGAGCAGTGTACTGTAAAGCAAAAGTGCGCTACAAAAGACCAGAAATGGTCGAGGTGGCACTAGGCACTTAAAACAATAATAATAATACTCCTTATAACATCAGTGAAAGTCCCGTGGAAATCGATGCACTCGTTCCTGAGATTACCCCGAACAAACAGACAGACAGACGGACCGACAGACAAAAATTTTAAAAATGGTTTATATGTATAGGTGTAAATAACTGTATGAGCAAAAAAAAAACTATTCATTTGACATTTGAAACAGATACCTCAATTATATTTATTTGTATTCATAATATCCAACCTTTCCTTTTGAAAATTCTTATTTATTTCTTTGCTTATTATAAAGTCAGATTCAGTCAGATTATGGAATAACTTGCCTGTAACAATTCGACAAGCCAACCTTGCACTCATTTAAAAAACAAGTGAAGGATTATCATTTGTCATTATACATAAGATATATATTTTAGTGTTTGTATAAGCAATATAAATATTAATGAAATATGAATGTAATATGTTTATAGTTAATATAGGTAAATATAGTATTAAGTATATAATATTTTAACATTATATTAGCACACCACAGACTACCCTCAACTATTTTTGACAATATCCGTAGAAAGGTTGTCTGGAAGAAATCGCCGTGTGGGATAATACCACCGTATGTTATACCTTAACATTTGTAACTTGTTTTGCACTATTTATTACCTAAAGGAGAGAAATAAATAAAAGTCAATAAACCGGTACCTATGTCGTCTGACTTATGTGTGGCACTCAGAAACATTTATTTTATGTTTTCGCACAAAATTTAGACAATGAAGGTGGACATAGGCCCCAATTCTGTTACTTCACTCGCTAAATTAAAGTTCACTAAATTTTCTTCATATAAAAAGTAAACCTTGTATACTTGAAAACAAGGTCTTATTTCAAATTGAAACAAGTAGGCAACATATGTCGCTATCGAAATAAGCAATTTATTTGTCGACTAAAGTCTAATACGCTTAAATAAACTTTAATACCACGTAGCGAGAGCCGCTATCCGTTGAATGCCATCTCTTTTGCTCTGTGTTTTTAGTAAGCGTCTTCGTAGGTGTAGATTAAAAACACGTCATCCTTGTTCGTTTTGAACAAGTTTTTATACGGCAATTATACAGCGTTTGAATAAATGAAGACTCTCGCTGCGTGGAAATAAAGTTGAGTATACGTTGACAGGTTGTAGTGAAATTTAGCGGCGCTGAGAAATAGATGCTAGTAAGAAATAGACCTTATGACGAAGAACACTAGGTTGATTTCATATGAAGAAATTAAGTCAGGTTTTAGTTTAGTCAAGTGAACAATAGAATCGGCACCATTACACCTTATGAATTTTCTACCAGTCAACTTTAGAGTGAGGCAGCCATAAATATTGTGGGTGCATTCACTGTAAGAGAAAATACAAAATATTTTGGAATAAACACAGAACTTTATGTATTAAACATTACACAATATACTACGGTAATTCAATTAAATTCTCGAGTCACGCTATGTGGTTTGAGTGTAGTAATTTACAAATACTGAACAATATTTTGCTAGCCAAGTGTAATTTCAATGTTTTAAAGTGGCTTTACGAAATAGGTTTAGGTAAGTTGAAGTAGGTATGATAATCGATTCAATTGTTTTATGTTCACGGAACAACTTGTTCAAATAGGAAACTTTCATCAGCTGTGTATATATTCGTCTTTAAAACAAAAGACAGAAATAATTACGACAAACTCAAATCAGTTGAAGGGGTTAACAAGAATACTAGAGAAGTGCGTGATCCACGTTTCTAGATTGAAAAAATAATGTCTGTGTCTGTGTGGAAAAAACATCGCCATTTTGTTTTTTCTTATTTTGATATACCCAGTGTCACTCTCGCAGTAAATACGAATCTAACAACACCTCTCAAGCTAAAATCCATCGAGCCGTTCAGGCCGCAGAGCGTGCCAAACAATTATACATACATACTCTCGGAAAACATAACCCTCCTTCTTGCGCAGTCGGGTAACAAATACTTTTCCGTTTGTCATCGTCCTCGAACACTAATTAATTCTAATTTAAAACAATTTTTATATGTGGAACATATGAATAACAATTAAGTTATTAATATTATCTTGTGAAATTATATCTCACCGTAAAAGATCTCTTTAAAAATCCGTTAAAAACCCTGACACCCTTTATTTCCTGCTACATTTTGGGAGATAACTACTAGGAACTTGTAATATAGGACCAGTGAATCTACCATAAATTACAATTATGGTTGGCAAACCTCTATCTAGCAGAATATTATTTGATAAAATTTGGGGGATGAATAAAATTGAGGATCCATGACATGACATGAAATGATCCGCGATAGAAGAACCATTAAGAAAGTCATCACTTTAATTCCGGCTTTCATAGGATAGTAAATGCCTATTTAGTTACATTATTTTTCGTTTAAAAAAATACATCTATTACAAAAGTAATTTATGGATTACCTATGAAGAAAATGTTTTCTACGCTTCACTACATTTTTTATATGAGACGCTCAACAATAGCTCTTAAAACACATTAGTTGATGATTTTGCAATGCCTTACATTAAGTATAACAAAATGTGGTATAAACTTGGCCATGTTTGAGCATGACAATATGTATTACCAGTTTCAGACTTGGAAGACTCCGCCATAGAAGAAAATGATTATAAAGCACTAACAGGCGTACTATTGTTTTTTGGAGTTTACTCCTTAAGAATCGATTTGCATATAATGCCTTATAAGCCCGGTATGAAAAAAATATGAGAGTAAAATTTAGTGATCGGAGGGCAGCGTAACGCTTTATTGTGCTTTTTATGCTTTATTGGAGTTTACTCCTTGTTCTCGACGCATGTAAGTAGATATGTGTATACCTTTATGTTATATATATGTGTAAATATATACAGAATATATAGAGGGAGGGAGGGAGGGAGGGGGGAGATAGAGAGAGAGAGAGAGACAGAGAGGGAGAGAGAGAGAGAGACTCCAGTAAATTTTAAACTCCAGTCGTGCGTCGGAGCTGACACACACATTTTTTTCTCTCAAGGACTAGAGTCACTTGACCTTCATATTGAAATGCATAAGTGATATCGATGCATATAGATGCCTAACACCACAGCTGTGTATAAAAAGTATAATAAGTGCAGAAATGTGCCTGATGTATTTAGCGGCGTGTGCAATCAAATTGATTGGAGTTATATATACGCAAAAGTTTCAACTGTGGCAGACACATAACGCGAGTAGATAATAATTATTATCATTTCAATTTTAGTCTCTAAAATTGAAAGGGAATCGACTGATTTTATACCGTCGTTTAATACGCTCGCATTCGAACCGCACTTACCAAGACGCGATTTGAACGTCCATTGATGATCGGTTATTATCCGTGTAACAAGTAAAATAATAAGCGGTTTCTTGTCTAGACATTAAAATAAAGTTCGTTATTTAACGCCTTTGTAAAGGAGACAAGTCGTATGCAATATTATATTATTATGTATATCCTTATCCATAACCATCCTTTCCCAAATCTTTTGAAAAAGTAGGAAATGACGTCGTAAGAAGGCAATTAACTTCTTCCGAAGCTCTATTCTTCAGTTCCATTGGTCTGTACAATGTTACAAATACCTTAGACAGTAAAGTTCATCTATCAATGAATGTTGTAATAAACTATACAACAATGATGGTGACACCGTGACATACGTACCTAGTTGTTCCAGGGCGTCCGCTACCGTTTTGTCAGCTTGTGTTCGGGAAGCGCTGCGCTTACACAAGTGAATAGTTTAACGACTATGCAGGTCAAACGTGTTACTATAGAAAGGAAGTTGTTAGTACCTACTTACATTTGCAGCCAAAACCGTCACTATAAAGTCAGCTTAACATATCTAGAATGTTCCTTACATGTACCTTCCCCAGTAAGTAACGTTACATAATAATATGTATTTCTAAGTCGTAGTTTACTCTTATACTGTTTTTGTTACCTACCTAAACATATGCAACGTTAAGTTTTCTTGTAGGTACATGCTTGTATAGCTACTTTATGTTTTTAAAGTATAAATTTTAGAATAGAATAGAAATTATGATCATATAAACTTAATATTTTATAAGGATAATGAGACATCGATATTAAATTATTTTCCTAGTATTCTTATCAAAACATCAGGTTTTGTAAAAATATATAAAGGACGAAGTGGCATTCATAAACAAAAAACGAGTGTCGTTAATACATTCCATTTTTATCAAGACCCATTCATGTGAGTTTATGTTTATAAAACCAATACCTTATACGTAACATGTCCACGATTGTATGCCTTTGTCATCGTTACTTCGAAGCCAAAACGAATAAAGTTAAACCGCCATTGTTTTATAAATCACATTACGCACGTCCCGACATTTGCATTCATTCCACGGAGATGCCATAAAACGCGCTACTGAGCTCATATAAACGCGCTAATAACAAAACACTGAAGTAAATACAAAAAAAATATTTATTACAATACTGATTTATAATTAAATACTTAACCTATATATCACTTTACAATTGACCCTCGTTTCCATGGGGAATCACGTTGTCTTTTTCGGTTATATCTTCCTTGTTAGATGGAGTCGTCAGCTCTTTCCTCTCATCTTCTCCAGTAGCCGAGACAGATGCCTGGGTTGTTGCAATCGGTTTCTCTTCCTTTTCTTCCTTAGAGAATGGCTTGCCAGTTTCGACGATAGGAACTTCTCTGTCTACTTCCTTGGATCTAATGACTAGACCGTTGACTGGAGCCTTAACAATCAAGATCCCATCGCTTGTCAATTGAGCGGTAACATCAGAGCCGCTAGCATTCGCCGGCAAAGTATAAGTATGGAAGAATTGGCTGGCAAAAATGTCATGGTCGTCCTGCTTCGCTTCATGTGTGCCCTGAATGAAGATGAAATCGTCCTTTACCTTGACTTTCAGGTCCTCCTTCTTGTAATCTTTCACGTTGACATTAACTTCAAATTTGTCGTCTTCGGAGATAATACGTGGACCAACTTCGGCAAAGCTGGGTAACAGCCTCCAGAGCGGTTCAAAGAGATTTCCAAATAAGGGGAATGATAGCCATGGCCTTTCGATATCTTCGTTGTAAATTGTTGTTATTGGTGGTGGAACGGGGCGGTCTGTGGCCGGTAGGGCGGCGACTGTCGCCAGCACAGCGAACACCGCAAACGATCTCGAGAACATGTTTAACGTGTACACTCTTTGGTGATGCAACTAGAACTGAGGCGGCCGCGGGTCGCGGAGGCTATATAGAGATGGTGGGGCCAGGGGGGTGCGTCAGCGCATCACTGACGACAACGATAGAATTTTAATGTAAATACGGCGTTAGGTACAAACTGATTTATAAATTAATCATTCAACTAAATGGTTTTATGCATTACGAAGTAAAATATAACAACATATGTTTTTTTAAACATTCAATATTTATCTTTGGAAACAAAAGAATAGGCTAAAGACATAATATATGTATTTTTATTTAAAGAGAAATAAGCTTGTTTTTAACTCTAAACAAGCAAACAAATAATAGAGAATTATTAAAACAGTTAAAAAAATCTATGCAGCATTTTTTATGTAACTTAGTAACTTAAGTGTTAAAAATGAACTCATGTCATTAGTTGACAAGTTGTAAAAAAAATATTTTTGCGTAACGTCATAAGTACAAAGTATAATAGCATCATTGATGAGCATCATCAGTGAAGTTGTACATACATATATACACTGACTCCTACATCCCCAAAGGGGCAGGTAGAAATGTATTAAACACCTACATTTTGCCACACATAATTATTTGGTCCCACTCACGTACTAGGAGTCTATTACCGTTAACCGGGCAATTTGGGGATTAAAATGGGACAATTAGTAGTACATTGAACATGAAAGGTAGGTAAGAAGGGCTATATGGATCGATTGGGGAGTGTAAGCAATAGCTTGAACAGGTCAGCGTCGCCTTTAACTCGAAAGTTTTTCTTTTTTTTTCTTATAAGGTATAGGGGGCAAACGTGTAGACGGGTCACCTGATGGTAAATGACTACCGCGCCCATGGGCACCTATAACTCGTCAAAAGTGAGTTGCCGGCCTTTAAGGTAGGAGTAGGGGAAAGGTGGAAGAGTGGGAGAAGAAAGGTAACCTCACTTACTCGACGAAAAGCAATGGAATCGTTGTTTCAGTTCTGGTTGTTCTGGTGTTCTGGTTTTCTGTGAGGCCGCGGTATGACTCTGGCCCATACGTGCCGAAGCATGGCTCTCCCACGATCAAAATGCCAAGTAGAGATAAAAAGCGTACCCGACTAGCTGAAAATCATTATTTTTTACCAATAGCAGATAGTAGTATATTATTATACTAGTATATATTGTATTGCTATTCCATATAGTTACGGGTACAATTATCACACGTAATGCTTTCAAAATCAAGTAGTAGAAAATAATCTAGGTACTCGTATACTAATATTATAAAGTTGAAGAGTTTCTTTGTTTGGTCGAACGTGCTAATCTCAGGAACTACTGATTCGAATTGAAAACCTCTTTTAGTGTTGGATAGCCCAATTATCGAAGAAGGCACGAGGTTATATAACATCTCGC
Organism: Callimorpha dominula; assembly: GCA_949752705.1. Taxonomy (NCBI): domain Eukaryota; kingdom Metazoa; phylum Arthropoda; class Insecta; order Lepidoptera; family Erebidae; genus Callimorpha; species Callimorpha dominula. Next base: position 26,484,561 of record OX456992.1, read on the forward strand.
TACGAGCAATAAGAGTAGAGCATTGACCATAAACGGAGGTATTTCAAAACCTACGTCTAGCTGCAACAACTATCAAGGTTAGCCCTTCGAATTTCCATTCAAAAAAGCACAGTTACAACCGCCATAAACGAGTCTGATAACTCAACTGTGTTTACAACTCGATTTAAGCACAGTTTAGTTGGTGCCATTTTTTTAGTGCCGACCAAACATCAACTACACTAAAATACAATTTATTTCGTCACAGTAAGTATTATTCAAAAATATAAATAAATTATGTTCTCTTAGGCAGGAAACTAAAAGCCAATGTGTCGAGTCTGTTTCATTACAAAGCATATACCTCTTTGACGTGTGACGTTCGACCTTGTATAGTCAGGTTCTAGAGTGATCTTCAACAGAATTAACTCATTTTATACCACGTAATAGTGCATCTTGCGAGTATAAGCGCTTCCTCTACGTGTTTAATGTGTCTGCATTTGTAAAAGCTGCTTTGTCAGCCAAACATTGCATTGTTTGATATTCACACTTGATGCTTATAATTTAATAGTAGTGCTTAATTCATAAATCATCATTTACAGTAGAATATTATAAAATGATATAGGAAAAAAACTGTCAGTCGTCAGAAGTGAAAACACACACACATTTGTATACATGTTATCTGAGCGTGACAGACATGCGAGATCAATGCTTTTTCCCCATACCAAAAGTGTACAACGTGCCTAATAAGTTTTTACTTCAAAATGCTCTATTCGTATGCAACAAAAAAATATCTGTCTAACAAATTTATCAGAAAATATACCAGGGTCGGCTTTAAGTCATAACATTTTACACTATTTTAGTGTATACTTACATACTTACAGATAAAACACTTTGTAGATGAAACAACTTTTAAATATATTTGAAAAAAACTGTTTTTTATATTTGCACACCAGTATGGAAAAATATGGATTGGACCTATGTACGTAGTTATTAACATTATATAAAATACTTATTTTTAGCAAATAAGTATGATATGGTTTATTTTGATTTAATTTCATTTGACGCGGCAGATTTCTACTACAAACCGCGGCATATTTCTAAACACATATTGTGTCTCTGGTTCTCATATAATAAATATCGTCAATGAGTGTTTATGTAATCATTTTGAAAATAAAGCCTCTTCAAAATAAATAAATCATATGCCACATTTGTAATTTACATATTTCCGATTTAAAATGTCCACCCGTATTCATTACAACGTCAGTCAGCTGCCAAATATGTCATTTATATTCATTTTATTGTTTTCAGTACCTTTTGAAGGATTATTCAAATTAAATGTAACCAAAGCCTTTAGAGCTTATTTAATAATTAGAAAGAAAAGTTGTAAAATTCATAACCTCTAATAGCATCAGCGTTATTCACCCAGTATTTAAGAAATTAGTTTCTATCGCATTTAAATAAGTTTATATCATCAACTCCTAGATTTTGGCTGCGGCTTTGGGGCTTTAAAGTCTTTTTCCATCCCTCGAAACAAGTATTTTTTCTGATTTAAAGGTGTCCTTTGGGATTGTCCATTAATCACGTGAGGCTCGAAAGAGGGGGTGGCTCGGGAAAAATCACGAAATATCAAAAGGGGGAAAGGTGTAGTGAGATATCAGGTGTAATTAATTTTTTCGTAAAACGCGCGATTATATCTGTATTTAAAGATAATATTTTAAAAATCCCCAGGGGGTTGGGGGGTTTAATGTGTGCTGTTTTTTAGCACACATTTAACCCCCCCCCCAACCCACTGGGGACTTAGAATCCAAGATTGGTTGAGTATTTAAGGTGTAATAAAGTGTAACTAATAAACAAATTCACAAACCCCTTTTATCACATTTGTTGGAATATTTAAAAGGTTAATTTACAATACATAAAAATTACACCTATAGTAATATAAAATGGTCGTAAAGATACAAATGACTTTAAACATTCATTAGTTTTACGAGTAAAAGTTTAAATAATTAAATGTTATTTATTGTTATTATCAATCCCAAGAAGTTTTAATATAGTAGGCCATAGAAATTGTGTAAACGCACACACATACTATATTTGCCAAATTGTTCCAATATAAACGGTGGGACTACATATAGCGTAACTAATTGCGCAATATACTTGAAAATAACACGTCGATTCTGTTTCCTAAATTTGCTTTTATAAGCGAAACTACCTACTTCATAACTCCTAATATATAAAGATAAACAAGGCTTTATCAAGTGGACTGGTCTGAGAATTTGTGTCTAAAGACCCCCTGTTCTTCAAAAGTTCGAATGTTCTAGGAACTGTATAAATTAATTTAATAACATCACACCGTTACTCAGGAAACAACACAACACACTTTATAAGTACCTACTAAACTGTTACTATAACTAAAACCAAAAATACATACTTACATACTAAAAATAACTTAAAAAACGTCATTTCTAACAATAAAGTATACTAATAATAAATTAATTAGTATCGTCCTGCTAACTCGAGTTAAATTGAGGTTACTTGAATTTCTACTCAAATTAACATTAGTCGTGTTTTTCCGAGTTGGCACATGTTTAAACGCTATGGCGCCACATACTAAACATAGCTTGTAGGTACTATAATAGATTTTTTTGTAAATAAATATATTACTCATAAATGCAAAAACCAATGCAAATAAGCGCATATAACTAATTGCACATAGCGGCAATCGAACCCGCGAACTCTAAGGGTACAGGTACCGTCATGGGTAAATAATGTTTATACCTACGGTTAACATAACAAAAAACTGGTTCGTCTTATTTGTTTTTATAGTTTCGAGAACTGGTTGGAGTGTATAGCTGGTTAATCGTTGTTTTAATTAACGCTAATTAGACGACTACCCTATTCTAACAACTAGCAATTAAATCATATCATAGTCTCGAAATAAGATTACCACGCTCCTGTTTAGGGAGTGTATTTATAAGGAAAAAGTTTTAAGCATAATTTTGAAACGTAAAATAAGTAATAATATATAATTCAGTGGGAGAATCACTTCAGCTCTTAAATAATATTCGCCAGTATCTGGGTGAATAGTAATAGCAAATGTTTTTTTTTCTTATATTATAGGGGGCAAACAAGCAGACGGGTCACCTGATGGTAAATGACTACCGTCGCCCATGGACACCTGCAACTCAAGAGTCACAAGTGCGTTGCCGGCCTTTGAGAAAGGAGTACGCTCTTTTCTTGAAGGTTTGAAGGTCGTATCGGTCCAGAAATACCGCAGGCGACAATTTGTTCCAAAGATTACAATTAAACCACACTTAATAGTTTAATAAGCCCGATTTCGAGATCCTAGTCATACATAATGGCTTACATAATAACGTAATTAATCTGGTAACTAGAATTTTCTCACATTTTGTATATTGTATATTATGTTTTGTTTGACTCATAAGTCTTGTCACGCACACTCATTCAACTAGCAATTAATGATTCACACAACTATAATATAACAATACTTCAATACATATACAGATACCAATATGTTGTGGTTAAAGATATAAAGGAATATTCTCGAACTTTCGAAGAAAAACTTAATTTTTAGGCTTCCATTCCTCGCAAGAAAAAAAAAAGGAAGGATCACTTTGTTGTCCGTGTGTCCGTCTGTATGTCTGTCTGTCTGTCAAGGCCCTTTTTGTCAAATCAACGCAATCAAAAGATACAGACATTTAGGCCTTAGATTTGACCAAATATAAACATTTCGCAGGTAAATTAAAACCTATAGGGTAGGTACTTCCCATTAACCTAGATCATGAAATTTAGTAAGAAGTAAGGTCTCACAGAATAAGTAAAGGCAAAAATCAGAATGTCGTTAATTTGTTGTTATATCACATAAAAAATTGTTTTTGTGATTACAAACTTATATTGTGCGGTTGCAAAGTTGACTTTGTCGTACATCGATGTATGGAAGAGTAGTTTTAGAACTACCAAAGTAAAGTTTGTTTGTATTTCGGAAAATACGGGAAAAATCTTCTAGAATTGATTCTCGAGATGGACGTACTATCTACATACAAGTTTGTTTGCTTACGGAACCCTCGGTGCGCGAGTCAGACTCGCACTTGTCCAGTTTTTATTTTTATACAAGTGATTGATATCGTGATCATATTTAGGATTATCCTGATCTAAAATTAAAATCGCTTGGAATTAATTAATGAAATATATTTTTTAGATAATGAGATTTTTCTAGGTGTCGTAGTTTTAAATATTGATTTTCTGTAACTACCTATGCTGCTATGGTATGAAGATTGTTTTTTTTTTTTAATTTTATAAATCAACAACTTAATTTTTCTTACAGTGTTGATATTTTTCATGGATGCCTTTCAAGCAACATAATCCGGCCTCGCATGGCTGAAGCGGACAATTATCAACAAAAAAAAATTCTAGGTTTTATTTGTTAGCCATCAATATTATAAAAGTGTAAGTTGCTGGTTGTAGTGTAGTTAAGTTTTGTCAATGTTGCAATGTTTTTTTTACAAAGAGGTTGGCACAACCATAAAACCCGCCGAATTGTTGCCTGCCTTTTAAACGTAAAGCTGTATGCAGGTTAATCGAGGCCAACGAAAATGTCTAACCCCACAAGATGAATAAAGAACATACTTTGGATCAAAAATTACTGAGTTGATCTTGGCCAACGAAACAGTCTAAAACAACTAAATGACCAAGCCGGTTAGTTCACTTGATTAACACAAAATGCAATCGTAAGAGTGGCGTAAGCCAGGTCAGTCAGTTCAATTATGTTATTAAATATTTCAATAGAAATAATTACGTAGTGAATTTTATTTATGAGTTATTGATCACATTTTTCATAATTTACTTTTGTTGCTATTATTTACTAACATGCGATGTATAGTGAACAATGTTGTCCTTTTATTACTTCATGGTAAGTAACTATAATATTTATTCCTTACTACTATGTGTGTACTGTGTATGTTTATGAATTTTTCTTGAAAGTGTTTTACTTTCCCCTCGCCCCTTGAGTAGGAGGTTATTTTCACTTATTTTTCAAAAATGTTTAGAAATTTAATCAATCAACATCTTAAAATCAACTGGAAATATGCTACTTGTTTGAGTTAAATAATATATTATTTTAGGACAATTACCAACGATGAATTATATTTATGCAGAATAAAATTGGGCAGAAAAATTAAGAATTAAAAAGAAAGAATATTTACCCAGGAATTATAATATGCAGTAACACTGTGCTAAGATCAAATGTCTCGTAGTATTATACTAATATCACTACATATTATAAAATAAAGTCCCCTCTGGCTGTCTGTCTGTTCGCGATAAACTAAAAAACTACTTAATGGATTTTCATGCGGTTTTCACTAATAGACAGAGTGATTCATGAGAAAGGTTCAGGTGTATAATTTGTACCCTTGCGGGTTGCTAGTCTAAACTAAAATTATAAAGAGGAAACATTTGTGATCCACAAATAGTTGTCCCGAGTCTGGGTGTCCTTTGTGTCCTTTGTTTGAATGTTTGTGAAGCCCCCCGCGACACAGGAATATTCCTAATGCGGGAGTTGTTTTTTTTTAAAGAATAAAGAAGAAAGAAATTTGTGTGTATGTTTGTAATGTTTTCACACAAAAACTACTGGACCGATTGCGAAGAAACTTGGTTTGTAGATAGCTGGAGACCTGTATTAATGCATAGGCCACTTTTTATCCCGACCTTCCCACGTGATCGAGACTTACGCGGGTGAAACCGCGAGGCGCTGCTAGTAGAATATAAAATGCAAAGTTGACAAAAATCGACTTTAAGTTACCTCAGTCTATGATTAAAATACACATTGATATTATTTACTTCACAAACATCATATTTTTAGTGTATGACTTTAGCAATGTCTACCATATGTCATTTATGTCATGTAGAACGTATTTAGGTGACGTGTCATTCTTGACGTGCACAGGACGTGACGTTAGCAAAAATATTAATGATTTCGTAATGAAAAATAAATTATTTCATCATTAAACCAATCGTATCTTAAGATTCTTAATCAATTTTCAATACCTATGAGACATACATGTCCAGTTTTTATATTGTGCAATAAATATTATGCCCATGAAGATATATAAATCTCCCCTCATCTGTTGTTGATTTTACATCCTTGGGTCTTTCACGAACAGTGTATTAACCATCGAGATATTATGTACTAGAAGAGCCAAAAGAAGCCACTCAGAATAAAATACATGTTCCGTTTTTATTTGAATTAAAACTATAAAGCGCTGCAGCGCTAAAACAATAATTTGTAGTCAAATCCTACGGTATTAACAAGCAGCGATCGATCGTTTTTGAGTTGTAGTTTTCTCGCCATCGTAAGGTAGGACGACATTAGGCTGACGTGGGCCACCTACGCCGATCTGGACGCTTTGGACCCCATATATTTTATATGGCGACTAGTTTTTTTTTCAATTCAAAAAAAATTCAAATTCAAACATTAGATCCACGCCATGCGACGCAACGCTGCCTACGCGACACCGATCCAGTGGTCACAGATTTTCGTGATGATGGAGGAGGGGATAAGCCACGCGTCTGACAGTATTTCGTATTTTAATTGTATTTTTTCTCCTTAATACTCTAAAGCGACTTACAGCCATTAAAAAAAAGGAAATCTTCTTTAAATTCACTGTCCGATTCGTTCATTTTTAAGTATTGGTATTGGTGTAGGGCTCTGTTTCCGCATTTAGATTTATAGATGGTTCATTATGCGTTCAGATAGGCTGGCTAGTCGAGCCAGCCTAGCTCCTTCCAGAAGCACAGAAGCCTCCTGGGGCGTTCGCAGGCTTCTAGGAGCGATCTCGCACCCGCGAGGATACTTGCCCGTTGTGTGGCCACTCCCTCACACTCCAGGATAACGTGGGCGGCCGTTTCCTCCGCGTCGGGACATCCTCTGCATAGAGGACTGTCTGTCTCACTGATGGTGAATAGGTGCCGGTTTAGGGCTAAGTGACCCGTAATGGTTCCTACAACTATTCTGATGTCGAATCGGTTAAGACTGAGCAGTCTGCAAGTTAAACGTGTTGAGACCTCCGTCAGCACCAGTTTAGACTGCCTACAGCCCGGTGTGTCGGCCCAACGGCCGTTGTGCGCTTCACGAGTCCGTTGTCTTACCCATGAGCGAAGTTGATTAAAGGGAAGTGGCAGTCATTTTTAAGTAACTGATAACACGTCTCAGACGTGTGCGTCGGCCTAATGTAGCTCTCGCTTTATTGTCACTAGGCCCATAACTTATAATGCTTAATAGTTCAGCTAGACTCAGGTTATGTCTTAGTCCATTTTAATGGATATGGACTTTCAGACATCTCAAATCTCAAAGATCACGATAATGTTACTTGTCGACCTGCATGAGTAGCAATAAAAAGCCTACATGAGTCAGTTTTAGTGTCTATTTTGGTACGATTTTGTTTACATACCTACTTTAAATTGTGACAGACATAACACTTGCCAGTCAAAAGTGGAATTTAAAGTTTGAATCACACTACTATGCTAGAACCATATCATAACTGAACGAAGGTCTCCTATGTTAATATTGTTTGTTGGTTGTTATGAGTGAATATTTTTCCAAGCGAAACAAAATGGTAATTGGGATATGTGTAGTTCATATTTGTACTCGAAGGGTTCCGTACCATCGTACAAGATTAAAAACCTTGTACTTTTTAAAGCGATCGAGCTAAAACAAAACGTACACTTACACTCTCTGTATACTAAAGTTCTGTTGGCAACCAACACGGAACCCTACAAAACGATAATATCTTTTTAATAATGTAAGTAAAAATGTAATTGTGTATTATCAATTTACTGATCAAAAAAACATTTGAGATGTTTCTAGTTTTGCTTCATTTGTTTAAATAGGAATACAGAATCAATAAAAGTAACAGATTTATAAATACTTCGTAACAATACATACTTATTGTCATACAAAAATACCACATAGAATAATATTAAGGTGAATGAGCATATAATTCACCATTTAAACGACGGTCTCGGCTTTAACAGTATAATGGTTGGTGGGTAACCTGACATTGAGAAAAAGTGAGAGTATCCGAGACTTGCGGTATCCCTTACCCTAGGTTCCTCTCCCTACCCATTTTGCCTCATACAAATTTACCTTCTACCTTCTTTCCCGTCTTAGAATACATTCCCAAGGAGGGTTGGTGTTAGGCAGGCGGCAGGCCATAAAAGAAACCAGCCAAAATCACATTGCGCCGACGGAAATGATGATGTTGAAGCAGAGTAATCTTGAATGGAAGATACAGCAGACCTTAAAGAGTGGTCGGGGTCACGTATTCTTCCACGTTGAGGGGAAGGTAGAACCTTCAAATAAGAGTGATATCGCTGTGCATTTTCCTTCAACTTCATTTATTTGACAAATAAGTGACAATGTATTATTTTTAAAGTCAGAGCCATGTGACTAGAGGTTGCACTAGAATCTTCGTCTCATATACAAATACTACGCAAACATATACATAACTATAATGCCTTCGAGAACATTCTCATACATAAGCAAGCGCCGACTCGTAACAAGTCATTTTTTACTAACAGAACCAGTATTATTTCTACAGGTTAAAATGACGATATCAACTAAAACTGAATAAGTCTTGATATTTGTTAAGATGTAATAAGCAAATTGCGATATGTTCTGGCAACAGCTGGAGAATTTAAGGCCGGAAGACGTGAATGACAGAACTAAAGGTTTCTACTACCAAAAAGTAATGGAATATGCTGAATGAGTGTTCTAGATTTAAAATTAACATACCGGTGAAGAAATATAAAGCCGTAACCTCAAATCACTGATGTAATACGAAAAAATTGCTAGATTACGTTTGGCTAAATGCACCTTTATTTATTTAGCTTCCATAAGGTAAGGTAAGGTGAAAAGGTTAACCTAAAAACGCAGTTCCCCCAGGAAATAAGGGTTTTTCTTCGTACTGAGACTGCTTAAAATGATCAATAATAACAATTCGCGAAATACCTATATTACAGTATTTACTTAATAATAGTCAATATTTCAAGCACGTCTTCGAAATAATATTTACATTTCTATAGCCGGCGTACCAAGTTTGCAGTTGTAAAATTTTGACGTCACATCTTTGTTATGTTTTAGTTCTTATTACGCTTACTTAAATACCAATAAAAAATATCTTTTAAAAAAGCATCACCGACTTCAATGCGCCTCAAAATACCCAAATCGCTTCAAGTGTGCCTATAAAACCTGAAGAGTTCCCTCGATTTCTCCAGGATCCCAGATTAGATTCTGACCTGATGACCTTGGGACCACTTACCAATTCTTTCAAACAGAAGAAGAATTTTCCAAATCGGTTCAGGCTTATTTGAGTAATCGGTGAACATACACACAAAAATATAAAACATACCGTCGAAATGAGAACCTCCTCCTTTTTGAAGTCGATTAAAATTACCATAACTGGATATAGCACCAATAGCTACTATTAGTTATACGGAATACTGTAGGTAACTAAATCACAACAGGAAACTTTATCGGCGTTAATTTAAATTGTCAAATTAAACTCATGACTAAACTGCATAGCTGTGACGAGATACGCATTTTCTAGTTTTGAGGTAATAAATTTCTTAACAAACAAGAAGTAAATTACAGCGTGAACAATAGTCTAATAAACGTCTGTGTCAAGTTCAAGGCTCTGTTTGTTGTGATGACGTAATAGACTAACACGGCCTTGTGTCTATAAATGATTTTTTGCTGGCCTCTCGGAACTTGCTCGTACAACTTTTGCAACGGATTATGTAATCAAAAAAACTAATTTAATTTATGTTTTATGAACGTATATTTTGTATATTTTTGGATAATCTTCATTGTAAGCTTTAGTCGTATATATTATTATTTCGCTAACTACCTTGATCTTGAGATTGACTTTTATTACATTTTAGCTTCCACGCGTAAAAGTTATTTTTCCATCCCAATGAACAGTGGAACAGTGCTTTTTTCTGGCTCAAATGTACCCATAAGGGTACATTTGAGCCAGAAAAAAGTCCTTCTCTGTATGCCATGCAACGCGTTTGCAGAGTTTTATGATGATCGGATGAAATGTAAGGTAGCACATAAAATACGATAAACATTGATTTTTATATATTTGATAATGTCCATTTTTATAAAAATTTAAAATAAAAAAATATTAATTATCTAAATTTCATATGTAAGTACGTGGAAATAAAGAAGGTTTTACATAGGTAGGTATTTAATTATTTTATTATTTGGCTCCGACTCGCTATCAAATGTCTTTGTCTTTCTTTGTTTTTGTCTTTTCTTCAAAGCATATTAAGTGGTTTCTGTCACTAAAATCACAGGTTTTATATCTAACTTCTAGTTGTTTACGAATGGTATGGTTTCCAACATCAGCTCAGCTTCATGATGTGATGATTCTTAAACGATAATACCTGAATAAGTAATGAAAAGTAGACAGACACATTTCGTGCCCACAATTTTCGATGGTTTCTCTCAATTTTATCAGGATCCCATAATCAGATTCTGACTTCCTTAGCATGGGTGGTCCCACGTGTAATCCTACAAGGATTCCGTTTTTTTATTCAGACGTAAGGAACCCTAAAAAGGAATTAAGGCTGGTAAATTATTTTAAAATATAAATACATATAGTTTTATAATTATTACAGAATTGGCGCACGCAAGTAATACGCCCGGTATTACATTGGTACGTAACATTAACACAGTCTTTTTAGGCTTTCATCAGAACTAATAAAAGGTTGTCAAAAGAAACGTAATTTTTTTTCTTTTCTATCACAAAGAAAGTCAAATTCATCAAAAAGGTTTTAAGCACGTTTGGGTCACAACGTTGTGATTGTGTATCTACAACATTACACGTACTCTAAGTAGTTAGGTCAATCCATTGAACGATACGTGATCCCACAAAGGGTTTCATAAGTAAAATCGCATGACATGCTTGTCTTCAACACATCAAAGCAGTTTTCAACTCTCTGTCCTTGGACTTTGAGCTCAAAATAAACTCTCTTGTAAAATTTTACATCGCATTTTTGTTTATTCAGATAGGTAAACTGAACTATATTGAGATGTATAGAAGGTTGATTTTTAAATGGTAATATTTGTTGATACCAATGCGATTGTCTGTCCATTTTATCACGTATTATAATTACAATGGATATACACGTATTTTAAAGGATTGAAATATATTAACTTTGAATAACTCATCTGCCAGTATGTATCGCAAAAAGAATAACTGAAAATAAAACATATTTTACCCTTTATTTACCGAAGTATTGCAGTCGAGTCATTGTCCTTGGTTATCCGAATGTATCCCAAGGTCGCTTTGCCTTTTTCACAGTGTGACAACCTGTTATTGAAGACTGTGTGATGAGGTGATGATGCTGATGGTGATGTGATACCAGGGCTCAGTTTTGACGACCTATGTGGCGCGCAACGTCATAAGTTCGATTACTGTTTAATTCAAATGTGATGCTATAAAAAACGTGTCTATAACATGAATATTTGTCCGTGTTCTACAACGAAGTACAAACTTTGTTTAGTTTCAATTTAGAAGGCACTGGTGCCGATTCTATTGTACACTGGACTAAACTAAAACCTGACTTAATTTCTTCATATGAAATCAACCTAGTGTTCTTCGTAATAAGGTCTATTTGTTACTAGCATCTATTTCTCAGCGCCGCTAAATTTCAATAGTACCTGTCAACGTATACTCAACTTTATTTCCACGCAGCGAGAGTCTTCATTTATTCAAACGCTGTATAATTGCCGTATAAAAACTTGTTCAAAACGAACAAGGATGACGTGTTTTTATTCTACACCTACGAAGACGCTTACTAAAAACACAGAGCAAAAGAGATGGCATTCAACGGATAGCGGCTCTCGCTGCGTAGTATTAAAGTTTATTTAAGCGTATCAGACTTTAGTCGACTAATAAATTGCTTACTTCGATAGTGACATATGTTACCTACTTGTTTCAATTTGAAATAAGTCCTTGTTTCTAAGTGTACAAGGTTTACTTCTTATATGAAGAAAATTTATTGAATTTTAATTTAGCGAGTGAAGTAACAGATTTGGGGCCACTGTGTGTGTTCCAGAATATCTATCTACTAGCTGACCCGCGCACCTTCGTCCGTGGTTTGTAATTATTCCCCATTTTTTTTTGTTCTGTTTTTGCATAATTTTTCATTAATGCTGCGCTCCTATTAGTTGTAGCGTGATGTTATATAGCCTGTAGCCTTCCTCGATACATTTAATACTTATTTAATAAAAAATATTTTAGTGTTGGATAGCTGGAATTGAAAATAATTTTTCAATTCGAACGAGTAGTTCCTGAGATTAGCGCGATCAACCAAACAAACAAACTCTTCAGCGTTATAATATTAGTATAGATTAATACGTGAAAATAATTATTGTACAATTGTTTAAGAAAATTTCGGAAACACAGGAACATGAAATTTGGAGTAATTAAAGTCCATACAATAACAGTTTCAGTTATACTAGCCACTGAAATTAACCTAAAATGGATTATGTTCACAATTAGACCACACGATTATTATATACATACATTATATTAGAAATATGTATTGCAGAGCAAAAATTAATAATATTATAAACCTATAGAAATTATCATACTTAATAAAGAATATTTATTTGCATAAAACGTGGTTACGAGTTGTTTAGACAAATGTTTCACCGTTTATGGTGTGCAAAATTATACAAATTAGCAAAATTATACAATTGTTAATGAAAAGGTAATAATAACTATACATTTGGCTGTGAAAAAATTATGTACACAAGTGTTTTACTGAAAGAAAGAAGTATTACGTTCAAAAATAAATGTTACTGTTGGTAAAGTTCTATGTTATTCATACCTCTTCCTGAAAGGGGGAAATTGGATTTGTCCGGTCAGTCAGTCAGTTAGTGCCGCTTCCTAGAAACTATGGGCCCTCCCAGTATACCTAACAGATAACTAAAGGTCCACCTCCGCAACAAATAAATGTTTAGTTCTGAGATTTGTTTAATCACGGTGTAACATAAAATTACACACTAATGTTACCGAAAGGAAAATCAATGGTCTGGAAATGTAAAAAACTTCACAGGGCTATCTGTCAATATGTCAGCTTACCTAAATGTAATTTTATCGGAGATAGTGTGTGGGATCTTTATGTTCTATAACCGTAAATGTATGTATATTCCTTACAACTCCCTGAAACATATTTGTAAATTTATGGCTGGCAAGCATCCGCGACCAGTAAGTACCTGCGTCAGCCGGTAAGAGAGACTGCCATGACGCTTCTCTAGCCATTCCTCCATGACGGGCCTGACCGCCAGAATTGTGGCGTGCCCTGTACTTTTAAGTGTTGCGAGAACGTCCAAGTAGACACAAAATCTAATAATCGTAGAAATGGGTTCAGTTCGTTGTCATTACGATCCCACTTTTTTATGGAACTAATAATATAATGTAATATGTATGTAGATTGTGTTATTAACTATTAAATTATCGATGAATATTGCACTACATATAGGTATTATGTTTATTTTGAAATTTATAAGTCTTCATTAGAGTATTATATGCTAATCCTTACTTATATTATAAATGCGAAAGTAACTCTGTCTTTCTGTCTGTCTGTTTGTCGCCCTTACAGGCCAAAGTACTAAACCGATTTAAATGAAATTTGGTACACAGATAGTCTGGAGCCTGAGGAAGGACATAGGACTTTTTAATACAAAAAAAAAGAAAGAGGTGTAAGGGGTTGAAAGGTGGGGGTGAGATGACTTGTATGGAAGTATCGTCAATTAGCCTAAATAATAAAAAAATCTACCCAAAGACACTACTCCACGCGGACGAAGTTGCGGGCACAGCTAGTAAAAAAATAAATGACCACTTAGTTTTTTTTTTCTATATTCTAGGAGGCAAACGAGCAGACGGGTAACCTGATGGTAAATGACTACCGCCGCCCATGAGCACCTACAACTTAAGAGTCACAGTGCGTTGCCGACCTTTAAGGTGGGAGTAGAGGAAGGGGGCGTAGGGGGTGAGGAGGGAAAAGAAGGAGAGGGAAGAGTAAGGGCCTCCCTGTCGGTTTTCTGTGAGGTCGTGGTATCACCCGGTTGAGCAGGCACATACGTGCCGAAGCATGGCTCTCCCACGTTAACTTAAAATAATTATAAACTTCTACGTATTACTTGGGAATAATAGATGACGTTGCGTGTTGTGTTACGTAATGACATTTCTCACACATTTCTTCAAAATTTTCAATTATTTTTTCTATGGATAGAGGGAACCGATTGCCATAAATCTAATACTTAATGTTACACCGAATTACACACAATACTTGTGAATTAAACACTTCCACGATTATTTTGTACTTTTACGTGATGTGTGCACAATCAATCACTCAAAGTAGCTTATTTCCAAAGAAAAAGAATGATTGCAATCGGACGTGTTAATGTGAATCATAACTAAGTACACGTTTTGACTGTCATCACCTCTCTCCCGGAAACCGTCCTGAATTTTGGGATAAAAAGTATCCTATATTCTACCTCGTAGTATTAACTCAAGTCATGCCAAGTTTCATTTGAGTCCGTTCAGTAGTTTCGGCGTGATGACGACGACCAGGCAGACAGACGGACAAAATTAAAAAAAAAATGTTTTGGTTTCAGTATCGATAATAGCAATATACAGAATGCGATCTGTTATAGTTTTGTTATAAGTGTAGATGGACTGGTGTTCACGTTGTCACATTTTATCAAACATTCTAGAATAGTCTTATTCTAACAATTAATTCAAAATCTGTTGTAATAAAGCTGAAGTTTTCTTGATCGCGTTTTGATTCGCCTGTTGGTCTAGTGGTTAGTGATCTTGACTGCTGAGCCAGAGGTCGTGGGTTCGATCCCCACCCATGACTAATAATTGTGTGATGAGCACGATCATTTCGTTCCGTTTCTGCGTGTAATTTACCTAAAATAAGTATGTATTTAGTAATATATAAGGATGTTTATCAGCAGTCTGGTTACCATAGTACAGGCTCTGCCTATTTTGGGATCAGACGACCGTGTGTGAGGTGTGTCAAGTCATTATTATCATAATAATATTATTACCAATCTTTGGAAGTATCGGTCGGATTAACAAAACTCTTCTTGCATTTGCTAGCCTAATTCATGATTAAACTTCTAGGCTAAATAATCCGCTCCGATCCTTGGGGTTAATCAAAGACGCGGGTTTTTTAAATACGAAATATTTTTTGTTTGGAATCGATTTTGTCATCGATTGAGTGTTGCAGTTCAAAAGAGAAAACAAAATGCTCACATAACCCATGCATATCTCAACACGTTCAAGTGCGGAAATAACATCATTTGGTGCGGAATAATGTTATGTGTTGAACGAACATTTACTGTCAATATTATGTCTGTCTGTTTTGAAGCCTACTAGATCACTTCGATTGATAATTGTTAAATTTTTTGTGAAATAGTATTAAATATGCCGACGTTACAAACACAAAGCAGATACGAAGGTAAGAATTCTCGGCCAACTTCTACGTACTCAATTTCTGGACACTTAAATCCATGTTCTTCAAATGAATTTAACTCAAAGTATAAATCAGAAGATACCAAGTCTAAGGCACAAAGTTGTAGGAGCAAGGTAACCGTTGAACGATATGATCCAGTTCGATGCGGTCAACTCCCAAGATCAGTGTTCCGTCGCAATGGTATACAGGACCAAGTGTTTGGCTATCGAGGCTCCATCCGGTACATGTGCATGGCTTATCATCCGCAATATGGAAACTGTGTACATACTGAGCTGTCAAAATGACGAATACAAGGTCAGAGTAAACAGTTAAAGTAGTAGTTAAATACTTTTCCTATTTTTTATAATCTGAGATATTTTTTTCGACCGTTTCAGATGCATTTCTTACGATATTGTACGATGTTTGAGAGTGCTAACGATTTACATCAACCGTTGAAACTATTTATTTATGATAACCGTGATTAAATAGTTACCTTCTATTATCTGGATGAAATTCTTAAATATAACTTATAAAAGTAGAGAAAAAAATATATAAAAATTGTTGTCTTCTGTAATCACTTATTTGCCAGTTACAAGGTGATAAAGAATAAACTGTTTACTCAGCTGAGGCGTTTCGTTTGAATTGCAAGGATCGTTGCGTTGCGGAAACGTCGAGTAAACAAAAAGTTGTCATCTATCTTTATATTATGTATAAATCGATGTGTGTACATGTGTATGTGTGGACTTCAATACAGCTTGACCGACGTTGATGAAATTTTCAGATTATGCCAGCGGGTGATAACAGTTTTTTTTTTCTACCCGTTCGTAGCTTCAGTGTGTCGCTAGTCCCTTATAAGTACTCGTATAACCAATACCGATTAGGTACCAATTTTTACACCTATACACACAAGCCGTGAAAGTTTAAAAGAATCAAAATGGGGATTCGGATTTCAGTGATCAACAGTCGTACATATCGCCAATGATTGCAATAAGTCCTAATGTCCACATATAAAATCAAACATTTCATAATTGCATCGAGCAATCAGTAAACACGTAATATTGTCCATCCACTTAATACTGACTAGATTTCTTTTACAACATCAATATGAGAGATCAATTCGTTACACAAGATATATAACCTCATATTGTGGTCTTTTACATCGAATGCTAAAGATAGCACAACGTGTCGAAGTACTTTATTTATTAGCAATTCGCTTTATTTATGAACGGCATAAATTCTGTTTTGATTAATAAATAAACTGTAAGGCTAAAAGCTGAACGTAACTCTTGCTTGACGAAAGGCTTCTAATATTCAATTTTATTATTAAAATGTTGCTTTTTATTGACTATTTCAGGCAATTACGTAAATTCGCAATAAGCTGTTTGTCATGTATAGTGTGTCAAATATGCTTAAACTGCCTTATAGATAGATTAATAGATAACACTTTATTTGTACACCATTATTACAGGAGAAATACATACGTACACAATACATGACATGTGTCAAACAGATAATGTAGGTACGAGTACAAAGGACGGCCATATTGCTAAATGCAATCTCTTACAAGGTAACCTTAGTATGGATCAAAATGATTCGAAGAGATAGCGGTAGTTGGTGATGTATTTATAAATGTTCAATACTGAAGTGGCAAATAAATACACGGATCGTCTAATGGCAAGCATTTAAACGTGCTTATAAGCCTTTGGTATACCACTAGTGTTATTTGCACATTGACAACTAGTACCCAATTAGTACTTAACTACCCAATTTACAATCTACTTCTTCACTTAGCTGGATTTTCTTTCACAGTATAGCTATTTCGTACGGTACTCTATTTTAAGTTCACAATAATATTACAAAATTTATCTTATTTATGTTAATGTATGTTATATAATTATGTTTACGGGAATTAGGGCAAGCATGTTATAGGTTATGCGTACCTTTGAATTGCGTGATCGCGTTAATTCCCTGTAAATATCATGGAACACGAAAGTTTAAAATTTAAAATACATGTTCTTGAAAAGGAATAAAACATTATTTACGAAATTACTTTTTAGTATTTGATATTTTACTTTACATAGCTTAGAGAAACCGAGCTGATAGTCAGCTACTAATCGTTTGCTGGAAAGCATGCTACATTTTTTATATAATTTTCATCGTGACCTCCAACTTGATACTGTGGAGGAACGGGTATCATGTTCCTCCAACACAAAGGGAGGATCTTCCAACCAGGCGAGGTGATCATGCCTGGCGGGCCGCGGCCCAACGGTTGATGTTGGGAAGTTGTATATATACTAATCGGCGCGAGTACTCTCATAGCGCGATGCAGGATTAGTAGGTTGTAGATGTTTCTTGTTGCTGTATGTGGAAGTCGCCACAATACTAATAACACAAACAAGTTTTTGTCCGCGGCTGCGTTTACGTTAAAGTATTTTTTTTATTCCTCAAGAACAGTTACTTTTTTTCAGGATGAAAGGCAAACGAGTCCTATTCGGTACCCCTGACACTAAGAACTTATCGCGCTAGTAGGAGAATCGGCAAATAAATTCATACGATTGCGTTGCCAACAGTACGATTTATTATTTCAGACCTACTATGCCAGCAATGGTTTTTGTTCTAATAATATGGCAGATTTATTTTTTGATCATCATAAACATTAGTGTACTATATTTATTTATTGAATATTATGAAAATATAGTATAATTCTTGTGGTTACGTATGAAATGAGATGCCATCTTTCATATAATTTACTTTACAGCTGTTATAGCCTATATATATATATATATATATACGACCATTGAACAACTCGGCATTTCATAGTATTGACAAAACGCAAGAGAAGTGACACTCGATTGGTTAATCGTTGGTTTAAAAACGGTTGGTCGATTAAAAACAGAAACGCATAACTCGGCATAACAAGCGAAATTTAAGCCAGACCGCCGCACGCGCCACGCCTGCTTCCCAAATCTCCTCCTTTCCGCTCTCCTCTTGTTTCTATGATCTCAAGAAGCATAACAACCAAAACAAATTAACTCACATTCGCATTATTCGGATTGTCTTTACTTCAAACAGTGTCAAAAATATCTAATTCGATTTCGGACTTAGTTACAAAATCCAGATCAATAACAAAAAATCTTATACTAAACCTGGTTATCAAGTTTGTAACCTCAAAAAATCGTAATGTTTAAAACTTCACACTCGCTAAACTAGATGTGCCATAATTTTTTTTCTCTCAGGACAACAGACTGAAAACCTAAGCCTCAGCTAAGACAAAAGGCTTTAGTTTATCTCCCATACGGCCGCCGGATTTATCAGGCAATATCTCAACGGCCCGTAACGTGATCCAAACTTCTTTACGTCGTTACACCGTCAATAAGCTACAGGAAAACCCGGGGCAGTAGTTTAATAATAAACATAAACATTTTGAAATATATCATGTGCTTCTAGACCTACAAAATACAAACAAATAAATAAAATTGAAGTGTGTGTTTGTAATGTCAATATAATAGTTTTTTAAGCTCATACAGTTATTGTACAATATACTGTGTGTTGTTATAATGTACTTCCTGAATCTATAAAGACAGGAAATAGTGATAAAACATTATTATATAAATTAAAACAAATGCTAATTAAGCGGCTAAGGCGTCGGACTTAACAAGAATACTAGTAATGTGTGACCCACGTTGCTAGTATCCTTAAAAAAAAAAGGCTATTACAATATCAAAGGATAGATAAATGAACGATAAAAACTTAAATAATATAATATAATCAATAAAATTTGTTGTTGGTTGGGCACTTTTGCGCCGGGAGTGATGCGGGATGGGTTACTTTAAGGGGATTAAAGGGAAAAAATAAATTTGTAACTATAATTGTTATCAATTATATATATATATATCAATTTAATTTGATCAATAAAACAATAATACAATTCTATAATAAAATAAATAGAACTAAATAATAGATACTTAGACATAAAATAAGTGTATATATACACAATATTTAACATACATCTGTGATATAATTAAATAAATAAAAATAAACTAAATTAAGTGTCCATAATGTACTGGAATTATTGTTTCAACGTCCTGAAAACATTTGGAGTGCAATAAATTGATTTGATTTAAAAGATACCTATGCCTAAAAATCAGTCATTAAAAAAATTGTCTGTCTGTCTGTCTGTTTATTCCGGCGATCTCCGGAACGGGTGGCCCGATTTCCTCGGGACTTTTACTAGCAGATAGCTGGTGTTATAAGAAGTAACTTAGGCTACTTTTATATTTCAATAAACGAGCGAAGCCGCGCGGGAACTGCTAGTACTAAGTATAGTTTAAGAAGAGAAAAGTTCAAGAAGAAGAGAAGCTGTGTTTTAAGCGATAAGGCTGCCCTCTATATGTTATCTGTGTGATACACCTCCTGTTTCATATTCTCTGTAAAACCCTGGTGTATAAATAAAAATTGGGCTTAATAACTATTCAACGTAGGAGAGCCATGCTTCGGCACGGATGGGCCCGGCTCGACTCCACTCGATACCACGGCGTCACAGAAAACCGGCAGTGAAACAATGCTTGCATTACATTTCGCAGCGTGAGTGAGGTTTCTGCCCTAACCCTTCCCTCTCCCCTATTCCCGTCCTTCCCCTCTCCCCTTTTCCCACCCTTCCCCCCCTCCCCCTCTTCTCCTACTCCCACCTTAAAGGGCGGCAACGCACTTGTGACTCTTGAGTTAAAGGTGCGTATGGGCGGCGGTAGTCATTTACCATCAGTGACCCGTCTGCTCGTTTGCCCCCTATACCATAAAATAAAATCATATTAACAAAAACTCGAGTGGTTTACTGAAGAGTTCGGCTAACTACACCATCAGCATTCAGCATATCAGCTCAAAACGCCAAATTAATAGTATTGTCATCCAAATTCCATATCCATAAAGTTTTATTACGATACAACAGTTGGAGGTAGGATATGGGCGGCGGTAGTCATTAACCGTCAGGTGACCCGTCTGCTAACAATGGTCTGATGATGAAGCCAGAAGGTTGACAGTGAAACGCTTTTTCACTTTACAGTACTTACATTCAGTTTGCTGTTAATGCTTGTTTATCAAATTTACTGAACTATAATTATTAATTACTGTAC
The DNA here is from genome assembly GCA_949752705.1 of Callimorpha dominula. Lineage (NCBI taxonomy): Eukaryota > Metazoa > Arthropoda > Insecta > Lepidoptera > Erebidae > Callimorpha > Callimorpha dominula. The sequence goes on from OX456992.1 coordinate 26,505,218, forward strand.
GCTGTGACTATTATTATATTAAGAAAAGAGTCAAGATTGAATATGAACAAGTTGTGCTCTTGGTATGAAATACATAAAAAGAGTATACCTATATTGTTGTTCCCAAAAAAGAATGGCGTGAGTATACATGTGTGTGTTTGTATATTATCATTTTTAAACTTTCATCACTCATCATCATTTCATCATCATCATTTTTTGAGCTACTAAACATTATTAATAGATGAAACTGATTTGACGATTTACTGCATCGATTTAAAAATTAAACTGAATCAAAACTTTAACATGAATATGAATCAAGTACTTAAAATTATTGTGACTCGTCATAAACCGATATTCGAATACGCGATGATGCATATTATGTCGATTTTGCATCCAATTATATGACTTGGCAGCGGGGTGTTATCGAATCGATTAATCGAGAAGCAATCTCGCAACGCTCGATTAATTCGAAAATCGATTTTATTGCGCTAGTATGAAATTTTCATAAATGAATGCTTAGTACCAGCCTTGCAATGAAAACATTAACCTTAGGAAGAACAGTTTAAAATAACACATGTCTGCAACACGAGAGATGTTTGCCGCCTACTATCTAGATTATAATATCGTGATTGATATTATCTATTTCTAGCTATTAGACAATGTGTACTATTATGTATTCTGTGACAATGTACACAATATGTGCATTTATACAAATAGCCATATATCTAACAGCTTGATAATATATTACCAAGTATTCCAGCCCATTTTACGTGAACTAATAAATGCTTGGATGTGCCTTAGTATTGCGAGAATGCAGTCTGGCCACGTTTCCACGTTATGGTAATTGGTGTAATTAATGGCCAGAAATGGTAATTCTACGGATGTCGGTACTTCTGTAGTCATTATAGATACTAGAAGTTTACACTGTAGAGTATACATGGGTCAAGACAAGACAAGAAGCATATTTTTGTAAACAAAGAATTTGACAAACAAGGATAAGCCTGTTTAATGGTGTGGAGGGCCTCTGACCAGGCGCGGTGATGGTGCCTGGCGCCCGCGGCCTAACAGTTCACTTTGGGAGATATTTTGTACTAGTCTTTCCTCGCAGTTTACCTACGTTTATGGTCACTGCTCCGCTTTTAAGGGTGCGTGATATTACAATACTTGTACTCTTAAGCTCATCACACACTATACCATCAGGGCTCCACCCCAGCAATTAAGTTGTCATTCAAATCTGAACTTTTAAACGTGGTCGTATAATACATTTCATAATGTAAATACGCGCTTACTGCCCGATGTCGGCTTTTTCATATTGACATTATGAAATATATTATACGACCACGTTTTAATGCTCAGATTGGAATGACAATTTATTGCTGTTACCGTGACGATATAGAATGTGATGACCTTTAATGAATAAATACTTTACCCAATACAAAAAGATTTTTTCTAATCCGAATGGTAGCTTCAGAGATTAGCGCGTTTTAACCAGCAAATAAACAAAAAAATCCTTAAGCTTTATTTTACTAGTTTGGGTTGTATATTATGCTGATCAGCGCAAAAGCTTGCGTAATGCAGTATTAGTAGTTACTACCTAATTTGGTTGGTTGTCGCTAGATGGCATTGAAGTACGTCTTTGCTGTAATACTACTGCCTAAACATACTCTCCAGTAGGTATGTAAGAATATTTAAAATTTTATGTAAGTATCGAATATTTTGAATCCCATGGTTTTCTATATTGAATATACTTCAGAAAATGCTATTCAATTATTATGTATAAATATCAGTAGATTTTAGAGACGCTACACTCCCAGTCGCAGACGAATACGTCTATCCAATGTGCTGAACCAACTTCGAAACTCGGAGAACGCAGTATTCAAAAGTCACCTCGTCATTTATTATTTTGCTTCTTGCTTACATAAACATCAATAACAGTAGGTATTAAGGTTTGAGTCGTGAGCACGGTATCCATCTAATAATCAAATCTGTTATTTTAGTTTACCTGCGTCGTTGTTGCCTTGGAAAACCCCACAGCTATACCTACGGTACGACAAGCCTGTCACACAGTGCAGAAAATATAATACAATTTATAAAATCAGGTATCCCCATGGGTGAATGATGTCTTACGCTGAAGAAGGTTCTAAGAAAACCCAATCATTCTGGATGGTTGGGTTTGAGCACCATGCTATGTAAGGCACTGAAATAGTATACTATAATGCTACTCATGAGGATTGTCAACGAACCTAAAGCACAAGCGATATTTATATCACAAGCGATATTGAACATTTTAGTCTGATTAGAGGTTTCGCGGTTTTATGCGTGTTCTGTCGATACCCGTAGCTACTTTCCTACCTACCTGCCTAGCATCGGAGCCAGCGACGAGTATGATCAGCGGGACTAGCAGCGTGCTATTTGATTTGAAAATGACTTCCTTCTGACAACGTTTAAGTTCTGGAAGGATATAACTGAAATTGTTTTTGCATATGATTACGGTAAACGGTTAGCGTGCGAGACACCGGCAACCTCTAGATTTCACCGCACTGAGGGCATGACGAGGTGATAATGTCAAATCGGACCGGCCAAAACTACACGGTGTTTCTAAAAATAGATTGAAAGAAAGCCTGGAGAGGTGGTAACTATATTTGCAACGCGATGAGTAAACTACCAACCACTGACCAGTTTTAGTAGTCTTTTGAAGCTACCCGCTTTCAATAATCACACAAAAGACAGGAGGGTGCCACTTACTCTGACGCAGTGTTCGGATGACGGGCTGCTCATTCCTGACCTGGTGGTAACAACCATTGGAGAGAGGCATATGGCGTTTACAATACCCAAGTGGCATCGTTGTGTTGCGACTATAGATGGCTAATAATCGCTAACTATATACATGTATCATGCTCGTGTGGTAACGTATTTTTGAGAAAGGAATTTGGCAAATTCTGAGTAAACAACTTCTGTAATAAAAGTACTCCTTTAACAAAAATAGTGTTTTATATTATCTGTGCTTTATCGCTTAAAGACTTGGGCATGCCTTAAAAATATTATTACTTTTTTTGTCTCATTCGATCGCACATAATACTTTATTCACAGATTATATTGAAAATGAAACAAACAGGTACATTTAAAAATTTCCGTTTGTGAATAATATTAATGCGGGAGAAGAGATGCCTTCATATAGCACCTCCAAAGTATCTTATAAATAATATTACCACCTACCTAACACATTGAACCAGGTGCGAGTAAATATAGAATAAAATAACAGAAATTTAAAAGTTGGCTAAAAACACAAAGTTCTCACTGTTTTTTGGAAGATATAAAATAACACTCTTTTCCGACGTCACTGTAGATAATTAAAATGTTTTTCTTTGTACTTCATCAACAGTTCTAATTAGACGGATTGTACTGTAGTTTTGTAATAACAATTACCGGTTTTATACGCAAATACATACAGCCTGGGGAAATTAGGACAAAACTTCGTGGGCTGGACAAAAATATTAAACAGTAAATCTATATAAAAATGAATACACACTTGCCAAATACAAATTTTTCTCTATGGAACTGGGTTTCCAAAAGAGAACAGATTGATTTATTTATAAAAACCATAGGTATATTCTAAAACCATAAATGCAAAAACTAACTTTATTTTTACATAATAAAAATACATTTAAGAATTTCAGTGACCAAAGTTGAATATATATGTTGTCGCCACATCAAAAACTCTTATTTATTTTATTAAAAATAGGGCCAAACTATAATAGATGATAACACAGTTCACTATTTAATAAAAATAAATTAATATACATATAACGCAATACTATTGGTCGATTGATAAATATTAACGAATAGTGGGATTATGAAAAGGGTAGAAATAAGTGAAGATCGATTGTCTTGACTGCGAACAGAGGTACGCACAACTTGGCAGTTACTCGTACTGTTAGTTAGTGATTTTCATAGTTTATATCGGTGGTTGTAGGACTGTTTCTTATATATTATCCTACCTCCAACTGTTGTATCGTAATAAAACTGTATGGATATTGAATTTGGATGACAATACTATTAATTTGGCGTTTTGAGCTGATATGCTGAATGTTGATGGTGTAGTTAGCCGAACTCATCAGTAAACCACTCGAGTTTTTGCTAATTTGATTTTGTTTTATGGTATAGGGGGCAAACGAGCAGACGGGTCATCTGATGGTAAATGATGACGCCGCCCATGGGCACCTGTAACTCAAGAGTCACAAATGCGTTGCCGCCCTTAAGGTGGGAGTAGGAGAAGAGGGGGACGGGGGAAAGAGTGGAAAGAGGGGAGAGGGGAAGGACGGAAATAGGCAAGTCCAATGAGTTAGGTTTACTAACGATGGTCTGGTGATGGAGCCAGAACTTGGATAGTGGAAGTCTTTTCTACTCGTTAATGTATTTTTCTACTAAAGCTTACTTGTTTTTTAGTTGTACTGTACAATAATTTATTTTAGTCTAGAAAATTTTTAATTGTAAAAAAGTATGACATGAATATAGTTTTTTAAATTTTGTTCTCAACAAAAAGACTCAATATTTAAAAAAATACTATAAGTCCAGTATCTGTGGAGGAAGTGTAATATTCTTCAAGTGACTGGCACTCTCAATTCTAGTATATGTAGTAGTTTTAAAATAATGTTATTGGCTATTATTTTATCATCAATATTAATTAATATTAGATTGTGGACTTACAGTATTTTTTTTTTTAATTAAAGTGCATAGAACGACGATATAACATGAAGATCTATCGATGTCGTCATTATCAAAACTATTGTTAATAAGATACAGTTAAGGAATTATTTAAACAATTCTTATCTTTCTAACATGATTATATATTTTTACTTTTCCTTTCTTTTCCTACGTATGTTTCGTTCAGATAGTGGATAATTCTTCATAAATACATTTATTTGGAGTAAAACTAGTTTAAATAAAATATGTTTTCCTTCGAGATCAAGCAAAATGCCAACGTGTAAGGAATTTGAAGACTAGAGTTCAATTATATAACTTACTCTGAATACATACTCGTATTTGGCGTGGGGCCAACAAATAAGTTATGTTTACTTTTACTAAGTAAAAGTAAACATAATATTTAAGCATCTCTATAAAGAACCTCGAGTAATAGTAGGTTTCCTAAATGAATCGTTTCAATGTTATTCCGTTTCGATTGCATAAGCAATGAGTAAAGAATAAGACCTACCAGCCCCTGAACGTCGCTTTTCTAAATAAAACGGATTATATAGAATTCAACCAGTTCATGTAAACTTGTAAATATATATGTAGTAAACAGAGAAAATCCTAGTACCAATTGTCGATTGCCAGGATATTTCAGATAGGCTTGACCCCTTGGCGTTGCTTAGAGATGTAGCTTCACTCTGCATTCTCTATCGCGTGTATCATGCGGATACATGCGGAGCGGAGTACTCCGAATAATTGATTGGACATATACCGGCCGCAGCCGCAGTAAACGCGACAAAACTTCCATCCTCATTACTTGGACAATTGGCACTCCACCACTGTGCGCTTCTCGCGTATCTTTTTGTCTTGCAGTTGCACAACCAATCTATACCCATACGATCTACAAACCTTCAAGAAAAGAGCGTACTCTAACCTCAATGGCTGGCAACGCACTTGTGTCTCTTGAGATGCAGATGACCATGGGCCGCGGCAGTCACTTACCATTAGGTGACCCGTCTGCTCGTTTGCCCCCTATATCATAAAAAACGATGATGGTGAAGCTTTAATGGAATAGATATTTAAACCACTATATATCATTTGAAACCGAATAACAAAGAGTGATTAGGAATAAAGTTAAATATTTAAAAATTTGAAAGACGGTCCATTATGCGTTTACATAAGGATGGCTAGTTGTACTTAGACCAGAACGTGATATAATTTTGAAAACAAATACATTATGTACGCATTACTTAGCTCATGCGTGATCAATACTGCATAGCAATTACCGTAATTAAATCGTACCGATAAATTATCAGTATCTTCTCGGAACTAAAAACTTCGTGATCAATCTGCTGTCGTGAATATATTATGGACAAGGTCAAAAAAAAACAATAGCTTTGTTAGTTAAGTGTAATACCTAAAGACTTGATGAACCCAAAAACTGTTTTAATGCCCAATTGTTTTTCGGGTAGTTCACGAATGCTTCAGTCATTGAAATTAGCAGTTTCGTGAGGGGTATTCATATTTATATAGGATATACGGTTTTGTGCGGCGCCTTCACTTCCAATCGCTTCACCCCTAGGTACTCCTAAATCCGTTGGTTTCGAATGTGTGTAAAATATTAATTATAAAAATGAAATTAACACTTTTACTAATCCAAATACTACCAAGAGGTAAATTTATCAATCTAGATTTTTTTTATTGAAAAGGACTACTCTCGCACTATGAATGATTCCTGTGTCGCGGAACTTTACAGACATTTAAACAACGTGCACAAAGGACACCCAGACTCGGCACATCTATTTGTGGATCACACAAATTTTTGTCCTGTGTGGGAATCTAACTCACAACACTCGGCGCGGTGTAGAGGCGAGACGACCACTTCAACCATTGCGCCATGTCAATTTAATATAAATAAACTCTGTATTATAAATGACTATTTGAATTGATCTTTCTAGAGCTTTAAGCAGCAGTAGAGTAAGAGCTGAGGAGTTAGATTTGTGAGCAACTGGTTGCGGGTCTGAATCCCAAACCGTACACTACAGACGTGAACCCACTCGTAACACAAGCATTTATTTAGAGGTTTAGTTAGAGGGGTTAACAAGAATATTAGTAATGTGTCAGCCACGTTACTAGCATTCTTTACTTAAAACTTAAGTACTCAACTGATCTTCATGAAAGTTTGTATACACGTTGTCAGAGGGATTGTACAGAATTTTGAAGGTTGAAAGATTGTACAAGGATTGTAAGACAAATAGGAGTTCCACAAGGTACCCGAATTGATCGACAAAATCTAAACTAACTCGATCAAAGCCGGTGGCGAAAAGGTTGTAAAAGAAAATGTTTAACAATTATATGTAGTTAGACTTTACTGTAGGAAAAACATTCTACATGAAATCACTATATTTGATATTGACAAGGACGGCGATAACAATATTTGATGTAATACCGCACGTACGTGACTAGCCTACATACTGTCAGATTACATTTAGGTGGACAGTCGTGTGCTGCTTGCAGTTTATTGTGACGTTAATACTTTAATCATAATGGGCCATAAAACAGCTGAAATAGGCTCTAGCCATACTTAAAGCGAGTGAGTAACAAAGGAAGTTAAAAAAAGCGTATGTCCTCAGACCAATTTTATATAATATGCTTTAATCAATTCTTTTATGAACGTTAATTTTATACTGATACGGGGTTCATCCTCAGAATTTAAAACCATAACGATAATGTTAAAGAAAAATGTGATTTTCTAAACTCCGAAACCGCGAAAGATTCTTCTTCTGCGGCGGCAGTTTCTACTGCGGCGACCTATCTAGTTTGAAAGGAGTATCTTTCCGGAGACACTCAAATTGTGAAATGCTCTGCCTGCCAGGGTTTTCTCTAAGCAACAAATTATTTAGGTTTTCAATAAGCTCATTAAAATGTTTTTATAGTATCGTTAATACGCGAGTGATATTCATGTTTGCAAAAATACATAAGTTGTGCTGATCACTTACCATGTAGTTTGCCTTATTTGCCACTTCATTGGTATTAAAATCAATTAAGATTCCGTAAATGACAGATAAAGCTAAGTTTTTTTAGGCAGAGTCAGTAAAGAAAGTTATTAATTGTATGATTACTAAGCACACTCATTGCTGTACAGAAACTGTATAGCAATGAGTGGAAAAAATCACCACCAATAAAGTAAATTGATTAATTAATTAGAATTTGATAAAGTTGTGACCATATTATAAACGCAATGAATACAAAAATATTAATTACGTTTCCACTTACATCCGCTTACAAATCGAATGGTAACTGTTGTAGTAATTAATTTGTGGAAAATTCTATTCGTAATTTATTGCATAACAACGTGTGTCATAAGAAAGCTATTCTTAGTATTATAATTGATTGTATTAATTCGAATGATGACTGACCTAGTGAAGCTTTAATCAATCATACCTTTGACGAAACGCTCGATGGAGTAAATAAAAAATATCCTCCCTGATTCCCACTCAGATGATCCTAAAGAAATTCATTATCGTGATCATTAGTAACATGTTTTTAACCTTTAAGATTTATAACTATTAAGTATTTGTAGTTGTGCGAAAATGTCCTCAAAATCGAAACTTTTCTGGAAGATTTTAAGACTTTTAGTGACGTAAGTCGCACAATACTGAAATTCTTGTTAACTCCTCTAAAGTAGCTAAATGGGTTTAGGTTAGTACTGTATATTTCCAATCACCCGATATCAAGTCACAGTAAATTTTGTCCTCTGTTGTAAATAGTTAGTTAAATTCTTTAAATATTAACACGTAATATATCATTAAGTTCTAATATCTCTTTTTATCTTGATTATTTTTTAGCAACGCCTACCTGGAAAGTAATAGCAACATTTAATTTTGCAAATCAAGTATAGTACTCAAATTAAAGATGTTCAAATTAACACTAGTATTTCATGCTAGTCTTCAATGTATACTTATTGTTAAATATAAAGCTAAACATGCTTGTTTACTATGACAACAATAATAAAAAAACACGTAAGACATCATACCAAAGAACTAGTAAGAATAAACGATAATTATTTATTTACCAATATTTTTCATAGTACTAAGAGGAAATAAGCATACGGCCTGGTAAACCGTCGCTGTAGCATATTATGGGCTCTTACCAGAATATACCAGAGGATTCAGTTCTATCGTGGGAGACCCATGCTTCCTCACACGTATGGGCCGGCTCGACCCGAGTGATAGTAAAGAGGCCTCACAAAAAATCGGTGTGAAGCAATGATTTCGTTTTGTTTTGCTTAGCGAGTAAGATTACCGGAAGCCCTAAACCACCTCCCCACTTCCGCAAGTCCCACCTTAAAGGCCGACAATTCACTTGTGACTCTTGATTAGCAGTTGTACATTGGCGGCAGTAGTCACTTACCATCAGGTGACCCGTTTGCTCGTTTGCCTCCTAGGTATACTATAAAAAAGGTGCTCTTTGCTGATACTTCCACTTAAAAAGTCTATGTTACTTTTCAATAACTCTTGAATTTTTAGGAAATTGTGGAGGCAATGAAATCGGAAAGCAATGACAGTTGAAATTTACACCTGAAATGTTGTTTTATAACTTCTGTTTTCAATGTTCTAAGCCCGTTTACATAACCTGCTGATACCATATTTTTCGGTCGATAAGCAATAATATAGCATTATATAATCTTTAACCTGTTAATAACATATATGGAACTCACTGTATTTATTCGTTGGCCCAGATGCCCATATTGACGTTTACACACGCTCTCAATATGTCTCAGCTGTTAGAGCAATTTATTTTCCTTTGATACTGACGAACAAAGGTACTTTTACCTTCGTTTTCAGGTTTTCAGTCCTTCGTTTGTAACAGTAATAGCGATTTTTAAAGGTGTACTTGCTAATAATAAACATGAAAACTTTCTGTTTTGCTGTGAAATGGAAAAGTTTCCTAAAATGACATATTAATTTTAGCTGAACTTATATGGAAGTAGTTAGTGAGTTCGGCTTATTTTGCAGGCCTGCTAGATCCAGAATTGTTAAGTGATAATCAGGGTGGGAACTTAATAAAAGCTGTTCCTGGATCCCTCCTATTTAAGGCACAGTACGGCACACCGCAAAAGAAAAGGTAGAACGATTTCGCCTTCCCGGAAAATTACGGTATTTTTGAAATTCATTAGGTAGTGTCATTGTTAATTAATTTGGTATTTTCAACGAAAATTGACCTTCTCTTTCATGTTATTAATTTTGTATTTTCTAGCACAAATAGCGGGTGTAGTGTTCATCATCAGATTAGCTCAAAGGTGCCAAATTATTGTTTTGTCATCTAAGCTACTTAACATACAAAGTTTAATTTTACAAATAGAAGTAGGTTAAAATTGCCTTCACAATTAGTTTACATAGATACAACTGAAGTCAATAAAATCGTGGGAAGAATCCAATGGCTTAGCTGACGGTGAAGTATTGCTACTATGAACAGTTGCAGAACTAATGGTGTCAATTGAACGTTGCCAACCCTGTTACCTGAGCGAGCTTTAAGTACTGAATCACGGACCAACTGCCAAACCAAATCTTCAAAAACTTGTATATTTCTTATTAATTATAAAGAATATTAAAATATTATGTATTTTTATAAAAAGGGTGGTCGACTATAGGACGTCCTACGAACGTCCCTTATATAATTTTAGCCTAAAAGTTTTTGACATTTGTTGGAGTTTAATAATATGTCATAATTCAAGTCAGAGAAACAAAATATGTATCGTAAATAGTCCCCAGCTTCTCTTGTTCCAATATTTCAGTTAATTTTAGAGCTTATACTTATTAAACGCCAACTCTTTTGTACAACAGAAACGCTGTCTAGTTTTTTATCTTTATTGTTTTGGGATCATTTACCCGAACGTTGACTAATTGAACGCTCAACAATTGAAATGGGTTCATGTACTGAGTGGGAATTAGAACCCTAAAAATTCCAAATTCATACCTGCCAGCCTACTACTATGCAATACCACTATTATACAGTGCAGTCGCCTATATAAAAAAAAATATCTTAAGGTTGGTGATACAATTGCTGACCCCGAGGTCGTGGGTTCGAAGCCAACCCAGGATAAATAATTGTGTGATAAGCGTGATCATTTGTTCTGTGTCTGGGGGTTATTTATTTATAATACGTATGTATTTAGAAATATATAAGTATGTTTATCAATGTCTGATTACCATAGTACAGGTTCTGCCTAGTTTGGGATCAGACGGCCGTGTGTGAGGTATCTCAAGTCTCAGTCAAGTCTCAAGTCATTATTATTTTCAAAGTAATTTATGTGATGTCAAATTACAATCCCTGTCAATAATACCTTTTAATAATAATAATGTAATAACTGGCAACACCAACCTGTAAGCGTCATATTATCTCACAGAAAATATTATACCTATTAACTTATTGTATACATCGAGATAAATTGCAAAATAAATACAAAACAAATATTTGGAAACAGATTCATAAAATATATAAAAAAAAACACAGAAACAACATGCAAAAGTTCAAAAGAAAAAAATTCGAAGAAAATGACAGATGTCATATAAGACAATAGCCCAACAACATGGAATATAATGAAATAAAATGCTTACAAGGTATCAAGCTAGACAGAGAATTGCACAGCAAACATCCCCGGACTCGTCGCAAAGCTCCGCCCCACAGCTGCCAATGCACTCCTCGGTGAGATCGGCAAACAGTGAGGCGTCGAGCTCAAGCTCCAGCGACGAGTATTTCTCTCCGCCGACGTCGCCAACACCTGTGCGTCGGCAGGGGAGAGGCCGGCCACCGACCTGCTTAGGACCCCGAGGAACACTGACCTCGAATAGGGCCCCCGCTGCCGGTGGTGATGTGCGCCGCATGAAATGGACTTATTCAATTAATGAAAACGTCATGCGGGCATATTATTGGGCTACAGAGTTGGGAACTAACCTTACTGCGTACCGTGTTCGATTACTGTCTCTGTTTCAGGAGCTTGAACCAGCTGTCAACGTGTCAGCACAAAGACTGTCGGATCAGGTACGGGCTATACAGCGCTGTCACCTGCTGGATGATACCGTACTTGAGAGGCTACGCTCTGACGTACGGAATAGCTTGGTTATCCCTTCTTCATCGCAAGTTGTGGGTTCGGTGGCCAATCGCACACCGCAATTGGTAACACAGTTACATGTTGATGAAATTGTGGATAGTGAAGCTATATCTGTAAGTACCAAATGCAACGAAAGGTTAAGGAGCGCCTTGGAGGATGCGATTCTGAAATACCGGTTTGTGAACCACATTAATAGACCACGTTTATCCCGTTTGCCTATTCATAGACGAAATATAGCGCTGGTGTGTGCCCTGGATTCGTTATTGTCTGATTATTTAGACAATAGCGAAGATCTTAGTGATACACACTCTATTCTCTACTGTGCGGCTGTCGCAGCATGTCGAGTAGCAGGAGTACATTTCTCTGTAAATACCGCTACTACTCGACCCAAGCCTGCTGTGCCAGCCTGGCAGTGTAGAATCGAGCGTCGTATTGCTGAGGCCAGGACACTCATCGGTAAGCTAATCTGCTTTAGATCGGGTAACACGCGGCCGAGAGTGATGCGCTTTGTGAAACAGGCATTCTTGGGGACTGACATTAGTACTCAACAATATATGTCATGTGTCACAGAGCGCATAGACTTTCTAAAGCAGAAAGTTTATGCATGGGCAAATAGGATTCGAAGATACAAAAAGCAAACAGATCGGTATAATCAGAATCGTATGTTCCACAGAAATGAGAGGTGGGTTTACCGAAAATGGGAACAATCGGATCCCTGTGTGAGTGACGGGCATTTCCCAGATGATGATGCTACACATGAATTTTGGCGTAATATCTGGTCGGTGCCTGTCACTCATTCAGAAGGTGATTGGATACGAGATGTCGGGTGCTCATGCGAGTCTATACAAGCAATGGAACCAATTTCCATAGCCACAGGTGACGTAAGTAGTGCAGTTCAGTCATTATCAAACTGGAAATCGGCTGGACCAGACGGACTGCACAACTTTTGGCTGAAATGGTTCCGAAGCTCGCATGCTCGTTTGGCATCTCAGTTCCAAGCAGCATTGGATTCCGGTTCATTACCCCATTTTTTAACAACTGGCGTAACCCACTTACTCTATAAATCTGGTAGTGCCATGGATCCCAAAAATTATAGACCAATTACATGCCTACCAACTATGTATAAGCTTCTAACATCTATTCTGAGACTCAAAATTACTACACATTTAAATAAAAATTCGATCATATCTATTTCTCAGAATGGATGTAGAAGTGGGACCCGTGGCACTAAAGAGCTCCTCATCATGGATATGGCCATTAGCCAACAGGTGCGTCGTCACCGTAAGAATCTGGTGACATGTTGGATAGACTATAAGAAGGCCTTTGATTCGGTTCCACATACATGGCTTCTGAGAGTGCTAGAGTTGTATAAAATTGATACAACTCTTTGCACTTTTTTGAAGTCATGTATGGGGCAGTGGAGAACGGCACTTCGCTATCCAGGATGTCAGCAGATTGCGACAAACGATGCACCAATAAAGATCGAGCGGGGTATATTTCAAGGTGATAGTTTGAGTCCCTTGTGGTTCTGCCTAGCTTTGAATCCTCTCAGTACGCTGTTAGAGGGTTCAGGACTAGGCTATAGGTTGCAGAAAGACGATCGAGTTATATCTCACCTTCTGTACATGGACGTTTTTAAACTTATTGCCCCCACTAATTTGCAATTGACAGCGTTACTGAAGGTGACTGAAAACTTTAGTAATTCTATCAAGATGGAATTTGGTGTGGACAAGTGTGCAGTCATGCATGTAAAGAACGGCGTGATAGTAGAATCTGAAGGAGTCGAACTTTCAGATTCAACAAAACTCAGATCTCTGTCTGCAACTGAAAGCTACAAGTATCTAGGTATATCACAGTCATTGGGAATACCTGAATCTCATATGAAACAAACGCTGCAGGAGCGCTTTTTTGGCCGCCTGAAAAAAGTACTTAAAAGTCTTTTATCAGGGGGTAACAAAATGCGTGCCTGCAACGGTTGGGTCATGCCGGTTCTGATGTATTCCTTTGGTATACTTAGATGGACTCAGACCGAATTGGATGCCCTTGACAGGAGAGTCCGTACACTGCTGACTGCATTCCGAATGCACCACCCACGTTCATCGGTAATGAGGTTGTATATCCCGCGAAAGTTTGGGGGTCGTGGACTCTTAAACATTAAGACCCTACACAATCGCGAGATATACAACCTTAGAGAATATTTTCTTCATACTGACGTGGGAGTGCATCGTAGTGTGGTAGCAGTGGACAACGGACTCACTCCGCTCGCTCTGGCTAAAGAGAACTGGCGCAAGCCTGTAGTACTTAGTACTAATGATCGCAGGGAGGTATGGAAGGGCAAAGAACTTCATGGTCGTTTTTATCGAGCCCTAAATGGGCCTGATATAGACTTTAAAGCTTCTACATCTTGGCTACGGTTTGGTGATCTTTTCGGAGAAACCGAAGGTTTTGTCTTTGCAATTATGGACGAAGTTGTTATGACGAATAACTATCGGAAATATATCCTGAAAGATGGTACGGTGGACATCTGTCGGGCGTGCCACCGTCCCGGTGAATCTATCAGGCATATTATTTCTGGTTGTTCTCGTCTTGCCAACGGGGAATATTTGCATAGGCACAATCAAGTAGCCAGGATTGTACATCAACAACTTGCCCTTAAATACAATCTTGTGCATTCAGAGGTGCCATATTACAGGTATGTGCCCGACCCAGTTCTCGAAAATGGTCGTGCCACATTGTATTGGGATCGATCTATCATCACTGACAGAACTATTGTTGCTAATAAACCTGATTTAGTGCTGATAGACCGATTAGAGCGCCGCGCAATGATTGTCGATATCGCTGTTCCTCATGACGAGAACCTCGTGAAAGTTGAAAAAGAAAAACAAATAAAATACTTGGATTTGTCTCACGAGATTGTCGATATGTGGAATATCGATTCGGCAATCATTGTTCCGATTGTCATATCTGCACATGGATTAATAGCCAAGAGCCTCGATCAACACCTTAAGAGGCTCGCGTTAGACGGCTGGATCAAGGGACTGATGCAGAAGGCCGTTCTCCTTGACACGGCCCGTATAGTGAGGAGGTTCCTGTCTTTGGAGCCCTAACCACCGGTGTCTTGGTCCCTGTACCCGATGTCGGTGGTCTACTGTTTTTTATATTTTTAAATATATATATATTGTTTTGTACATATTTAAAAATGTAATTTATAAGTATTAAGATAAATAAAGAGGAATAATCAGTAATAATAAGTAGGTACTATTTTATTTTCGTTTCACGTATTTAATACATACGTTATTGTCGTCATTGCCATATTTGTTCCCATATAGAGCCCATGGTTTCCTCGTTTAAAAAATTGTTATGTGTTACAAGCATCTATGGTAACTCTAAGCTTTTCCATTTCATAACACTTACCTACATATTGGAAACTGTATGTATAATAATAATAATAATTTAATTTAATTTATTGTTTCTCTCACACAGTACATTAGACATTACAAAACAAAATTACTTTTGACACAGTGTTATGCTTCTATGTGAGAGACTGGTATCTGTACCAGGACAGGCCTGTATGACAGATTACCAGCCTCTCCCAGCTCTGGATATGTGCAGTTCTTGATGTCAGGTAAGTGTTTTTGTTGAGAGTGTATAAAAACTACTACCAAGTTGCAGTGTGTTCGTTTATAAATGAGTGTATGTAAGTATATGTATGCGCGTGTATGGTGTGTGTGTGTGTGTGTGTGTGTGTGTGTGTGTGTGTGTGTGTGTGTGTGTGTGTGTGTGTGTGTGTGTGTGTGAGATTGTGTAAATAGCAATAGTGTAAGATGTGTTTAGAGTATATATGTATGTGTATAATAGTAAATATGAGAGCGCACATAGTGTTGTATTATGATGGAATATATAAAAGATTTTCTGTTTCATCGTAACTGAGGGACTTGAGCCAAGATGTGACAGCTTTATTACAATGGAAACGCGTGCAGGAGTATATGTCAATTTGTTTGTTGAACGCTGTAGTCCATTGAGTGGTAATTGTGTCACAGACATGATGTTTCCGCCGCTTATGATTGTGAGTAGAGGGCTCACAAGCAAGAGCAGCGTGCTGTTTCAGTGTGATTCCCAGGATAAATAGTTGTCTTACTACTCTTATAATCTAAGTATATGGTATTAAGAGATAAAAGCATCCTAGACGTCGCCGAATATATATTATGTATGTCAACAGAATATGTCAACCATGAAAACCAGTATTTATCCGTCCGTTTCCACAATATTCACTGAAGAAAATGTCTTCTTTAATACATAAATTTACATTAAGCTTCATGGCATATCTCTTGTAGACCTCAATGATATTTTGTTAGAAATTCTTGATAAACAATTTGTGATCGTAAACCAAATTGTTTAGGTTCAGTTTACGATGATATAGGAGGCGCCGGTCATAGCTCTGGGTGTAATGTTTGACTTAGAGACTTGATGTATTACTGTTGCTGGCCCAAAATATAAAAGATAGGAATTGCACAATCATTTTATATTTACTTACAACATCGAAACGTAACAAACATTGAGTAAACCTACATCTAGATTCAAAGCATCTATCTGTAAATTACACAAATAATTGTCTCATCTGGGGCTCATACCTACACCACTTCACCACTTACAACACTCTAATGAATTAAACTTGACTACAAGGATATTAAATGCTTTAACAACAACGGGAAATCAGACTGATGATGAAAAGGGTACGAGATTAAACGAACAATATCCCGTGCTATAGAAGACGCACCAGGCCGGAGAACGCAAAATGAATATGGGTAACCCTTCATGCTATAAGTACCAAGCTTTTATTTCGAGCTTACCCTTTTATCTATAATAGAGCACTATATACTACCTATAACAACGTCATCTGTTTGCGATCTATTCCTTTCTGATTTGGATTTCGATTTGAACACTGTGACCAAAACGTTGGAAGTTTTTATTCGGATTATGGTCAGGATAACCGGTATTGTCCGTCGCGTCGTGTTATATAAGAATATGAACCATTAAGTAAAACTAGACAATATATTTTCACTTGTACCATACGCTTTATTGAAACATCGAAGGAAACTGCTATATCACGCAGACCGAACTAATACAACACGGCCTTCGGTTGCCTAAATTCCTATGTTTTGGTTCAACCTATTTTCACGCCTATATTAAATTTATGTACGTAATTTGAGTTGCTGTGTCAGCACTTCTTTACGTTTGGAATGGTAGTACTACTATGTAATTACAATGTTTTTAAATACTGAGAGAGTAATTCATAACAAACATCTAGGTAAATAACTTCCTTTTTTTTATGGTGTTTTGGCAAAGGAGTAGACGGGTCACCTGATGGTATATTACTACCGTCGCCCATGGGCACCTGCAACTCAAGAGTCACAAGTGCGTTACCGGCCTTTAAGGTGGGAGTAGGGTAAGGGTGGAAAAGGGAGAGAGGGAGGGAAGGGTTAGGGCCTCCGGTAACCTCACTCACTCTGCGAAAAGCAATGCTTCATTGCCTCACTTGCTTCACTGCCGGTTTTCTGTGAGGCCGTGGTATCACTCCGGTCGAGCACATACGCTTAGTAAAACTAAAAAATACGCTTTAATTACGAACTGATTAAAAAAAAAAGTAAAAAAGTTACCAAGTTCGATCTATTGAACTACTCAAAACGAATCATATGAGCCCAAACTCGAAGGGTTTCCCAATCCTCCTCCAAAGAACTCCATTAGTCTCTATTCTGTGCTATTTGCATCTATAACGGCCAGCTGCTCTTTTAATATCGTCTTCCCAGCGTGTCAATGGTCTGCCTTTACTTCTTTTTCCTGGTGGGCCGCGCCACTTTGTCGTCCTCACGGTCCATCTCTGGTCTGTAAAACACTTACGTAAACATAGAATAACACAAAAAAAATGTTTGCTACTACAAACTTATATTTTGCGTTTGAAAAATTAACTGTTACTTTAAAACAGCAAAAATAAGTTTCTCTTTTGGAAAAAAACATGCGAAAATCTTCAAGGATCGCCTTCCGAGATGGACTTACTCTACGAACCCTCGGTGCGCGAGCCAGACTCGTACTCTTCCGGCTTTTTATAGATATCTTCGACGGAGCTTTATTGCAATGAATAATATTTAATGAATTATGTTCGAATTTTGAAAGAAAGTCAGTGACGTAACAATAGGGTGGCAGAGCGGGCAAAATGCCACGAGCCCCAGGCCCCCAGACTGATGTGGTAACCACTGATGATCGCCGAAAACTGATCCATTCTATCATCGATTGATGTGTGTGTTGGCACCCTACGGGCACCATCAGATGAAGTAGCCACGGGCCTCAGATGCTAAGCCCTAGGAAGATTATTAGATAGTTGCCAATAACCTTAAAAACATGTTAAGAATTATAAAATACCCCCGATTCGAAAATCCCTTTAACGATTAGAAAAGAACTGATGATCTTAGAACGGCTGAACAGATTTTCATGAATTATATCTAAAAATATTCTTGATCAAGTGACCTTTCAAACTAAGGAAAACCACACTCAAATCGGTTTGAGAGCTATCATGCCACAGACAGACATAAATACACAGATACACATGTTAAACTTATATCACCCCTCGTTAGGGGTTAGTAAATAATTTATTTGGGTTAAAAATTACATCCTAGACGAACGAGTAGGTATATACACAAACGAGAGACTCACCAGACAGATTGGCATTGATTTTAAGTATTGTTCATATCTCATACTGACGTAATATGTCACTATATTTGAGAAACATTATGTTTCTCAAATGTAGTGATTTTACGACACAGAGAACTGAATTACACAAATATTTGAGAACAATGCGCAGTGTGGAGCTCTCTGTTGCAATCGACTTAGTCAGGGTTGTCACTTGCTCATCATCTCTACATAGTATAAAACAAAGTCGCTTCCGCCTGTACGCTTAGATCTTTTAAACTACGCATCGGATTTTTATACGTTTCAGTTCATATTGTTTTGTGTTAATTTGTATAATGATATGACGATAATTGTTCACCACATTAGTATCTACATTGCACCCGTGCGAAGCTGGAGCGGGTCGCTAGTAGACAATATATAACGTCCGTAAATTATTTTCACTTTGTCCGTCGGCCATAGTATTGTGGGCGTAGGGGTAGGAAATTAAGTGTCACTCCAATCGCTTGTGGCTCATCTTTTCGCATGAATAACATTTAATTAAAGAAATCTTGTTTCGTTTCGCATCAGATACATTTGATAGTTCACCGGGATTAGTTACTTTTCAAATCCGAGAAAGCATTATAATTCTTGTTGTAGTTGGTCCCTAGTTGTTATTTCGGTGGTGAAAGTCATGTTAAGTATTTACGTACATTATGTCCATGTTCTAGAACCTATAGTATAAGGTAACTTTAGTTTGTGTCTAAATAGCGCAGTGTATCCCATAACATCATCTCTGTCAATCCACTCCTGGACAATGCCCAAATCTTTCGCATTATTAAGCAATGAATCTAATGCTTCTTCGTATAAATAAAAGTGTCTAGTCACTCAGTCAGTCTGTGTATAAGATTAGGACTATTTTCTATTCAATAAGATATATTCTATTCGTGGCAACCCTGGCTTTACATTAATGAGAACCATATTGCATAATATTATTTGGGTGCAAACGGACCGAGCTCGACAATTATCAAATACTGTCCTGTTGATTTTGTGGATTAACTATTTAACCTGGTGTAGATATTCAGATTGTGTACACTATGTTTAATAAGTTAAGAATAGATTTAAAATTACAGGTAAATATCTAGAGAGTCTTTAACTAAATAGGGACATAGTAGGCGCTGCTATTTCTAAAATAAAAAGAAATTGTAGTAGCTACATGTCGATTTTTATGACCGATATGGATATTCCAACAATACAAACCACCAAGGCAACAAAGAGACTTCTCCACAAAGACTAGAAACAACATATACAAGAAGTCCCTATTAAAAGGACTCGGATTTCCCTGCAACCGCCAGGTTGAATTACAGATATGCGACCCTCACCTGCTCGAGATAATGCTTACATGCCTTTTCTTTCCATCCGTTGCCTTCTCTTCTCAACTGCTTTTCTCTTTCAATATACTTCCATAATTTGCTTTTGTTGCTGAAAACTGTAATAATTTTTCTTGTTTTTGTTTAACAGTCATTCTTAACCTCAGTGTTATTTTCTTGACTTCGGTGGCAAAGATTTTGTTTCTTAAATTTAGGCATATTAATAGGAAATATCAATTCTTGATTTAATCACGTAAATATTAGTAGCAAGGAAACTTCGTGCGACAACCACCTTAGAGGGTGGCAACACACTTTTGACTCTTGAGTTCCAGGTGCCCATGGGCGGTGGTTGTCACTTACCATTAGGTGACCCGTCTGTTCGTTTGCCCCCTATCCCATAAAACAAGTTTTTTTTAACAAAAAAAAAAAAAACATTTTGAGAAGGTTTATAGCAACAACATAAAAATGGTTCAAAATAGTTGAACCTTTTTAAACCCTAAAGATACTAAACACCTTAATTAGGCTGTAAAAATAGAAGGGTTATAGTACCTCACGCTTACATATTCTATATGAATTATCTATTTAGCATATATTATATTATTAGAATCTATATATTATACAAAGTAGGTCGGTCACTTTGGACTGTTTATTAGCAGCTCACCGAAGCCCTCTCAGAGGTCTAACCCCCGTATGATATCACATATCATATACATATGTATGAGTAGTCAAATTATAATATGCCCAGTACACTCTGTTCATTTATACGGTTCATTTTCTCAGTTCGCTATGCGGTCGTTTCAAGGTTTGCGATAAGAACCACTTTCCTTTTGTACATAGTAAACACATCTATACATGTTTACTTATACATATATTGTAACTATTACTTTTCAATGTGGTACTGTAGTGGTATTAATGGTAACTTGTTTGTATTTGGTAATATAGCGACAGTGGTGAATAAATATACCGCCCGCGTGATAGCGCGTAATTATGTATTAGCTGACAACACGGCACATTCGCATGAAGTTCTGGTTAACTTTTCACTAACGGGAATGAAGTACTGCTTTACAGCGGTTTTATGCAGGGATAGGGCTATCTATGGGATTCGGTAGGATACCATATACTTGCTAGGTATTTCATAAAACCATCCGAAATTGTTTTGGACACATATAAAAAGACCTTCGTAAAGGCGGCTCGTCATGGCTCTCAGAAATGTTTTTCGGTGATAAGAATGCATCAAATAGCAAAGATATTTCTACTTTATTTGCAGAGAAGTTCTCGTCTTTATACGAATCTCCTAGTTTTAACGATGAGGATGATGTGGGTTTAAGGGCCCGTCTAGGTAGTCTTAAAGAAAACCTGACCCGACCGAACGTCAAAATCAGATTATATTATTGTAAGAAGTTTATAGGATAAAATAAATAATATTCAGGTTTTAGACTTGTTTAGGTTTCTGTGTGCCGGACAGGTATACGTGGCTTACCAAAATTAGGAAAAAGACAAATACATTTAGAATTTTTAATTATACCTCCAATATAAAAAAAAACCGAAGAGAAGACTTAAAGCTTCGTCTCTGCGTTGCAGTTGTCCCGCTGCGGTATGTACACTCTTTCGAATAGTTCTCCCATTCTTTCCCCATTCAGACAAAAACTAGGCATTATACTATCTTCACCTAACGATTTGTTTCCCATGACTACATTGCCAACTCTATTATTACGTGGAAAGGGTGTGCTTTCAGATTCATAACTTTGATTAGGATTTCGTACTGGAGTGGAGTATTGATTTTGTCCGTCAATCCCACAAACTGATTGCATTATACATTCTAGGGCCCTTTGATCTTGTATCCTTCTTTGTATCGCTGTTGCTTGGATATTAGCAACAATGTCTTTATATTTACTTTCCAGTTTGTCAAGAGATGTGCTCAGTTCAGTTTGGTTTTCATCTGACACTTCACTGACAATCTGAGCTCTTTGTCTTACTAGTTGAAGCTGTAGTGAACATTCTGCCAAGTGCTTATCCCGTTGCAATTGTGATAACTTTGCCTCAAACATCTTGATACACTTTAATTTAGACTTTTCAATCTTATTCAAACGTTTTTCTAATAATTGATTTTGTATTCTTAAACTTTGGCAAGACACATCCTCCGAAGATTTTTCTATAAACTGGGTTAACATTGAGTGAACTGTAGTTTTTTGAGCCTCTATTTGACTCATAAGTTCAGTTATACTTTTATCTTTACTATCTAAAAGTTTATTCTTTTCTAAAATAATCTCATCTTTTGTTTTGGTAACAGCATTTATTTCATTTTCAGCAGTTAGTTGTATTTTCGCCATTGTATTTTCATAATTTTGTTTAAGTTCTTCAAATTTCTTCTCGTAAAACAATTTTGTCTCATCTCTGGCGTCTGTTCTTACCTTAATTAGTTCCAACTTATATTTAGCTTGAATATCATCAATTTGATTCTTTTTCAGTTCATTAAAATTATCTAACTGGTTTTGCAGGTTACTTATAGTCTCAATTAAGATGTTTCTGGAATCTTGTATTTCTTGTAATTGATGCCGTAATGAATTTAAAGTTGCACTACTTTCACTTCTATGTACAATGGGACTCGTGGCGTTATCAACTTTACTAACAAACACTTCAGTACAGTCTTCATGTGCACATTTAGATTCTTCTTTTAAAGACGTTAGTTCTCTGTTAAGTAACAAATTTTGCATTTTAATCTCCCTCAGCTTCTTTATAAGATTACTTGCTCTTAGTTCATATTCATCTCCTTGCATCCTGTGATCACTTGTTTGCAACTCTGGACAACGATAACAAATTATTGTTTGCTTACGAGAAGCGAAAGTTTCATCCTTTTTCTCATATTTCTCATAATTTTTTGGATCTGCATTCCATGTCTTATCGTCGTCTTGAGATAAGTAATCAGATTCGGAAACCGTTAGATTTTTACTATTATATAAGACTCTAGTTTTAGGTTTTTCTTTATTAACAACTAGATCTTCAACTTCAGTTGAGGAGTCATCACTGTTAACTTCATCACTCAAAACCTGCAGTTTTGACGGTGGATGGCTTATAAAAGGTTTGTCAAAAACTCCTCTAGCAAGCTGGTAGCACAATAAAAATATATATTTATTTCTCAAAACTTTTTCATCGTCCTTGCAATCCGATAGCCTTTGAATCCAGATATCACAGAGTTTAACCACATTTTCGTTAGCCAAATGTATTAAATACGGTCGTAGTAATTGTAAGTATCTTTTAAACTCTAAGTCTAGATTTGCGAGATCATTTTCGTCCATTATTACAGTTTTAAATGAGTCTAAGAAATTTTGTATGGCCAAAACGAGAAAAAAAGCTTCATTTTGACAGTATTGATTTAGAGTCATAGATAATTAGAATACGTAAAGATGTTTTTTAAATTTAGTATTTAAATCTTTTAAAGAAATAGAGATTGATATAATTTTACGTTTATTACGTATATTATTGCAAAGTTCTCATTTTTTAACGTTGATTCCGTACCTAATATCCATAAAACCTAACTTGAAAAGTTGTCTAAGTTAGTTTTATGAATTTTCTTAGTAACGGAATGAAATATTCGAAAATAAAAAATATGTACGATTTAGTCTTTAACTTTAAATACACATTTCCACCTGCATTTTATGAAAAACGGAGGTTAGGTAAAATACCTGGCAACTCAAACAGTCATAACTTGTAAACGGATACTTATTTTTTTTATTCTTTTAGTAACTGCATGCTAGAGTCTGCCCTTTCAGTGATTTGAGTAAGTTTTTCATTGTCGCACATACCTTGGGCGTATAAATGGGCAAATTTCAAGAGACATTAATTTTTTGTAAAGTGCACACAAAATAACTTAAACTTTTAAATAGTGTTCAACACTATACATTTAGGTACCTTTCACTTATATTTTATTAACTTTTTAGTTACATATATTCTAAGTGCATACACTTTGTATTTAGCACATACATACATCATCAGAGCTATCTTAGACCTGTGACCGTGTCAGACTCTTAAGTCGGTGATAGACTTTCTAATAAGTACGTGTACTTGTGACTTGACGACCTATTTCGTCTATATGTCACCTAAAGTAGGTACGTGTACTTTTAAATCGCCAGGCAAGTTCATTGACGATCGAACCGGTTTTAAATTTTGCACGTTTGGCAGCACTGAGAGCCGCGAGCTGGGAGAAAATTAGGATATAACAGGTGCAACTATAGTTAAGAGATCTTTATACAATGCCTCAAGCATACCTAAATAATTACGAAAGTCTTTCTTTTGCTGACGTAACTCCTTTATTTTTTTTATGGTGTAGGGGGCAATAGAGCAGACGGGTCACCTGATGGTAAATGAATACCGCTGCTCATGGGCACATGCAGCTGAAGAGTCACAAGTGCGTTGATCGTACACTGTAAAACACTTCTCACGCGGTGAAACTCTTCCTCTCTCCTAACATTATCCTGTGCCCGACAGGGTCCATAATTGTAACCTAATTATAAGCTTGACATCTGTATCACATCATGGAACGCAATAAATGTATTGAGTTCTGGGTGTAATTTAACCAGACTCTGGCCTCATCTGCTTATGGCTGCGTAGTAGCCGTCGCGTCGTCCAGCTAGGTATATTTTAAGTTTTGCTTTTTGAGAAATTGTTTTATTTTAAATACCAAAATTAAATGCACGGTACTTATCTGTTAGCTACGGCTGTTTAATTTTTTTGGAGTTTACTCCTTAAGAATCGACTTGCATTTAGGGCGCCCGCTTTGAAAAAAATATGAAGAGAAAAATTTAGTGATCGGGGGCAGCGTAACGCTTTATTGTGCTTTTTATGCTTCATTGGAGTTTACTCCTTATTCTCGACGCATGTAAGTAGATGTGTATACCTTTATGTTATATATATGTGTGTGTGAGAGAGAGAGAGAGAGAGAGACTCCAGTAAATTGTAAACTCCAGTCGTGCGTCGGAGCTGACACACACATTTTTTTTTAATTATAATACAGTGGGTATTATGCTCGAGCTTTTTCTACTTTCAGATTCGATGCAAGACCACGCTGACTAACAGGAGACCTGAGTTTTCACCCTATTTTCACAAATCTACTCGTATCTCCACTGTTGGAGGTGACTGAATTTATAATATGGATAGTAGGGATAGTTTAGCACATGTCAATTCTCTAGCGAGCTTTTCTTCTACAAATTTTAAATAAATAAATAAAATAATAAATATTAATGTTTTTATTTATCTCCACAAATTACACAAGTCTTAATATCTAAGTTGACAAAAGTTTAGCTTAATTTGTAATTTGTGGGCAATCTGGAGTCTAAACTAAGCCTTCAGCGTAGATATTTAAGTGTGCATGCGTACGTGCGTGTGTGTGTAAATGTCATTACTAAATAAATAAAAGCTCATATTCGCCATTCAGCTGATCAAAGCTGTTGCAGGATAGGCGACCCTGACCTCCTTGAGCTATTGCTTACACCCCCCAACTTATCCGTATTAGCAATATCCATTTCCTTCCATTACCTTCCCTTCTTAGCTACTGTTAGCGAGCTCTGGCCCGTTCATACGCATACGGCATAAATCACCTAGAACAAACACTAATCACCTTATAATTTAAATATTTAATTACATTACATTCAAGTTAACTACATTATTTGTATATTGTACAAGTGACCATTAACGATACAATTAAAAATTAACATTTTGATATTTGTGGTACAATGTCTTTGGCCTGTTACTTTGTCTATTCTTTTGAATTACGGCATTGATTTTTCTGCACTGACCTCTGTAATATGTTAGAGGTTAGTGTTTTTCTCATATCTTGTGACGGTTACACAATTGTTTTGAAAATCAGACTGAATTGAGAAAAAGGTTAACACATTGCGTTGTAACATTGAAATTCCTGATAATATAATCCTAGAGTGAGATCTGTGCGGTGTTATTTCCATTCCCGTCGCTTAAATTAACACTACCTTTCCCATTCAATATACCTACTCCCAATGGTCTCATCTTTAATTCCCAAAGTGCTCGGTTAACGGCAATAGGCTTGGCCTCTTGTCTGAGTGGGACAAAATTATAACCGGCAAAATATGCTTGGTGGTGGTTCTAATATGTAACTGTTTAGTGGAACAAGGGGGAACAAACCGTCCTCCTCAGTCCACCTCTCAGGATACAGGCATAAGTGTAGATACAAATGTATTATTACTAGGTACAAGTAATAGGACTCAAAACCTCTACAAAACACAACTTTTCGTATCGTGTCCAGTACTAGCTAAGCTCCCAATATCATAATGCTTTTCAAAAGGGAACAGTAGAAAAATGAACAAAAGCTTTCAAATATTTTTCGTGTCAGTCTCAGTATTAACTCTGTTAGGTAGTTGTACGATCCGTGTAACGTGATCCATGTAAAAACGGGATCTAGAAATTAGATAGGTACATAAAGCTGTGATGGAGTCTATTGGTTTCGGTTAAAAGAAGATGGGATCAATCTTTCCTTGAATCATACATGAATCCATAAGAATAATTCCGCAGTTTGGAATGCAACGATTCTATGTCATAAAGTTATGTATACAGTGAAGGTCAGCTCGTCTCAACCCATAGGATTTGTATAATAATCTATATGACTATATACAGATATTCACTATAAAGCTGTACCTATATTCAAGCGAAAATATTTAAGCCGTTGACTTATCCAGAATGATTATCGTTCCGCGCAAGGTTATGGGACTAAAATATGTCTTATATTTAAATTTATCTCATAGAAGATAGCACTCGTCCCAATTTTACGACAAGCGCATTGCGTAAAAGCATCAATTGTCAGTTTGTCTGTCACGGCACGTCGTCATAACACGAACAAAAATCTTTAACCTTCAACCGCAAACCCAATTTAGTGTTCGATGTTCTCGGTGACGTGTTATTCCTTTTATTGCCTGAGAATGTCAAACCAAGCATCATCTGCAGTTATTGCTGGAATAACCAATGATCAGTTTTCTTTTACACATACAGTAATACACAACCAAAAAAAAAGATATGAAAAGGGTAACCGGACCTCCGTAGAGGTCCTGTTTCGACTCCGACGACATTACAAACATGCTACATAAAGTTTTGTATTTACGGAATAATGTAGAAATACAGAATTAAAGACCTACACACTAGGCAACATATTTTCTTATTATTAATAAAAATATTTTGTATTGAATGACAAATTCTTTTAGTTATTTGGATTGACCGATACCTAACCGTCCAAATGTATTGGTTCATTCTGAAACGGGCGTTCTTGTTTGCAAGTAACCGGCTTATTTTAATTTATATCAGCAAGGCATTTGACTTTGTTGGTACAAGTTTAATTGCCGGCACATCTAGTCTGCCAGCTTCAAGTTTCAATATCTACAAATTCTTCGTATATCTGAAACCTAAGTTTAGTCTACTCTCAAACTGGTAGATTTAAAATTTCACGATATCATTTCTATGTCCTATTGTTTTTGACTGAGAAAGTAGTTTATGCCTTGTTTCTAATTGAAATATGGTCACTAGTACCTACTTATCTTTAGCAACAGCCTATTTTGTCCGTCACAAGATTATTCTACAACATTGGAACCAATAAAGTGTAAATACCATCATTTTTAAAAAAACATGCCTGAATAAATTTTCACAGTACGATGGTGGTGGATGGATGGTACGATTTATCTTCGTTAAGATTAAATCACTACATATTATAAAACAAAGTCCCCCTCGTGTCTGTCTGTCTGTTCGCGATAAACTAAAAAACTACTGAATGGATTTTCATACAGCTTTCACCAATAGACAGAGTGATTCATAAGTAAGGTTTATGTATATAATTTGTTAAGGTTTTGTAGCTGAAATGAAAAATGGCTGAAATACAATGACGATGATTTTAGAAGATGTCGGAAAAATCAATATACGCTTTGCTAACCGTGCGAAGCCGGGGCCGTTTATAATTAACATAGTTTTTTAGTTAACTAAAAAAGGAGTATAATCACAATGGTCTTGTCAAAGTAATGCAATAAAAACTACAGTATAATTGTACAGTAAAAAACTCAATCCAATTTCAGATCTAAATGTATTAAATATAATTTTATTACAATTATCATAAAATTAACCAACATTCCAACTCTTAATTACGTTAATTTTCTCTACTTCTGGGCTTTGAAGTCACATTTAGCGCCGCGGTGCGGAGGTTAGTTCGTAAATCACTTCTGCGGACTTTAGAATGTTATAACTTTTGATACAGTAAACCAATCTTGTTTAAATAAAGCCTTAATGTTACCTTAAAATATTTCTTAGCAGTTTCTAGGTAATGTTTCTTAGCGTTTCGTACTTTAGACGCCAGCTGTGTTCAAACAAACGACAAACAGACTAATACTCCAGAAATTGTAAATTCTATCTAAATTATTATTGGCATATGATCCAATGGGCCGTGTGCTTGTTTGACGACTTAGTTGTATACTAAAATTCACAGATTTAAAAGTTGAAGAAGAAGAAATTAGTTGCATGCTTGGTCTTAACACCACATTTGTGTACACAGATTCTCTCAGGTCTCTGGCCTGAAGATCAATGTTTCTCTTGTATTTAATTTAAAAGTGAAGATTTGAAATAAATATTAAAATACGATTCTCTACTAATAATTATCAAGGCGAAAATTTGTGAGGACATTTCACGCAAAAACGGCTGAACGGATCTGGATGACATTTGGCACAGAGATAAACTATAGTCTGGTATAACACATCGTCTTTTTATCCCGATAAAATGTACGGTTTCCGTGACATAGATTTCACCAAAATTTCCACGCGAACGAAGTCGCGGGCAACAGCAAATTTTTTAATATGTTTGTGACGATGCGAATTAGAGGTTGTTTGTTTCACTTTACGCCTTAACTATTCAACCTAACATCATGAAACACGCTGTTGTTGCATACACACCAGAGATGCATAAAAGAACTGGTAAAAAAAAAGTAAAATTAGTTTCGTCTTGGTTGTATATTGGCAAACCACAGCATAATGAATAACGAAGCTTTAACAGAGATATAGTAATGTGAATATTTATTGCATTTTAATTATAAACATACACAGATACTTTGATTGTCGTCACCATAAGAGCCTACACAGATCAACGTATTACAACGGTGCAACAGGACATAATTCAAACCAATAACCACAGCCACACCGCTTGGGACAGCCCTGGTGTAGCCACAAGTATTCCACGTGGTTATCGTAAGGGTTGCAACTACAACACATCAGACGACTCGAAAAAGCTGAGGGAATCAGATTCGGACGCTCGCAAGTTCCAGGACCTGTCAAGATTAAAAAAAGTTATAATGGTATTATTAAATTAAAATTTTCAACTAATATATATAATTTTACTTAAAAAACTAGGTTAGAACATGGTTAAAGTTACACATATAGAGTTAAACCCTAACTCCCAAACTAGGTACCGTGACTGTGTGACTTAGGAGTTAGTTCTGCCGTCACTATAACCACAATGTCCTTTCCTTAACAGTTTTGACATAGGTTGCATTTCATGCATAAATCTTAATAAAGGTTATAAACTCGTAACAGTAATTACACTGATATTAATCTGTAAATGGGAACTAGAGAAAAATATGTTATGAATGTGTGTTTGTGGGTGAGTGGGTATGGGTGTGGGTGGATTTATGTGTGTAGGTGTATAAGAATGCGAGTGACGACTGAGGCATGCACGCCTACTGGTGGGATTGTAGTAGTTCTTCTGTTTGAATATAGTTGAGTTTTTGTAAAATATTTTTAATTTGGACTGGGTTGCATGGGCTTAGGTTAGGTTAGGATCTTTCTTATCTTATCTTAGGATAATTCTAGATAATTTCTTGTAAACAAGAGAGCTTAAGATATAAAATTAGCATTCAGCGAACGCAGTTCTGAAATTATCTAATCGCTATAGAAATCTTGCTTTACGCACGGTATGGTCTGGTGGTGGAACTGATCTATGCCTCTTGAGATTGGCTCGAAGCACAAATAGCTGTCTCACAGTTAGTACCTTAAAATCCTTGTATAATTGAGCGGTCGGAAATCTAAAGGGTCTGCAAAGTAACACCTTAAAGACAGCTCTTTGTGCTCCCTCCACTTCAAGGAACTTGGTTTTGGAAGCTCCACCCCAAACTGGAATGCAATAATTTATGACAGGCTCACAGAGCGCTAAGTAAATCATTTTCAGAGTGTCCATATCTGCGCAATGTTATAACGATTTGAAGATATATGAGTCTTCTGAGTTTTGAGATATTATTAATTTGGTTGTGCCGGTTTTAGTCTGTTATCAATCATTACACATAGATACTTTAGTTATAGAGGTGTTGATTATGTGAGTTATTAAAGGGACAAGGGTATTTTTACAAATCTTTAGGAGTGCGAACGGTATTCCATCCCAGTCCGGTGCACGATCATGCCTAAGGTTCATGATGATAGGACTCAACTTCTGATTCATTCACTTCTAGGAATATAAATTAATTACAAAATGTATATTACCTTTAGAGAGGAGTCGTGGCGTTACAGGTAATATTTTTGGACCAATTGTGGCAAAGAGTTTACATATGTTGTTAATTACCAGTTAAATTATACCCCTCATTTGTTCTAGAGGGAGGTATTCGTCCGACATATTACCAAACAAACATACGGGTCACCTGACCGTAAGGAAGTACCGCTTGTTGAAAATACAAGAATGAATACCACATGTTCTGTTAGGAATAACCTGTTAATTGTTACGAACCTCTCTTGATCCCCAGCGAGCGGTAAGGATCACAATCACCGGCCAGATGAGCCAACAGCTCCCGTTTTTCTATTCCTGTGACATGGTCGAGAGGGTCGAACAAACAGTACATTCTTCTTTGTACCTGACGGAGTTGCCGTACTGGTTTTAACCACCACATAATCCTGGAGAAATGTACAATAAACAGTCATACATCAAAAACAAACACACAATGTAACAAAACCGCAACCACCTTCAACGTCAAAAGGAATGTTGGAAACCTAACCAGTGTAGTGGGTGACACCTACGCAAGAGGTCCTTGACGGGTCCGATACAAGTATGACATCCGCGAAAAACACACGTGAGTATAAACTGACAACCGACAACTATAATATCAATATGTGAAGAAAATCCGCTGTACCCCGTTTTCAGTTAATTTCACGCATGAAGGAATGTAAAATTTAAAATGTTTATACATAGAAGAAGCGCAGAGGCCTAACATCTTAATCAATGTGTTATAAATTGAAAAGTTACGCGAAAACGACTACAAAAAGCTACAAGGGCTCAGTATAAATGCTGACCTGTCATGGTACGGAATGTATTTACAATGACAGTTTAATTTATACTGGTCATTTATTTAAAATGAAACATTAGTTTACATCGACACGTGAAGATAATTCCAGCAAATTCCACGGACGGAGGTATGTAAGATTTGGAATACATACTGAGTTAGACGCTGCCTAACTTTGTGCGTGTTATATATTGAGTATGATTATTTAATGTAGACTTTTATTAAATTAAAACTCTTTCATATTAAAATGTATTTGTTTCTCAAGAAACGTTTCTTAGGGTTACCAACTTACCATATTATAGAGAACACGCATCGAGTTAGGCAGCGTCTAACTAAACATGTGTTAAACACGGTTTTGTAGTATGACCGTCAATGTTTAAATTGAAAAGAAGTGTAGAAAGCTAACATTTTTTGAAAATATGATTGGCTTCATCAAGCTACACATGTCCAGTATATATGTTGCTATAATGTTATGACTTAATTCAACTACCAGGCGATCTCTAGTCTTAATAAATTAGTCATACATTATTCAAGTACAAATACATATACAGATACTTATTGCTGACTTTTATCAAGTCTTTTCTTCTACTACCAGCGCAGTTTTAATATCCCAGCCTTTTTAGGTTTTGCTGTTGCAACACATATCATTATACTGTGGTGGCGTACTGTCAGACGTGTCGTGAGTTGGTTACCACAATGTAATGGAATTCTACATGTAAATCCTTTGTAGAATCCAAAACATTAACAACTTATACATGTAACCTTATACTTAGCTCTTCTTAGTCTATGTCAAGCACAAAAGTCGGTGGATATTACTATCAAATATTACCTTCTCTATGAGACACTGTTTATTGAAAAAATATATAAAACATTGTTACGTACTTACAAATTAAATTTTTATTTCACTTGAAGTAAACAATTCACAAAAATTGATATCGCCGAACTGCAGAACTAAAATAATAATTGTGACAACGTCATGCCAGTTTTCAAATCGAACACTAATATTCGAATCTAAGTCTAACATAGTGTTTGTATACTCTTTGCATCAAACCTCCAATTTATATGAAGCCTACGAATATCAGATCAATTCTCCAATTTTATAAAAGATTTACACATGGTTCTGAAAATATTCCAACCGGTATTTTGGTAAAAAATACATTCATGTGTTTTTGGGTGAACAAAATAAACCAAAGAATCGCACCCAAAAACTCTGCTCTAAAAACTTCTGTTTGATTTGAAATATGTTGTTTATTTTAGAATATATACATATACATATGTATAAAGCAACCTATTCACAACCTGTTATAAAAAAGTCATTAGGTCTCAAGAACAGAACAGACTGATCCCTTTGGAAGAAAGGAATATGTGAAAAAAAAAAATGAACATTCCACCGCCACTGACTATAGCTATTACCATAGCTAGCTACCATAGGTAGGTATAGAACCTAAGTATACTTAGAAAAAAAATAAACAGCTGATGAAATATACAACCTTTTCTTTTCAACGATGTACGTACGCTACTTACGTCTAAAGTTTAATTGAAAACCAAAAACGTTAAAAGTAACGGTTTCATATTTTTTATTTGCATATTATTGCTTTTATCTATTTTAATGGCCGATAAAATGTAATGTAGCCTCGAAAAGCATAAATAATACCTCCTCCTCATCTTAATTTCACCATAAAAGGAGATACATAACATTAATATGTAGCAAATCCACAATTAAAAAAAAATATTAAAACTAAAGGTTAAAAATTTTTAAGATGAGTGAAGGAAAATCTACAGTACACTATAAGGAATAAATAAGAAAAAAGAATATGTCTAGATACCATCTTTATTTTTCAAGTTAAGTACCCACTTTTTGGAGCATCGTTACGGCAAACACACTTAAAGCCTAAGGATTTAAATGAGTGCACAGTTGTGTGGTTTTGGAATTCGAGAAATTATTTCGGTTTCGAAAATAACATTACTGCGGAGGATCCTCCGATCAGGTTTGGTAATCAAGCCTTGTTGGCCGCAGCCCGAAGATTAATATATGGAATCTGTATATACAGTAATTCCGATAACTTTCATTGTGCGATGCCGGATCTGTAGTTAATACTTTAATAATATATTAGCACTGAAAGTTATTTTCCAGAGCATCAAGCTTGAATGTTTCATGAACTATAGCCGTGTTACTTTTAAATAAAATGTATTTGTATTGTCGCGATAAACAGAAACTTATAAATATACACCTTCGATTAAGACATTCCCTTGTTACTGTTTTCCTAATCCTTATCCTTACTATAATATTATAAATGCGAAAGTAACTCTGTCTGTCTGTCTGTCTGTCGCCATTTCACGCCAAAAATACTAAACCGATTTAAATTAAATTTGGTACACAGATAGTCTAGAGCCTAAGAAAGGACATAGGCTACTTTTTAATGCAAAAAGGGGTGTAAGAGGTTGAAAGGTGGTGATGAAAAGTTGTATGGAAGTATAGTCAATTAGCCTAAATAATTAAAAATTCTACCCAAAGACACTATTCCACGCGGACGAAGTCGCGGGCACAGCTAGTCTTCTATATATAAATACGTGAGGAGAATTCTTTCTTCTAAACGCGCACAGAAAGGAATGTGAACTTTGGAATATTTACCAATTGATCGATGAAAGGCTAAAATTTTTAAATAATATTTGCTATAAAGTAAAAAAAATTACCAAAAACGGGTACATAAAGCTATAAAGTCCAGTATATATTTTGGCCTGTCATGGTACAAAAGTTTATACAATGACATGTCAAGTAATATTGGCCATGAAATAAACCATGGTCGAAATTCGACCACCACGTGATCTTTAGTCTATATAATTTTACATTTTACCTTTTCTTAATATGCAGGTTGTCTAAGACTGACTTCTTAATTTATTACAACTTCCCTTAGTATGACCATGTAGACAAATAGTACTACAGTAACCTCTTTTATGGGAATCTATATTAATTATTACAAGTTATCCAAACGTAAAAAACGCATCATAATAACCGAAGATTTTAACATAGATACATTAAAAGATAGCGTTGATTCAATTCAACTCAAGGATATAACTTATAACTATGGCTTAAAACTACACGTTAATACACCAACAAGACAGCTCGCCTGTTTAGACCAAATCATGGCGATACTCGTGAACTTTTCTTATCAGATCATAACACATGCCAGATATTAACTTTTCCTGTCAAAGAACAAAAGCCTGCTCTAAAATACTGGTTTCGTGTTTGTAGAGACTACTCAAAAGAAAATGTTGAAAAATTCATAAGTGCATTAGGTAGTTTGACGTATAATGACGTTTTCGATTATACTAATGCAAACAGCAGTTTTAGTAATTTCCATGACCATTTTTTAATGTTTTATAAATTGTGTTTTCCGGTAAAGCAAACGAAGGTTTACGCTAATTGTTCATCTCCTAAATGGATAACTAAAGGGATTAGGACTTCAAGTATTCATAAAAGGAGGTTGGAAAGACTTATTTACTAAAAAAATAATAATCTTACAAAAGCACAGTATATGAATTGTAATAAAATATTGAAAAACTGTGTTAACTATTCTAAGAAACACACAAACCATTTACATATTTTAAAATCAAAAAACAAATGCAAGGCTACATGGGATATAATTAAAAGTAGATCTGATTCACACAAAACATACAACCATATAACAGCAATAAATCATAACGGCTTTTTTGCTACATGATCTTACCGAAATAGCTAATGCTTTCAATGAATATTTTACCACTTCAAATGTTGCAACTTTAACTAGTTCAACAAATGACCCACCCTTGCCTGACAGAGTTCAAACCAGCATATTTCTCAAACAAACAATCCGTAGGATATGATGAAGTCTCGACACACATACTCAAATCATGTGCTTCAATCATCTCACTTATTTTAACTCATACAATCAACCTATCCTTATCAGAAGGAGTGTTCCCTGATAAATTGAAGCTATCCATAGTCAAGCCCCTACACAAGAATAAAGATACATTAAATAAGTCTAATTACAGACCCATTACATTAATATCAATATTCTCTAAAATCTATGAAAAAGTAATGCTGAGCCGATTAACCCAATTTATAGGTAAACACAACATAATAGACAAGGAACAGCATGGTTTTCAAAAGGGCAAATCTACTACTACTAAAATAGTGACTACGAAACGAGGTACTACGAAATAGTTACTTGATGTCAATAAGAATATATAATCACATTCCGCAGCCAATAAGAGATCTACCATTACGAAATTTTAAATTAAAATTAAAATAATTTTTACTTGAAAATTGCTTTTACACACTTGAGGAATATTATAATTATAAAAAACAGCAAAGATAAATAGCCGTTAATTCTTAGATATATGTATAAAATAAAATAAATCAATATTTGCATACCATTGCTATGGTTAAACATGCTGAAGTGTTACATAGTTATAAGATAGTCATTTGTAACCGTGTTTAAACGCAAATAAATCTATTCTATTCTATTAATTAAATCATCCAAAATCCATGGGATGTCCCCTGCAATTTGACCATTCAAATCAATTAAAGCCTTTTGGAGAAATTGCAACGCATTTCACTTACAAACTACATTGATATAACTCAAAAGCTTAATTAAATTTGTTAAATTTCTACGGTATGGCTTATTTAATGCTGATGAGGTCCACTCCTGAATATAAATTAAATTAATTGATACCATCACTGATGGCATCCCTCAAATCAATCATTAGCTCTAAATCTCATAGAGCCATGTACTAAATGTTTCTATCATATTTTAAACAAGGTATAATTAGGGAAGTACATATATATCGTCCCTTTCCGTTCCCGGTCATGATTGCGATATTAAAGCTTCTACATAGTCTCAATTTCACCAACAGGGCCTTTGTTAATTAAAGAAAAGGAGAAAAAAGAAACAGACTAAGTCGATTGATGTGTGCGTGTGTGAAACGTAATTAGATATTTTTACCTATACGAGAGTTCAATCCGAGGACTATTTCGGTCAAGAAATAAAAAATAAATAATAGATAACCTCAATTGTTAGACTGCATTGTATGTGATTAAATGTCCTTTACCTGTTAAAATATTATATTTCTAAACAAGCTCTATATATCTCGTAACATTTGTTGCCGAATACCTCGAACTCGTTAACAACGGTAATTCGATTTCATATTCCATTGCGTTTTTCCAATAACCGTTTCGGCGACTTTCGTTAATGAAACCGTAGTAAGTGTTCAATGGAGTGTATCAGAACTTTCATTGGTTCATTTGTTCCCAGAGGATATATTCCTTAATTACTTAATAAAAAATAACTAGCTACTGTACGATATGTTTTATACTTCCGTGGGTTTATTTTGTAGAATAATAGTAATTTTTTAAACTTCCGTAATCAAACGACTAAAAAAATAACCATTAGATTTCTGTATGATTTTGTGTTGGTTATTAACATATTTTTCCTTGTACTAATTTTTTTCTTGTAACTATTCCTATATTTGGGATTGTCTCGTTAGATTCCGAAATTAATGATATTTCTTTCGTTCAGTATCTATAATTTCGACCGTCGGAGATATTTCATTCGGAAACTATTTTGACTATAGTCTATTTAATTTGACCAGGAGTTTTCTATTATTTGCTTAGCAACGCTGTATTCAAATTATAGAATAACAATAAGAGGTGGTATCTGCCTATTCTATTTAATAAGCTTATTCAAACCGAATAGTTTACGTAATGTGTCGGCATTGAGCAAAAATGGATTATTTTCCTTTCTTTCACAATAGTTCTATTCATTGTCAGGTGTCACGTAAAAGTCCACCGTCCGTTGTGTCAGGATGTTTCTTTTATTTAAAAAAATAGGCTCAATGGATCACGGTTCTGGTTAAAAAAATTTTGATTTAAAACTTTCCCGTAGACCGATGCAACTGGTAAAACTTTCCCGTAGACCGATGCAACTGGTAAAACTTTCCCGTAGACCGATGCAACTGGTAAAACTTTCCCGTAGACCGATGCAACTGGTAAAACTTTCCCGTAGACCGATGCAACTGGTAAAAAGTTGCCCGCCGCACAACTACTCGTGCCTATATCATCAAAAGCGCTTTCAATTTCCAAACTTTATTTTGATTAAAAATATTTTATTTACGCCTTTCCTTTTTTTCATAGCGAACTCTGATAAAGTAAATAGTTTACGAAGGCTTTTATATTAATTGTCCATATTTGTTTTCAATGATCCGCCACAATATTTATATTTACGTTTATTTTATAAATGTTTTCAATTAATTTTTGATCAAAGTGATCAAATATAAAAAGTAACTGTACATATAAACACACTTCGTTTTGAACCGTTTGATTTGGCGTAACTGATGTAATTCATTATATTCGATGCGAGTGCGTGGTCTAAATCATAAACAAATACTTATGTTAGTTTTGCGGATTAGATTTAACGCCATTGGTCACGCCTAACAATGATGGGGTGATAAAAAGCTATGCATTATAGGTTGATAACGATCACTTGAGTGCTGATTGATAAACGAACAACAAAGCAGTTACTGTTATTAGTGAATTTGATAGTTTATAGCAATAGTTGTGAGATTGTTGCTAACATATTGTTGCGGTGACTCTGTGTGTGTTGATCTATAATTTTTAATTATAATAATTATTTATTAAATCGACGATTTCGAATAATTGATGATCAATTTTATGAAATAAAGTTTTTTTTTTAATTTGACCATGTTCATTGGTTTTATAGCCAAATAATATTTTTTTTTAAATTAGACATACCTTTGTAACAATAAAAACTTTCGTGATTGGTATTCATATTTATTAAAGACTATACGGTTTTACTCACGTTTGTATTTCGGGGATGCCCGACTAGTTGTGTCAGTGTGACTGACACCGTCGCGGCAGGACGCTTCCCTCCTTGAGAAAGGGCCCTCGTCGGGTCCGAAACTAGTCGGGCATCCCCGATATAGTCTTTAATAAACATACCTACCTTTGTTAAGAAAATAATAATAAATATTATAGAATACTTAGTAATCTGTCAGTGTAAAAGATGCTATACAGTGTACAACTTTATTTGAGACTGGTCTCTGCTTCTGATGCCGGTGTAAAGAAAGAAAAGAAATGGTGTAAAGTGGGATTATTGAGTAGTGCTGTTTGTTTGCGATTTTCAGTAACGTAACTTTTGTGTATGTAACACAAAAGTGCCCGGCAGTTAAATAGGGTATTTAAACGGGATTACGTCTGCATTTTACAATTCTAGTACAGAGAAACTGAATATTTTATTTTAGTTTATTTATTTCAATTTCGTCATTACATTCCATTAAATCATATTCAGCAAAATGGCCATACCTACAGCAGATCCGCAGCTTCAAACTTAATATCTATTTTAGTGATACAACATTCACCTCAACATATCTGCTGCTTGATATGGAAACATCGACTGGTATAACTGAAAAAAAATTTAATGAAATAGTAACTTTAGGATATTCTAGATAACGGTGTCAAGTAAGGTTTAGACAGATAGAAAAATGTTTTAAATTACAACTTTTTATCTTTATAAATTTACGAGTTATGAATTTTTAAAATAGTTTCTGCTCTCTGGCGTAAAATTAGATATTTCAAGATACGACAAATCTATTTCTGCCGACTATCTGAAACTTGCATTCAACGCCGGCTTATATTATGATGCAATGTCATGAACTGTGTTGGCACTATATTTATAATATGGCGAAGTAGCCAGACAAACTCGAACAGCGATTTGGCACGGAGGTTCTACATTGTAGATGTCTTAAAATCTGTTTTGGAACACTCAAATTCTCAGAGCAATACCACACACCACACACATACTAAGTAAAAACACCACATGCCTACTAGCTACTACTTGTGGCTTCATTTATGAAAATTTAAATAAAAACATTGTATAGGTAGCAATTACGTAATAACTACTTAGTAATCTGTGCTTCTACTGTAACAATGGTGTACAAATAAAGTGTTATCTATCTATCTACCGTTGTAACCCCACTTCTAAAACAAGCTTAGCTTTTCATTCACAAGAATACTAGTAATATTGTTCTAACAGTAGTATTTATCAACATTGAACTGCTCACTGAACGTCTCTTTAAAGTGCACTGTGCTGTAATTTATGCAATCC
Organism: Callimorpha dominula; assembly: GCA_949752705.1. Classification (NCBI taxonomy): domain Eukaryota; kingdom Metazoa; phylum Arthropoda; class Insecta; order Lepidoptera; family Erebidae; genus Callimorpha; species Callimorpha dominula. Next base: position 26,544,506 of record OX456992.1, read on the forward strand.
CATCTATTTAGTGTACATACCGTTATCTACGTACCAAGGAGCTAAAAGGATGCTGCTTTCTATCGCTTTACAGAAAATATAAATGTTAATATACAAGCCTTTCTTTTAAACTAAAATCATTGCTCGGAGCAGCTAAGGTTATAGCAACATAAATGCAGGAAAAATATTTGCTAACCGTTTTGTTTCAGGCGCTTTTTATGTTTGTTGTTTCGTTAATTAAAACTGTTTGTTGCGTTACTTTAAGTAAGCTGGTATTATTCTATCTCTAGCATATTTCGTACACAAAATTCAACTATTTTCTAGATTCAATCTGTTGTACGTTTAAGAAGGATGTTTATTGGATTAAGTGTGCTAATAGGTGTGAGGATGCATATTAAGCTGAAGCAAAGTTGAGTGTGTTTCTTGGAAGATCTTTTTAATTACCCTATGTAATTGATTTTATTATAATAACATTATGTTCAAGTTTATTACCATAATAGCTACTATGATAATAAATATTTCTAATAACGGACGGTACTAAACAGAGTATACATTGATAATATCATATTACAAGTAGCATATTCAGGTTGCCTAGACGAGATTGCATCTAGCAATAAGGCCGCCCTTTGTACATTATCTGTTTGACACATGTATGTATACTGTAACAATGGTGTACAAATAGTGGGAGTGGGAGAGCCATGCTTCGGCACGTATGGGCCGGCTTGACTCCACTCGATACCACGGCCTCACAGAAAACCGGCAGTGAAACAATGATTGCATTGCTTTTCGCAGTTCTTCCCCTCTAATCCCCCTATCCCGTCTTCCCGCTCTTCCCCTCTTCCCCTATTCCCACCTTAAAGGGTGGCAACGCACTTGTGACTCTTGAGTTACAGGTGCCTATGGGCGGCGGTAGTCATTTACCATCCGGTGACCCGTCTGCTCGTTTGCCCCCTATTCCATAATAAAAAAAAAAATATTTATTAACTTCAGTTACAAAAAGCAATTTATTTATATGTTCCATAAAGAAGGGAAGATACTTTCTTACCATTTCCTTTGATCTATAATAGCTATTAGTTTTATTAGATAATATGTTAGTTTCATTTCATCTGAATAGAGTGCTTATTGTCTCTAAGTAAAATGTATGTGACATATGATGATCAGATGGATATAGGACGAATATAAGAAAAAAAAAACACTTTAGCCAAGTGGAACAAAATGAATCAATATCGTATTTTCTCATCCATCAGATACAGGAAGAAGCAATATTGATTAATTTTATTCCACTTGGCCAACAAATGTTGTTTTTTCTCTGTACATATAACCCTGATAGAGGACAATTCGATAGTTAGTTACAGAAGTTTTATTCTTGGCAGCATCTAAGAGCTTCGACTCCTGTTCATTGTCGGTAAGGTTCAAAACGCTGACCTTCTTGGATTGATGTATAAAATAGCATTTATTCCTGCCGGCTGAAGAATCACCATTCTGTGTGTCTCAACCACCAAGTGTTGCATTTCAGAGGTTTGGTTAACCCAAGTGACCGTATGCACTAACTATAAAACAATTCGGTTGACAACGACCCGCCCATGTCTAGTGGGTATTTGTTTTTTTGCCCCTTCTCCCGTCTGTTGTTATTTCGATTTACGGGTTAGATCTCATTGCAGACTATTCGTGAACTTAGCCGTCCTCTATCGTAACTCCATGTTAATTACAAGTATTATTTCGTAACTGAATCCTCTTTGTTTGCACTCCCAATATTGTATGGCAGCTCCAATTAAACAGGTCATGGTCGATTTTACTTTTAAAACAGATTACAAAAGTTTATGGAATAAAACAATAAAATGGTAAGCGTTTGTAGTATCGTAACGTACATTAAGTAATTAAAAACAAGGAACATCGCGGCCGGCAATAAAATATCAATGTCAAAAATTATATTTGGCATTGCTAAATCTAAATTTACAGGCGCAAGGAACGTTTGAAATAAAATGTCAACTTATTTACGGCAGTATTATAACTCGAATGAAAACTTTTAGTGAGTGGTATTCATATTAATTAAGATATACGGTTTTACTGGAAATATAAATGTTACTACACGACCCTTTCTTTTAAACTAAAATCCTTGCTCGGAGAAGTTAAGGTTATAAGCAACATAAATGCAGGAAGAATATTTGCTAACCGTTTTATTAACAGTCTGGCACCTGCATGCCTCACTCCTTGATAAAGGACGTCGAGTCCGAAACTAGTCGGGCATCCCCGAAATATACACGTGAGTAAAACTGTATATCTTAACTAGTTTTATAACTTTTATATTATTACAGATTTTGATGAAATGAACTCTGCATGTTATCCGAAAATATGGACTATGAGTTTTTTTTATAATTGTATAAGAAACGCTGTCACGTAATACATACATACATATGCTCATGCCTTGTTCCCGTCCGGGGTAGAAACAACACAGCGCCATTTGCCTCGATCCTGACATACAGCTCTCACCTCTTCCACATTCATGAGACCTTTCTCACCGGTTAGGGGTGCTTTTAACTAGGCCCTTCTTCAGTATACCGTCGATCTGGTCAGTATACGTCTTTTGGGGCATCGACTCGCCCACTGACAGGAGCCTCTTCACTGTCACTACATCTTCAACCCACACCGTTTTCTTACCTCATTATTCCTTACTCTATCAGTCAATTTTACATCACACATACTTCTCAGTGCATGCATTTCCATGGCATTAATTTTCCTTACATATTTCTTCTGCTACATCGAATTCTCGCTGCCATACATCAGAGCTGGTGCCATCACTCTATCGTGAACCGCCAGACGTGCGTATAATGGCACGTTCTGACTTTTCAGAAAATAGCACGTAATAGATATTGCGTACCTTTGAATGGTCTGACGTTTCGACCTGGTTGTACTGGCCTTGGTCACAGGCTGACTGAGTCAAAGTTTCTTGATTAATTTTTTTTTATCGTTGGCTCGGATAATCCCAGGGCCAACGGTAAAGTTGGTCTAACTGGCCTGTTAGTCTAGTGGTTAGTGATTCTGGCTGCTGACCCAGAGGTCGTGGGTGTGATTCTTTCTTAGGCCAAATAATTGTGTGATGAGCACGATCATTTGTTCTGGGTATGTGTGTAATTAATCTGTAATATGTATGTATTTAGTAATATTATAAGTATGTTTATCAACAGTCCGTTAGCATAGTACAGGTTTTGCGGGTTTTGTCTAGTTTGGGATCAGACGGCCGAGTGTGTGGTATCTCAAGTTATTATTGTATGAAGTAAACGTCTTTTATATTTTCAGTACTTCTATCACTTACTAAGTGTGTTAAGTAAAGTTGCCAATATTTCGTATGTATGTATAGTATGTTTCAAGTGCGATATATATGTTATATTTTTTTTCTTTTTCCAAATTTCCAGCCTTTAAAATTTACATCCGTCACTGAGATTAATGGTAGAATTAAATACAATACACAATACAGATTAATTGTATTCTGAGGTAATTAGTGCCCAACTCGGCGTCGAATTGGCGACCTTCCAAATTGAAGGCAATTTGTCAACGGTACCTTTGTGCGAGACTAATTATCAACGTATCGGTGGGTTGACGTGGAATGTTAAGATGACGTTCTTAAGTTACCTAAATTATTATCGTTGTGTAGTGTCCTCAGTTTAGAAGAAAATACTTTTACATAAATATAACCTTAAAGTATTTCCCGCAAGTAACAAAAATGACATATTTTGCATCATCATCATCATCATTCAACAAGGATATACCTTTAATTCTTATCCTTGTCTCTAGTCTATACGGGAAGGTCGAGTAACAATCACGCAGAGATCCGCAACATTTATACTATTGCAATTTTAATCGGTGTCAGTTTACCGCCGCTTCCTCTTCCCTCTCTGGGAAATTCTGAAGACCCATCCCATCAATTTCAGAAAAGAAAAATATTCGCCAATAAAGTAGCTTAACTTAACTTAAGCCTAGTCTTCTGCAAGGTGGTCATGCTTTCGTTTTTGCGGTATTGTTGGTGTATTTTAACACGCTTTTACCAACTTGACTTGCAACAAACTAACTAAATATGTAAACAAATCTTGGAAGGTAATTTGACCTACTTCTAATCTACAACCAATCGAAGTAAAAATGTATGAAGGTCATAGTAACAAATTGTAGTGTTCCGAAGTATATCGGCGAACGGCTAAGTTCCGGGCGGGAAGCGGCAGTCAGCCCCCGCCCGAAGAGGTAGGCGAATAGCGTGAGGCCGCTCGCCGAGCCACCATGGCTCGTTGGTCGTCCCGGCTGGAGGCTCCACATGTTGGCTTTGCCGCCGTGGAGGCGCTCCAGCCGGCCATCTTTCCTTCCGACTGACGCAGGTTCTTTCCGGGCACGGCTGCTTCGGGAAGAACCTGCACTCGGTCGCTAGGAGGGAATTGAGTCCCGCCTGTCACCACTGCGACTGCACTGAGGACTCGGCTCATCACACGCTATCGGTTTGCTCCGCCTGGGCGACACAGCGTCGGGCCCTCACTGCAGTCATCGGAGGGGATCTCTCGCTACCGGCCGTCATACGCTCCATGGCCGGTAGCGACAGGAATTTTACCGCGATTGCGACCTTCTGTGAGGACGTCATCTCGCAGAAGGAGGCGGCGGAACGGGTCCGGGAGGATGCCGGGCGGGGAAGGCGCGCGTACCAGTGCCTCATGCCGCCCGGGGGTGGGGCCGCGGGTGGACGGGACGGGTTTTCCCCTACACCCGCTGTAGTGCCCCCCCCCTCGCGAGGAGGTGGCGTCCGCGTGTGCCTGGACGTCGCCTAATTGAGAGGTTTTAAGGATTTTACCCAGAGGCGGTGCCCGCGCTTTTGCGGGCAGGTGCTAGGGGGTACATAAGGCGCAGTACGGCACACCGTGTGGCTTTCCAAACTACATAAGTTTGGATGACAATACTATAAGTAGGCATCTTGGAGCCGATCTAATGATGGAGCCAGGAGGTGGATAATGGACCTCTTCAGTGGATAGGAGTTTGGGCTCATATGATTCATTTGCCGAGTCCAAATGATTGGGCTTGGTAGCGATAGTCTCATGATGAAGCCACGATGTGGATAATTGAACTCCTCTTTACCTTGACTTACCTTTGCCTGGCCTGTTGGTCTAGTGGTTAGTGACTCTGACTGCTAAGCCAAAGCTCGTGGGTTCGATTCCCACCCAGGACAAATAATTGTGTGATGAGCACGATAATTTGTTCTGTATTTGGGTGTAATTTGTCTATAATATGTATGTATTTAGAAATATATAAGTATGTTTATCAGCAGTCTGGTTACCATAGTACAGGCTTTGCCTAGTTTGGGATCAGGCAGTCGTGTGTGAGTTGTGTGGAGTTATTATTAATATTTTTACCTTTTAAAATAGGTTCCCTATTAAAGCGTGTTTTTTAGTAATATTAGTAGTAGTATCAGTTTAGTTTCTTTTAGTAGTAAACCTTCACTGAATTTGGGCTTTAATCTTATTTAATTAATCTGAATTTCGTTTTTTGCACTACATTATATGCCTTGCAGCTTACTTACGACTAAACCAGATATATATTTTTTTTTGAAAGTCTAACCTCTCGAACTAAATTTCAGTTTTCTTCTCTACATATTATAAAACAAAGTCTGTCTGTCTGCCTGTTCGCGATAAACTGAAAAACTACTGAACTGAATTTCATGCGGTTTTCACTAATAAACAGAGTGATTCATGAGGAAGGTTTAGGGTGTATGATTTGTTAAGGTTTTGTGTAAATTGGTTGAAATATGTTGATGATAGTTGAAGATGTCTCTGCTGCCCGTGCGATGCCGGGGCGGGTTGCTAGTTACTGTATAAAAGTCCATTCGTACAAATTTAAGCCGAATAACATTATAATTACAATTAATTTCTAGTTTTTTTTTTCTTGAAAAAAAGACAACTCCCGCATTAGGAATTACTCCTGTGCCGCGGGGGACTTTACAAACATACAAAGAACGGACACAAAGAACACCCAGACTCGGATGGGAATCGAACCCACGACCTGTGGCATAGCAGTCAGGGTCACTAACCACTAGGCCAACAGGCCAGTAATTTTTTTTTTTCGATTTTTTTTGTTCGATTTACATATACATTCTATATACATTATATATATTCTATAAACATAATTCGATATACATTCTGACAAAGTATACAAAGTTTCCTGACTTCTTATGCGATATTTTAAGTCATAAGTGACTTAATAAATGGAAATTAGAAGAGTCGAATGTTGGTTAAGGTGAAAAGGTTAGGATCACATATCTAGATGTTATCAAATATTCTAGAACGCGGATATACGTATTTAAATGTATAAACCTCGACTAATTTTATAATTATTTTTCTTTCTTTTATGTAGCTGCACGCTTAAATTAGGGCAGCTCCATTATTTATGTCCATATCACCCTAAAGTAAACTGCTACAGTACTACAACTGCTAGCCCGGCGCTGTATATCCTGTGCATAATGTAAAAAATTAAAACATTGAAACATCTTTAGACACAACATTTATAAAAATAAATTCATGTTTTTCTAATTACATTTAAAAGAATCTTTTAGCTAAGATAAGCCCTGAAAATTCATATTCCATTTCCAAATGACAACGGCAATTAACTTTTTGCAGTATTCCATGATTTTTTTTTCATTTTAAGAAAAGGGGCCAAACATACCGTTTGTATTGGCCTTAACTGGAACGAATCCAAATTAGCCCGAAGCCGAGGCTTTTGAGCTTAAGGTATGGTTAGGACTGTTACACATAAAACAAGTTGTCGTAAAAAGGTATGTAATTGTATATGTCAACCTGAATAGATTAATGTAACTTGTCTTTTATCTGTTATAAACGGTTTTAGTGAAAGCGTTAATGGTGATTTTATCTTTTTAAAGCCACATGTTTCTAATGCTGCTTTATTTGCCATGTTTTCACCGGTGCTTAATTTATCTTCACAGTTCGTTCGCAATGTCGTCTACGTGATAACACACGATTTTATGGTTTAATCTTCTTTTGGTATCACAAAGACAGGAATAATTATGTTGTCTGTTTGATCAGTCCGTTAGAGATATTTTAGATATATTGTCCGTGGTAAACACATCGCCTTTCAGTTAAAATTTGCTAAAGATCAAGATGGCTTTGTCCATGCGTAGTCGGTACAACTTAATACCGTGCACCCTTTAATTTGCACTCAATTTGTATCTAGAATTATTTTCAGTATACTGTTTTACAGAATGTTACAGAAAGGTGTGATAAAAAAAATGGGAATTTGTCTTCTTTTTATTTAAGTTCAATATGTAAAGAAAGAAAGAGAAACATTTGTTCTGACATTCACAGGACCGCACACAATTTTTACAGAATAAAAAAGAAATATATCCCTAGTAATTAAAGTGTATCTCAGGATATTGCTGCAGCCTGTGAGACTGCAGCGCTGGTATTATGATAGGGCCTGCAAATATGTCAGTTTCAAAATAAGATTTCCATATTAAAAATAACGATTTTTTTCTGAAATAGTAAGCGCTTTATGTTATTCACGGGATCTACTTTATGACCTTTGTATATGACCATACGTATCTGTAACAGCCGGTATAAAAAAAATATTTAAATTTATCCTTTTTGAATTGTAAGTTTTTGTAAGGCTGACAACGCACGATAGCCTCTGGTATCCGCTTCCCATTTAATCTTTGGCTAATGACAACGTTAGTAGTTTTGGACTATATGTTTTGTTTGACATTGAGAAATCAGACGCAAATTGCAGCTTCTAAATAAACCGATTTTTAGTAGTTAAGTGTGCTTTAACCCTTATACTTCTGCGAAAATTCGTAGGCTTGCAACAATTCTACACGCATCACTTCCAGCTCCGTACAGTTTATTGCTTCAGTGCCTTTGGGGTCTTCGTTACATTGTCAAATCGTTGAATCAGTGATGCTGAAATCTTGTTCATAGTAACATTTCCACAATCAAGTACGATAGAAACTTCTTCTTTCTTGTGTTTACATACACATCATATACCTAACTTTTTAACGTAGTGGTCACTCTGAATTATAATAAAACCTGCATGGTCAAAGACTTGTCATAAAAACTAAGAAATATTAAAATTAAGAGAAATATAACTTCTATATTTAATCTTTAAATCCTAAATTTCAAATACGAGTTCCAAAATAGGTTTAAGACAATTCCCAGTTTTTTAAGTAGATATGACTTTGTGTTCACGGCATGGTTCCCTCCGTAGTTAAAACTTCAAATCTATACCAATAGTGTGGATAGCCCATTTATCGAGGAAGGCTGTAGGCTTTTTACATCACGCTACGGCTAGTAGGAGCGGAGCATCAATGAAAAATGTTGCAAAAAAGGGGAAAATTTACAAACGCGGACGAAGTTGCGCGGGTCAGCTAGTTGAAGAATAAACGGAGTTAGAACCATCACTGACACATATATTATGTACTTTGTAACTGACAGGTGTGAATAGAGGTGTTTAAATCTTGGGTTGTTTTGATAAGTAGGTAGGTAGGTATAGTAGACTTTCTAGACAGATAACCTCAAACTAAAATCGCAATGGCTGAATCCAACTATACCGAAACAATGCCTTAATCAATTAAGGCATTGTGCCTTAATCAATTTGTAGAAAAGTTTTTTGGATTATTGTATTGTGATTCTTTGGGAGTTACTTCAGAGAACAATTCACGGAATATATATGATCCCACCAAAAATGAGATTGCCAAGATGAGACCATATGGCTAGCACTGTTCAAAAGTTATCAGATCTCATATAGTGCCAAGCTTCTAACTCTACAAGCCCTAACTTCACAAACTCTACACCTTAGTCAAAATATGTGGTCTGGCCGTTTCGTTACTACAAGAACTATCGTACGAGTATTACAGAAAAGTAATGAATAATGAATAAATTTTTCACCTTACGCCCATGTGACGGTAGTGAAACGGTCAGACCACATATTTTGACTTAGGTGTATAGGCTAAAATTTTCAGACCCCTAGCATCAAAATTGGCGAGATCTCATACAAACTTTCATCCCCTAGTTTAAGTGTTTGGGGGGGTAAAAGTTCCAAGTTTTAGATTTTTTTTGTTGTTTGTTTACTAATACTAGCTTACATACCAAATTTCAGCTTTCTAGAACTTCAGAAAGTACCCTAAGAATTTTGATGATCATCAGTGAGTCAGTAACGAAATCGGAGTTTTTTGTATATCAATAAAATCTAAAGTCCACAATTCACATAATGTTTTGTATCTGGTATAATCTAAACCCAAGTTATGACGGTTTCAAAGTAGTGCCCTTGCGCTTCGCTTGGCTTGTCTTGGCGGTGTCACTGCCGTGCCCTCAGACACATTTACAGATAGTCCAACTATTACATCACCTTTGTGCTTTCCATCAGGCGGGGCAGTCATTTTGGCAGCTTAAATATAAAAAAAAAAAAGATCTTGAAGAGGGCTTATCTTTATCTTAACACACCAATATATTTATTGGTGTGAATTGTTTGATTGATTGATGATTGAATTTACGAGTATTTATTGAAAAGAATAATCAGTCAAAATCCACCTCCAGCAATAGCTGTGTTGTCCAGTCCTTTCGTTTATGGCACATTTAAGTGTGGTTTTTTGTTCTATCCATAATCGCCCATTCTATGATTCTGATTTCTGCAAATGTCAAGTTATGTTCCGATTTATTATAGATTATCATTACTTAAATATAGCGCGACATGACATACTGTGATAAAATATAATTTACGAGGTAATTAAAATGTTATAGCCCAATCTGTCCTTCATTAAGAGTAATTGGTAGTACATTTCTGTTTTAATTAGATTTTATATAGCCTCTCTTGGAAAATTAATCTTGATTAGACATAATTTTACTTGTTTGTATTTCTGTTTATAGTTGAGATGAACAGGGTAATATATTTTAAGATGTTCTATAGCAAAGACTTGGCGAGGTAAAACGTTATTTTTTTATTATTATTGGCCAGAACTATATTATTCTTTGAGGTCTATTTTATTCTTCTTTAAATTAAATTAAGAGCAGCCTACTTTTAGAGGAATACAGATATAGAATATCGATAATAGTTTTCGGAGGGCATTATAGTTCGAAAAGAAACAATAATATAGTTATAAATCACACAACGCTTTGTAGTCCCAAACACACACTTGTAAACACTAATAAACATATTTTTTTTTGTGATTAATTCCGTAAATATACATATAAACACATACATAGTAACACCCACACTACTGCAAATACACACACGGCCCTTGACGTTGCAGTCCAATGCTCTACCGCCACACCATCGTGTGGGATACATTTGAATTTCCACGCGGACGAAGTCGCGAGCAACAGCTAGTATACATCAAATAATGATAACTTGACACATCTCATACGCGGCCGTCTAATCCGAAACTAGGCAGAGCCTGTACTATGGTAACCAGACTACTTAAAAACAAATATAACTAAATAAATACATATTGTAGATGACTTACACCCAGAAATTGTTAATTTATTTTTAGTAATTTTTTTAATTACTCAAGGATAGAAGTCATGTTACTTTGTATGGCAACAATTTCTTCCTGTGGTAAATTAGGGTAACGTCATTTTACAAATTAATTTAATAAATTTAATGTATTTAATAAACCTCTTTAATTAAATTGATTAAGTTAATAATAAAAGTTTATATCAAATACATTAATTGAAGTTTACCTATTTCTTTGAAGTTTGATTTCTTTTTAAACCCTTCAACAGTTTATAGTTATTTATGGTTAATAAATAATTGAAAATATCCCAATTACATAAACAATTGTGTGCAATACCCGCAGACTTAAAATGTTTTACATTTGAATGACGTCTTACATATAGGGCCATTAAAACTAAATATTTTACTAAGTATGGTATACTTGTGTGTATCATATTTACCAAACCAAAAGTTTCTGTGATGCACAGATAAGTAAATAATCATTTAAGTTATTACATTCTGACTTAGAACATGTCTAAGTATCTAAAATTTACATGATTAAGCATTCTTTAATTACCCCGAAATTTACATTGGAGGACGCAAACAACGGCGACATCCGCAAAATAACGAAGCCGTAGTGTTAGACGCTTGGCCTTGAGATATGAAAACTTTTTAATAGTAAAATTTCTTAGTCTGGCAACCTATTTTACTTAAATGTTTTAGTGAGTGGTATCGATGATAATATATTTAACAATATAAACTACTTACGCTTAAGTGTGGGAGGCTGTATGTTAATTACAAATAAACTTGGTTTCAGTTTAATATTGAATAAGTTATCGAAAACAATATTCTATAGATTAATATTAAAGAGTATGCATATTTGCATCTGTGGTTCAAAGTTTGACATTAAATCTTACGTGGTAGAGCCATGCTTCGGCACGTATGGGCCGGCTCGACTCCGCTCGATACCACAGCCTCACAGAAAACCGGCAGTGACTAAATGCTTGTATTGCTTTTCGACGCGTGAGTGAGGTTACCGGAGGCCCTAACCCTTCCCTCTCCCCTATTTCTGTCCTTCCTCCTCTCCCCCTCTTCCCCTATTCCCACCTTAAAGGGCGGCAACGCACTTGTAACTTGAGTTACAGGTGCCCATGGGCGGCGGTAGTCATTTACCATCAGGTGACCCATCTGCTCGTTTGCCCCCTAAACCATAAAAAAAAATACGATATATTAATTACATTTTATTCAACTTTACACTTGTGCACATCAACATATTATGTATGGATGGCGCAATGGTTTTAATGGTCACCTCGCCACTACGCCGTGCCGAGTACTGTAGGTTCAAATCCCACAGGGGATACAAAGTGTGATACAGAAATAGTTGTCCCGTGTCTGGGTGTTCTTTGTGTCCGTTGTTTAATTGTTTGTGAAGCCCCCCGCGACACAAGAATATTCGTAATGCGGGAGAAATCTTTACAAAAAATTATGAAATTGTTAAATCAACATTTAACAACATATCTGACATTGATAGGCTGTTGATGTTACAAATTCAAATTCGTGGTTTTCGTGGCCCAGGATAATAGAATTATTATTCTGTTAGCAATTTTCTGTAACTGTACTTAATGATGCACGTTTTTGCAGCACGACTTTCAATATTACAGACGCCATTTTCAAAATTACGCTGCAGAGAACATTAAGCCGACGTCGTTTGTTGAAAAGCTGTTGTTTAAGTTGATTACGATGAAGGAAAATAGAGGTTCTTAGTGATTCTTTCGATACCAGGAAATGGTACTTTAGTTTTAATGTTTCTCGATTTTTTTTTTATAAACTTCGAGTACGGTTTAGGAAGCTGTAAGTTACATAAATAATTTAAATAATTCATTCATGTCGTTTTTTTAGTTAAACTTTTTTCTACATTTTTTTTAAATGATCCAGACCCTTGTCAAATTTTACCATTATTTTGATGTATGGTAACATCAAAATAATGGTAAAATTTGACAAGACACATTAGTACCATTTTTTGTTTACTGCAAATGAATCATATGAATTTTATATATAGCGTTAACTGTACACAAGAATATAATTTTAACAACACTGTTACTTTCACAAACACTAATCAAGAGGATACCGAGAAATCCTCCAAGCTCGAAGGACCAATTTCTGAAATACGCTCACATTAGGAGACTTCCGTTCGCAAGTGGGGCTATAAAGCTTCGACATCCGGTCATACATGTTGTAAAGTAATATATGTACATATATATGTTGAGAATACATTTGTTGTACATTATAAGAGTAATATAGTATGATAGATAGATAGAAAGAAATTTTTTTATTGTACACCAGATAATAAATGGTCATATTATTAATTAAAAACGGTTCGTTAAAGGCGGTAAATACAGTGGGTGGTCTTATCGTTAAAAGCAATGTCTACCAGACAACTTTTGTATGGAAAGAGTAGACAAAAATAAGCGGTAGCTGGTGGCGTAGTATAAATGTTTAAAGCAGTTAAAATAATACAAATATGGTAGAAAAGCGAAATTATCAGTTAATTTATCGATATTTTACTAAATAAAAAAAATTCACAAACAACCTGATCGTGAACATTAATACTTGCAATATGTACTAACCAATGTCTCCTGCATCAAATCAAATTTGATCATTGATCGAGAAAATGTTATTACTAATAAGAAAAAAGCAATCATAATAATTTTACAAATAAAATTTTATTTCGACGAAGAAAATGATTATGATCATGATTTTTTTTTTGACATGTCTGTCTATTTAATATTTTTCTCCTTTTTATACAACTAAGTTGGGAAACAGTACACAAAGAATATGTTAACCCTGTAATACCAGGATAACAGTACTAGTAATGGACGAAATTTTTAAACTTCGTCCATTTAAAACAAAAGTTTCTGTCGTGTTTTATTTGTTTTAAAATCTCTCAGCGCCAGATTTAAACACGTCATGATACCTCAGAACTGAAAAGTACGTGTGGCAAGACTTCTCTTCAGCGCACAATGACGTTTTCGTCTTGAAGTTTTTCCGAACCGTTTCTGTCCAAGTCAATTTTTCCTAACAATACAGCTCGCTTTCTTTAATATAATGATCATTACCAAAGACTGTTACGAAGGTCAACATAATGTCAAGTACGGTGTTATTTTTTATTCATGTCTGTATATCTCGGCCACCAAGGGTTGTACAAACGTAACAATATTGCTTCGGTCTTTTACCACGACGTATGAAAACGTGGATGTGGATTATTTTTTAAAGCGCTTTAATTGGCTTCACTTGGAACTATGTAAACAAATCTTGGAAGTTAATTTTAACCTATTTTTAATTGTCGTTTCGAAATGAAACTTTATATCTATATATAATTGGGATGACAATAACATAATATGGCATCTTAAATGGCTACTAGTAAACACCTCGAATTTGGACTCTGAAAATTAATTTTGCCATGACACCCGAATAGTTTCAACAAGGATCCATTATCAAGGAGTTAAACGACCTTACGAGTTAATGTCTGGCGAGACTAAACGAGTGCTACTGGGGGGAAACCCCATTAGCAGTCCTATTCTCTAGTGGATTTTCTTTGTAATGGGATTCCAGCCCATTGAAATACGATTCATTACAATCGGTTTATGAAAGAGAGAGATATCATGTAATATTCGCAACCAGCATAAATTAAAATTTTAAAATACTACCCCCCCCCCTCTCCCCCCTTCTTATAATCAATTTCAAAATTAGTAAAGAGCTGATGATCTTAGAACGGCTGAACGGATTTAGCTGGGAACACTCTCGATCAAGTCACCTTTCGAACAACAAAAAAATCAATATCGGTTGGGTAAGGAGCTACGATACCACAGACAGACACACAGATAGACACGTATAACTTATAACACCTCGAGGGTTAAAAAATATTTTTTTAACCAACGGGGTAATGTCAAAAAAAATTAGAAAATGTAGATCCTCTAAATATTATGCGTACTGTTAGAAACATCATATAGTTTTCAACAAGCAAATCTGGCGTTCACAAATTATCAAAAAACTAAAATAAACGCAGACATCGACAAATTCTCTAGGCCATTAAAGTGCTGAAATTCAAATCGCGACGCAATCTTAACATTAATATGGTAATTTCTCGTGGCTAATTAATTTGATTACTAAGAAAATTATATCTAATTACTTTAAAGAGAATTTCGTCACCCTTCAGCTATCCACCCCCTCATTTCCATAACCTTCAAAAGACTCTCCGGGGTCTAGGTTTAAGTGCTTAGCATTTGAGTAAAGTCATTAAATATTCAAATTCAAAGTACCGACAAAAAATGAGTTTATTTTAATTTGTGAGTTTCCGAATATTTTCTGGCTTTGAAACTGAACTGATCTGTGTGACATATCTTCTTATATATTATTTCTTATAGACTTCCGCCAAGATATCTCTTCTTACTTACTTACATAGGTAGACTATACTATGCTAAGAGTTAATAAAATCAATACCACCATCACCGAGTTTAAATGTTTTTATAAACTTATACCACTTAATATTCTTAGAGAAACATTTAAAATAGGTTATGCGCACACTAATTAAAATTTTATATAGAATGTTAAAGTCCCGTTCCTGGTGTCGAAAGCAGAAATAGTAGTAATTAAAATTTCTTATTTTGCTTAAATGTTTTATGTTCTTAGGTGTAAGATATTTAAAAAGGACTTCAGCACATTTGCAAAATTGTTGCAATCTATACGTAATTAAAATTGTAATTGGCATTGTCGAGATCTGTTCATTGGAGATAATTAAGAAAAAATAAAAGGGGGGGGGGGGTGTTTTTGGAGCAATAGAATTTTCGTCTGTCGGTCTGTCGGTTTGTATGCGCATCACGCAAAAACTACTGTTTGGTTATTGTTTTCAAATTTGTATTGCTGGAGGTCTAACTTAGAATCTTTTGCATGTTTCATCTTGATGCGCCACCTAGAACATGAGTTATCTATTTACATACCTACAATAAAAGCCTAGACCCGTGGACTATCTACACATTATAGATTATACATTGTGATGAGCACGATAATTTGTTCCGTGTTTGGGTGTAATTTATCTATAATATGTATGTATTTAGAAATATATAAGTATGTTTATCAGCAGTCTGGTTGTCATAGTACAGGCTCTGCCTAGTTCGGGATCAGATGGCCGTGTGAGATGTGTGAAGTTATTATTATTATTTATTTACAAAAAAAAATTGTCAGATTGTCTGTGTGTAATAATCCCACTAATATTATAAATGTGAAAGTTTGGATGGATGGATGGATGTTTGTTACTCTTTCACGCCAAAACTACTAAACCGATTACGATGAAGTCTCCAGCTATCTACATACTTGGTGTGTAGATAGCTGGAGATTCAAATTATACATGTATTAGATGTCAATTCAAAGAATCCCGTCAAACATTATCTTCAAATGCCGTTCAGTTGTTTTGACTGACACTTTGATTTTGTATAGTCCGTAAAACGATGATGGAGAGATTATTATGAACACAAAGTCAAAAAATGGATTGCTTCGGAGTTGTCTGTCAATCTGAAAGGACGGCAAAGGGAATACTTTAACTTTGAAAATTTGACGGAACGTTTAGACAACCCCAGACGAACCACACAAAATATGATACCCATAATAAATAACAGTATTTTAATCGCAGAAGGAATGGCAGTTGATGGTGAACCGGATATTTTCAAAGAACCAGTACACACTGGGAGAGTAAGAGTAATAGAAAGAGCTTACACTGCATCCGAATCACTCTATTTTTTTTTTAGTTAAATACTGGTAACAAATATACGATAACTTTTTGGTTTGAGAAGGAAAGCACAAAACAGAAGTTTACGCGAACGAAGTAGCGGGCGCCAGCTCTAAATAATAAAGACAGATTAACTAAAACTTCAGAAACAAACGGGATTTTGCAAACTTGACTACAATTAGTGCAAATATTGATATTTTTATGTGGAAATAAAAAAAAATCTTATTTTACGACGTATGATACAACGTTGTTCGGTGGTTTGCACGTACGCTGTTGCGGGCACAGATAGTATTGATGTTAACCCTTACACTGAAGTACTGAGGCATGGAATAAATTAATTGTTGAATATCTCAGATATGTATATTAAAGAGATAACATAAATGTATATAAAATAGGGTCTCGCACCCGTTCGCCTATTAAGTTTTGCCCTCATTACCTAAAAAAGTTATTATGCCCCTTACTACGATACCCAACCGCCCCTATAGGGGGAAAATATTTTTAATATTTTTTAAAGCACCTGTTCGCCCCCTTGTACATGAATGCGTAAAACACAGTAACAGTCAACGAAATTCTATAGTAGACAAAACACCAGCGTAGATTTGAACTGCCTCTAATAATGCTATAGCTACTACTATTAAATTAATTTTAATTTAATTTTAGTTATTAATATTTATGATGATTGTTTTTCAGTTTAAAAATCATATAGTATGGTTTAAAAATCAAACTAAACTTATATATAAATATAACAACGTTGTTTTATTTAGTTTCTTTCTTAAAATCATTTTGTATATACTATTATATCAGCTTAATAACAATCGATATGACGGTACAATGGGCTCACGAATGGAACACTGCATACTCTTGACAATCGTCGTAAAGTGGCCTGGTTATCGGTTTTCTACAGAATTCACTTTGGTGAGTGTGCGAAGTCTCTCTTTGAACTAATTGGGCCCTCACCATTCCTTCATCGGACGACTAGACGCAAAGAGAGGTTCCTCCCTTTCATTGTTGAAACACCGAAAAGTCAAACGAAACGTTTAGACAGCTTATTTTTGGTTCGAGTGGCCAAGGTCTGGAATGACCCGACAATTATATATATAGAAAGTTATAATCCTGGAACGTTCAAGAGTAGATTGAAAAGGTTTGTCTAGTCTAGGATAGGCATGTACCATCTTCGTCTTCGTCTTCGTCTTTGTCATCGCTTTCCATCAGGTGAGTTGGAAGACAAATGCCTATTCCATTACACAATAAAAAAACAAGAAAGCTTTTTAGACTTTCAAGGGGCGAATAGGTTTATGCGGGACAAAACATAAGGAACGAACGGGTACAATTCCTAAAATAGGTGGTTTTTCTTGGTGCGAAATACATGCTTAACTATAAGAGCATGGTTATTTAGCGTCAGGACTCCAAGGTTTTGTTGATCGCTAGGCCCTGCCTATTTCTGAGCCTAGCGTTATCGATCGAATAAATCGAATCGTAAAGATTGAGGATGACCTTTCGTACTGTTTTGTAACTCCAGACTTATCAACATTAATGTAGTGTTACTGATATCACAGAAACATCCAAAATCGTAAAATAAAACGTGTATTTGATTACCAAAAAGCAGATTGCCTAGTCAATTAAACTGCCTTATAAGTTATTTACCTAAATCTATACTAAAGAAACACAATACCCCGTCCACATATTTCATGGCTCCATGTTGAAGTGACACTTTGACAGCATCGTTACCGAGGGCTGACCTTTCTGTGACATTTGCATCGAGGAGCTACTGGCTACAGAGTTAGGCTTTCAGCCTTGGCGAGTATCAGCATTGAGTCAGGTCAATGCTTATCGACCAAGACTGAAAGACCTTGTAAGGACTTTTCTTGAGAAACTACCCGTCCTCCGCAGTTTCTACTGCGTTTATTGTCGTAGAGTTAAATTACCTTCTTCAGTACAGTTACTGGGCTAATTGGGCAATCCAAAGTTAAAAAAAACAACCTTTGTAGCAATCTTTCAGAGAATCTAACTGATATACAACAGGGCAAGCTTGTAGCCATCTGTAGCTGGTAGCGATATAATAAAATATTAAGATGAATTTTCAAGTAGATCAAATTTCTAATTCACATATGAACAGTAAAGTTAGAATCGACAATCCACATTATTATTAGTCAATATTATTGAGTAGGTTTGATGTCTGCTGCAGTGGCGACCGGTTGGAGACGTGGAGCAGGGAGCTCCACGTCTCCAACCGGTCGCCACTGTGGATGAATTTTAGTGATTACCGATTTATCTAGTCTGGTGGTTCGGGTGTCGTGACTGGTCAGCTCAAAACTGAAATGGTCCTTTCGTATGAATGGCCTACATGGCTCTTGAATAGTCTGAGTTTATTTATACTTGAATCCTTGAGTTTGTTTCGATATTTCTTCTCAAGGCTATTCAAAGGAAATGCATGACATCTACTCGTAGCTAGCAAGAACTAATCGACATGTAAAAGTGTCTAAAAAGATCTATTTGCAAATTAAATTAATTTATCATTTATAACACTCACTCTCCTATCAAACTCACTCTTAACCAAAATATTTTCAGGAGGAGAATTACCTGAACTGTTTTCCCAAAAATCTTTAAGTACACCTAACGTGTCCTGATGAAGCTGTCTATTATTAAGTTAATTGTACATCTCTACTATTATCTATAACACCATTTTTGTTTACTACATACTTCAAAAATGTCTAGGGATCAAGTACTTTTTAACTATAAAAAATTATCCAATTAAAATTTACCAAATCTAGTCTTCCAGGCGGGTTTCTTACTTTAATTCCTATTGTTAAAGTAAACAAATTGTGGGAAATTAAGCTAAGTTAAAATGTCGTCAATTAAATGGCCAAAATAAGGATTTTTTAAATTGTTATTGTAAAGATAAAAAAATATTAAAATCTGTGTTTCCACTATCGACACGAATAACACAATCACAGCGATTTTGAATGCTTAAAATCAGTTGATCAAAATCACTTTGAGGAATGGCCGCCCACGTTCTTACTAACAAGTCAAAAAGTTGTTGTGCGGTATACACGGTATCCATACTCGGCAGTGTTCTTCTTTGTACCATATCCCATGCGCGCTCAATTGGGTTGAGGTGTGGCGATTGAACAGACTACGGCAGAACGTTGATGCGAGCATCGGCAAGAGTGCGTGATACGACTCTAGCCGTGTGTGTATGTGCATTAGTCGAAACGAATCACCCAACCGGCTTTGCAAAGGGTTGATCACGTCTGAAACAATCCTCTCCCTACAATTGCGGGGTGCTATAGGTGGAATTTTTAGCGGCCTTCGCAAACGCAGACCCATTTCATGTAAACGATTTCAGATGGTTTGGTTAATTATCAGCAAGCCTGAAGAGTCTCGTAACCAACATCATAGCGGTCATGGTACGATTCCGTCGAGCAGTATTTTGTATGTACCGGTCCTGTTTGCGAGTGGTGATGCGAGGTCGTCCTCCATGTCCACACTGCCCGTGATACGACAGCGTGTCCAGAGGCGTTTTATGACGGTACCACAGTACGTTACCTGGAACCGGCTTCCAACATTCAGACGGCTCTCATCATCTCTTCTCGTATCAAATGATGTCGTCACTCCATATCGATGCAAATTTTTTTCAGTTCCAATGCAGAAATTGAAATGGTTTTGTAAAAACGCTATTACACACTTTTATAGCAATCCTGATTGACAGTTGATTTTTTTTTATCAAAATTTATTGAAAATTCTTTATTCAAATAGTGAAATTCACTAAACAGAATCAATAACGATCCAAAAAAGTTAAAATAATAATCCTCAATCGCGGCGATACTCTAAAATGTACTTGATCCCTAGAGACTTTTGATGAGTGTATTTACTTTTAATAAAAAAAAGAGGCAGACATTTTAAAGAGGTAACATGTTTAATAAATAGAATCGTGTTGATACCGAATTTACTTAATTAAACATAAGAATATTTTAAAAAGTCGATTTAAATTTAAGCGTTTTTTAGTACATTTTTTTTACACGAGAAGCAATCAGATACATATTTCTTGGAATGAAAATAAAAACTTACGATACGTTATCTATAATCATCAAAGTTGTGTTTCCAAGTTCTTGTTGGCGTTTTTCTTTGATACGAGGCTCCGCTATATTTTTTTTTCTCATTTTACATTTGAAGAGAGGTTTTTCTTAAAGAACTTGTGTTTATTCGAGGTATTATAAGCATCTTCTCTGGGTTATTCCTTTATATTCCTTATTCAAAGCAGTATTTATTTGGCGGTGTTTGATAGAAATTATTGAAAAAGTATTTTACCAGTTATAATACCTATATTTAAAGATGTGCTCAAGTTTTTGTTGCAGTAAAAATAAAAACCGTCGTCAAATCTAGTATTATGTTGCGCAAAGTCTAAAAAAGAGCTGGAAATTCAATGTTTCGGTTTCTTTACGTTAATTATAAACATCTATGATTGATAGATATATAGATAGTTAGAGCGTACTTTATTGCACACCAAAAAAATAGGATACATACGGAAAATATAATATTAAGTAGCAGTACAAAGGGTGGTCTTATTGCAGTCTGCGATCTATTGCAGACAGCCTTTGATGGACTATACTATACGGTACACGTATAGTAATAAATAACTTGTGGTGCACATTAGTCTTACTTACTACTTACTGACTAAAACAATAAAATACATACATATTATATGCATTCATATTTTTATTTTTTACATTTATTGACTGGCCTGTTGGCCTAGTAGTTAGTGACCCTGACTGCTATGCCATAGGTCGTGGGTTAGATTTCCACCCGAGTCTGTGTCGAGTGTGTTTGTATAGTCCCCCGCGACACAGGAGTAATTCCCAACGCGGGAGTTGTATTTTTTAGAAAAAAAAAGATATATACATATGAGTATATAAACACATATATATTCTGTAAGCATCTGTAAGCTTCTAGCAATACAATGCATTCCATAGGCGTGTAGCTTGCAATGTTAAAGATTTGATAATACGGCATAAAAAATATTATGCATACTACTCAGCTCGATAACTCTCATTGTACGATACAGGGTCCGTAATTACTACATAGTTTGTCTTTTCTTCGTTAGGTGACGCTCATATACATTTTACTGGATGTCGCCACAAGTTAATCTATTGCCATCTAAACTAATATTATAAAGAGGAAACATTTGTGTGTATGTTTGTAATGTTTTCACACAAAAACTACTGGACCAATTGCGATTAAACTTGGTATGTAGATAGCTGGAGACCTGGATTAACGCAAGGGCTACTTTTTATTGCGACATTCCAACGGGATCGGGACTTATGCGGGTGAAACCGCGAGGCGCTGCTAGTATTCGATAAGTTTCTTAAAACCGTAAGAGTTTCTTAACATAAATCAAATATTTAAAACTTCCTACATATATATAAATACGTGAAAATAATTATTTGTACGCTTTTTAAGAAAATTTTGACAATGGATTAACGTGATATTTGGAATCGTTAAAGTATATTATAGAAGAAGTGCAGAAAACTAAAATATTTTATTTTTATATTTAAAAAAAAAATATGGGAATACCAATACAAAAAACTAAACAAGTCCAGTATATATGTTGACCTATCATGGTACGGAATATCTATCAATGACAGGTCATATTATAATGGTACTTGATATAAATATAAATTAATTATCTTTCAAATATAAATGTTTAAAAGATAATGAATTAAAGTCGACCTTTTTGCTTATTAATATGTTATCGCGTGGTTATATATGACCACCATACATAGTTCTCACATACACATTATTACCAACAATCCTTTAAGAAACAATGGTTATAACGTTATATATACATAGTTACCTTAAGTTACTAATGAAAGAGGAAATGGGAAGAAAACCCCGTTTCTAACAATGGTAGACTTTTATGTGCTTTGGATTCCTGATGGATCCGGCTAGCGGATATTGATCGCTCATCCACCACCACGGTCCGGACCATTGCGCTTTATGAGGACCATGATAAGGAAGAAAGACAGAAGTTCAATTCAGTTACCCATGTGCAAAAAAAATGCAAATTTTCAATATTTTTCGTCGTAACAAGTATAAACTAAAATATAAAACACCGCTGAGCTGATAGTCTTCGAACGACTAAACAGAATTTCTTGAATTATAGCTAAGAAAAGTCAACTTTGAAAAAACGAAATCAAAACCGGTCTATCCGTTTAGGAGCTACGACGCCACAAGAGCGGATGATTAAAAGAATGTATCAGACTCGCGAGGCGAGCTTGTATGAAAGGTCTCATAAATGTTGAAGAGGTGCTAGCATGTGTAATGTGTAATGTGTAATGTCCCAAAATGTGAACGAGAAGAATACCGCTGAAAATGTAAAGTAATACTTCTGTATCAAACCTATCTTACGACAAAGCAGGCTGTCCGCAGACGCGGATCCAATATCGGTAAATATTCAAGTAAACAATGCTTCGCAGTGTGGTCTGCGGTTTCGCAACCAATTCATATCCGAATGAAAACAGAAACAACGACAAATCATATATAAGAAGTTCTTGTATATAATACTTACTATACAACGCAAAAGAGAGGAAGAAGTGGGGAACCTTCATAAAATTAAGCTTTATATGAGAATTGGAAAAAAAATATTAGTTAAAATCTGTTAAAAACATACAAAAAATTAACATTATATTTTACTACGCCGATGTCACATTATAAGGGGTACTGCACGGCAGATTTCAAATCGAGTTAGTAACCGCCCAAATAGGATATCACCTCCAAACAGAAGACTGACTGACTGTTCTAATGGCAAAGCTTTATTTTAAAGTTGAAAAGGATTGCCAGAGCTCCGTAGAGCTAACAAAAGCAATGGCGTTATATTTAAAGCCGCTTTCTGTCACTGTTTGCCAAATTCCTTGTGTAAAGAAAAAGTTCCAAGCCACAACAAATAGCTTTTAGCCACTAACCAAATGACCTCCTGAGCCTATCATCGCACCTCTCTAATGACTGTCGGGATTTCCACTCATTACTCACACTACATTCGATTTAAAAAATAAACAATCATATAACCAGGCACCATAGCTCAGATGCTGCTTTCATCTGTGTCCAAATATCTGTTGGTATCGAAACGATTGCTTTCACAATATTTACTTTCACGTCCAAGTAACTCAACGGTACTGACGTATTCAAAATTGTTTGTGCACGTTTTGGTACGGCTTTAAAGTTTGTGTGCCACATATTAGATGCATTTTTTGTTCATGTTTTTTATTAAATAAACCTGTAACTCTGTGTTATGAATGCAGAAAAAAAATCTATTAATTTGCAAACGATTGACTTGAAATTTTATACTAAATGATAACATATAAACAGTAAAACACCTTGTAATAAATATGTACGATAACCAAGTTTTTATTTTATTTTCAGTTGTTTTTTTGTCACAATTCCTAAAGACACGGACAATAATTTCATAAATAATATTCATGCATAGGAAATTAACAACAAAAGACAGACAAAAAAATGCTTACTTTTTAGTAATGTTTATGAATAAAAAGGGAAGCTATTATAAACGTTCGCATGACCCTCATCCTCATTTAGGATAAAAGGAAGTCTCAGTGGGTGTAAGAGTATTTCTTTTTATTATATGTATTAACAAAAATTTGCTGGAGGAGTCTTAGTCCTTAGCGAAGTCCTTCTTAGTCACTAATGTATACATACACTCACGCCTCCATCCCCGAAAGGGTATCCAGAGGAGTATTAAACACCCACATTCTACCAACTGTAATTCGATAACACTCACGTAATAGGAGGCAAGCCTATTGCCGCAAACTGGACACTGGGTATTAAAGGTGGTAAAATCGTGAGCATATGGATAGGGAAAGGCAGGGAGGAAGGATTTTGCTTATACGGATTGATTGGGGAGTAAGGAATAGCTCGACAAGGTCACATACTCTGAATTAGGAGCCCTCTGAATACCTCTCCCGGAATATGTTGTAAGTACTTTTCTATTTATATACCCGATGTTTTAATCGACTAGTACCTATTGATTCAGCTCCGACGTATTAATTTGTAATATATAATATGTGTGCAAGAAACGAAATATGTATTCCGATCAAAACAATATTGCTGATGACTGTACTTAACGTCTAGTTATATTACTTTTGCAAAAGCGTTTAACTCTAAATGAAAGTTGAACTTTGTTTTGGTCATTTCCGAATATGTTGGTTTCTTTTGTAAGTTTTTTATTTACAATTTTGTTTTCAAACAAAGCTAATAACAGCCTAAACTGTTTTATACACATATAAGTCAGCAAACAAATGTAGCTTCTGCCTGAACAAATTTTTATATACAACTTATTTAGCAAAACTAAAGCAGACAATTGAACAGAAATGTGCCTGACTCTACTGAGGAGGTTACACGTGGTGTAAGAATGATGAAATTCGATACATACCTATGTGTTACTACATACATATACACCAAAATCTTCTTTTACACCTAAATTGTTAAATAAACGCATTGTATCTATTATGAAGTATTTTTTATTCTGGTCTGTGACCAGTATAGTATCCCTAAGTTAAAAGTATTCTGCTGTACATTACTAATATAGTTGTAGAATAGAATAGAAATAAACATTATTGTACACGAACAACAAATTTCTTACTACGAATACATCAGAAAGAAAGAAAGAAACAAAGTCATTTTGATTTCATACTCAGGTATAAGATATTTACAACAGAGTTGTAATTAAATTAAGTTTACAAATTTACAATTTTATTATGAACTAGCAACCCGCCCCGTTTTCGCACGGGTAGCAAAGACATCTTCAAAAATCATCAACATATTTCAATAAAAAAAATTATACATCTAAACCTTCCTCATGAATCACTCTATCTATTTGTGAAAACCGCATGAAAATCCGTTCAGTAGTTTTTCAGTTTATCGCGAACAGACAGGCAGATAGACAGACAGACGCGGCGGGGGACTTTGTTTTATAATGTGTAGTGATAAATACCTCTGCATGAGACAAAAATGATCGCTAGATCAGCGTTAGGTGAATATTTATAAAGAGCGGCCTTATCGCTACAAGCCATTTCTTACAGGCAATCTTTGGATGGACAGAACGATGATAAGTACATGAAATCATGGGTAGTTTTGGTGTGAACATAAAAATATATAAAGGAAAGTAGAACCACGAAAGGTTTGTTCACCATGGTCTTATAGTTCTAGAGGTCCTAGGTTAGATTCCTACTCAATACAAAAAACATCTTTGTTTTCATGCACAGATACCATTTATATGGTCATGTGACCATTTTCTTTCAATAATAAAAAACAATAATTTAAGAGTAGGTATAGTAAAATAAAAATGCTCTAAAATATTTACTTCTAAAGTAACGAGCAAGATGATTTTACAAACATTTTGATTTCTTTCAGATTATATCATCTGATCATGTGTGCATGGCTTGTCGGTTGCACACTAAACGAGAAGTAGAACGCTCTAATCTTCAGGATCATGCAAGAACGCCACCTGAACTAACAGTATCTAGAAGACAATATTATGTCTATATTTTAGTTCAAAATAATATATATGGTTGATCAGGCATTATAGAATATTGCTGCAATTGCTTGGTTGGGCGCCGCACCGTAGGCTGCTGCGCTCATACCATGACAGTTGTTTGATATTTAGGATAGGCCAGACATGACATGGGCAGACATTTTTATTAACGATGATGAAGACAAATAAATGATAAAAAAACCGAATGATGCAGTTTTATTTCTTCCCAAATGTAATAAAGTCTATCAGTCAGTAATAGCCTTTTGCATTCAATCACTGGACTTAGACCTTTCTCAAAAATAAAGAGGAATTTAGCCTATTGGTACGCTTGCCCGACAGGTTGTTGGTGAATAGGGTGTAGTTTCGAGTTTTCCTTCTCTCGCATTGATAGTGTCTGCATAAGTTTTGATTCCTTAGTTTACTTGTATTCCAAATCTGTCAGCACTTGAAAATAACTAGCATTACACCTGCTTGGTAAGCAGAGACGTTTGCTATTGTTGCAAATAACCTCCACCCTTTTAGAGAGTCGGCTAACACTTTCAACAGCAAAATAGGGTTGCTTACGAGTATTAAAATGTCAAACAAACGTCATTGACAATATGTTAGTACTTAACCTCGAAATATTTAAAATCCAATATCTTTTTTCCTAGACTTCTTTCGCTAGTACTTTTGTTACGAGAATGGACAGGAATAAATTCTCAAGTGTTTTAGGTATTTTTCATATTTAAACGCTACCATTTTACTTCAAATAAAATCATGTATGGGGACTTGCCATGATCCTTTGATCACGGAGGACACAAAATCTATCATTTAAATATATCCTACATTCTGCCATACATAATCCTTTACAAATATATCTATGTAGAAAAGTTAATCTCCTGCGACTTGCTGGAATAGGTATACAATTATTATGTTAACGATTGTTTTTTAGTTTCATTGATTGTTTCAAATAAAACTGCTAAACTTAATATGGATGTTTCTTCATTTAGTATTTTTCTTACAATAATTTATAGTCTTTTAACAACAATTGGCATAACTATATTTTTAAATGTTTTGTGATAAGGGCCGGATAACAAAATTTTGACATTCAATTGGCGAACGGGCTTTGTTTCAACTACGGGTGCGTATTTGTCAGTTTGCTAATTTCTGCTGGAGAGTGACATTGGATATTGTAAGGTAATCAAACGTTGCTAGCATTCAGCTAATATTGCGTATATAATGGACCGGACACCACTTCACATCAAACGGGTCTGGAATAATCTGTTACCTTTATACTCTCGCAATACTAGTTTTGTCTCTCTGTAGTTTAAGATCTGATTTTATTTCATTTGATCTCTTTATCTCTTTCTCTCACCTTCTCTTCTTGGCAATTTTACATACCAACAGAAATACTAGCAGTAGTGCTAGTAACCTGCTGTTCTGTAGGGCAAATATACTTTCTCAGAATCTGAAATACTTCTTTGTCCTACAAAAAAAACTTGTAATATTCTTCTAACAAACCTATTTTACACTCCAATTTGCCCAAGAAACATTGATGTAAGTAGTTATTTTTCAATAACACTCACCTACATAATAGTTCCTGTTATTGTGTCATTGTTTTGTCTGAGACGTATAACGGACCAATTTACTCATGATAATGGACGTAATTCACACACATACAGTTCTAGAAGCCACCTCCAGTAGACGCAATTATTCTGTTACCTTCCCCTAGTAAGAGGAGAGTGGGGTCACGGAGCACCGGTACCATTATTACTATCATGTTCTATAAATGTAAACCGAACTGAATTTGCAGTTTAGGTAGTTCCTTCTTCTGTGCCTCTTGAAGTACTTGACTTCACCGATAAGTCAGTAGAGTATACATCATACTCGCGACATTTACAGAATTATGGTCTCGCCAATTTGGCCCATTAAAAATGCAGAATGCTTTTTCGCGAATTATCCAAAAAAAAACTTGATTTAAAACAGTATGGACAGTTAGAGCAGAAACCTTAAATGTTTGTACTGACTACCTCTTCGATTTAACCGATAGCAATTTTATAAATATGTTAAAAGCCAATTTTGCTTTGAAAAGCAATGTCGATATAGTATATAGTTATATCATTTTATTTTACAACCAGAGCGGTGCCTTTCAGTTTCAGCTTTGTTAAATTAGTTTCCTGCTCATAGGAGCTTCTTATGTATATTCACCTTCGTCTATTATTATACTACAATTATTATAAAACAAAGCCCCCGCCTGCGTCTCTTTGTTTGCGATAAGCTGAAAAACTACAGAACTGATTTTCATGCGGTTTTCACTAATAGGCAGAGTGATTCATGAGGTAGGTTTAAGTGTATAATTTGTTAAGATGTTGTGTAAATTGATTGAAATATTGAAATGTTGATGATTGTTGAAGAGGTCTGTGCTACCCGTGGGAAGCCGGGCGGGTTGCTAGTAATATATATCATAAATTGAATTCTTACTAGTTAAAGTAACTGAATAAACTTTTCCAGATTTCGCTTTAAACAAATATTTGTCATGAGACCAAACTACAATAAACTTTTATACATGCATTTGGATTTGTTTTGTTTTGACTCGGATGTGTAAATATTTGCCCAAATACGCCATGTAAGGTCCCATCAAAATATCGGTATAGACAATATTGCAAAAATTTGTGTGTGAAGTTGTGATATATGTATGTTACTGTGAATGTCCTGTACATGTGTCCCGTCCATCTCCATTCCAACTGTCTTACTTTCTTTATTATATCTCCTACTTTGGTTCTGGATCGTATTTCAACTGCTCTTAACCGATCTTCCTTAGTGACATCGATCATGCTTCTCTCCATTCCACGCTGAAAAATTCGCAGTTTTAAAAGATGTTTTTGATTTAGGGCCCACGTTTGGCTCCCATACGTCAGGCAAGGCAAGACGCACGAGTTGAGGACTTTTCTCTTAACTGCCATGGACAAGTATTTGCTTTTAAATATCTCCTTGAGTGACCAATATCTTTTCCATGCACAAGCAACTCTTCTTTCGATTTCCATGTCCGTTTGATCTCTGAATGACATTAAATATCCCAGGTATGTGTAGTTTTTCACGTATTCAATACTTTCTCCATCTATTGTTATGGCTAATTCTTCCCGTGTAATTCCTTATAGTGTGGTAATTTTAAACAATAAGGCCATTTCTAGAGGCAAACGTCTGCTTGTTTGTCAAATGTTAAGTATGGGTTCCCAAATTCCTTTCCAAAATGCCATTGGCTCTAAGCGTCTCAGATGCTACGTAGAAAGGACACTGTAAGATAATTCAATCGTTATACGTTACATGCTTGAGTATTAAAATTATCTGAGAATAAAAAAACAAAATATTTTCCCATTGTTTATATAATAAAATCCCTATTATAATGTAATGTAAATTGTGAAAGAGAAATTTAAACTTTAAGTTAGTCAGTTTCAGTAGTTACTTACGTATTCAAATACTACATGGCATAAGCTATATTAATTACATTTTCATTTGATAAAATTGAAATGATTTTCCATCAAAAAAACATGAATAGGTATATTCTTATTCCCCCGGCGTTCCCAATAAGGTCCTTGCGCCAGACCTGTTGCATTTGTTTGTATACAATATTACGCGAAACCGGTCGAAGTATCTCGAAAATATTGTATTGAATACTCACATTTTCGATCAAAATCAGCTTTACGGTCTAGGAAAAAGAATAAAAAATTGCTTGGCATCTTTTTAAAGATACTATTTTCTATACCAAGGTACGGGTAAATAATTATGCCAGAAAGTAGAAGGACTTACATATTGACATTTTGTCAAACAAAAATGAACTTTACATCGGGACATTGAGAATCTGAATTCGTATAACTAAATAAAGGATATGAGACGCAATGACGAAAACCTATAATTCTGATCACGCAAGTGTAACGTCAGCAAACAAAATGTACCGGTTTGGTAGATCGTAATATTATGACTTCGGTTTTGTGCTTTCAATTAATTTGAAGTACCGACTCAGATTAAACATCGAATGTGGAATATTTATTTATGAAATGCATAAGTAATCGCGATAGAAATTATTTATATTAAAAAGTTCAATATTGTCTATACTATAGAATAAATATTGCGGATGTGAACACCGTGATAATTTTGCAATCAAACATACAGTTTCGATTATCTCTCGTGTGTGGAACCAATCGTTTTGCACAGGTTTCTACGTACTTTCTAAGTTCTAA
This sequence comes from Callimorpha dominula, assembly GCA_949752705.1. Classification (NCBI taxonomy): domain Eukaryota; kingdom Metazoa; phylum Arthropoda; class Insecta; order Lepidoptera; family Erebidae; genus Callimorpha; species Callimorpha dominula. The sequence goes on from OX456992.1 coordinate 26,574,489, forward strand.
CATATTCTCAGTAAATTTGTAAATAAACAAAGAATCGACAACCAATGCAATGAAACGAGTCGATAATTGAGTGATCGTAACATTCGTATGTCAACGACCTGGCAAACTCCCATATAACTACGAAATTGTGCCATGCATTCATTTTCTCTTGCGAAGTAAATATCGGTGTAGTTACGTTGTAGAGGTCTATACAACGTAACGACTTTATTACAACTGCTTTTTTCACAAACTTATTCTATATTAGAATAAAAACTTTCGTAGATAATATGCATATTTATTTAAGATAAACGGTTCGCACACCTGTGACGTAATCTATTCCGCTTAAACCATAAAAACCCCTTTAAGGTTTCTTGCTTTTTTTGTGATGGGGAAATCCTTAAAAGATGTCCTCCGCCCTTGGGTAGGTGAAGGAATCTGTTGGACTCTTACCGACTAAACATCATCCCGGTGTTCTACTGCTTACCTATGGTAAGGGGAGTGAGAAGCACCATTGCATTATTTTGCAACCCCCGGCTGGTATTGACCCGTCTCACTCCAGACGTGTCTCATTACCCGGTACGACCATCATCGACAACTACGGTACAATTCTCTGATAAACGAGCGCTTTTGTTCGGACGACGACTTCCCCAAAAGTTCGGCGCCCTTAAGCCGCTTCTTAAGGTGGCCGGAGATTATTGAGTGCTCTCCGACGTCCGGTGCGTTTACTGCGGGCATAAAGAGCCGTATTCTGCTCTCTCTCTTCCATTCTACTCCCTGGCACCTCTTTGCAGAAGGAGGCCACGGCGTTTCACGCGCTCTCGCTCCAGACCATGGACGAAACCACGGTAAGAAGCGAGAAACAACCCGCAGCACTGACTGCCGCGTTGAGATTATGGCGCTGGCTAGTCCAGGGTGAGCTTTCTGTCAGTATGTGAAGTGCCGTGTCACCAGGACAGTTACCACAATGGTGGCACCATCACGGTACCACTAACCAACCAATATAAAAAACTAACCTTTCCTTGATTACATTTTGAGTTTTTATCTTATTTATAATTATAAGATAAATAATACCTAAGATAATAAGAAATATCTTAGGTAAATGAATATACTGTTCTTGAAAAGCCCGGCAGTACCATAAATTTAAAGTGAAAATCTGAAACCAACGATTCTTAGTTGTAAACTAACCAAGACCTCAACAATCAAGACTAGTTTGCAGAAATTGAGCGTGCTTCCCTACGCCAAATATGTTTAAAATCCAATTTGAGTCACGTTATTTATTCAAGATATGTAACCCAATGAAAATATTAAAATATATGTTCTACAAAACATTTTTTTTAATTGCCATTAATACTTACTTGAATAATTTGTAGTACAACGTACGTTGATATATACGTACGGTACGTTGATATATGTAGTACGTTGATATATCAACATTTAAACAGTTCGTATTACGATCAAATTGTGAATACCTTTTACTTAATATCGTTTTTCCTAAACAGTAGATTGGAAGAAAATAAGAATACTGATTAGAAATAATAAACATTTTTATATAAAAAAAAGTATCTCTAAAAGTGGAAAAACATATTTTATGAAACGCATTTGACTGATATTACTAAAGATTCAATCACCATTGATTAGAACAAATGATCTTAAATTTGTCTGTGTTATACACATTGTGTACTTTTCTTTGTTACCATAAAACAGGTATTAGCTACGGTTACCGCTTATTACACGAAGAACCATGTGCTTGTTAGCAGACAAATGAGTCTAAACAAGCTATATTCATTTCCTTCAATAACTAAATTAAAAAACATGACACTTGCAAACATAACGGATACCATTTAATGACATCAAGCGGAAGTGATAGTTTTACTAGGAACACATTAACCTATGAGGAAAAAATAAAATATTAAAAAGAAATTACGATGGTTCACTTTTTACTAAAAAGTTCATACACAATCGTGACAAACTTCTCTATGAACAAAAAAGTACTTACACCTTTCAATAATTAAAGATAATTTTGCAGTGAAGTAGGTAACACACTTAAAAAAGTAAATGTATATAAACTAGCTTTTGTCCATGGCTTCGCACGCGTTAACATAGATTTTGTTTGTCAATTGCTTCAGATTGTTGGTGGACAGACATGTTGCAATTTATTCATGTCAGTATAAAAACTCGGCTTGAGTTGTTATGCTGGACAACGATCTAAAAGTTAGTTTTCTATCTCTCGGGAACAGACCCGATTCTCTGGATGAAAGATACCCCATTTCCCTCTTGTACATATGACGTGTTTGCAAAATGTTATGTTAATCGGTTGAGTAGTTAAGGTGTGAAAACGTAACAAACAAAGAAACAAACTCGCATTCGCATTTATAATATTACTAGCAACCCGCTCCGGCTTCGCATGGGTAGCAGAGACATCTTCAACAATCATCAACATATTTCAATCAATTAACACAAAATCTTAACAAATTATACACCTAAATCTTCCTCATGAATTGCTGTCTATTACTGAAAAACCGCATTAAAATCCATGTTTTCAGTTTCTCGCGAACAGACAGATAGACGCGATGGGGGACTTTGTTTTATAATATGTAGTGATTTTGGATCGCTACTACAGTGGCGACATCAAAAAAAAATCTCTAAACTTTATAATTATATTTTTTGTTAGACGAGATTGGAAATGTTCTGATAACCAAAGCAAAAAAATATATATTAAACATAAGAAAGTATTATTGTGTTGTATTAAGAGTAAAAGTTGACCCACAAATAAGTGCATCGCTGTGGTGCTAACGGTACCGCGCACACAGATGCGGTCATTGCCCGCTGGCTGCGTCCATGTGTGTGTGAATGCGAACCAAACAAGTTGCGCAGGAGTTGAAAACATGGTTCGTATAATTTTGAAGTTAGAAGGATAAATATATTCTTACCACTTTTTCTAAGTAGTCAGTTATGTAACAAAGCTTAGGAGTTTTTATGTTTATTTTATCACTGATAGAAGGTACAAAATCATATATTATAAGAAGATGACTATAACACACCCAAGAGTAGAGTGAAATTGTTTGTAGTACTGGGTAATCTCAATATGTGTATCTATTTTCTTTAATGTTAATAACGGCTAGTAGGTGCAATGAAAAAACTAATTAACTATTTTTAACATAGCGATTACATTATTCATCAATTTAATTTCAGATTATTACGTATAGTTTCAATATGGAGCTCTCTGCACACCTAGAAGCCAAATACCAATTGCATAATACCTATATGCTTTTGTTGGTGAGCATGCAAAAGGCACCAAAGTTCCTTTAGGCAGAGAACCGAGTCGTCGACGTGTATATGTCGTTATTGGTTAACACACGTTAGGTGGCCAATTTTCCAAATTTTTCATATCAAATTTTAGTCTTACCGATGCACGAGGAACAAACATGTTGTCGGTTGATATTATTCTGGAAACTGACTGTAATGTATTTTTTTATGTAACAGGGGGCAAACGTGCAGACGGGTCAGCTGATGGTGACTACCGCCGCCCATGGGCACTTGCAACTCAAGAGTTGCCGGCCTTTAAGGTGGGATTAAGGGAAGGGGGAAGAGGGGGAGAGGAGGGAAGAGGGGAAAGGGAAGGGTTAGGGCCTTTTTTTTTTTTTTGTGCGTTTGGAAACCCCCTCGGGCCGTCACCCCACCGGGGTTTTCGGTGGGGCGGTGTGTCGGAATCGAACCGACTAAAACCACACGGTGTGCCGTACTGCGCCTTAAATAGGAGGGATCCGGGAACGGCTTTTATTAAGACATCCGGACCCCCCATGACGCCTGCCCGCAAAACGAGCGGGCACCACCTTCGGGTAAAGACCTATCAATTAGGCGACGTCCAGGCACACGCGGACGCCGCCTCCTCGCAGGGGGCTACTATTGCGGGTGGAGGGGAAAACCCGTCCCGCCCTCGGAGGTCCACCAACTCCTGGGACCACCAGTAGACCTCCTTCCTTGGAGGCCGACGACCTCGGACGCGGGGCATGGCCGCATCGCAAATCTGCATAATCGCATCGCGAAAGCGGCCCGCCCCCATGTCTGCCTCCTCAGACAGAGGCCGCGGAGACAGCCAAGAGTAAATAATGGCTCCAGTAGGTCCCTATCCACCTTTGTAACAGCCCACCGCGGGAAGCGGGAAGAACGCGTGACCCCTTCTGGAGTCCTGGATCCGGGAGAGCTCGAATCGGATATAGAGGTGATCCGAGAGCGTCTCAACCTCTTCCAGGACACGCCAGTTCCTTACTCGTGCGGCGAGAGCAAGGGTAGCGAACGAAAGGTCCACTATCGACCCCCCCTGCTGTCGCACGCACGTGTTGGTGGAGCCTCTGTATAGTTCACTCCTCCACGGCATCGCCCTGTGCGTCCGTCCTGGGAGAACCCCACGCAACGGACTTGGCGTTGAAGTCCCCCAGCACCAGGACGTGCCCAGACGCTAGTCGCCGCATCGAGGTCTCCAAGTTGTTGAGGAAAACCTCGAAGTCGCTCAAACTCCGGTTGGGGGAGAAGTAGACACCATATATGGTGATCCCCCCCACTCGGCAGCAACAGATCCAGTACCCTTGTCTCTCAGCGACAAGGGTGGGGAATGAGCCGCCGTGGAGCCAACGACTGCCACGGAGCCGTCCCGGTCACCCAGCCAATTTGGACGGGGAGGAACGTAATAGGGCTCCGCGGCTACGGCCACACCTATCGACCACTCCGCCATGGTTTGCAGGAAAAGTCCTGCGCACCGGCAGAGTGGTTCAGGTTCGTCTGGACAAGAAGGTTGGAGGCGTGGTCCATTAATGGAGCGTTTCTACAACCCCCTCCATGGGCGACGACAACGACGCAGGAATGACGTCGGAGGCAGCCTGGGTCGACTGGCTAGCCTCCGATGTTGTCTGAGAAGCACGGGGAGGCTTGCAGCCCCCCTGCCCTGTGGAAATATGGCTTTCTCTTCTTACTAGAATATTGGCCGTTGGCGATGAAGCCTCCTCACAAAACGGAGGGAGAAAAGCAGCGTCATTGCCCACGTTTCTAGGGTGCATCACGTGGAGGTTTTCTAGACAGCACCCCGAAGGGTTAGGGCCTCCGGTAACCTCACTCACTCGATAAAAAGCAATGCAATCATTGCTTCACTGCCAGCTTTCTGTGAAGCCGTTGTATCACTCCGGTCGAGCCGGCCCATACGTGCTGAAGCATGAGCCATGCTTCGGCACGTATGGGCCGGCTCGCACTGTTAAAATGTATTCTTTTCGAATTTAAGCAAAACGCGATCTTTTACTTAACTCTGCCTAAAATTGTCCCTAAAAGTTCACAACATCTATTGTAATAATTTAAACTTGTATTAAGGTGCTAAAAGTTGCATAATATTTAATGTGTAATAACATGTTAATGGTTAGACAGTAACAGGCATTAGTATACATACGATACAACTGTGTTTACAAGTAAAATAGTTAAGCGACATTATATTGACAGAATGATCTCATCTAGATACATGAATATGTAGATATATAGTATTTAAGCATAGCATAATTAATCCCAAAACAAAGACACAGTCAAACATATGTCCAAACTTTCCAAATGTTGTCGACAACTGGATTTTACCGCTGCGGTTATCAATGGACGTTCGTACATTCTCGAAAGCCAACAAGCCCTATATAAGCTCTCGACTGGCTGAAGCCGACATAGTAATACGGAGCGAAAGCAACACGAACGATGGCGAAATATTTTTTACTACTCGCATTCTTAAGTGCTGTTGCCTGCCGTGACAGGGGAGGCGACAGGCACAAAGTTGAAGATCCCTTCTCCTTAATCGATAAACAGCTAACTCACACATTAGCGTACCATTATATGTGGCCTTGGACTCAACTCATCAGAGCAGCAGCTGCTTTGGAAGTTGAAGATGCCTGGGATGAACCTCAAATTGTATCAGACAGTGAGAAATTCCGAGTGAACCTAAATGTAAAGAGATTTAAGCCTGATGAACTAAGAATTAAAGTTAAGAGCCGTTACATCATTGTAGAGGGAAGACACAAGGATAAAAATAATCAACATCCATTCTTGACAAACCACTTCGTTCAAAGATTCGTGATGCCACCCGGTAGCAGGCAGGAGGAAGTGACTGCTGTGCTGAAACCGAATGGAATTCTTTGTGTGTCTGTTCCTAAACACGAACTGCCACCGCCACTCCCTGAGAGGGAAGTCCCCATTGAAGTGTTATTACCTACGATACCAGAAACAACAGAAACTCCAGAAGTAAAACCGGCGCTGGATGAAAAAATTGAAACCAGTACCGATAGCAAAGAAGTTCCTGCCCTTCCCGTGCAATCATCATCATCTACACCATTAGAACAGTTAGAATTGGTTGAAGCAACAACACATGTCGGCAAAATTAGAAAGAAAGAGTTGAAGACCACAACAAAAACCGCAAAGGACAACGAAGTGACGAAAGGTCTCGACACCAACGGCCTGGATTATGTATTAACAGAACAAGAAGAGTGAACATAGATTAATAAAAGTGAATTAAGACTGAAAACAGCTTTAAAACGACTAAAAGTCATTGAAGCAAAACCTTTTTAACGCGACCTGACAAAAAAATGTGCCTGTGAAAATGTTATTTATTACAAATAATCATATTTAGAGCAATATGAGTTAATAGCGTTCAAAAGGTTAGGTGTTAAAGAAATGTTGTTATAAGATCTAGAAAATGTATTTTTTTGGAAGTTCAGCGTCATTAATAAAAGTGTTATTTATTATCTGATGTGTTTGTATTTTACTCAGGTCCTTGAGGTAATATTTATTTTTTATTTTGCGGTTTTCCTGCTAATACTGTGTAAATCTATGAATATACTCACAAGGTATGAGATTTGCTTGTAATATGTTTAATATTCTTTATTCAAGAGTTTATGGAAATGACTAATGTTCCTGATGTTAATAATATACCTATTAGTATCTGTACAAAAACCATCTCTAATAAGGTGCACAAAAAGTTGTTTACAATACTTTAGTGTGAATAACCTTTTTTAGTAGAACTATTTTAAACATAAAATAGTTTTCTTGTTTAAAGCTGTCCAACAGAATTTTGAGTGCATTTATACTTATTTGAAATAATTATAGCGGTTTTTATTTTAATTAACGTAAATGTTAAAAAAAAATAGCCATTTTTAATATATTCCTGAGAGTAATAGTAGTCTTGCGCCCACGCTCTAAATCCCAAAACACAAATATCACAATTATTTTATTCACTTCTTATTTTACTACGTGACTGTGTTGTTCTTAAGTGTATTTATAACAGTACGACTGTATTAACACATTGCTTTTAATAACCTAACTTACTAACTTTTACAACTTAATAAAATTAGTGCTCAAACGTTCTAGAAAGGTCTCATAGTATTTCCTCAATGAAGAAATATACTATTGGCTAACGGTACTGAATTATACACCTCGTACTGTTAAAGTAAAGAAGGCGGTATTTCAACATTAGTCGTTAACATAATTGCGTCATAGCGAATAGAAGTCAATGTTTACAAATAGAGAGTTCTAGAATGTTTTGAACTAGCTACTTCAAGTTAACGCACTAAGAAATTATTTCGCATTGCTGTCTCTAGAGCGTTACTTATTTACAATTCTATGTTGAATAGGATTATTACTTACACCTTTTATTCTTAATCAGTGGACTTTCCGACGCAATTTTTCCTCCAAGCAACTTTTCCACACGATATTTTTATTGAACGTTAAAGCAAGTGAAAATAACACAGAAATAAACACAAACCATAAGTTTGAAATATCAATGGTTAAACTTATTATTTCAGAATGCTTTACATACTACTCCTGACATTTTAAATAATATACAAACATACATACACTCTTGTCTGTATGAATAATATAAACATTTTGATAACTATTTGGTCTAAAGCCAAAAAGCAATGAAGGTAAGGGTTTATCGTGGGAGGGCCATGCTTTGCCACGTATGGGGCCGGCTCGACCAAAGCGATACCACGGCTTCACAGAAAACCGGCAGTGAAGCAATTAGACTTTAGATTGTGTTAAAATTACTTTAAAGTTAAAAGATACAAGAAAAATATTGAAATTTACATCAATTTAAAGAAGAATGTACGACTGACGAATCACTTATAATAAATAGGTACCTACTAATTTTATTAAAAAAAAATAGCATAACTAAAAATGAAAAAGTACACAGATAAAGTTAATTAATTACATTATATAATATAACAATATGTAAAATAACTTTATTATTATATAAATCAGAATATTCATCAACTACAATTCACTTTATTTTTTTTTTGTACTTTTCTTTTTTATTTTCTAGTTTCAACAGAGTTTTATCTTTCGATGTCTCGATATGGGCTCTGCTTTCTCTACCAGAATACTAGTGGCAATCCATAAAAGAAGCTAGATGCGCTTGGGTGGGTTATTACGCGAGGCATTAAAATAGTGGAAAGTAGAAATAAGAAACAAAAATGTCGATAATGGAGGGGTTAACAAGAATACTTTTTTTTTATGTTTCTGCTTCTGTTTCTCTCTGTTTCTATCCTATCCTATCCTATTCTATCTGTTTACCAACAATAAGCCACTTCTTTGTTTGATTTCTCAGTTTATGTTTTCCTCAAGAGCCATACTTGTATGAACATTATTTACACACGATTCTCTTGATGTCAAGTGGTAAATCTTTTATGTAGGCTCGGTATGTCACTTCTTTTTAGTCGGGTATGTTGAAGAGCGCCTTCTCCACTCAGAGCGTGTGCCAGTTTATTTACATGGACGGTCAGTTTCTCCTGGTATTTCAGGCTGTCGAACTGTTTTTAGGCCGAGGTCGAGGTATATGTATCTATTACTTATACAATGAGGGATGCAAAACATTGTTCTCAGAGCTTTGGTCTGGAATCTCTCCAGGATATCTATATTACTGTTGCTGGCCGTTCCCCACAGTTGTATTCTGTAAGTCCAGATTGATTTTATGGTAGTTTTGTACACTAGCATCTTGCTGTTAGGATTTAGTTGTGATTGGGGTCCCAATAACCAGTTCAGTGACCGTAGTTTTCCATCTAGTTGTTTGCGTTTTGTCCAAATATGCTTTTGCCATGTAAGTTTCCTGTCTAGGTGCATTCCCAAGTATTTTGCGTTATTATCTTAAGAGGTAACTTTGCAGTTTAGCGTTACCGGTGGACATGTTTCTCTTCTAAGTGTAAATGTTACATGTACCGACTTGCTCTCATTGAAACAAGAATACAAGTAATAGGTAACCCACGTTGCTACTATACTTTCTCAATAAAAAAATCTAAATTTTATATGTACTTAAGGCGAAGACTTTACGTAGGTAATTAATCATTTTATTATTTGGTGCCGACTCAAAATCCGACTTCAAAAAAAAGAGGAGGTTCCATTCTCGGCTGTATGTATTTTTTTTATGTATGTTCACCGATATTTTCGTCATCTGTAGACCGAATTTATAGTGATAAAATTTATTATTATTAACCGTCTCAAAAAAAAGAGGCAATTTGTGGCGACTTCCACACACCTATAGCAAAAACATACTTCAATATTATCTAGCGATGACGAGCTGAACTACGTAGTTACTACTGATCGTGCATCGCGCTATGAGAGTTGAGAGTCACCCATTAGTATATTAATTTAAGTAATATTCGTTATTTTACCATCTTATGGAAGCGTGTTTTAGTGCTTTTAAATTATATTTTTCATGTAACAACAGTTTTATCTCAGCACAAGAGATTTGTTCAGACATCTGACCGGTGCAATAAAAGTATCCAGACTACAATATTAAGAGCACAAGCGCTGTTAGCTTAGGATGTAAAACATTACGACTCCACGAATAGGATACGAGCTGACTGTCTACGGACCACAGTCAGCGTTTACGGGCGCAGCATCCATAGTCAAGATTTTGCTTTTTAAACTATTTATTATGCTCATCTGATACACTGGAAGACTTAATGGCTAATGCCTTTATTTTCACCGTGTTGAAACCGCCACGAGCCGACAAACTGGAGTTTTCGGTGGGGTGGTGTTTCAGCATCCTACAAACTACACGGTGGGCCATACTACATCTAAAATAGAAGTACGATCTCGCCTTCGTTGGCCACTGTGGAGGCAAAGTGGATTCGTGAGGCATTCCCTAGTAGCCTTTACCCTTACCTTTACCTTTTTTATCTATAAGGACATTATTGTTAACATATTAAAAAATTATCATAGCTACTAACCAAACGACAGAATTTGTGGAAAGGAACTGCGGTAGTGGTTTGATTATTTGCACATCACACATTCTAAATCCAGACTATAAATACGTCCCCCAGTTAAAATGATATCATTTAAAATCACGTTCAAGTAATAAAAATATATTGTGTTCACGCGGCACCGCCTCCACCAGTTATAGCTGTCGACGAAACTCTGCAACAAAATGATCGCTATTGTACTAGACTTTAAAATAAATACTGGCTGATGTTTGAAGAATAAAACGATCTGTGTGGAGTGTATTTGAGCTTTAAAGCGCACGGCGATACGCTCCGCTGGTTTAGAGTAGTAATGGACAGGTAAATAACAATGCAGTGAATTGAAATCGAGGGTCTGGACACGCTAAGTAACGGCGAGAAACTCACGAGATTTAAATGGCTATCCAGCACTGTTGACGTAGAGCTGTCTTCTGCTGGGACGTAGAGTTATCACCATTGGGGGGCAAACAAAGGTACTACTTCTGCTATAGTAAATTTTTAGTTTAGAATCAGGTTTCTGAGTCTGTCAGCTCTAATTCCATCTGAAATCCTCTGTGCCCAAATATTTAAATGCGTTTTTTTATGTTATAGGGGGCAAACGAGCACACGGCTCACCTTATGGTAAGTGACTACCGCCGCCAATGGGCACTTGCAACTCAAAAGTCACTCGTGCGTTGCTGGCCTTTAACGTGGGAGTAGGGGAAGGGAAGGGTTAGGGCCGGTAACCTCGGGCGGGAGCTCTGACCGCCCAGAATAGGGCGCGTCTCTGGCGCCCTCAGAGGGTTATGGCGGTTAGAGCCATACGCGGATACCGCACCGTGTCGACGGAGGCGGCGTGCGCCTTGGCCGGGACTCCCCCGTGGGATTTGGAGGCGGAAGTATATCGGCGAACGGCTGAGTTCCGGGCGGGAAGCGGCAGTCGGCCCCCGCCCGAAGAGGTACGCGAATGGCGTGAGGCCGCTCGCCGAGCCACCATGGCTCGTTGGTCGTCCCGGCTGGAGGCTCCACGTGCTGGCTTTGCCGCCGTGGAGGCGCTCCAGCCGGTCATCGTCGAGTGGGCAGGGCGGCAGCACGGGACCCTTTCCTTCCGACTGACGCAGGTTCTTTCCGGGCACGGCTGCTTCGGGAAGTACCTGCACTCGGTCGCTAGGAGGGAACTGAGTCGCGCCTGTCACCACTGCGACTGTAGTGAGGACTCGGCTCAGCACACGCTGGGGGTTTGCTCCGCCTGGGCGACGCAGCGTCGGGCCCTCACTGCAGTCATCGGAGGGGATCTCTCGCTACCGGCCGTCATACGCTCCATGGCCGGTAGCGACAGGAATTTTACCGCGGTCGCGACCTTCTGTGAGGACGTCATCTCGCAGAAGGAGGCGGCGGAAAGGGTCCGGGAGGACGATCTCCACTCGGACCTAATTCGCCGCCGGCGAACCGGGCGGCGGAGGCGCGCTTACCAGCGCCTCATGCCGCCCTGAGTGTGGCCGCGGGTGGACGGGACGGGTTTTTCCCCTTCACCCGCTATAGTGGCCCCCCGCGAGGAGGCGGCGTCCGCGTGTGCCTGGACGTCGCCTAATTGAGAGGTTTTTACCCGAAGGTGGTGACCGCGCTTTTGTGGGCAGGCGCTAGGGGGGGTCCGGATGTCTTAATAAAAGCTGTTCCCGGATCCCTCCTACTTAGGGCGCAGTACGGCACACCGTGTGGTTTTAGTCGGTTCGATTCCGACACACCGCCCCACCGAAAACCCCGGTGGGGTGACGGCCCGAGGGGGTTTCCACACGCACAAAAAAAAAAAAAAGGGCTGGTAACCTCACTCACTTGGCGAAAAGCAAATGTAAGCATTGCTTCACTGCCGGCTTTTTGTAAAGCCGTGGTATCACTCCGATCGAGCCGGCCCATATGTGCCGAAGCACTGTTGAATGGCGTTTTTCATTCGGGTGACATTCTTTCTTCATCGGCCATACTTTTGGGGGCCTTGGTATTACTAAGGAATCATTAAATATATTATATGTTGGTATAGGTTGCTCTTAAGCACAACATTCAGAGCGACTAGAGAACATTTCAGGTTTCAAGGTTGAAGTTTTTGATTAATCCCTATACATCATTCATATTTACCCCTAGGAAAACTTTCTTTAATTTCGCAAAATTACTGTATATATATTCTTACGAAGAGAGTTGGTATTTGGTATTCTCTAAGATTCAGCTCTGAGTTGTTTACTCTTGACAAACTACTCAACCTCCTTTAAATATTTAATTCGAAGACAAACGTCTCACAAAGTCCCCTAGTGCTACATCCTTCATTTATTATTTCTGGTTTAAACCAGGGCAGGCGGTAGCACTCTATTATATTCAGGTCCAAATTTAGATGCCCTTGCGAGCCATCCACGATTCCCCTAACGGATATGGAAATACTTTAGGGTTACCGCTGTCTTAAATAATATTATATAGTTATGTATAAAGTACCGTCATAATTTTTTTTTAAATTGACTCTGCCCCGCCTGATGGAAAGCACAAGCAGAATCCAAGAGTGGTGGTCACCATCCTCACTGCGAACAAGGACAGTGCAGCATGGTGACCAGCACTACGGCGGCCTAGTGAGATGCTTTTTCACGCCCCGCTTATTCAATTTCAATAGGTCTTTAAGAACAATTTGGGTAGTAATTTTGGTTATAGTCAACTATTTGTTAACAACACGCTAATAAAATGATACTGCAATTTATCTGGTGTTACGTTTTTATTAAAGAGAAGAAGATGAAGGAGTTCATTAATAACTGAATTATTTCTATTTATTGTTGTCCTAGAAAAGGAGACTTTTATCATTTGTAAGAAGCATTGTTGATATTTTGCTAAAACCAAAGTCATACCCATGGATAAAAGCTATCAACAAGTTATTGTTTATTAATCTATACAAATAAATAACATTTAAAATGTTATTTACCTATCTATGCTATGGGAATGAATCATAAACCTAATAATATGTTGAAACTCCTTAACTAAGTAATGACTAAGCCCGTCAGAGCTGACGTGTAAAAGGCGTGCTTCACTTTCACAGTATTGTACATACATATGCACACCATAACTAATGAGTCATGTGAATAAGTAAACCTAGAGTGCTGGATATTAGTTAGTGTCAGGAGAAAGTTTTAGTGCTGATTTAGGTTATGTTTAAATTTTATTTTAGTAAATATGGCTACTTTTTGTTCTTTTTCAGTGCTCTTTTTAGTCATTGTCTAACACTAACCCTTGATACCTAACTAGCTTCGATACCTAACTAGCTTCTGATACCTAACTAACTTTTTATACCTAACTAACTTTTGATACCTAACTAGCTTCTGATACCTAACTAGCTTCTGATACCTAACTAACTTTTGATACCTAACAAGCTTCTGATACCTAACTAGCTTCTGATATCTAACTAACTTTTGATACCTAACTAGCTTCTGACACCCTGATACCTAACTAACTTTTGATACCTAACTAGCTTTTGATACCTAACTAACTTTTGATACCTAACTAGCTTTTGATACCTAACTAGCTTCTGATACCTAACTAGCTTCTGATACCTAACTAGCTTCTGATACCTAACTAACTTTTGACACGTAACTAGCTTCTGATACCTAACTATTTTGATACCTAACTAGCTTTTGATACCTAACTAACTTCTGATACCTAACTAGCTTCTGATACCTAACTAACTTTTGATACCTAACTAGCTTCTGATACCTAACTAACTTTTGATACCTAACTAGCTTTTGATACCTAACTAGCTTCTGATACCTAACTAGCTTCTGATACCTAATTAACTTTTGATACCTAACTAGCTTTTGATACCTAACTAGCTTCTGATACCTAGCTAACTTTTGATACCTAACTAGCTTTTGATACCTAACTAGCTTTTGAATGCGGCTTCATTCGTACCATACATACTTAAAATGTGTATAAATATGTATGTATATGTGTCCGTGTAGGTATATATTTATTTAGTAAGTATTTCTATAGGCATTACGCGATCACGAAAAGGTATTGGTATTGCCTGACGTTGTTATGTATACGTATGTTGGTATGTAATACCTTTTCGTGATCGCGTTAATTCCCGTAAATATGTAAATAATATTATATCATGGAACGTGAGTAGTTCTTCTGATTTCTCAAGAGTTTAAGATTACCATATTTGGGAGAACAAACGGTTAATTTTTAGACACCTCTAACCTCTGTTATGTAAATAGAAAGTGCGGAGGGGAGAAAGCGGACTTTCCCTCCACTTGCCTCCCTCCACTAAAATGTACGCAGTTTGCTGTCTAGACAAGCTCCTATCTGTAACTTGGGTCGACAGGAAACTAACTTAGATTCGCCGATAAATTGATTTGTGTGATTGACGTCATCCGATAGTTCTTGATATTAGTCGTCAGTGTCAGTGATCTTGTATATTAACACCTGATTATGCTGAGTAAAGGCAACTGTTAGTAACGAATCCACTTAAAAACAAGTTAATTATCAAAACCGCCTGCAGTACAGTGATAGAGTTTTCAGCTGAAACTTTCCTTCCCCTATATTTGTATGCACAAATATGTGTATTGACAAACAAAAATATAACGCATTTACATTAAATATTAAACATTAATAAACACACAAACAGCCATTTATCTAAACCACCCATAGCAGACGTATAAATTTGTATTTTTATTAGGAACATGATATGAGGCAACCCTATAGCTGCATTAAATATTTGTTAAATTGATTGCCTCTCCATTATCAATGTACGTACATATGTTAATTTATGCATGTACTCTTTGTAAGATATACTTACAATATTCATTTTTTTTTGGTTTTTCTGTTACAGGTATCTGTGTATGTATGTATACATTTGTAGTGCATGACGTAAGTCGTGACGTAGGTTGTGACGTATAATGTTATGAATCGGAAGTTCATACATTCCTAGCATTCCTTTAGGTGAATAATATTGTGATGTCATAGATACGTAACACACTACGTATGATACCTAAATTAATTCCTATATAAGCTCATGTACCTATTCAATCAGAAAATATAGTTATTGTACAGTTCTAACAAGAAGTGGTTTTATTTTAATTAGAGATAATCTCCACGTACTTCACATTATACTATTTACTTCATTTTAAAATATAGCTAAACAAAACAAAGATTTTACTAATAAATGGTTGTCATGTTGTGAGATATAAGTAATAATAAGTGTTGGGACATATCACACGTCGCTATCAAGACCCAAACTAAGCAGAGCTTGTACTCTGAGTTCTAAAACATTTTTTTTTTTTGTAAATATATACACATTATATACATATCAAAGTTCGGCCGTATCGTAGTTAGACTGAAAGCCGACCCCAACATAGTTGGGAAAAGGCGCGGAGGATGATGACATATACATTATATACAGCGTTCTTACGAAACGAAAAATTAAGAAAATTGAGCAGAAAATCGGAGAAGAAAGAAATAAATTTAAATTTTCACACGAACGAAGTCGCGGGCAACAGCTAGTATAATTATATTTTTCAGTAAACATTATGAAGCTTAATTAAATTTACGATGTTGTAATCTTAGCTCTTTGATTTAAGACTATCTTAGGTTTTTTTTTATCCCTCGGTAATAGATCTGTTTTATTGTTGAAAGGTACCTATGTCCTTTTCGAGTACTTAAGGTGTGAAAGGATAAAAAACAAACAAGCTTATTTTCACATTTATAATATTAGTTAGTATAAGGATCAAACAACTCGCAGATATATTTATTTTTTGTCCAGATATTATGGAAGAAATTAAATTATACACGCTAGCAAAGTGTGGGCTTCATCAGAAACCATGGTGAAGTTTGTAATAGTTACGTTCACGAAGTTGTAAAGTTGAACAAGTGAATATTAATTCCCTTCCTCTACGCGAGGCATGCTGAAAGCAATGCCGCAATTCGAAAATGGATCTCTCTGGACACATGTTACTTTTTATTTTGCGAGACTGTCATTTCTTTATATCCATTGTTGCGTGCTTTAGAAAAATGTGTGTCGCTATTACACTAATAATAATAATAACTTGACACATCTCACACACGGCCATCAGATCCCGAACTAGGCAGAGCCTGTACTATGGTAAACATGACTTTCTAAATGTATAATATAATTATAGATAAGTGAAACCCAGACCCAGAACAAATGATCATGCATCATCACACAATTATTTGTCTTGGGTGGGAATCGAACCCACGACCTCTGGCTCAGCAGTCAGGGTCACTAACAACTAGACTAACTGAATGAATTTAACTCGTGAAAATTTTCGCTTAATGATTTTTTACGATTTTCGTTGTGGCTGAAGTCATCAAGAGAGTTGCCAAAGACTTCGATTGGCATTTGGTGATAAAGCGGCATGTCGCAGCTCTGGGTATTTGTGGTTCGGAGATCGGACGTCATCAGCTCCACTACTCGAAAGTTAAGAAAAGTTGAAGCATTGGTAAGAAAATGATTGCTTAGAGAAGCAACCATTTTCTTCGACAAATCAGGACATTACAGAACCGACTGCAGATTTGTCAACACTTGCTTGCATGAAAGTGGCCTCGAGTCAATGTTGTCCTTCACCACGATAACGCGTCCTCACATTCCGCCAAGGGAACGCAATCGTATCTTTTCAAATAAATGTAAAGTAATTGTTCTGCATTTGTCAGGCTGCAAATGTAGAACTGATAAAGCATCCGCCTTTCAGCCCACAGCTCGCACCTTGCGACTTTTTTCCGTTTCTTAAAATTAAAGACAAACTTAAATGCACACGTGTTAGGAGCCCTAAATCGGCGGTGAATGCCGTGGAACACCATTGATGAGATTCTGGAGGTCGTAAAGGAAGATACTGGTCTCTACTACTTTTTACAATGCTTCCAGCGAATGAAAAAATGTATAAATTGTGAGAGCACATACTTTTAAAAGCAATAAATGTATCATAAGCCTAATATCTGGTCTTAGAATTAGTTAGAATCTTAGTCTAGAATCCAGAAACTTTTAGTATGACTTAAGTATTAACTTGAAAAAGTCAGTTCTCTTAAGTTTCTCGTAACTACACTTCAACTCTCTTGCGATTTGTAAATGGTTAAACAATTGGACTATTTTAATTTTTTTGAAGTGCACTGAAAATTTTAATTTGAGTGACATTTAATACTTTTTCTAATAATGGCGTCGTCGTGGTGGGATCATCAGATGTTAAGCTCGTTAAGCCTAGAACTTAGACTTTTTATCATATTTAATCAGATAGTTTATGTGTTCTACTGTGATATCAAGCATCTGAAATGCTACATAACTATAAATTAAAAGTTAAAAAAAACCCCGAAACAAAATAATAACAAAAATGCTTTACATCATTTTTTAAAAGAGCTGATACTCTTACACTGCTGGACCGATGTTAACCAAACATAGCTAAGAACCACCGTAAAGCAAATGGCTTTCAAATTGAAAACGGCATCGAAATCGGTCCATCGTTTGAGAGCTACGATGCCACAGACAGACACACACAGACATCGACGTCAAACTTATAACTAACTATATCTTTTTGCTTCGGGGGTTAAAAAATAGTACAAAATAGATAAGACAGCATGTAGAGAACTACTTAGGGTCTGACCAAAATGGTTTCAGTTAAAGGTAAAAGTGAAGCTATATTAGCCCTTCGGCTAATTATGGACCTTAAAAAAACCAATGAAGAAGCCCTACTATTAATGGTAAATGAAGAGAGACAGATATGACACGCTTTCTTGTCATTATCGAGAGTCGGGACAGGCTTAATGTAGTTGCAAT
The DNA here is from genome assembly GCA_949752705.1 of Callimorpha dominula. Taxonomy (NCBI): domain Eukaryota; kingdom Metazoa; phylum Arthropoda; class Insecta; order Lepidoptera; family Erebidae; genus Callimorpha; species Callimorpha dominula. The sequence continues at coordinate 26,592,507 of OX456992.1, forward strand.
CTAATGATAATGTTTTTTTTTTATTTACAGAAGTGTTTAAAACAAATTCTGGTGATTAAATCACACCAAACAATGTTTCAGCAGTAATCAACTTATCATCATCTCAAACATGGGATGGTGATGAGCTTCTTCCAAAAGTATTCCCACTATATAAACCTAATGTGGTAAAGGTGTCAGGAAACCATTTTAATTCGTTAATTTTAAAATAACCCTAATTCAAAAAATAACGTGGGACTGCAGACCTTAAGTAAGTGTTCCAGTAGCTTTGATTCTGACATACCACTTCACTGCTAGCCCCGGTGAGGTAATGACTCGTGGAAGTTTCCACATGATAAGAGAAAAAAGTTTTAATTCCGACAAAGCCTCCTTTTAATTCTCTAGTTCAAAAAAGCAGGACTGGAAATTTTACATATTGCTTAAAAAAATAAATAACAAAATTAAAAAACAGTTGCCAAACAGTTTTTTATTGATGCCACTGTAGCTCATCGATAGATACCTACTAAACAGAAAAGAAAGTTGGTTGATAAACAAAGAAGTAAAAATACTAAACTTTTTTATCTTTACCTATTTATATATAGATCTACATTTTGTAAAATTAATACTGAACTCCTAAAACTACAAACTTTTTCAACCTAAAATTTGTTTGTTGTCATTAACTAAATATATTGACTAGTATTAACTAAACCATTATATAATCATACATTATATAACTAATACTAATAATATAAGCGAACCGAAGAAATATACATATTAATTATTACTTCTTAGATAATAAATAGTTCACACGAAATAAGTAACTATTAGGTTTTAAGAAGGTAATAAGTAACGTAACACTAATGAGTTATGAAACAGACATTGTGAGCACAACACCAATCAAGTTATGACTGTAACCATTTATATAATACTGTCATTTATCATTAAATTATAATGTTGATTACCACATAATAACTTATTACATAAAATACGATTACAGGCCATGTTCAGATGACGGGCGTTGAGTGCGCGTTTAAGCGCATTTTGTTTAAGTCGTTCTCATACTAACGCGCGTCTTGATCCGAAGCGCGCTCAACGCGACGCCAAAGCCTACGGCGTTAACGCGCTCTTTGTAATCATTGGGTTGTCGTACATTTGTTCACATGAGCGCGCGTTTTCTACGCGACAACACGTGATTTTAGTAATAGGATTCGGCCATTTAAATAAAACTCCGTAGGTATACCGTTTTTTACATAGCATGACTTTGGCGACACTTCAGTTCATACATTTCACGCAGTTTATTTTTGTATAAAATTCAAGAAATTGATTGAATTAGATAGAGAAAATAAAACTGTTTTAATTGTCTGGTTTTACGCTGAATACAGAACTTGGCCTGAACTGCGACAACGTGCGATCAACACACGAGAAAAGCTCGCTATTTGAACAATATACTAAAACCCAACGCGAATTCAACGCGCGGCCAACGCCCGTTATTTGAACATAGTCTACTAATGCCGGTATCTGTACACCTCTGCATCGGATGGTTTATAATCATAATATGTACATATTTCTGAGAGATAAATGTATGTATATTAGTCTCTAATCAAGCACCATTTCGTTTGAGTGGACCCTAAAATTTTCGAAAACAATAATATTATATAATTAAAAAAAATATATTTAAATAAAATAATTCGGTTGCAGTGTTTTCTTAATGATACATCTCGACTTCGTTGAACAAAATAACGCAATTAAATATATAATATTAAATATATACACTTTCAAGTGAGTATGAATATCGCACCATGAGTTCGTAGCCTAAACTGTGTCCATATAAATTTAAAGACATAGCATACACTACTATAATACACAGAAGTCAAAACACCTTATTATTATGTTCTAAAATAAATGTTCCTTTACTGAATCATTCCTTTTTAACGGAATAAGAACCATCAGAATCATAAATTCGCTTTTTATAAACACTTCCATATCCGTGTTTATCATAACTATATGGTTGATTATTATCAAAACTACCATAGGGATCAGAATCACCGTGATTAAAGTGACCGTGATCATAGTGACCGTGATCATGGTGACCATGTTCAAAGTCATCATGTTCGTAATGATGATCATCAACGTAAACGTGATGTTCCTTCTTCTTCAAATAGTGAATGAACCATAGGACAAAGTTCCAGCCTTTATAGATAAGAGCGAAGAACAGACCTGCGTAGATTATTTTAAGGAAGATCACCTTAGTAGCCAGCACGTATAGGAAGTGGCCTGTGGACAACAAAAAAAAATATTTAGAAACAGAAATCATCCACGCCTGTTTCTCTTATTCATCTGGATGAGCTACAGTGACCAACAAAAATTCCGAGCATGAGACTCGGTGAGCTCCAGGGACAATTAAATTGTCTTGGATCCCGAAAACAAATTAATCAGAAGTAAATTAGATGAGATGGAAGCTACTCCTTTTCTTAAAAAAGAAGGATATTGCAGAGCAAAAAGAGTTAGTTATTTATTTTCCATAAGCTATTGAACGCGACTTCGCTCCCGTTAATGTAGGTTTCTTGGCTATTAACTGTCCTTTTCTGTATCTTTGACAACGTGATATATTGCATATCATGATGATTGGTTGAGAAGTTAACACGTGAGAGCGTAACTAACAAACAAACATACTTTCGCACATCACATATTAATAGGGAGTAAGCCAAGTAAGGATACAAAAAATAAAATTTATCCTAATAGGTTCAAGATCAGTATTGTATACTTTCGATGACAGCTTTAATTACTTACTGTGGTCTTCGTTATACTTAGTAACCAATGAAAAATCTTTTCAAACCCTTACAATAAAAAAATCTTTAAAGAAAACAACACAAAAGAAGTTTAGTTTTAAGTTTTCACAAGTTACCATTGCAAATATGTTCGTCTAATGAAACGCCTAGCGCCTGTAAGATAATTATAGCAAACCACTATCTCGGTAGTAACAACAAGGAAAAATTTTTTTTTTATATAAAACTAGCCATTTATAGTTCCACCCGAGTGTATGGTCATTATGCTTTAAGGGTCATAGCGTGATGTTATATAGTCTTCAACACAAATAGCTAAGTGAGCTGATATTTTAAACCATTCACACAATTTATTAATGATAGTAAAAATCATAAAAGGTGACTTACATACGCACACACAGCAAAGCTTTCAATGATGTTTCGTGATAAAATCAGCAATAAAGTCCATTGCCTCATATCCCGAAGTAATTTTATGATTATGAAAGTTATTACTATACGGATCGAATGATTGTGGTCCATGATAACTGAACTGATCATATTGATTAGAGGGGTCGGGATGATAATGTTGATAGTGATGATAGGGGTCCGGTACATGCTTATATATGCTTAGGGCCCATGCCAAAATGATAAATAACTTGATGCTAGCTGCAAGTAAGGCTACACTTAGGATAATCTTGTACAAGCCAAGTTTCGCTGCAATTGCTATCGCGAGGTGGGCTGTAACAAAGAAAAGGACTTTGATATTATTGGAACTTTTAAACTTTCGCGTTCCATAATAACATAATTATATTGAGCCAGTGAACCTGTCACCACGGCCACCTGGTTGAAACGTCTGGCAAATTAAGGTTATGTGCGTAATTATAATATTTTTCTGTTTTGTTTATTCAGTACGCCAGTACATATTCAAAGTCCAGTAGCAGCTGTGACATACTTATCCTTGTCACAGCTGCTACTATACTTTAGCTACAACCAATTTACTTAATGTAAAAGGATTAATTTGTTTATCTTCTTCGATGTAAGGAACTTACTTTACAGATCTAGTAGTGGTTTTAGTCCATATGTAGTATTAATATTCGGTCGATTTGTATTTTTATAAATAACGTTTTGGCGTAAAGATAATGCACCTGATCATAGGCAATTACCGGTGCCTATAAATCAGTTAATAGCTCTAATTGTTATCTCAAATGCGACGCGGGTGTGGCATATTGCCTTAATTCATTATTTATAACTGCATTTTATATCTATCAGTAACATTTACGAATAATGATGACGCATGGAATTAGTTCAATATAAAAAATATTGTATGCTAGTTATTAGCTCTCTTTTAATTATATCACAACTATGGAAACAACATAAATATACATATTTCTACAGCCACACTGGGTTTCTCTAATAAACAACGCCTGTCTACAATACACGGGGGACATCGCAAATATTCAGTTGAAGAAATTTTGTCTCCTTGAATTAAACTAAATTCTTATGTTGAAAATACGTTCAGTTCCCCAAAATATCATAACCTAAACCCATACCCAACACCAACTGCAACCTCATCATCAAAAGACCGTATCCTTAGCCTACGCTACTCAAAAAAATAAACACATACAAATTGCCTCAATATTCAAATTCTAAATCATATTAACATAGGATACGAGCTCATATAGAATGCGGCACAATTGTTTCGCTTGCCTTAAACAAGTATAATTACGTGAACGAAAATGGAGAAACAAAATCTCTTATTGAATCTTTTCTCCTTAAATGAGCTCGTCCAAACAATAAGAACGACTGCTTTTACAGCCATTAATGTATTCAATAGCAAGCTTTTCTTGGAATAAATCCAATTTGTCTCCGGTTTTAATTTAAGTCTATTTGAGTTTTTTGATTCGCGGGATACTGTTTCGATGCAACGAGAATTCGAAATGTATCTTAACTAATGTAAAGTACAGTTTGTTACAGAAAGGTCTGGTCAAATTTTATGACCATTATGTGTAGCCAACAAGTAGTTGATTTAGCTAAAAAAAGGATTTTAAAAGAAAAAATATCTTTGAAAAAAATGTTCTTTGGAAGTGCACATTTCCAAACAACATAGATTATTATGAATTTTCATGTCATTTTCAATACTTTCCTATGCTATGTTATGCTATCCAACTCTAAAAGAATTTTTCAATTTGAACCACTAGTTCCTAAGATTAGCGCGTTTAACCAACCAAACAAACAGACTCTTCAGCTTTTTTTTTTATTTTTTTATTTATTAAGGAACAACAACAATATACATATGCAACATTGTTCTTTACACTTATCACTACATCACATCTCTTAAATTTACATCAATTATAGACACCCACAGCATTCATTGTAGGTACGTAATGTTTACATAGTAGGTACTAACAAATAATAAAACTATTACTGAAGCTAAAACTAAGCACTAAAACATAAGTTACTAAATTTTTAGACAAGAATAAATCGCAATACAGATCAACTATTATGACACGCCCAACTCTGACACTGCACCAACCTACACCTAAACCTGTTAAGAAGATCATTCGAATTCGAATTCAGAACCTCCTCGTTTTTGAAGTCGGTTAAAAATGTCAAAGACGTAATCGCCTGAGTTCCCACAAAGAGCATTGTACTCTGACCAGATACGCACCTATATAATATTAGTATAGATTTAAGAAATTTTCCTTGACTATTTTTCCACCACTAGGATGTACTTTATTTTTCAATATTTTATGGAATCACTCTGGACTCTGGAATCATTCTCGTGATAGTAAATATACGCTGAAAACTCGGGAATCTCTAAGTCAGTAAAGAAAGTAATTGATACGAATTTTATAATGATCCTTTCACGAAAATACGCTATTTAAAATATTATAAAACAAACCCGAATATATTTGAAATTCCATAACTACCGCAATCATTCTAAGCTCAGCTTTGTAATTAAAAATCCGAACGAACACGAAAGCGGTTCTTTTATTTCTAACGTTTCAATCGTAAGCGCTATTTAAAATAATTTTATTAGTTTATAGTTTTAAATTTATGTTATTATCTAATGAATGCTTTTGATTTTGTTTTTCACATCCCTATATTTCAATTCGCATAATATTAGTGACGTACATTACGTTTCTATAATACGAGTATAAGGGGATGCGTACTCAATCATATATTATACTTGAGTACCTGACAAAAACTTGCATTTTTCTTTAATTCCACTATTCCTGTATGTTGGCGGTTAGGGATTACTTTTTCCGAGGCTCTGACCTAACCAAGAGACAGAGAACCCACTCCCTCGCACTGGATTGTTTTTAGAGGGTTTTTTGAAATGAAAACTTCTTTAGGCACGTGTATGCACTTTCGCTATGGGGAAAAAGCACTGAACTCATGACCGTCACGCTAATAATACATAATATATATAAATCCACTAGAGGGTGCTAATCTACACATTGAGTTTTGTCAGCTCCTTATTAATTAATCTTTAAAAAATGTGTTTTCACTTCTGACGTGTAATAATGCATAATAGTTCGTAGCCTGTAATGTTAACCTATTACGAATATGCTGATCCGGTGCTTCCTTGCACACTAAGTTTAAAAAAAATAGACTGCGTCCTCTGGAATCCATTCCAAACCGCCGCCATTAGGCCAACACGTACTAACATACAACCCTTGTCACATTTTATCTTACCTGAAATCGCTTAACTCGAGGTAAAAGGATAAAAGTGACGTATAAACTAACGATCGTGTACAGTCTCCGTGACAGTAATATATTTTTATGGCTTTTAAACTCACTACAAATATTAAAGAACTGGCGACGTCGTTGAAGTCACGAGCAGTTTTCAATCTCATATATTAAAAGGATTTGCTTTATAACATATACAATATACATATTAATGAAAGGAACATATTGTAACTTATCTTACTAATATTACAAAGACGAAAGTTTGTGAGGGTGGATGGATGTATGTTTATTATTATTTCATGCAAAAACAGCAGAATGAATGTGGATGATGAAATTTGGTATAGAGATAGATTTTTTGGCTGGAATAGCACATAGGTAAACTCATTTTCCCGTTTATTAATAGTTTAAAAACTAGTTGTGGTGGCTAACAACCAACTTCAAAATCAAAATTACTTATTTCAAGTAAAGAAATAATTGTAGGTATAGAACAGGCAAGAAACTTCAAGGACACTCTTTTTTTTTCTTTTCTTAGAAGTTCTAAGGACGGGAATCGGATTAGAATGTCGGGTCGTTCGGTTCCCTTCAATATGGTTGATCTGTACGATGGCTGGCGTGTGCGTCATGCTCGTAAACGGGTGCCGTTGGTCGGGGCGGGTCATCTCCGGACTGCTATTACTTCAATATGTATAGTAGTAATTAGGGCGTCTATTTATATTTTAGAATAATAGGTACGTTACATTGTCCTCACATTTCATTTACGCTTATAAGCAATGTCACGAGAAATTTGTAAAAAACATTTAGAAATAGAGTGTCCTTGAAGTTTCTTGCCTGTTCTTCTCCATAGCATCTAGGTATTGGAACAGGCAACTAGCTTCACGACTGACTTAGTCTGACTCCTACTCCTGACAATTCAAAAATACCTATTATTGGTTTAATTGAAATAAATGGTTTTGATTTGATTTGAATCGATCAAACCTTATAGGCACTGTTTGAGTTTGAATTTTTGTCTCCATGAAAAGTTATAAAAGTGTGAAATAATTGGAAGTCACTTGTACATAGATCTTGTATGTGACAAAGCTTCCAGTCATAGTACAAACTTATAATTTGGAAAAGGATCATTATGCAATGTGTGGCACAGACTCTTACAGAAAATATCCCCAACAATTTTAAAACGTAACAAAAGTTGCAATTTACTTACTTATTAATGCCAATTTCTTTCCTTTCCCTCGAGGCTCAACTTCATTTCCTTCTTCAAAACCTTCTGCAGTCCACGTGAACATTATAATAAGAAATAAAACTAGTAGCTTCATTTATAAATTCGATAACAATTCCAAATTAAAACAATTTTTTTACACTGTTTGATCTTTTTTTTTTTTTTCGAAATACGTGATGCTTGTATTTATATTTCTAAAAAGTATTTAATCTAAAAGTTCTAGTTTTAAATCCTTTTTTAATGCTACAGCTCAGTCCAAGATCTTATTTTAAAATGACATTTTACACATACTGCCCGCACTGACAGTTACATAAAGGTGTTAATATTGACAAAGTGAGATGGTACGAAAGATTAGAACTATATTACAATATATTAACACCAGTTTTCATGTAATACAAAGAGAAAGTCTTATTTTTCTCTGATATGGCAATAGTTACGTAAGTTTACCGAAAAAAGCAAGTGAGAGTGTTGTTTAAATAAACCTTAACAATACCTTTTGTTTAGGAATCCGGGACTTACAAAAAAAAACAACTGTGTGGATTAAGTTGCTTAGGCGAGCTTTTATAATGAAGTGAACGATGACACGCAAAATACATAGGTTGAGACAGTTAACTTAAACAACTAGTTTTAATTACAAAGGACGTAACTTATTGCTAGCTTTAAATGCGTAGGCGCTCCAACATGCCCCCGGGCGTTGAAAGTATCACTTTCAACCAGACTCCGAAGATACCGGTAGAGGGCAAATCCTGTTAAACGCCCTTCGAATTATGCCAGTTGAGGTCTTAACATCAGCGACACGGACGACTCCGTCAGATCCAGGGTGAATAGCCACAACTCTTCCCAATCTCCATTTCAGAGGCGGGAGATTGTCCTCCTTGATTACGACTAACGCATCCAGTTTCAAGCTATCTTTACAGGAGCGCCACTTGACGCGTTGCTGCAACTCCGCAACAAATTCCTTGCTCCATCTCGTCCAGAAATGCTGCCGGAGCTGCTCAATACGCTGGTACCGACTGAGATGGTTGGTGGAATGCTCTTCAAGATTTGGTTGAGGCAAGGACGTGAGCGGGCGGCCGACGAGAAAATGAGCTGGGGTCAGAGGAGTGCAATCGGCAGGGTCTGAAGACAGTGGCGTTAGTGGGCGTGAATTTAATATTCCTTCGATTTGGACTAATGTGGTGTTAAGTTCTTCGAAGGTCATGTTAGAATTACCCAACACTCTTTGCAAATGATATTTGACAGATTTGACACCCGCTTCCCAGATACCGCCGAAATGAGGAGTATACGCAGGTATGAAATGGAACTTGATTCCCTCATTTGCCATACTCTCACCCAAAGAATCACTACTATTTTTTTAAAATTTAGAAAGTTCGCTATACGCCCCAACAAATGAGGTACCGTTATCTGAATAGATATTTACTGGTTTTCCTCTTCTTGCAATAAATCTATGTAAAGATAATAAATAACTGCTGCTAGTCAAGTCACCCACAAGTTCTAAATGAATTGCTTTTGTGGTGAAACAAATAAAAATTGCGATGTACACCTTTACGAGCCTACAACCGCGACCTTGACGAATAGCACTCATAATAGGACCGGCATAATCGACGCCTGTGCTTTCAAAGGGAAAACCACCTGGAAGAAGGCGCTGCCGTGGTAAATTACCCATCAATGGAGTAACAACCTTACCCTTCAGTCGATGACAGAGCACACACCTATGGTAACAGGCCTTAGCTAAATTTCGGCCTCCTATGGGCCAATAGGATTCCCTTATTGACGCTAATAACAGTTGTGGGCCTGCGTGCATCAATCTTTTATGCTCGAAATTAAATAACAATTTTGTGAAAACGTGAGTGGACTGTAACAATATAGGATGCCGTTTATTATAATTAAAATCCGCATTATCGAGACGTCCTCCGACACGCATTATCTTATTTTCGTCTAAATAAACATTAAACTTTAACAGGACGCTCTTTTTAGGTAAATTTTGTTTAGATAAAAGTAATTTATATTCGGGAAATGATTTACGTTGACTTTGTATAACTAAAATGTCTGAAGCCATTTTTAATTCGTCGCTTGAAAAAAAACCAGAGGTTAACGATTGTTTTCTACACAATTTGATGAACCGCAACACGTAAGCCATGGAACGTACTATTCGTGAGTAATTAGAAAAACGAGTAAAATCTATCAACCGCTCGTTATGATTGTTCTCAACACTAACAGTTAATGACACATCAGGCCGAGTTTCAGGAAGTATGTCTGACTCTGAACTTTTAACTATAGAAGGCCAATCACGTGAGTCTTGTAGGAGAAAGTCGGGACCGGACCACCACAAGTCTAAACCCTGCAGACTACCAATATCCACACCGCGAGATATTAGATCTGCTGGATTTTTAACAGTTGGGACATGTCGCCAGGTACAGTGACCTGCCTGCTCTAAAACTTGAGCAACGCGGTTGCGTACAAATGGCTGAAGTTTCGAAGGCAACATCTGTAGCCATCCCAACACTATAGTAGAATCAGTCCAACAATATACGCGACTAAACTGAACTCTAAGTGAGTTCGATACCTTCTCGTACAGACGAGCTCCCACTACAGCGCCACACAACTCCAATCTGGGAATTGTGGTTGGTTTGATTGGTGCGACTCTACTTTTGGCCATTAGTAATCTGACCACACACTTACCCTCATCATTCATGCTACGAGCATAGGCACAAGCTCCGTATGCTCGTTCTGACGCATCTGTGAAGATATGGAGTTCCAAGTTTGTGTACAATTTACAAACGACGATACGTGGAATCCGAAAATCGTTTGTACAAGATAAATCTTTCACAATAGCTTGCCATTGTGAATTAATTTCAGAAGTAAGTGGCTCATCCCACGATAATTTATCAAGCCACATTCTCTGTAATAACATTTTCATGACGATTACAAAGGGGGACAAGAGACCTAAAGGGTCAAAGATTCTTGCAATCACAGACAATAAATCACGTTTGGTATTATTAGTGGAAGACACTGTTGAACTAATTGAAAAGACGAGTTCATCTGAACTTGCATACCAACCTAAACCTAGCAACTTGTCAGGCTCAGTAGACCCAAAATTTAAGTCAAGCGATGATTGGGCAATCTCAGACAACAACTGAGGTTCGTTTGACTTCCACTTGCGAAGTGGCATGCAAGCCGATGCAAGTTCCTTCGTGATTTCTTGACGGATAAATTGGACGTCATTTAAGTCATCCCCTCCAGTCAGGAGATCATCCACGTAGAAATCGTGTCTGATGACGTCAGCAACCTTCTTATTCTTGCAGTCAAGACTTAATTGATAAAGGCATCGGGTAGCTAAAAACGGCGCACTAGCTGTACCATAAGTGACAGTGTTTAATTTATAAACTTTTACAGGATCCGATTCCTTACCTCGCCATAGAATTTGCTGCAAGTGTCTATCAGACGGGTGGACGTCCACGCATCTGTACATCATTTGGACATCTCCGGATAAGACATACCTATGCTGTCGAAACCGAAGAAGAATGGACAGAAGGTCATCCTGAATAGTAGGACCGACCATTTGTATATCATTTGACGATATACCAGACGATGTGGGACAACTCGCATTGAAGACCACGCGAAGTTTCGTGGTACTACTTTGTTCCCGTAATATCCCGTGATGTGGTATAAAGTAACCAGAAGGGCTCAAGTCCGATGGTTTACATTCAGTCATATGCCCTAGCAATTCGTACTCGGACATAAATGTGTGATACATTCTACTAAAGTCAGGTTTCGATTTTAATCTACGTTCCAAGGAATGAAGACAATGAGTAGCCCTACGAACTGAATCTCCCAGAACAGAAGGGTTTTGCTTGAGTGGTATACGGACACAAAAGCGGCTGTTCGCCAACCGTGTCGTATTTTTAATAAAATGCTCCTCACACCTCTTCTCTTCTGGAGAGTAATGAGAAGTCGTCACATTCACCTCTTCTAACTGCCAAAACTTACTTAAATCAGTTCGAATTTTGTCGAAATCCATAGTATCAGTAGAACCTAATTTAGCAAAATGACACCTCACATTATTAGAAAGCAAGGTAACGTAATTACGACTGATGGGACCGGACACAATCCAGCCTAGCCTCGTTTCAAATAGAATTGGTTTCCCGTTACCTAACTTAATCCGTTGTGACAACAACAAGTCCCAGAAAACATCAGCACCAATTAACATGTCCACATCAGCAGGTTTGTAAAAAGTAGGGTCAGCTAAACAGAGATGAGAAGGAATATTTAGGTCAGAAATGTTTATTTCACGACATGGCACCTCATTTGTAATTGACGGTAAAACAAAACAAAATAAGTCAGTACTAAAACAATTATTTAATGATGTCATATTAATACGACATGTTTTACCTACGTGTGACGTCACGTTATTAATGCCAAAAATGGACCTATCTATCTGATTAGTAACTAAACCTAACTGTGTACATAATTTTTGCGTTACAAAACACGACGTACTACCACTGTCAAGCACTGCGCGAACGACATGTTCACGACCATGACGATCATGTAACTTGACTAAAGCGGTCGACAGCAACACTTCGTGGTGATTAATATCACAAGAGGATGTGACGTTAGCCGATAACGCAACATTACTTGTCTCAGTGCTCGAAGACTGCAGCGACAATTGTGGAGACAAGTTATCAGACGAGTTGTTCGTATTATCCTGACGAGTATTCGCTATATTTTTATATTCAGGTACGTGGATTAGAGTGTTGTGCCTGCGCTTACAAAGCTTGCAACCTGGTTTCTTACAGTGATTAGCAAAATGACCCGGGCGAAAACAATTATAGCAAACTTTGAAAGTTGGCAATAACTTGATACGAGCTTCATTGCTTAGCGCGAGAAATTGTGCACAATTATTTAAGTGATGGTCTCCTTTACACTTAGGACAGACCTTTGTAGTTATATCTATACTAGGACTATTGTTGCTTTGCACTGTTACCATAGATTTTACCTTAGGGACAGACTTAATACTCCCCGAGGAAGAGTTATTCCGCGACATCTCTAAAGTTTCTATCAAATCAGCGCGCGCACGCATGAATTGGATAAAATAATCAAAGGTAATCTTGCTATCTTTGTCTATTCGACCCTTACACTCCTCCCACTCACGGAACGTTTTGCTGTCTAGCTTGCGAGTGATAATAAAAATTAAAAGAGTATCCCAGTGCTTAACGGGTTCACCTAAGGTTTCTAACGCACGTAAATTCTTATTTAATTGGTCTATTAATCCCTTTAAAATGACTGATGATTCTTTAGTGATAGTATCAATATTAAATATAGCCGAAACGTGATTATGGATTAACAACCTCTTGTTGTCAAATCGCTCGCACAATACCTTCCATGCCACAGCATAATTACTAGCCGAAAACTCAATTGATTGTATAACCACAGCAGCGGATCCCTCCAGTGAAGTACGTAAATAATGAAATTTATTTATTTCTTCGATGTCATCGTTAAAGTGTATGAGACTCGTAAAGGTGTCATGAAACTCCAACCAGTTATTATAAGACCCGCTGAACCTAGGCAGCTGAATTGTAGGTAACTTGACCGGCTTATAACCACTGGTACGGGTACTTTTACCACTACGAACAGATTCACTATCTTTATTTAAATCACTTAACAGAGTCTGAGCCCTAGAAAGTGATCTATAGTACAAGGATTCAAAATCTGAACGCTCAGCCAATTGTAATTTAATATCATCGACGATACATTCTAATTTTAACTGTACCTCATCATATTGTTCGTATAACGACTCAATCTTGCCAATACGCAGCTGTAGTTCCGTGACGTCGCAACTACTCATAGATTTAGGATCATTTAAGGCATCTAGATAATTGATAAATGTAGTTAAACGGCCTTTGAAGCTACCTCGCTTCTTTACTAGCTCCTTTTCCTCGGTCATACTGGGAATCGGGTGACTTAAACCTGTAATTTATAATAATAAAGGCTTAAACAAACAATAGGTATAACTAGGTACCTTTCTCTTTTATACTAAACGCTAATGACAACACAAGTCCTAACAATGTATTGAGAAATAAACGAATACAATAAACAAACTTGTTTAATTTTATATTTAAAAAAAAACTCACTAAACATCAACAAACAGAAAACAAAGAATACAATTTAATTGCCTAAGCTTCAAATATGCGGTTATTAATTGTTAACAATGACTAATTATTACATACCACACAATCTAACACTCAATACATTATATCATAATACCTACACACAAGTACCTACGTAATGTGAATCATATGAGTTTTACATGAAGACTTAACTTTTACAATAACAATTAAATTGAAATAACGTAATTTCAATTATTACTATACCTATTATAATAATTAAGTATGATTTTCAAATCTAATTGCTACAAACAACGACAATAAAACACTATTCAAATCACAATAAAAACTGTACGGTACCTATGCGAATAAACGACACTAAATGCCACAATATATATGTAATTGGTAATAATACACTAACCTGATAAAATCCTCAACAGTTTACTTTATATATTACCTTAATTGAGTGTTGGGTGACGATGTATATGATACATAAGTTAACACCACATAGTTTTTTGTACTCCTTTCACATACCACACAGCCGGTAGTTAACATCAATGAAATAAATTTTCGTCCAATTCAATCTTCTCTGTTATATTCCTTTATATAATTTATTATCTTCAATAATGTTAGCCGATCCTTGATTATTCGGCTCGTCAGGACCATGTTTAGGAATCCGGGACTTACAAAAAAAAACAACTGTGTGGATTAAGTTGCTTAGGCGAGCTTTTATAATGAAGTGAACGATGACACGCAAAATACATAGGTTGAGACAGTTAACTTAAACAACTAGTTTTAATTACAAAGGACGTAACTTATTGCTAGCTTTAAATGCGTAGGCGCTCCAACACCTTTTAGCACATATTTGGTAAGGTTTAAGGCAACCTTTAAGCAAATATTAATATTATATTTAGCACTGATCTTTTGAACAACTAATTAGTACGGGATGCTGAAATTTCACTCGACCCACGCGACGCGGCGGCGACATGACGATAAAAAAACTTAATATTGCCCATAAAACCCTGAAACTGCACATGATCTATGGAATCCACTAAAGCAAGCTAAGCAAATAATATTTATGAGCAAAGTCCAAGGCACTTGAAATTAGTTCTACATTTTATGCGTTCATGGTGACGAACCTTATTTCAACTTCTTCAATTTGTTTGAATGTCAACAACAATTATTTTAATAGAGGACAACATTATAATTTGATAAATCTGAAATGAAACTATTATTTAAAAAGTTCCTATTTCAAAATTATAAGTTTTAAGATCAGTTTTAAAAATAAAGAATACTAGATCGACTAGTACCTACTAGTTCTAGATCGACTTACTAAGAACCTCATTTAAGAAGGTGTAACGTACTCAGCGAGTCATACTTTTCCTATCTAATTTGGAAGTGTTGCATGAGATCCTTTGAATACTTTTGGCGTTTCATTTTGTTTGATTCGGCAAGCCGTAGATATACCTTCCGATAAAGCTCTAGTCATTATAATCTGACGGAGAACCGACCACCATTGGAGAAAGTCCCATTGAATGGCCCGACAACCTGTTCAAAGTAACAAGACGTCGACATAATTGAGGCGACGAAACACCACTCATTGTAAAAAGTAGTGAGAGAAGTGCTACTGCTGAGATGATACTAATATAATTTTTAGGACCTTGCGTTTTGAAGTAGCGGCTCAAAGTCACTACTTCAAAATTACATAGTAATAGTAAGCAACATTTTGTTGTACTTTTCAATCACTTATTTTGATAGATGGAAAACGACGATGCAGCCAGATGGTGTTTCATCTGACTTGGATTACATGTGATCATTGTGATTTCTCACTGAAAACTCATGTCATGAATGTCAAAAAAGAAATGGTTTTCTATATGTAAGATTAAAATAAAACGGAGATAACCACCTTAAAACTAACAAATATTACCTCTTTAACTTGTTAAAGTACAGATGATAACCCTAGAGAACTAAAGAACAGGCGTCACTACTACGCATTTGGGAAGTTGTTAAATGCCGCGTTCCAATAAACAAGAAACGAAATTTTACCGTCCCTAAACAAAACGAGTTGTTTCTTGTTTATTGGAACGCGGCATAAATCAGCGTTCGCTAGGTGGCGCTAAGTAACTACCGACATAGTAAAGGATCTTATAGTCAGCGGAAAGGAGAGAATTTCCCTAACTCACTGACATACCTTGCATTAATAAGGATTGTAACACCAAGAGTAGAAAACAATACCGCAGCGCGCTCAAATATCGAGTTTTCATATCCCATTTATCTCAAAGTAATCTCCTATTTGTAAATATAATGGCTTTTCGATAAGTTGGGTGTACCATCGACGTAAAATGACTTTATTTTAACTTCAGTGTCTGGAGGATAAAGTTTTTCGGCGTCTGCCTTAATTTAGAAAGATGGTAATACAGCGAAATTGCCTTGTACGGATATGCAATCATCGTTAAATTTGGAAATAATGAGCCGTTCCCGTTTATGAGTCTAACGATATGAGAAAGTGATGTTCGTTACGTCGACTTAGTAACCGTTCTTGATACCGAATACCTGTGAGTAGGTCCTTTATCTATAGTTAAGTGTGAAAATTACAAATTGGAATTAAAAAATAGCAGATTTTATTGACTGAAACTGTTTTTATATGTCCGAATACCGAATTAATGACCATCTAGAGAATGATATCGATATTGACGAACTAGAAGTGATCTTGAAAGAAGATCAGAAAAAGAATACTAGTAACGTGTGTCACACACAAGTATTCTTGTTAACCCCTCCAGCTAAGCTTGTGTTAGGAGTGGGTTCACGTCTCCAGCCGGTCATCGTCGAGTGGGCAGGGCGGCAGCACGGGACCCTTTCCTTCCGACTGACGCAGGTTCTTTCCGGGCACGGCTGCTTCGAGAAGTACCTGCACTCGGTCGCTAGAAGGGAATTGAGTCCCACCTGTCACCACTGCGATTGCAGTGAGGACTCGGCTCAGCACACACTGGTGGTTTGCTCCGCCTGCAGTCCTCACTGCAGTCATCGGAGGAGATCTCTCGCTGTCATACTCTCCATGGCCGGTAGCGATAGGAATTTTACCGCAGTCGCGACCTTTTGTGAGGACGTCATCTCGCAGAAGGAGGCGGCGGAACGGGTCCGGGAGGACGATCTCCACTCGGACCCAATTCGTCGCTGGCGAACCGGGCGGCGGAGGCGCGCTTTCCAGCGCCTCATGCCACCCTGAGTGTGGCCGCGGGTGGTCGGGACGGGTTTTCCCTTCCACCCGCTACAGTGGCCCCCCGCGAGGAGGCGTCGTCCGCGTGTGCCTGACGTCGCCTAATTGAGAGGTTTTGAAGTTTTTACCCGAAGATGGTGCCCGCGTTTTTGCGGGCAGGCGCTAGGGGGTGTCCGGATGTCTTAATAAAAGCGGTTCCCGGATCCCTCCTACTTAAGGCGCAGTACGGCACACCGTGTGGTTTTAGTCGGTTCGATTCCGACACACCGCCTCACCGAACACCCCGGTGGGGTGACGGCCCGAGGGGTCTCCACACGCACAAAAAAAAAGGAGTGGGTTCACGTCGGTAGTGTACTGGGTGGGGTTCGAACCCGCAACCACTTGATCGCAAGTCCGACACCTTAGCCATTACCCTACCACCGCTTTAGGTAAAACATTGTTGGATAAGTCATTAACAACATGACGACTTCTAAAATAAAGATAACGAAAGTCGCGATTTTATTATGTGTTTGAACTGGACTTAATTTTTAAATGAAGGTGCTTCATTTACATCAATTGGGGAGAACTGCTATAAAATTCTATTGCAACATTTGACTCATACCAAAAAGGCAAGTTACAATAAAAGTTTGTAAAAAGGATGTGAAGTTTATAAATAATGATGTACTTCTACAACTACTATAACTTCGCCTCCTTTTTATATAGTTAGTTAAGTAGAAAAAGGTATGAAAATTGTCAACTTTCGTACCTTTGTCCAAAGGTTTGGTCACCTATTCATAAAAAAAAAAAACTCGCACTGGTATATATTTGCCGAATGATAGGTAAAAACTTGCGCTCTTAAAATAATGAGATCACTATTCATCCAAACTACTACAAATTTAACTTAACCTATGCCGCGTTCCAATAAACAAAAAACAATTCGTTTTGCTTACGGACGGAAAAATTTTCGTTGAAATTTCAACGAAATTTTACCGTTCGTAAGCAAAACAAATCGTTTTTTGTTAATTGGAACGCGGCATTAGTAATTTTCGAATTTCACCCGGCAAGTATCCGACAAGTTTTGGTGACTTTTACGTTCCAACGTTAAACGAAGGAAGAGTTCGAAGTCGGATTTTCCGGCAAATAATTCGTCCGCTTTGTCGAAGTTTCCTTTTTTTTTTAAATCTGATTGAGATTAATATTTATTAAGTTTCTCTTGTAACACAGAGCTCTTAACTTGTGAATAAGGATGGTTGTTTTTCGGGGTTCCATACTTCAAGGTAAAAGTTCGAGCTAGATAGATAAATTATATTATTGGTTCATCAGAGCTGATCTGATAATGGAGCTAGGAGGTGAATAGTAGAAGTCTTCAGTAGCTACTAGTGATTTGCCGAATCTTTAAGTATGTATATTCGCAGATACGGATAATATGAATACGAATTATTAGTGTCTAGATCCACGAATACAGATACGGATACAGACCTCAATTATTTTAGTTAGTTTATCTAGATCTTTTTCTATCTCGGATATCCGCGGATACGGATATCCAGAACATCACTAGTAGCTGCTGGTGAACCGCTCGAGTTTGAGTTCATACGATTACGCGGTTGAAACCGCGGGGCGCAGCTATTTATTCATATATTAATCACTAGCAGCGCTCCGCGGTTTCACCCGCGTAAGCCCTGATCCCGTTTGAATTACGGGATAAAAAGTAGCCTATAAGTTAATCCAGGTCTCCAGCTATCTACATACCGTTACTACATAAGTAACAAACATCCATCATCAATTCATCCAAACTTTTATATTTATAATATTAGTGGGATTAGTGGGATGATGAAATTTTTCCATATCGCTTCGTAATGTCCCCAAAAAGCTAACAGTAGTGCCACGATGCCATGTCCTATTCTGTAAAAAATTGACCGTGCTCCTTTTATTTGGTATAAAACCTTCCTCGGATATTGAGGCTCCGAAGGACCCGACCGAGAGACATGGCTATTAATCTTTCCGTTGGTACATAGGATGTCAATTTTTAAAACGCATGTTATGTCCTTACAACAAAATAGGTGAATCAACTAGCTAGGTGATCATGCCCGGCGGAACAGGGGCCAGAGAGTATCAGGGTTTCTTTTTTGTAGACCCTCGGGGTAACTTAATCAGACCTCGGATCTGTGGTCTTCATCGCCGTCCGCTTATAGAGGGTGGTCGCTGGGGATGGGCCCGTCGTCCAGATCGTCAATGGTATGATAGGTGGCGTGGCTAGCGAGGTCGACCCGCACGAGTGAGATTTTGTAGACGTTGGTCTGAATGGGGGCGACGCTCTCGTCCTGTCAGAGATGTCCTCCTTTTGCCAGCAATTGATGTTGAGAAGTTGTACATAAACTAAACAACGCAAGAACTTTCATTGCGCGATTCAGGATTAATAGTTACTTCATAGTTTGGTTCATTTTCACTAGATGCTGCTAAAGATGGTTACATCTTGCGACTCGATTGCGACCAGATGTCGCGACACATTTGTTACAAAGAAATACAAGTCAATGATTGCGATGCAGGACTATTATCTTAATTAACCGTAAGTTTGAGGTCGAAGCAATCCCGCATAAGCGGTTGCAGAATACCACTTTACAATTTTCTTCGAAAACTACAGAACTTTGAGTTCACAACTTCGTCGGTTCCTTACATAAATCGTTATTGCGCTTGGAAACCTGCCAACTCTTTCAAAGATACTAATTTTCTATAACAATGAAAATAAGAAACATTGATATATTAGAAGTCCTTACTAATATTCCTAACCGCATAAAAACCTTTTAAAAAAAAAACCAAAAAGGGTAGCTTTTTTCATGCCCTTCATGTAACCGACGAAGGCTTTATCTTTATAAAATGAATATTTCTGCTCTTCCATGCCTATAAATCCAGAGTCAAATTTCATACAATAGTATCCACGATGCGTGCCAATATTTCATTTTATTAATGGCCTGTGACACGGGTCATCACAACGTCCATCAATTTGGACAATTATTCAACCAAAAAAGTCTCCTTAATGTTTGAATGGAAGTGTTATTTTTGCTATAATATTCGGGAAAGTTGTGCGGATTTTTTTCTTCTTATTCAGTGGCTTTTATGGTAATGAAACCCTATTTATGATACGGGTCAGAGGGCATTTATTACGATAATAACTAATTGGAGGTTCTAGATGTAAAATATTAATAATATTTATTTTTCTCTCACGTAAAATGTTTACGGTAATTAATTTATTCTACCCGATTTCTGATCAAAACATTATTTACCTAACAGAGCTGTCAGGTTAACAGCAGTGTCAAAATTGCATTTGACCTCGCAGTAAAAACTGACAACTCTGTTAACTGATCCGATGATCAAATCAGTGGCAATGTCTAGGTAGTCGAAGACGAAGAAGTCTTCATCGACGTGGCGTGACCTCGACTCTGGTTCTTCACAAGGCGGTATTCTTTATCTTCTTTTCTTTTCGTTATTTATAAACTTCATAACTCATGTGTGCGTATCACTTGTATGCAGACGATTTGCAGGTCTCCTCACATGCAAGAGTAGACAATTTGGATATAATATGAGCTATAGGTAGTATAAATAGCGACTTGGAGACAATAAAGAATTAGTGCAACAGATTCGGTTTGTTAAACCCATCTTAATAGGGATGCCCTAGGATGAGGGGCAGAATTGATAATAATTACTGAAATCATTTTTAATGCCTCAGTTTTGCTCATTAGTCCCTCGGTCAAAGATCTCGGTTCGTTCTTCCTTTGCTGTACAGGCTGTAAACCTCTGGAATACGCTACCACAAGAAATCAGTATGTCCACTAACCGGTTCTCTTTTAAGGTTAACGTACGTAAGCTATACAGAGATTTAGAAGAAGAATCATTGCAATAACACTTTACAAGTGTCTTTATTCTTTATTTGTATGTATATATATATATATGTATGTTGTGTCTTTATGTATATGTCGGACATATATAAAGGCTTGTTTATGTAACAAGTTCGCTTAGCATTTTATCTTATGATTTTTAAATACACACCTGCCACAGACATCTCAGCATCACCCAAAGGTTAACCGGTAGAAAATACCTACGGCATTAAGTCCGCCTTATTTGTAGTGTATTTGCAATTTGAATAAAAATAAAAAAAATTAATTCATTTTGAAAAAATGTCAGCGGTCAGCCCGTTTCCACAATTTGTATTTTATTTAATTTAAACCAAACTATTACTAAATTACTGAGTAGAAACTAAAAACACTTGAAGCCACAACTTGTTTTTAAACTCTGTAAAATAAATTATTTAAAACTTATTAATTAGGTTTTCATTAAGGTTAACAAAAATACTACCAATGTGTGAGTCACGTTGCGAGTATTATTTGTTACAAAAAAATAATAATAGAAAAATAATAGTTCAGGTCATGAAAGTTTGTTTCTAATTTGTTTCTACCGTATTAATAAAATAGTGCAAAAAGTAGGTATGTGTACAAAATATGTGTCAGCAAGTAAAGTTGTGAGTATCATGAAATTATTCCACATAACTTTGTTTTAGATTACATCTAATAATTCCCTTATTATAATACTATAGCACTAAGCAATTAGGGCTCTAAGTAATTAGTATTTTAAGTACAAAGATATGAATAAATTGGATAGTAAATCACAGAGCCACTTAAAGTTAGAAATGTATAATAGATTCTTATCAGTTAATTTCTTGTAAACCTCTAATGATAAGTTCAAGTTACTAATAAAAGTTAATAACTTACAAACTTAAGGCACGTAAGAACTGCAACATGGTATAGTTTAGTTTATTTATATTGAAACATACGGAGCAACAACGTTTATTTATTCTGTAGCAAAAACATGTTATAACTACGTTAAGTATATCTGTGCCACTTTAAATTAAAATATTGTACTTGACCTGCCACATCAGTACTAGCTTAATATTTACAAAAGCAAGCGTTTTTTTTGACTGAATTCCAAAAAGGAGGAGATTCTATGTTAGTCATCTGGTGCCTTTATAATGTTACCTATTATATTAAAAGTGTCAGATGTATCGAAGTCCTTTCAATTAATTTTGAAATCGATTATATTTTTCGCTTTTCAGTGGCCTTTGTTAGTGCTTTTTAAAGTGTTTATTACGTTCATAATGATGTACAGTCTCGCAGATTTAGATTAAGTTATGTAGTCTTAATCATATATAGTACAAAATTTTATTAATTTATAATATAAAATATAAAAAAACGTAATAAAGTTTAAACAAACCAACAAATAAAATTGTCTAAAATCCCAGTTTGATTCATTAATATTGGCTAACTGTACAAATGTTTTCTATACAAATAAATTGTAATACAACTAGCAACCCGCTCCGGCTTCGCACGGATACAAATTATACATTGAAACCTTCCACATGAATCACTCTGTCTATTAGTAAAAACCGCATGAAAATCCGTTCAGTAGTTTTTCTGTTTATCACGAACAAACAGACAGAGGGACTTTGTTTTATAATGTGTAGTGATGAGAAATTGTGAAATTGAGAGTGCTCTGTGGGTGAACACACAACCCTCCTTACAAAGTCAATTTTAGTCGTAAGAAAAATGATGTTATTGACGCCCGTTAATTAAATTTTTTTTCTCTTTTCTCCTTACAAAGTGTGAAAGCAAATGTAGAGAAGATGTAAGAAACGATGCATAATATATACCAAAATACAAAAAATAGCTAAACCTATTTATTGCCCTGTCATTTCAAGTAAATTTCATTTTATTATCCCGTATATTTCCATCTTAAGAGGCAGCTTTGTTTTACTTACCGCTTCTAGGTAAAACAGTGAGTTGACGGCTAATTTATTAGTCTATTTGTAGTGGCCGGTGCACCATGATTTTAATGTGAACTAGGATTTACTTTGTGCATTTACAGATACAATATACCAGGTGTATTGTTACTTTTTTACTTTTAAATCCCAGTAGCCGGTTTTAGAGAAACGTAAATGTTATGCCATGTACTTAATTATAACAAACATTATTTAGAAAATTTACCTTCAATGGTACTTAAGTGTATACAAAAATACACTCACGCTTTTATCTCCGTACTGGTAAGCAGAGGTGCAAAATGCCCACATTTTGCCGACTACAATTTAGTCCCATTTACAGAGCAGGCAGAGGGCAAGCAAAAATATAAATAGGCGTGCTAATTACTTTTATACATATTTAAGTGAAGCAGTCCGGAGATGACCAGCCCCAACCAACGGCACCCGTTCACGAGCATGGCGCACACGCCAGCCATCGTACAGATCACCCATATTAAAGGGAACCGAACGGCTACTAAGCCTTTTTTTTTATTAATTTAAGCGTTACTTTATGTATTACATAAATTCTATTTGTTGGGTTTAACACAATTGTTCAAACATAACATTAATGTCATTTGAAATACACTACATAATAAGGATCATAATTTCTTCGACATATTTCCAAAATCATAAAATATAGCCAAACTATTAGAAATTAGCCTATCTAGGTACATACTTCAGAATCTAAAAAAGAAGATGAATAAAGAAACACACATTGATATGAGTAAGCTTGTTAAAACATATTAATTTATTATAAAAAAAGTACCTACTTAAAACTTTCATTATCGTTTTGGCTTTTAATTTAAACTTTTTTCTGCTCTGGAGATGTGAGTAGCTGAGTAGTGTCTTACTGACGAAAATGCTTTTTAAACTAACTATATTTAACTTCCAACGATCGTCTCCTCATCGTAACAGCTAAATGAATGAAGCTATATCATATTCCAATTTAATTTGAAACCGTCTTGGAAACGTGTGTGTGTTTAGACTTCAATTACTATAATTATATACGATGACCATACGTGCAACCGCATCTGTGCAAAGGACTTGCGGTCAATTGAATTCAATTTAGTGATTGATGTTGGACTACAGAATATCCCGAGCAATTTATTGATTCTTCGGTTTTCCAATACTGTGATATGTTATTTCAGCCACTGCGTAATACCGCTGTTTTCGAACTATGTAAATAATACCACACATACAGTTTATTTTGTAGTCTCTGTGTGCTCACCTTTACATGTCACTCGAATATTCCAAGAAGTGGTTTTTTAAATCCTGGTCATTCGCTGCTCTTTTGGATGAAATAATGATATTCATGGTGTAAGTTCCACATCTTTTTTATCACCATTCAAATGGGTTTTATACTCAAAATCTCCATATTTTGTAAAATACTTAACTCTTAAAGACATCAAATTTAGTGATCATACATATAAGAAATGGTTGATTTACGTCGACTGCCGGTTTTATTTCAAATTCAAATTCATTTATTTGCAGAAAAGTCGGTAGAGAAAATATCTTACATGTTTGCCTCTTCCGGTTAAATAATTTCGTCGAGAATCCTGTCAAAAATGGGATTTTGACACGTACTATAATTTTTAGAGAACGCGGGAATTTTTGCTTTGTGTCCATGACTATGTATACAAAAATACCCGTGTTATACAGAGGTGTACAATGTAAACAAACTCAAACACGGATTTTGATGAAATTCGTTCAGGCATTTCAATTTAGGATAACTTTGATTTCCACATGGATTATAACATGAATTGTAACGAGACGATTCAAACTTATTTTAATCTATTAAGTAAATTTTACTCAAAATAGTTTACAATTTACAGAGTTATTTAAAACTAGCAGTGCCCCGCGGTTTCACCTGCGTAAGTCCCGATTCCGTGGTAATATCGGGATAAAAGTAGCCTATATGTTAATTCAGGTCTCCAGCTATCTACATACCAAGTTCTGTAGTTTTGGCGTGAAAGAGTAACAAACATCCATACATCTACACATCCATACATCCATACATCCTCACAAACTTTCACGTTTATATTATTAGTAGGATTACTACAGAATAAAAACGGTTCTAACGTACCCAAAAATTTGCAATTCCTACCCATACAAGAGCAGTGTGATCAATCAAATCAAAATCATTTCAAACCAATTATAGGTGTTTTTAACAGACGAAAAAAAAAGGAGGTTCTCAATTCGACCGTATAATTATTTAATCTTCAGGAGTAGTAGTCAGTCATGAAGCTAGTTACCTGTTCCAATACGTATGGAGAAGAACAGGCAAGAAACGCCAATAGCACTCTTTTTCAACACGTTCATTTCAATTTTCTGGTTACGTTGCTTGTAAGAGCAAATGAATTGTGAGGGCAATTTAACTTATTCTAAAATATAAATAGTTGCGCAAATTACTACTACATTTAAGTAATAGCAGTCAGAGCACGCATATATATAAGAAATGGTTAATGCACGTAGCATGATGCACACTTTATCCATCGTCCACCTCAACCACATTGACACCACCGGCAGGACATCTAAGTGAGCATGACATGGCGTGATCAACTAAATCCTTACTTCTCTTATCGCCTTCGGGAAAAAGGCCCATGCCCCACAGACTGAAAGCGCATTTTAGCAAGGCTGCTATCTTATAGCGTACTTATGTTTCATGCATGTTACACATTATCATTCTTATTTTTTTTTTTTTATTTTTTTTTTTTGACATTTTATAAGCCTTATTTTAGTACAAAGGTCCACAAAACTGCTTTAAACAGTTTGACTGTGGACTCAGTCTAGTCTCTGTATATTTGTACCCATTTATAACATTCTAAATATCAGCCAATATATATTATATTTATGTATGTAATGTACGTACCTACTTGATACTTTGCACATAAATATCTTATAATATCTATATATCCCATTTTAACCTTTAACGCTTGTGACTTTATTTATA
The DNA here is from genome assembly GCA_949752705.1 of Callimorpha dominula. Lineage (NCBI taxonomy): Eukaryota > Metazoa > Arthropoda > Insecta > Lepidoptera > Erebidae > Callimorpha > Callimorpha dominula. Next base: position 26,618,243 of record OX456992.1, read on the forward strand.
ATTATTTGCAATATTTCTTACTCATTAAATGTAAATGATAAATAATTATGAGAATTTAAAAATAGTTGAAATTAAAATGCTCTTGTACCAATTAGAGCTTTAAATGATGTATGACATAAATTATATTTATTGGATTTAAGCTACAAACATCAATGTCATTTTAAATATACTGCATGATCACACTTCCTTCCACATATTTCCAAGATCATAAAATATAGCCCAACTATTAGAAATTAGCTTATATGTTTTTTTTTTTTGTTTGAACGTCACATAGTTTTGATAAAGGCTCAAAGGAATGTGATTCTACTCAGTAGAGTCCACTCGAGAGTAACACACTCCACTCATTGGAGTTTAATAAGAAAAACCTTGATTTTTGTATATTAAGTCAGTAAAATTCATATAAAATAACACTTAATAACATTGACATTCGTAATGTCAATGTTCCTAAAAATATACTCGACAACGACAACCAACCTAGCAAAATATGATCTGGCCTTCTGTGTGAAAAAAAAAGTCAAGTATAAAGTACATTTATTGATATTTCGAGTTATTGATTTGCCACAGTTGTATCATTCATACAAAGATTATTTTAACGTTATTGCCTCAAGACAAAATACCAAATTTAAAAATGTTCTCGTCTTATGGTCACAACAGGAGTGAATGCAAACTACCGCAACGTTGTTTCTTTTTACACCGCCACCTACTGCGGCCTTAATGATGTAAAAACATTGATTTAGCTCTACAGTGTAACAAGAAACAGTAGCCCTACCATCATTGAATTGATTAAATTTAAATTGCACTCATTTTCTACTGGAAATTTCGGAAGAACAAAATTTTCGCGTCGACACACATAAAAAAAATACTTCTACATTCTTCAAAACATCACACCGAAAATAACCTTCTGTTGTATTTCTAAAATTATTGACACCGAGATCTTCATACGAGTATGTTGTATGTAACCGTCTTTGTTTGTTGAGTGGCAAATATAGTATGAAACTTTATCTGTTTCCTTATAATTTCGCGGAGTCTGCCAACTGAAAGTGATAGTCCTGGTATTACCGACTTTCATATTCTGTTTTATCCGGTGCGCTTACCACTAAAAGACTACTACAACTTACAACTAAAAGAAAACTATCAAATAATTGTCTTATGTATGAATCAAACCTACAACCGAAGGAGTAGCAGTGGGCGAGATAACAACTTAAATTAATTTTTAAGTTTCTCGCTGATGCTCCTGATAACATTATAAACTTAGATATATATTATGTAAGTAAAATAAATAGTAAGGAATTTTCTGCAGGAATTATATCCGCTTGGATGAGGCAGTATCTCTACTTTACAGACAGCAATCAATAAATACTTGTTATGTTTGGTAACAAATAACACCAGTAGCTTTCCTAGTATTTATCACCCTAATAATCATTTACCAAAAGCTGTGCGTCATGCTGTGCATGACTAGTTCCAGAATAAAATAAACCTACAAACGAATCTTGTGAAAAGTGAAATGAAACTATTTTAATCTTGGAATGTTTTTTCATATTCAAAAGCCTAAATTTCACTTGTCTCACCGGTCACAATGACCGAAATATTTCCTATTATGTCTAAAGTGTGGAGTTCTATTTGTTACCCTACTGTTTCATCTTAAACTGGACCAGTTAGCTGTTTCACCATGTAAACAATAGCCATACATCGTGCTTATGAAAATACATGAGAATGGTAATTTTATAGCCACGGCGACGGTCATCCTAACTGACGATTTTGATGAAGAAACTGCTATTTCTTCTTTGTATTGTATTTGAATGAGTTTAAGAATTTATTTTTAAACATTCTAGTACAAAACAAATTTACATATCTTTTGAACGGTTGACCAGAGTGGAATACAAGCAATTTTGCTTTTTATTGAAGTATTGAAATTCTTATATGAATGTATGGCTGAAAAATGTTGATTCACTGAATGTCATCAAGACTTTTTTTTAAATTCTTATTGTAACTGCAGGCTAGAGTTATGACCTTTCAGTGATTTAAACAAGTGTCGCATTTCCAGATATATATTAGTGTTGGTATTGATTTCGGAGTTTAAAGTATAGTTAATGCGTGTTTCAGAGCATAGTACAAGCTATACTTATTTGGGGCTAGAATGTCGTAGAAAATTGTTACTATGTGTAAATCTCATTAAAACAAATAAACTAGGTACTTAGACATACTTTCCGCTTCCAATCATTTTACACTCCACCCGCTATTTAAACTTTACAGTAACTTGAAAGAACTTCATCAGCAATAAAACTTAAAGTGCTTATTCCAATAACTGTTGGGAGCGTGTCGCTGAACTTATAGTATGCTTGAAACTTTAATTCTACCATTATTAAACTAACAATATTGTTTATAGAAATTAAGCAAACTTTGCGAGTTATTTTGCGTGAATTGCCGATGATATTTATGCCAATGACCAAGATCTCAGGGCCGCTAGACCTTACTTATTTTCTTCACAAAAAAAATGTGCCGTATCAGTAGAGAATCTGACGAATGCATACCTGCCAGCTTGAGCAACAGCCAATTTTCTTCAATAACTTTTTTAATGATATAGTGTACTATTTGAAAAATCAGCACATAAGTTTACGAAAAGAGCAGTGCAGTTTAGCACCTGGTTTCTGAAAATTGGCAGCCGGCTCAAGCTAGCAGATATGCATACCTTCAGAGTCTTTACTAATACTACTCCTTACGACACATTTTGTTCTTCAGAAAATAAGTAAGGTCTAGCGGCTCTGGGATCTTGCTATAAGTATTTTAAAATGAGAGCACAATATCTTAATGATCGTTTTCGAACCTACAAATACTAAATCAATGTTCCATGTTGTTCCATTGTTGTTAGTATTTCCGATGTGTGAATTCATCGATGTGTCAAGTTATTCTTGACACATCTCACACACGTTCGTCCGATCCCAAGCTAGGCAGAGTCTATACTATGGTAAAAAGACTGCTGTATCCCTGCCAACGTGTATAAAAAATTTGATGATGATCGAATGATCTGTAATTGTCCTCAGTTACATAATGTTGCTACTATCAAATATCTAGGCGTAATTATCGACAAAAAACTAAGTTTCGTGCCGCACTTTGAACTTTTAACAGGTATAATTCGTAAGCTCATCTTTATATTCAAAAACCTAAGACATGTTGCCGTTCCACTAATCTTAAAAACGGTTTATTTTGCTTTGTGCCAGTCCTTTTTGGAGTACTGTATCTTAACATGTGGAGGTTCTGTTAAAACTAAATTCATTCAATTAGTAGCCGTATTAAAAGTGTGCACCTATAAATCATACCGCATCATCATCCTACAAAAGAACTGTATGAGTTCTGTAAAGTTCTATCAGTGCGTCAACTATTCACCTTGCAAATTGTATTAAAAGAACATTCGTTAAATTCTAAAACTGACCATCTTTCTTGTTCTTCCCGAAAAGCAACTCGGAGGTTTAAACTTCCACTAGGTGACAGGCACAGGACATTTTTAGCCACAGATGTTTTTGCTTTCTCGGATGATTTATTTACATGAAGCTTAATAAACTTTAAAAAATTTACTGTAGAAATAAATATGAATGTAGAAGGATTGTAACAGACTGGCTTCTAAGACTTAGCACACACACACACACACACACACACACATTTCAAGGTTTACTAATATTAATTATTAATAAATTTAATTGCATGTTTTTCTTATCATGTATCGTCATTACCAATTTAGCTAGGCTGTTATTGTAATGTAATATACTTTTAGGTGGATCTTTGTTGCATTATCACCTTTTTAATATCGGAATATCTGACACTGCAGAGGTCGCTGGTACTTATGGCACAAATTAATCAAATTATCCTATTTTAAGTACCAACAGAACATTATTTTTCTGAACTTGTACATTTTGGAATGTTTTACTTTAATAATATAGACTATTTTTGGCAATAAAGAATTACTATTATTAAAAAAAAAAAAAACAGTACGGCAGCGAATAAAACGCGAACAAACAAACATTGATTTTATGTACCTATAAGAAGGTTAGACATCACCAAACTAGATCTTTTTTTACTACAACTATAGAAAACTCTAGTCAATTTACGAGTAAGTTATTTTATTAAAACCAAATACAGTGGTATACTGCTAAACAATTTCCTTTGTTATTTCATTACCTACGCAAATGGCGCCCCAAGATTAAAGCACTAACAGAATTATACTAAAGAGTTAATCCAATTATCCCAATTAAAATGTATAGTGTTTTGAAGTAAATTCAGCCTAAATGTTAATTGCAATTGTTTTCTAACAATTACACACAGAACGAGAGCCAACCGAACTACCTTTGTTCCAGGAAGATATGGTTTTGAAGGTATGGACCAAATGATTAATAGGGCATTATTCATAATGTCCTGACAGTTTGAAAAATGACGAATATGTGTGAGCAATATTATTAAAAAAATTGGAATAAAGAAATTGGCTGTACTGTATAATAATATCCCCCAACTATTGGCACAGTAGTAAAAATATGTAATTTATTTAAAGGATTTAATGATAACATATCTTACCTAATACAATGAGTATGGCAGGGTTTAACGAATACTATTTGCGTACAAAATCAGAAAATAGAAACAAGTAGGTATTCTTTTTTTAAGCTTAATCAGACTTTATTACACAAAATAAAAAAATACCTAAACACTTAGAGCATTGCATCGTGATTCGTGTGATTTAAATTGGTTCGATGGCGATATATTAGCCCCGCTGAGGTTCTGACACGTCGTTATCACTTTGACAGTATTTTGGGTTTCACAGTTGTTTTTATTGCAACAATCACATCTGACAGACATACACCACCTTTACAACGACTTCGACATATTCAAATCAATCAAATATCAAATATCTTTATTTTCAATAAAATAACACCTTAAACATTAATTTGTGATTGGAGTCTCCTTTTAAGCAAACAATGCCTGTGTTAGGAGACTCCGCTCTTCCATATAATATTGCAAACCTCTTTCTCCTGACACACAATTTTAACACACTTTCATTTAGATACATTACTAATTACTCACTTTACCGAACTTTCGTATTAGCTTTCAATTCGAGTTAGTTTAATAATCCGTTCGTCTTTATTATACTTTAACTCTAAGCTGAATAAAAAACAATTGCGCTCTAAAAGCATGTGTTTGTAAATGATCATGGTCCTCCTATGTAATTTATAATTATATATTAGACACTTTAAATTAATTATATAAACAATATAAGTCGTTCGCCTTTATTAGTTTTAATTCTAAACTGAATAGAAGACAACTGCATCCCCTATAGCAACGCGTGTTGTAAATGATCATGGTAACGGTACTCGCATGTTTTTGATCCTAGCGCGCCCTGCCTGATGTACATACATACCTTACTGCCTATATTGCCCAACATATCTAGAAATATTCGTTATGGCCAGACAATGTGATAAATAATGACGTTTGCTTGTCCTTAATTATATTTTCCGGGCATTATAAGTAGTGCAATGTTTTAACACTTGGCCCATAACATATATATTAATATAGCAACGCCATTTTGTTTTTTTTTTTTGGGTGAATCTCTGGAACTACTTACCAGTCTGATTTGAAAAATTCTATTTGTATTTGATAGCCAAACCAGAGTTACATAAAACAACAGTGCCATTTGGATTTAAAAGTACTTCAAATGTTTTTTAAAAGCACTTCAAATTACTTGCCTATTGAATATAATTAAATTATGCTTGGCCGAATGCTATTAATATATATTAAAGAATTAAAGTTTTATGCCATATGAACTATATTCACTACATATGTATTAATGACGAAAAGCAATAATTTATCTCAGTAGGTCTGCCACAAGTTACAGAAACGATCACAATTATTAATATAGCTTCACTAAAAGTAATTATACAGCTTTACATTGGGATCTTTTATTTGTTTAGAGTTTTGTGATGAGTAATAATATGATGACGTGATATGGTATTCAGTCTGTTACAAAATTTTAATATTTCCTAGAGATTTTATCTACCTTTGATATATATATATATATATATTTCTATTCATCTAAAAAGTAATGTTTATTTTTTTAAATAAGATTTCTCTGCGCGCCTCCTAAAGATCCTCGATGCTACAGAAGTCGTTATTGACCGGTAGTCTTGTTTGAAGTAAGATTACCACAATTTCAAAGTTATATGCAGATAGGGTTAGCAACAAGTTGATGACAAGACTGATCTTGCAAGATTTTATAGGTGCCGGTAACCGCTTACTAACAGGCATAACGTATGTCTGAAGGAAAGCTTAATAAAATAGTTAATGCTTCTCTTCTGTGACATAATACATGAGGAACAAAAATAAACAATACTAAAATTAATATTAAATTATTTAATAAGTAATACTGTTACAGTTATAGCCAAACACACAAAATTAAATTACATTCACTCCGAAGTTACTTACAAACAGTACACAAACGAATACTAATTAAATACGTGACTCCTGTAATAGGTACATAAATTAAAATAACACATGTTACATTTACGTGGGCTGTCAGTTATTTGCTTTTTATTTTTGAAATAAGCGACTCCACAAAGCTGATGCAGTTTTCCTGTACTGGAAACTTGAATGCTGGTTTTGATTCCGAAAGTAAATGTCATTTTTTAGTAAAACATCACTTCAGACGATCCCATACTTCGATACCATTGAAGTACCTTCATCGAATTACAAATATCTCGTGGTAAGTATTTCAAAATTTCTATCAAAACTCTCTCAAAATAGACAAACAATTCTGAAATCATTTATTCTCCTAGCGTCGTGTTCCTCATTGTCCCTTCATCTGCGTCCGTCCTTGGCATCGTGAAGTGCATCTTGCAGTTTGGCGTTCAAAGTTTTGCCTGTGACCATAAGTTGATTGAAGTTGTGTCCCTTCTTTCGTGCTATAGGGCCAAAAAACTCCAAAATCCTGCATAGGTAGTTGGTGGAAATTATCTGTAGCTTCATGGAAAACGTTTACCTTAATTACAATTTTTTTCTTAATACTGTTGTATAAAATCTCAATTCACATACACTCCTTAAAATACATTCGCACACTTGTCGACTTTACATCATTGCTGTTTATTGAGGAACCACTTCACCCCATTACTGAAGTCTGCTATACTCGGCAGTTCTGGCGCTTGAAACGGCTCGTGGTCGGGAGCTTCATAGCTGTATCCTACAGTATTGTACTCCTGAGGAGTTCCATACATGATTTGAGGAGGGCTAGGCGGTATTTGTGGGCCCTGGTTTTTCAAGAAATATTTGAGTAAAACACCTCCGATGTAGAACAGCTTTTGGAAGAATGCCATGAAGAAGAAGAAAGACGCCAGTTTGGCGACTGTAATTTTTGCCAGTACTACTAGGGCAGCGATAACTGGAACAAAGAGAAAAAATATTAATAATGCTGATCACCATATTAATAAGCAGTCTTCAAGAATTTTGTAATAGATATTCGACCTTTATTAGCTGACTTCAAACAAGAAGGTTCTGTATTTGATCCGTTTGTTTATTTGTATGCATGTATGTATGTCCGCGATTTTCTTACAAAGTAATCGACCAATTTTCATGATTGTTTCACTAACTTATTCTACATTATTTACAGAAATATTTAGTATGTAATACATTAGGTATTTATTAGCTAATTTTTTTCATAATATTTTTTTTATAAACCACTGTTTAATACTTTTTAGACTTTAAAAATTGTAATTTCTAATAACTTTTAAATTTCTGCGTTCCATAATATACTGGTAGTGTTCAGTAACCTAATACAATGGACATTAGTACAGTTACAGATTTATGACAATAGTTTGAGAGTCAAACTATTCTTCTTCTTCTTGCTAGTGATGGTGCTTTGGTGGTCGGTCTGCCCGTACTGGAGATTGGCCGGAACAAACAGACAGATAGACAAAATTTGAAAGAAAAAAAAAAAGAACTATTTTTTAGGCATAGGTATCGTGTAAATGACTGTATGAGCTTAAAAAAAACCTTTATTTTGACATTAAAAACAGTTACTTCAATTTTATTTAATTGTATTGATTGAGTTAACATATCAACGAACAAACTGTAAATAAAAGGTGTATTTTGGGTAGGGTAGGTATGTATTTGTGTGTTTTTTTCTTCTTTTGTAAATGTATGTTTATTTTTATTCTTTTGTTTTTTTTTTGTTAAATTTCTCGGTATGGAGTTTATGTTCACGCCATTCATAGGTACAGTAAGGTATTATTATTATTATTCTATTTTTATTATTCTATAAATTTCCAAGACTGAGATGCTTTACTTTGATTCAGATGAAAGATATCTAGTTATTAATATAAGGCTTCTTGTTTTGTGTTGTTAGTCTCGGATGCTGCCAGACGCGCGCCCGCCGCCTACTTACTTAATCTTCATTAAAGACTTAATATAAATAACTAGATCCTGGAGTTTTTTCCAGTTTACTCAACTATCCATTTTTTTTTTTTTTTGTTAAAGGTGATATCACAATGTTTAAAAAGAACATTTTCGTAAAAAAAGCAATAGATACCACATATGGTCAAAAACTGCAATGTAATCAATCAAACAACATTTAAATATTTTATGCAATCAGCTTCTTGGCGGCGCCAAACGTTTAATGTCATTCACCGCAAAAAAATAATACCTACGTTTGTAATGTTGACATTCCGTAGCGCAAAATCAAACTAATGACTGTAACTCCCTTTATCTCGCATTTTTATGATGAACTTTGCATGCATTGTAATAAGTATCCACAGAAAGACGTTTTGTTAGGCTTTCCGCGACGCCCGCCGTATCTTACACGGTGTATATACACTATAGATATATCGCCTAGATTTACTTATAGATTCATAATATATTTCTTTCTCGACCAACATACCTGTGATAAAATTCGGTGTGTGGGGTTCCAAAGCAGTTCAACTTTTTTGGGAGACAGTGGGTTCTGTCTAATTTAACAGCATCTTCTTCGACAGTATCAAATACCTTATTCCCGTAATTGTATTTACTTTTTCTCCTAAATTTACTCTAACAACTCATTGTGTAAGTGCAAAAAGTTCTGAAGGTAAATTGTACTAAGCGAGTGCTTATCTTAACAAACTACACCCGATCCATAGTTTGCCCAATTCCCGAAATACACTACAAATCAATATTCATCACCTCACTGGAATTTCATTCTTAATACGTAAAATTTAGAGTTGTTTTTTACTATTATCTAAGAAAAGTATCACGATAAATAGAGGAGACGAAATATCTAGGGTTGAGTAGTTAATTTCCATTAGTTCAATAACTGTATCAATGTGTTGTAATCTTGTTACTGGGTAAACTTGAGTTAATCTTAATTAACACCAATAGGTATTTGTTATTGGCAGCCTGAGCCTGATGATCTTTGCCTAATTTCTAGTTTATTAGAAAACGGGTGGGTGACGGTCGGTCTTTAATAAAAGTGTAGTCTGTTGGAATGTGTCGTTTTTGGTTGAGTCAAGATTGTTTTTAAAAATCATAGTGAATGCTATTTGTTTATACTCGTATCTTTCCAACAACGCGGTCTGCATTTTTGTTGAACAGAAAGGATATCAGAGAAATATAAGCATAAAGAATTAAAAGGAAGGTATGACGGCTAACACGCGAGCTGTTTCGTCCTGTGAGCTGGGCTTTTCCGAAACATACACGTGATACACATGAGTAACAATAACATAATATAACACTGCTAATAAATAAACTGCTATGAGACCTGTCACCTATGACATTATTTTAAGTTTTAAATGCGGTTGCGTTACAACATAGATTCTGAAATATAAATATAGAGAGAAGTGCTCTATCACAACGGGAGCATACTTTTAGAAAAAAAACGACTAAAACATGTACAAAAATTAATAAAAATTTGACTTCAAGGTTTTGCAATGCTGACCTAGATAAAAATGACTATTTTTTTTATTTATGAATACAAATAAATAAAATTGAAGTGTCTGTTTGTAATGTCAAAATCAAAGTTTTTATTAACTCATACAGTTTATGCCTATGCTTAAAAATCTGTTTCTAAAATTTTTGTCATTCTATCTGTTTGTTCCGGATAATCTCCGGAACGAGCACACCGATTTCCACGGGGTTTTCACTGGCAGATATAGAGATTATAAGGAGTAACTTAGGCTATTTTTAATTTTAAAAAAGTATTAGGGTTCCGCGCAAAAAATATAAATGTGTACCCGCGAGCGAAGCCGCGCGGGGCACAGCTAATCTATTATTTTATTATAAACAATTATATTACACAAGACTAAATTGTAAGCATTAATAGAAAACTTATATGGTTTGTAATCCATGCTCACTCTTAGTCATTTCATTCAGTCGGTAAGTAATATTTCGACTTGTTTTTTTTTTCAATATATTAGGATTAAGGGTTATTAAGGGTTTCATTTATTCGTTTAATGGCATTATAGAAGTTTATAAGACTTCAGAGTTATTAACAACACGTCACTTTCATGTTTGTATGTCGTTAACTTTTCTCAGAAAAACAAAGAACATAGTAAAGATATGTGAACATTGTAAAGTTATGAAGAGTGAATTTGAATAAAATATTTCAATGTGCTTAAACTGTTCTTGTTTTAAAATGTGTTAGAGTATAACCTTGGGAATTTTTGAAGTGAAAACTTTTGCACGTTTGTGCACTTTTGCTATGGGGAAAAGCACTGAACTCGTGACCGTCACGCTAATAATACATATATAGATCCACTAGAGGGTGCTAATCTAAATATTGAGTTCTGTCAGCTCCTTATTAATAAATGTCACCAACCTGCTAATGTGACGTTGTAAGTTCGTCGTTTTGTTTGTTTTCACTTCTGTCAGCACTCCCATGACTGCCTATTTTTTGTTGTACATTTCTTTAAATAAACTTCTTTTGAATTACGTCAGCCTAATTATGTTAAAGACTATATTTAAAATCTATACTTGTATATTTATTTTTTTATAATTCTGGTCGTACAATTTCTCATTTTATATTCTGCTAACCGTTATAATATTCAGTAAGTGTTTGTCTTGAAGACTCTCTTAATTGTCTGGGGTATAAAAACACTCCATTGAAATTAACTACTCACCCAAAAGCCTTAAGCCTCCTTTCTTTTTCTTCGCCCTCGCCTCTTCAGGTAACTGTTCGTTATTTTCCAAACAATAACAACACACTAATAACGTTAAAATAACCGTTATTTTCTTCAACATTTTTAATCTATGCTATGCAAAACAACTGATTGGAGCCTATTGATTGTTTTTAAGCTGTGAGAAAAGCCCGCGCTTTTAGTCGTCTAACACTTTAAAAGTAATAGATGCAATAATATGAGGATGGTGAAGTGTTGTTTAAAACACGGCTGATACTAAACACTGCTAGAATTGGGATCTTTCCAGCAGGCTAGTATTGCGAGTATATTTTCCTGGGCAACGAACTGTGCTTCTCGCGTTCCTCTTAATATATAAGTATTGGTTAGCTTTGTGGCATCAGTAAATTCTTTTCTCGAAGAAAGTTTGTTCATTGTTATCGTAAGTTAAAGAAAACCATGTCGAGTTTTCCTTTGCTGTGACTAATTTACGTGTTAGGAAATAATTATTATGTTCTTTTGTGTTACTTTTGAGTTTAGTACGTTTGGCTGGTGTTTACATTTTTACGCTTATTTGAAAAAATTTCACCGACATTTACATTTCAATAGTCCGTGTTGAATATTTTAAAAATGGCGTTGACTACATGAGATACTTGCGTGTTATACTTCTGTAATGGTTTTGGTACAGTAGGTATAATTTCTATTCGTCATTTTAATATAGCTCTAATAATATTCTTTTAATATTTCAGGTATATCTTAGTACGGTCGCTTGGATGGGTAATACGATGTAGAAATAATTATCTCATGGGTGGTTTAGGTGGTTCTATTATCTGTTTTATTTGATTACAGATAAACCCTTCCTCTAGATTGAACTTCCCCTTAAGGTGCACGGAGGTGCCCGCTACTTTGTCAACGTAGAACCTCTCTCATGCAAACTGATTGCCTTTATCACCTTCAACTTTTATTTTTATTTTTATTTTACTTTTAAAGTAGTCTATGTCCTTCTCCAAGTCATTTTTATCTCTATACTTAAAATTTATCAAAATTTGTTAAGCGGTTTGGCCCTGAGAGCGTCACAGACAGATAGATTCACTAAATACACTTTAGTATACAATGTTTCGAAATAAGTTCTTATTTGAATATTGTATTTTTATTAATTTAAAATTACGCCACTTATTACGGATACTTTATTCAATTGTTGTCAGGCCACTCGTGTTTTTACAAAGCTATTAAATCGCATCGTGTCAGGTAAAAAAAAAGAATATGGTACCTCGTATATATTACCTCTGTTAAGTTTCAATTTCTACTTCAAATGTAAGAAAGCTATTAACAGTGTATGAATTTGAGCCCACTATCGATAAGCGAGAACTTTGAGGTTCGTGAAGTGAAGCTTAGTTAGTAGTAGTATTTATTACAGCTAGTTGGCCGCGACTTCGTTCGTGTGGAAATTTTCTTGAAAACTATCCCAAGAGGACCGTACATTTTGCGTGAAAGACTAACAAACATCCATCCATCCTCACAAACTTTCTGATCTATATTATTTGTAAGATTATGCTCAAAAGTTATAAACAAATAATGTGAGCTGTGTATTAGGTATTTTATTTTTTCTATTACTGATGTTTTGAAAATGCACGTGCTTTTACGAATAAAATGAAATCTTCAATATTAAATTTGTTTATTTTCCTTTTGTGTTGTAATATGTTTGTACCTTCAATGCAGGATTTTAGATAGCAAATGAGACTTCTTAAAATACCATTACATACCTTTGTGGTAACAAAGCTTTATCTGTTGTCATCATCAATATAAGTAAATAAAATTGTCTGTTTGTAATGTCAAAATAATATTTTTTTATGCTCAATTTTTTAAAATGATTTGTCCGTCTGTCTGTTTGCTTTTTGTTTTTATGGTACAGGGGCAAACGAGCAGACGGGTCACCTGATGGTAAATGACTACCGCCCATGGGCATCTGCAACTCAAGAGTCACAAGTGCGTTGCCGGCCTTTAGGTTTTCTGTGAGGCCGTGGTATGGTGCCGAAGCATGGCTCTCCCACGAATGTTCCGGCTAATCTGATTCAGTGGCAAATAGCTGGTGTTATAAGGAGTAACTTGGCTACTTTTATTTAAGAAAAAGAATTAGGGTTCCGAGTAAAATATATAAATATGTACCCTGTACCAGTATAGCAAAGCCGTACGGGAACTGCTAGTCCCAACTAAAATACGAATGCGAGTAAGTTTATTTCTTTGTTTGTTACAACGCCCTACGCCCTTTTGTTTTCACGCCCTAAGTCAGGGGTACAAAAAAAGACAGAGGTTAATACAGGACATACAGGAAACAATACTGTTCCTGAAGAGATACCTAATGATTGACAAAATCAACCGCGGCTATAAGTTCATATTTATATAAGGGGAGTAGTCGCAGCATGGTTTAATAGTACAGGGGACTAGATGTTTTTTTTGGTAATGGGATAGAGGGCAAACGAGCAGACGAGTCACCTGATGGTAAGTGACTATCGCCGCCCATGGGCACCTGCAACTCAAGACTCACAAGTGCGTTGCCGGCCTTTAAGGTGTTATAAATCATTGCTTCACTGCCGGTTTTCTGTAAGGCAGTGGTATCACTCCAGTCGAACCGACCCATACGTACCGAAGCAGGGCTCTCCCACTTGAAGAGTAACGTAATTATGTAAAGAGACACGATACCTACCTTTGGAAAATATTTGAAAGCTAAATGTTTTAATGGTTATTATTGTGTATGAGCAAGTCACATGTACCGAAGGGCTGATATGCTGTTGGAGTATCTACCTTAAAGAGTCGTAGAGTGAAGATCGCGAATCGGTACTTAAGGTGGAATGGTGTCTAACGTATTAATAAAAAAAAGTGTTTATTTTTTCTAGACATACACATTATATATATCTCTGGCAATTTCAAAAAATAACTTTAAACATACCCATTGTTTAGGTGCGACTACGCAGTACTGTAGCAATGGAAGATTTTTGATTATCTCTATCTACTATATCTGTAGTAACATTTGTACTAGAATCTCAGATGGCGAGAAAGACAGACATACAGTCTGGAGTGAGACTATAGTAAAAAACTATTCATCTACAATAATTTAATAAACCTTCAAAATATCACAAAGGCTTTCCAGTTTACATGCAATTACACATCAAAAGAACTAAAAATAAACAATGGATACTAAAAATAAACCCTAAGCTTATTCGAAAGCCCTTAAAAGATTTTGTATTGGAATAAATGCGATCAAAGTAACTGATGGCTATGGATTAAATGAAGCTTTAGGGCGAAGGTGTAAAAAAAATTTAAAAAAATATTGAATATTGCGTAATGGTAAAGGTTTTTACTTTGGGTTTTAGTTAAAGTAATATATATTATTATTTTATACATTATTTTAGTTTCGCAATCTTTTGACAGACTTGAGTCTTCAAGTTTTCCTGTGAGACTTTGAAGGGTTTTAACATTACTTTCTTCTCTTGTTCCTTAGTGATTCTATAGGGTTATTTTCTTTGACGGTATTTAAAAGAAAAAGAAAATTATAATTTACTTGTAAATGCTGAAAGTTATATCTTAAGACAAAAGGCATTGCTTCTACAGAAAATTTAAAACCAATCCTTTTTTTTTATACCGAGACAGTGGCAAATAAGTAATGGTAGGCTGTTACCGTGATAAATAGTCTGCAAAAACATTAAAACACCCGTGTTGGAAGAGAACTTCCCGATTAAAAAAAAAAGGAATTTACCTACATCCTATTACTGTAAGCGAAGATTTATGTTTCTGTCAAGTTTAGGTTTTAGTAATATTTATCCTGATATGCATTCTAGCGGCGGAATGTAAGGTACGAACTCCAGCCAAGACACTATCGATGTGAACCCACTAGAAAGATAGCAACATTTTTTAAACAACATGTCTTATAAATAATTTAAAAATTACGTGCAAACGGCTACGTCAAGTTACACGAGTCCAGTGTAAGTTTTGACCTGTAATGACACGTAAGTCTAAATCATAATCAAAATTATTTAATTCAAGAAAACTCATTGTAGGTATATTTCTAAGATAGGTCGATAGATCCTAAGGAGAGGAACAGGCAAGAAACTCCAAGGACACTCTCTTTCAACATGTTTTTTTTTTACAAAATTACTTGTTACATTGCTTATATGGAATAACAGTTCAAGGTATACTGGACATTGAAATAATCGTGGTGGATATTCAAACATAAGGCGATATTAAAATCTTACTATTACGACATAATACATATTACCCAAACTGACGTCTACGCATCTTGTAAGGAAAAGTTAATTTTTTTTTTATACGATTAGTGCCTTCGCAATTTGGTAAAATGCAAGTGATAGTTACTCCTACCACAGATAATATAATACTATACTAGTACTCCTACATAGTATTGCCCTTCTGTTAGTGTAAATAATATCTACACATGGTGTTACAGAAAGATTTGGTCATATAACATGAGCGTTATGTATACGCGAAAAACAATAATTAAATATCCGGACATTTCATAAACATCCTTGGTATAAAATATCTATAGTTTTCATAATTACTGTTATTTTACGAAATTTTAAATCAATTTGTCAGCTTCAAAATAAAATATCCGTTTCTTTTTTTTATGGTATAGGAAACAAACGAGCAGACGGGTCACCTGATGGTAAATGACTACCGCCGCCAATGGGCACCTGTATCTCAAGAGTCACAAGTGCGTTGCCGCCCTTTAGGGTAGGAGTAGGGGAAGAGGGGGAGACAGGGGAAGAGTGGGAAGAGGGGAGAGGGCTATTAAAGGGGAGAAGGAAGGCTTAGGGCCTCCGGTAACCTCACTCGCGCGGCGAAAAGCCATGCGAGCATTGCTTCACTGCCGGTCTTCTGTGAGCTGTGGTATCGAGCGGAGTCGAGCCGGCCCATACGTGCCGAAGCATGGCTCTCCCACGAATTGTTCTAAAGCTCACAAATTTTTACAAAAAAAATCGAAGTTTTTTATATACGACCCTAAAATAGACCACATCTTGTACGAGTATGTATATATTTCTAATAAACGGGTTCTCTGTTATACTAAAAACGAACAGATGCACCTATAATAGTTAATTTACATTTGCCCTGTGTATATAAATACTCAATTACACCGACTCAAAATCAACCGTAAATGGTATTCCATTTCGTTAAACAAAATTCGCTATTCATAATGCAACTCCAACGCTAAGCGAAGCGATATTACTGCAAGCGAGGCTAATAGAGAGCATAAATTATGTAAACGTCCCATGCAGGGATGGGAACCGCGGCCCGGGACTGACACCGGGATCGTTGTGTTCCCTGGACGATTGTACCAACATCTGTTTGTGTTTATTGCTGCAATATAATTTTAAAAAGACTGTTGAATGAAATTAAAGCATTAACTCAAAGACATATCATTAAAGTTTTAAATCCTACTACTGTCGCTTATCAAATTTCATGTTTTTTTTTTCTTTATTAATCAAACTGTTACAATACATATTAAACATATTTTTAACCTAATCCACTCGCTTAAAGCGCTGAGGTTTGGAATTTGATGTTATGAAAATAATGAATACACGGCTAAATTGTAAATGGTTAAGTGTTATCTTTTCTTTACAGCTCTAAGACCTTAAAAAACATTATCATCAAACAACCATCGATTGATAGTTTATGCCTAAAATCAAATAAAAAATAAACATTAATAATAGCGTATTGGCTAGGATTATTAAGTGAAAAGTATTCATAATAAAAGTACTAAAATTATTAGATGTGTAAATCGAGACTTAGTCCCGATAATAATAACAAGGTACAAAACCTTTTTTTACCATCTCACCCAAGTCATCTGCAATCCATTGTGACTTCTTTAAAGAACCGAGCCTGAGCTAAGATAACGGATACCGACACAGCTTAAGATGTCCAACGAGGAACCCGAAACTAGTACAGGTGGACATCTGCCAACATGTACTAATTTTGTATGTTCGTTCAAACGTACAGTGGCAGAACGGGTCAAAAAACACATCACAACTATAAAAAACCGTCAGATAAATATGTCAGCGATCGTTGAACATTTGCTGGAGTCAGGTCCAAACCACTGGATGAACGACACCAACCACAGGTTCTCTACACTGAGCGTCACTAAATCAAAATCGAAAAACATGAAAATTTCAACCGAGGAGATATAGAATACTGTCTTCAGCAAATGCTAACGTAAGTCGTAGTGTGTCGAAGTACCGACAGAACGAACGAAAATAAAAATTATCTTGGTTACATTATATTTATTTTCATGCCTAAGTACTAGTTGCCGAAACTCACAGTTCATGGAGTCATCAGCTCTCACTAGTCCACCCGTGACCTCGATCGGTGCAATTTGATCGAGGTACTGTCCCTTGCAATGCCCCCAATTATAATAGCGATTGAGTCCCGATTTACACATATAATATCTATAAAAAATGTAAAAGTATAGTTCTATACTTTCTTTTATAATAATTACGAAAGAGTCCGAATCGATTTGAGTCATATTATGGCGGGCTGGCTGTAACCTGAGTATCAGAGATGCCTCAATCGACTTCACCTAGATAATAGTCATCAATTTATATAATTGCGAAAAATGTCTAACAATCCCGGCGTATCACAACACTAATGTCAAGCGCAAAGCTTCCAGATTTTATTCAATTGCACCTTGTTCCGAGCTCATTCCGAAACGCATTTATTGCGAAACTCCGTGATTTCCACTTAAGGACTGTAAAGTGTAATATTTCAACTATTTTACGAGAACTCTTCATGTTTTATTTTTTTGTTTATTCGCTGGTTAAAATATATTTGTAACTATTTGAGAATACTTTGGTATAGAAGTCACTTTTTATGTACACTTACTACAATTTGTGTTATAGTTACAAATCTCACACATATCACAGTCACAGGCACATATCCATTGATACACGTGTATTTGTAACGCAAAAATTATAAATTATCAAATAGGTGTGTACTGTAATACAACGTGTACACACCTATTATACAGAATGTATTTAAAAAGGAACAATTAAATCACTGAATTGAAAAAGAAACTTTCCGTTTACAAGTTAGGACCGATTGAGTTTCCAGGTATTTTTGCCTCTGTCTTTCATAAAAGTAGGTTTAATGTGTAAAGTATATTTTAAATTGATTTTCTTTTTATTCTGGTATTTTTCATTCCGTTACTAAGAAAATCGATAAAGTGTGCATCCACAAGCATTTAGCTTGGCTGGAGGGGTTAACAAGAATACTAGTAATGTGTGACCCACGTTACTAGTAGTCTTTATAAAAAAAAAAAAATTGGGTACGAATGTGAGTTTTAATGTCAGTGATGCAACCACTTAAAGACATCGAGTTGATATAATTTTAAATCATGCATATTATAAGAATCTAAAGAAGCCACCTCAGTCATAAAGCAACTGAAATCAAGAAATTTATTCAAACAGTTTGTTCACTTTTTAGTTCAGGTCAGTTTGTGCAATTATTAATAAAAAAAAAGACAAAACTTTCAATCGGGAAGATGGTTTCAAATTATCTACAGCGTGGAATCCAGTAATAAAAAACCAGAATAGGGCCACATGGGTTTGCTTACAGAATAGGGACACTGTTAGTATAGTATGTAACGGTACATGGCGAAACGAAAATATCAAAAATATCGAAAAGTGGAGGTGGATGAAGAACCTTCTACCTCACGATGTCGACGACGGAGGGCGTGCACCGCTGAGCCAGTCAGCCTGAGACCACGGCCAGTGCAACCTGGTCGAAACGTCAGGCAATTCAGAGGTATGTAATACATTTTCGTGATCGCGTTAATTCCCGTAAATACGTAGATGATATTATTTCATGGAACGCGAAAGTTTAAAAGTTAGTAAAAAAAAAGTATAAATGACGCCTTTAATAGCACCTGATTTAAATCAGGAAAACTGTAAGAAGCTGCTAGAAGTCAAGAAAAAAATCAGTTTATTCACGGTATATTTGGTAGTGAAAACTACTACTGAACATTTATTTATAGAAAATGTTAATTGAGTTTTGCTTTAGCCCTCTAGTACTTATCTCAAACACAATAAGGCGGTCGCTACTAGCAACAGTCTTCAATTAAGCTTAACAGTAAACACATCGACTGAAACCTTTAACATTTCTGAGAAACTTACCAAAAACATACGTGATATGTGTACATATCTATTTGCTAAATTTGTGCAAAATGTACATTTTGCATACAATTATTTTTAGACGCCTATTGCATGTCTTCGTCATCGATCCGGGATTCCTGTAATAATGAGAATGACATTCCCGGGCGCTCGCTCTAACATAAAATGCTGTATAAACTCAGCCACGCCTTTGGTGACTATACTTTTGAAACTGTCGAGGATAAGTCTCGAAAAAGTTCAGTAGAATTCAAGAGATTACGAACGGTTCTGAACATATGTTTTCTTATAAAATTAGAGTTAGTTTTAAGCAGTCACCTTCAACCTTCAGTAATAGCAACTCCTAAAAAAGTCTTCCTCCCAAGTGTCTAAAATCAAAAACAAATATGAAGTACGTAAACATTGTGTTTTTTAACCCCCGACGCAAAAAGACGGGTGTTATAACTTTGACGTTGATGTCTGTGTGTGTGTCTGTCTGTGGCATCGTAGCTCTCAAACGGATATACCGATTTCGATGCGGTTTTTTCATTTGAAGCCGATTTCCTTGCGGTGGTTCATAGCTATGTTTGGTTAATATCGGTCCAGAAGTGTAAGAGTATCAGCGCTTTTCCAAAATTATGTAAGGCATTTTTCTTATTATTTTGTGTCGGGGGTTTTTTAAATTTTTAATTTATAGTCATGTAAGGTTTAGGGGTATTGGGTTGGCAGTAGACAGCATTGCTACAGAACTTTAGTTTACCTACCCATGATTCCTTACAGACGGACCACAAGTCAAAATAATTTTTAAATAACTCTATCCACGGTTTGTAAAAACTATAGTCATATTATTCACAAGCGCATGTGAACTCAGTGTCTTGACAAAAATTGGTTTCACTATTGCGGGCAGCGTTCGTTATTTCTGAGTAAAAGACACGCCTTACGTCAAGGAAAATTAAAAGAAAAATACATTTTCATTCAGAGCAACATTTTAAGTTTCTGTATAATGATACTTTATTTAGTGAGTTATTTAGTCTCTGCATGATGCAGATCCTGCAGACGATAACGGTTTTATAAATGTTGTAAGAAAACTTACTTAGTATATTTATTTGTAAATATGTAACTGCAAGTTTATATATATAAATAGTTTCTTTCTCCGGCCACACGTGGTCACCGAGAAGGTTTTGGTGTAAATACTGGGCACACCCACCTCGGTGAAGAATCTGTGCCGTGTGTGTGTCTAACTAATACTCTGTCACTGCATCGTTATTAATAATAATACATATTTACGAAAGCCGTAACAATCAAGTTTAAGCTCAGTAATTTTTTATTGGTGTCTCCTCTTGGAACTGGCCGATGAAACTAAAATCTCTGAAAAAGTCACCCACTGGAGGAGGGCGGATTCGCCGTGTCTGTATTCGTTCGGAAGCATTAAACATGGTGTAGCAAAAACTTCGGTCCGATAAGACAATGCATCTTTGGGGTTGTAAAAAAGAAAACCTCTGTAAAAAAATATCTACATCCTATTGTAATGGCGGTTAAGACAGACCATCACCCGATCTTGGTCATGGAAGGCAGACGGCTTCTTGTGTCTCGTCCGCGTTTCTCTTGAAGGAAGAATGATTCACTCTTCTCAAAGTGGTCATCAAAAATCATTGCCAAAACCTGTCTGAGTTGGCTGCCATGTCATCACATCGCGTTTATACCACGACCCCCGGCAATAGATATGATTTCAGAGGCTCTTACATAATCACCCTTCTTGCCTTTGGTGGTGCCCAGAGTTTACCACACAGAACTAAGAGCAAAATAACCAACTAACCAAGATAATGTTATCATAATTTTTTACATATTTAGCTGTACTATATAACGAAGTCTTTATTAGTGCTTAGGTGGCGTGAAGTATTCTTTAATAAAATTTAAACAAATTGAAAGTGTTATATTAACTCATCAACCTCCTGTTAATAAGCTACCCTAACATAGAAATTTTGACTTTTTCATTATGTTACTCGAGTGGAGAGCGTGTATATTAAATTTTCTAACAACTCAAGTTACACGTGTTTACACACTTCAAGTATTAATTATATCAGTGCTTAAAATGTGTATACTAAAGGACAATGTACATATAATGGTGTAGTTAAATGTAATGATTTGGATGATGACTTTTAACTGACATTCATATCTGTAATAGTTAGTGAGAGAGCGTTAAACAAACGACAAACCTAGTGGACGGTCCTCCTCCTCCTCTTTGCGTCGTGTGTCTTCAAAGCCGAGGGTCCTGACCTCGTTGTAATACTCCTTTATTATAATAATAACTTTACACATCTCACACACTGCGGTCTAATTCCTAACTAGGCAGAGCCTGTACTGTGGTAGCCAGACTGCTGATAAACATACTTTAAAAATCAATCCCTATTTCCCTTGGTCACAGCATCAGGCGTCGACGGCTGGACCGATGTCACTAATTCTTTTTTTTGTATTTGTTATTGTCAGGAGACGTTTCTTATGAAAGAAAATATTTAGAAAGTTGCGCGGAAAATTAGAAAATTTACTTTAAAACTTAACGACCATATTAACTCTTCCAATGAAACCTTGTCGCTTTTGACATAACTCGCAGTCGTTTGACAGTTGGCGCGATTATTCAATATTCATAGTTAACACAGGATAACGTCTGTCGGGTCAGCTAGTCATAGATAAATTATACCCAGACACAGTACAAATGATCATGCTCATCACATAATTATCTGGCCAGTCTTTCGTGGAATATTTTTCGACACCTCGTCATGTCTTAAGCGGTGTTGATGGCATCATAGACTCTGGTACCCAGGGTTTAGCTGAACTGGTGTGACCAAAGTATGGAGCTTCAGGTTCTTTTCCCGTCTACTTTGCCTTTTATGAGTAATATTTTCAAGGCAGGGTAATGCCCTGCCAAGTCGGGCAATAAAAGCAGAGGCACAGCTATACCATAATTTCTTGAAGATGTTCAGAACCTTTTCCACCCCTGTAACTTTATGGGTAAAGCTAGAAGCCTGAATTTCCAGTGACAAAGAGAATATAATATTACTAGGTATGTTCCCAAATTACATCAAATTTTAACCTTTAATTTACAAACTGTTACAAATCAAAGTTCTTAGTTTTGTCAGTGACTCACTCACACACCGATCATCAAAATTCTCGCAAACGCAAAAGCTTAAAATTTTGGACACAGGTAGTATTTAGTCTATAAATAGATCTAACGCAATGTCAGTTCCATTTTCTAGATATATAAACTACATTAGTAACTTTGTACTCCTGTATAATAGATATGCGATTACAAATTTCTTTTGCAGTTCATACACTTTTTCGTTACTTACACTACCTAAATAGGTAGATAGACCTATCTATATTCTTTATCTGTGACTTTTAGTACCTATCTTTAGAGAAATAGGTAGATACAATAAGTTACAGGTGAACGATCTTTCCTTTAATATACCTACCTACAAAAAGAAAGGAGATACCATCAAAAACATAACATACTTCTCACAACGCAGTTCTACCGCAAAAAGTTGTGTAATCTAATTATTACCTAATTACCTGGTTACTGTAATAATTATTTTGAGTAAAACTGCTCTAATAAATACCACTCAATGTAAGTAATTCTATAAAGGTGCTATGCTTCCTTTCTTTCCAGTATGTTCTGAAAACCATCAAGACACGTTCAAGATACCGTTTAAATAATAATATTCTTTCAAAAGTATTTCATTAGACGATGCTCCTATATTCTTTTAAGTATTGCCACAGAACCGCCATAAAGAGATTCCAAAAAAAAACCTTGAAGACAAACGCTCGCGACAAAAGGAATATACATTAATATTTATACCACTTAATGCTAATCTAATTTTATTTGATAGTTTTTAACATTGCGTAAGAGTATATATAGTTAATTATCCAAAAGATAACTAGTATACCAACTTAAAATTAATATCACATCTAAATATACACATGACTATTATCAAAAACGTGACATGTGCGCAGGGATGAACAAAATGTGGTGAATATATAATTACGTACTTAAACGGGAATTAACGCGATCACGAAAAGGTATTATACATACCTCTGAATTGCCTGACGTTTCGACCAGGTTGCACTGGCCGTGGTCACAGGCTGACTGGCTCAGCGGTGCACGCCCTCCGTCGTCGAGATCGTGAGGTAGAAGGTTCTTCATCCACCCACACATTCCCGTTTAAATACATAATTATATTTATTTATTTAAAACTTCATGCACATTTGTACAAAGGCGGACTTAATGCCTAAGGCATTCTCTACCAGTCAACCTTAGGGTGATGTAGAAATGTTATACGGTAGGTGCAAATATGTGTCGAATGATTGAAGAATATTTGAAGTTTTTATATATAGAAGTTAAAATAATCAATACAAATTGAAATACATATATAATATACGGGATACACATTATTATTTACGTTATCACGGAACGCGAAAGTTTAAAAGTTAGTATGTGGTGAATAGTTTTAAATACAGAAGACGACCAAAGAAAACATGGATGTATTGCAATCATGTGAAAGAAATCTTTTTTATACCCTGATTTACTAATGAATGATATTAGTTATAAATTTTCCGACCCCTTCAGTTTACTTACAAATAAATTCATTAGTCGTTGGTCCGAAGACTGTAGCTTGCAGAGTTTGATGCTCAGTGGGTTCATCTGTGACTGACTTTCGTGCTGACGTCTAGAAGTCACAGCTGAAACTGAACTAATTTAAAGGTGTTACTTTGTAATACAGATGAAACAAGTATCACATCACACAAGTGCAAGAAGTAATAGAAGGCTACCACCTCAACAAGAAAGTTATTATACACTGATATTCATTTAAGCACCCGTTGTTAAGCTAAAAGCAACAATAATAAAAACGAAGCAATACAAAGTCATAGTTATCTTAGCAATGATTGTGGAGTCAGCGTTATATTCTGAACAATAATACGGGATAACATCGCTCACAGCTACGAAAGCTTCAAGCAATCATCGTTAAATTTAGTCACGGAGAGAGATATAGATGTAGAGTAGACACTTCTTCATTGTGTATAAAAACAAGTAAGCTACTCATACAAACAAACGTTATGTGACAGCATCTTTAGTTACTCGGAGTTTTGACAAAATAATAATTTGCCGATTTATGTACATCGTTGAAAACATATCGAAAATATTAATATATTTAACTAATTACACCTAATTAACTTGGCATTTTAATTAAACTGTAAATAACTACTGTACATACAAACCTTATAACTAATTAATTTCGAAATATGTAATATGTTCCAAGTATCTCACATATCAGAGTTAATGTTATACAGTTGAAATGTTTACAACATTTCAACGTGTTTTCAAATGATTACACCATATTCTAATTACACACATATACTCACACACGCACACACACACACATACACATGCAATCATATTCACCCTAAAATACACATTTATAACCTAACTAAATCAAACTTTTAGAACAATATTACAGCCGAACACTGTCTTTTACGATACAGGTGACCCTAGTGTAAGAGACAGGGTTTATTTTAAGTTTATAGGTTTCTACAACCTAATATATTTTGCTATATCACTTTGTAGTTATATATGTATGCAAATTGTATTTATTTGTAATTTTTGATTATTATTAAAAAAAAATTCAACCAAATCCATTCAGCTGTTTTTGAGCAAGCCTATTACATAAATGCGACTAAATTATAGTCAGTAAAATGTGGGTATTTAAGGCCTGAGTATAATTTATGTATGTAATATTAGTAGGATTATTAGGAGTTATGTGTGTGATGTAAAAAGAAAAGAAAATACTTTGGATCGGATTAAGACTGCGCTTTTGAATAAGTGTAACGTCCAAATCGTCATTGCCTTTAGTGCACCGTCTGATAAGTAAATAATCTTTGATATGCTTGTTTTATGTTGAACGTAAAGCGCTTATAATCGCGCCTGGCAACGTCAGATTTATAGCAAATTCGTTAACCCCTTTTTTATAGGAGATAAAACGACTATTTTTATGGTGTCGTATGTTCGTGTTCATCCTGTGTGGGCGCTAAAATTTTCGGTGCGGAGGTTTAAAGATAATCTCGATAAGTTCTATAGTCCAAATTTTTATTCAGAATGAAACATTTAGGTATACTAAATGTTTCATTCTGAATAAAAATTTGGACTATAGAACTTATCTATATTAATATTATAAAGCTAAAGAGTTTGTTTGTTTGGTTGAACGCGCTAATCTCAGCAACTACTGGTTCGAATTGAAAAATTATTTTAGTGTTGAATAGCCCATTTATCGAGGAAGGCTATAGGTTTCATAACATCACACTACGAACAATAGGAGCGGAGCAGTTACCATAAAGTGGGGACAGCTAGTTTAACGATATAGTTTAAAAATAGCGGTTAAAATCTAAAATTGATAAAAACTACTCATACATCATTTGGTACGTGTCTCAAAGTTTTACCTGAGGCTAAACACTTTAGTAACCCTGGTCAATTTAGGTGCAGGGAGGGATTCGAAGATCTGGTTATCGGATGGACTCAAATATTTAAATTGTTGAACTTGTGAAATCTCTGTTGTTCTGTTGTTTGTCAAAGAGACCCCATCCCTGTTTCTATTCGATTTATCAAGTAGGAAACGTCGTTCTTATTACCATTATATGGTTTATATACTAGCATATTAGGCAGAGTTTAGCATGCATGCAAATATTATGCTGGATTAATATACTTATATATAACATTATGTTCTAAAAACAATACATGTGTATACGTAGTAATTCGTGAATCGAATGGTTGGAGTAACAGAGCAAGTCAGAATGATTGGCTAGCTAAATTGGTTTTTGGAAAAGTGGTGATGTTATAAAATCAAAACATCTGTATTAATTTTTTTTAAATGATAGTATTAAGAAATATTTATAAATTAAATGTATACAAATTCACTGATTAAATTTTATTCGATGCTCCGGAAGCACCGGGCCGAGGTCAAACAAACAAGCTTCAACTGTCTTCTTATTTTTAGTTTTTCCGACATCTACCTACTTATGTGAAATACTTTGAAACCTAATAAAATACAAAATGTACTGTCTGAAATTATTGCCATGAGTACATGCGTACTAAAGATTATTAAACCGGTTATGGGCAGTTATAAGCGGAATGAACTGGCTCCATTCGGTTTATGTGCGAACGGAAATTGTTATTTTGTTCGTTTTATGTTCGAGGATAAACTTCACGACTTTTATTCCTAAGAGCTAAACCTGGTTGATCAATGTTGTGATGTGCTACTTTAGAAAAAGTGACGACATAAAAGTCTTTATTAAACTCACGATAACACACTTTTATAAATGTACCACATATGTTAACAACAACAAAAGTTATAATTCGATTTGGTATGACATATTTATCTAAATCTCCTCATCTCCTAATCTATCTAAACCTCTTAAGAGGATTCTTAGTACGCATTTTTAGTTAAACTTTATAGAAATAAGAATTGCAGAAAGCTAAAAAATTTATACAATACTAGCTGCGTCCTGCGGTTTCACCCGCGTAAGTCCCGATACCGTGGGAATATCGTGATAAAAAGTATACTATGTGTAAATCCAGGTGTCCAACTATCTACATACCAAGTTTCATTGCAATCGGTTTTGTAAATTTTGCGTGAAAGAGCAACAAACATCTATACATCCTCATAAACTTTCATGTTTATAATATTATATAGTAGGATGTTTTACATATTAAAATATTAGGTGAAAATGGCTACATCAATGGCTTTATTAATAAATCTGTACATCTCCTCGCTTGCCCAAACCATTAGAAACACAGTTTTGATTTTCCTCGTTACTGAGGTCACCTTTAGTTATATATTTCGGTCCCGACTGGCCCCTTTTCCCAAGAGATGGAGTAGCGTACTGCATCGGTGTCAAAAGCCACACTTGTTCTTTTACCCCTCTGATATATCCCCTTATCCTTAACTTATTTATTATTGTCCTCAAAACCTACATTAGCATAATCATTAGCCAGTTTAGTAGCCCATCTTGCAAACAAAACGGGTCAGGAGATTAAAACACTATATGGAAGTAAAAAGCAGGGAATATTACGCCAATTTGTTGTATTTAAATAAATAAAGCACCAAGTGCTCATTACGTTTTATTGTATGGCGTTAATGTTAATATTATGAACCACTTGGCAGCACACGAGTAAGTGCCAGCGCGGTGTTGGTGCCTCGGGCTACTGGAATGAGCTCCCCCTGAAACACTTTTATACACACAGATTTGCTTAATTTTAACGAATATTTTCTTTTACGCTTGGTAATCTTTGTCATTGTATACGACATTCTATTGTTTTTATTAGTTCTCTTTTTTTAATAACGTTCAACTTATTCTTTTAGGTATGTTTAGTCTTAAAATGGGAACTAAAACGAAGTTTATTTAATTTAATTTCAGTCAAACTGCCAATCCCGCGATACCTATTAGTTCTGAATTCTTTCATAATCAAAAAAAGTCTATCTATTACACTTAAACTCTAGCAGAATAGAAAATTATCCTCGTATCCACGAAACTGTACAAACACTACATATATATGTATAATTAATGGACAATATCTTTAATACTATATTTTACTAGCAAATACTAGGTTTTTCTCGTTTTCCCTCAAACATCATCATTAGATCCGGACGTGGTGACCACCTTGGGAGCATACCTACCCTCTCAAACAAACACATACTTTTTTAAATCGGTACAAAGATAACGTAAATATTATTGAACATTCATAAAAATACATACAGCCGAACAGTTGAGTAAGACCACAACGAGATTCGTAATAAATCGGTAAGAGGTTTTTTTTTCTAGTCAAATCTATTTCGATGCGCGACACTTTTTAAATTGCCGCCAATTTGTAAAAACAAATGATATATTAAGCAATTATTAAACATCTACAGATTATCAAAGAGTTCCTAATTCGAAATTTAAAAAATATATTAATACGTTTTTAAGAAAATTTCGCGAACGTAGTAACGTTGGAATATATACAGTTTATATATAGATGAAGTGCAGAAAGCTAAAATTTTTAATCATTAGTCTTACAACTTTAAAAATTATGGCGATGTCGAATGCTAGAACGCATGCGCAATGGCTATAAAGTGTGAAACAGCTAGCAATCGCTATCCTCGTCTGACTAGTGATGTTACGCGCTAACTCTCTCTCACTCTACCTTAAATATTTACCATCTTTAATAGCCAGCAAACCTTATTTGTGGCCAAATTTTATTAGGCAGCCGTATATCATAATAAACAGAAAAAATTGCTTTAATTTGATATGTAAATAATAAGTGTACGTTATGAAAGTATAAATGTCTCAGAATCATGTTTCCACCTGGCTGCGAAGAGGTGCGGCCAAGTGCGCAACGGCATCTATGATTTTTCAGGGTCTTTATACATATTGCCGTGAAGTGGACGATATTTTATTTAAAAAACAATTGAATGAAATGTTTTCCCAAAAATCATTTAACAATAATTTAATTAAAAATACTAGCGGCCACATTTTGATAGACAGCCTGGTAGATATATATTCTCCTCATCATAAATTTACGTAAAAAATTGGTTTTCAGCAAATACTCGATGAGCGCACTAGTTCTACAGCCGGATCTCGTAGTATTACTTAAAAGCGGCTTATTGAAATAACACGCGTCCAATATATACGTTGACTTGTCATGTTAAGTCTATACAATGACAGCTCAAGTTATACTTACTGGCCAATGAAAAAAACCACGGTCTAAATTTGAACACCACGCGATCTCTAGTTTAAATAATTTTTTCATCGGCTGCTTTTCCTACTGGCCTATTTTAAAAACTTTCAGTGTGACCCACGTCCGTGAGTTAAACCAACTGCGGTGTGAATATATGTATGTATATAAATACATATGTGCATATCATACTACAACTAACGCTTCTAACCTTCTTGAGGTAAAAAGCCGATACCTTTTTATCAAGTTTAAGTAAAATTTTGCCTTTGCCTTCGATCTTATTCCTTCTTCAATTCGCAAAGTGCCCGGTGGACGGCAAAAGGCTTTCCTTCTATTAGCTTGACCTGTATCTATCTATGTAACGTGATCTTTCAAATTAGTTTCATCAAACGTATCAGTGACCGATAACAATACAAGACTAAAACTGCTATAATATAAAAACAAGAAAATAAATTAAATTAAAAAAGAAATGTTTTATTAGCAAACTAAACCAAAAGTACAAAATAGTTTTCTGTTATAGAAAAGCGTGGTCTGCTACAGTTCTACCTATATTATGAAAACAGTAAAAAAATACCCCGCTCATTTTTACATATAAATTAATATTTCATACTTTTAAGTTCTATTTGGTATCAAACGCGATATATTTTTTTTTTTATTTATAATTAATTTGCTAAACTAACTTCTGATTACACAATTTTTTTTTCCTATAAAACATTGTTTATGTGGTAACAGGTATTTTGAAAATGTTATAAAATAAAAATATGATTACTTTTTATAGTAGAAACGTAACTTATAAGTTAGGTCATTATATCTCCACTTCCATCCGGAGGTTCTGCCAACTCTTTGATAATCGAGTATTCCTGATATTACCGCCAGTAGATGGTAAGTACGTCGTATTTAACCAGAGTTTGGCCTCGGCATCAGCCAACTACTCAGAAATATATACGCTTTTTGCACTTTTGAATAAACTTGATTCCATTGAGCACATATTTGCCTGTAGGGATGTGATTAGCGTCAAATGATTGCGGTTGTATCAACTATAAAAGTCAACTAAAATACAGCAATGATTCCTTAGAAAACGTTTCTTTACGAGGTCCATCGAGAATCCAGTACAGTAGTTGACTGTCACTTTATATTAGTATCTCTTAATTACACTTGTAACAACATATCTCATTATTAATTTTTTTACGAATTATATAAAAATTTACAAAAATAAAACAAAGTTTATTACTAAATCATTTTATTTACAGAAATATAGATAGTTATAGTAAAATAAATACTTAGTTTATAGGTGTAGGCGTTTTAACGTACCAAGTAACTATTATCTTATCTGTGACGTTACTAGTTACAGTAACTGGCTAAGTAACCGATTCAAGTCAAATAACAAATTAAGTGTTTTTTGGAACAACGTTATTTTCACTACAATGCATAACGCCCTCGTACGAGCTCTTACGAACGGAGTTTCAAGATTTAGGATGCGAATGATGTTTCTTTCGTTTACAAAATGATTTCGTTTGAAACATTTTTTTGTTCTTCTGTTTGTAAAGACTCCTGACATATGATAGTATTAATAAAGACTTGAGACGGCGAATAATGGTTACGTTACCTTCGTAGCCATTAGCCACTCTAGCCACTCACTAAAACATGTTACGAAAATCACGCGTTCTCGAAACTAGTGACGCCATTAAAGTAACTAGTAATGTTTCGTTTCGTGAAATTCACGTAACGACCAACACCTACTTAATAGTTCAATAAATAATTTTAAATTAACTATTTACGAAATGGACTACTTATATCAAGCTAAAAAATCACTTATAGAATAATTGAATAATATGTAGTTTTAATCAGAAACCTAGAGGAAAGAATATATCCTCGGAAAGAAAGATGGGGTTCGTAATACACGAGTTATAATCGTTTATCATAAAAAAGCAATATTAGCTCGTCTTTGTCCTCATCGTCATCTAGTACCTCTGAGTGATTGAATAATTATTAACGAGTCTCCTCCCCTAATGCGACGGGCTAACACATTCACAATCTAATTATGAGTTTAATTCAAGAATGTTATAAAGAACTCTCAGACTTACACATTTCCATAACGGTATAGAAGCTTGTGCTCGTGTATTCAAGAACTTGGACAAGAATGGCCTTAGTTAAAATATATTTAGTTCCATTCTGCCTTACTTTATATTTACATGTAACTTAATAAACAAAACCCTGAAAGTAGTTTTTAGAATTTACTAATGAGTCGTTGACTTGAGCTTGGTAAATGATAATTTATACATTTTTTTTTCTTAAGTGAACAAATTATTGTTCTCCTCAACTACTTACAAAGTACTTAACTACAGCACGAGTTTCCAGGTACAAGGTGTCAGTTGAGTTGTAATGTGACCACACACAGGATTGTGATCATAAACGTTGATGAAACTGCTGGGAACGACTAGTATCGCATAAGTGATGATTTGAAACTAGCAAACACAGACAATATTATCTCTTAAGACAACTAATTAGGGCTCACACTCTGTGTAGAGTAGGGGTTATATTTAGATAAAGGCTTTTGACCTTGCCTCCTATAATGCCCATGGGGTCCATATTCCTCGTAATGGTGGTGAGGATGATGATACTCATGCTTCTGCTCCTTCAGGTAACTCACAAACCATCCAAAGAAGTATCCAGCCTTATGAAGCAGGAGCCAGAATGCGAAGGCGTAGATGATCTTCACGATAAAAATCTTCTTCACCACAAGATCCAGGAAGTAAACTGGGTAAGAAGAAAATTGTTCAGTTATTTTTACCAAGTAAAATATGTTTTTTACCAGGTATAGTCATATTTTTAGGGTCGTATAGTATAGTAAACAAGTACAATGTTAAAACAAGGAAGTATTAAATAAATAAAGGCCGGCAACGCACTTGTGACTCTTGAGTTGCAGGTGTCCATGGGCGACGACAGTCACTTACCATCAGGTGACCCGTCTGCTCGTTTGCCCCCTATAATATAAAAAAAATAAAATAATGCAAAGCTACCAATTTAACTAGCCTGACTGTCAGATGAGCACGATAATTTGTTCTGCGTCTGGGTGTAATTTATCTATAATAGATATCTATGTATTTAGAAATGATAAGTATGTTCATCATATCAGCAATCTGGTCACCATCTGCCTAGTTTGGGAACAGACGGCCGTGTGTGAGGTGTCGTAAGTTATTAAAAAAAGTTATTATTATTATTATAGTTTTACCTATTTGGTTCTACCTTAAAATGCCATCCTTTATGTGCAAAATGTATTACAAATGAGAGGGACGTTCATTACTTCCCCCTGAAATACGTGTCACTACTACTAAATGCTACACTCTAGTAATTTGGAGAACTTCTCGCCTTAGGATTTCCTCCATCGGCTTGTGTTTCTCGCGGAATTATAGGGAGGCTCTGTCTAAAATTATCTGCATAAAAGTTTTTCACGGCTTTTTTGTACTTTTTACGTGATAAATACGTGCACAACACACAAAAATTTAAAAAAATGGGATAAATAGGTTTTGTTGGTTTCCCTTTAACACATCCACATAAATTTTTGCACATCATTACAATGTAAGTACAGAAACATCACGTCCACAAATCTATACTTATAATAAAACTGTAACAGGTCCAATTCTGTACATTAAAGATATTTTGTAATTTTTTTTTGCACTCTATGGTCAATACTGAAGCCAAAACATTTTTTTTTTCATTTTTGTCTGTCTGTATGTACATGGCTTGATTTGAGTTCATACTACGAGGTAGGATATAAAATTCTTTTTATCCCGAAATTCAGGACGGTTTCATTGAGAGAGGGGATGAAAGTCAAAATGTATACTTAGTTATAATTCATTAAGACTTAATCCGATTGCAATCTTCCTTTTTTTGTTAGAAAGGAGGTACTTTGAAAATTGTCACGTAATCTTCTTTCTTCTATATCTATATGTATAGTAAATCTGTAGACGTGGAGTTTGTTTGCTGGTGTGTAATTATGTGTAAAATTTAGTATTTGCTTTATCGCAATCGGTTTTCTCTATCCATAGAAAAAGAAATCAACATTTTCAAGAAAAAAAATCTGTTATTCCCAAGTAATACTAACTATACTTAACATTATGGTCATTATTTTTTTTAGATACTTATTATTAGCATAGAACACACGGCTTAGGAATATTCCTGGGTCACAAGGGGCTTCACAAACATGTAAACAACCCAGACTCGGGGGACTCGGGACAACTATTTGTGGATCACACACCTTAATACAAGCCTTCATAAAAATATTTTTTTTTTTATTTAATTATTAATATTTCTGTCCTTGGCATTTAATTACGATAATGCAGCTAGTCAGGCAAGACTTACGTAACTTTTTTTTAATCCCTTATTTCTGTGTTAAGTAATTCATTTTTATTGGTTTATTATAAGCCATTTTAAGTTGTTGTAATCAACTTCAATTAAAAATTTGCGTCACATGAATAACCAATAAAAAGCGCTTAGATTTAAAATTATGTTTTAAAAGAAAAACTTAAAACTCACTGAACAATGCTATTTTCTTTTTCTTTCCTCTCGCTTCGACACCATTTTCTTCGGACCCCTCACTGAATGCGACTAATAAACATACTAGCAACACTTTAACATAGCGCATGTTTAACTGGCAACACTGACTAGTTATAAAAATAGTTATAAACGTCAGTTTCCTGTGTGTAGTCACTACGTATCAACTGAGATGTGATCTGAAACCATAGACTAGGTAAACTTTAGACGAGTGGGTGTTAATTGAAGAAAGTTGTATATCCGTTTTGTAAACACTTTCTGCGGAAGCGATAATATGAAAATAATGAAGTTATACTGAACTTGACAATTGGTATATTGAGTTTTCACATGTCTGAACTATTATGCAAAATACATATTATATTGTTTACTTAAAATATGTTACTATTTCGTCACTTTCTATGATATTACACGTAAAACTTATATGATTCTAAAAATGCCAGTCTATTGGAAAAATTTAGTTCATGTAGAAGTATTAGTAGTATATCGTTAGAGTAAATGGAACAGTAAGATAAAGATTAGAAACAACACAAATGGAGGAAAGAAAGTTCTATTTCGTCAGTGACTTACGTTATCTTTAGGAGCGCAAATAAGTATAATATTTATTTTGTTCAATTAAATGCCCTGCATGGAGTAAGTGCTAAATAAAGGAATATACGAACTTTCCCTGACTGCTAAGGCAGAGGTCGTGGGTTCGATTCCCACCCAGGACAAATAATTGTGTGATGAGCACGATCATTTGTTTTGTGTCTGGGTGTAATTTATCTATAATATGTATAATATGTTTGTATTTAGAAAACATGCCTAAAAATCAAAATGCCCAAAAATATAAAATTCGTTGGATCGGAGGGTTCATGTCAGTAACTCTGTATACAGTAAGCAACTGTTAAAAGAGTAGGTAAGGGTATGTATATAATTTAATAACATATTTTTTTAATACCGCCAACTTCAATGCGTCTAAAATAGGTCTTGAAGCTTTCATTCATTTTTAAATACCTATGTGGTAGGATTTTTTTTTAACTTTAATGAAAAAGATAATTAAAATCTTTTCCCAAGAAAATACGCCACTAAAATGAGTACCTTCTACTTTTTAAAGTTCGTTGAAAATAAATACACGTTTCTAAAAAAACACTATTTCATCCAAAGGCAACATTTGAAAATTGAAACAAATGCAAATATATAATGTGACATACCGCCAAATAATGCTGTCACTAACAATTCTAATACGTTCCGCTTCAAATATTCTAAATTTGTATGAAACAAACAGAAATCGACTATCAACAGAATTTTGTGTATTCCCATAAGCCTTCAATTACCCAGAATGTTTGATTACAACGTATTTTAGGATATTTGTATACGAATATTACCAGCGGTCATGTGGGCTTGGAGTATTTTACATAATTTTTAACTTTTGGGTATGTTTAGTAGTGTATTGTTCATGAATAAAAAATCTTTTTTATCTGTACCAACATAATAAAACTTAAGACTTTATTTTTTTTGGATTGTACGCGCTTATCTCTGGAATTAACAGTCGGTTTGGAAAAAATCCAATCCCTAGTTTTCCAAGAACCTTAGGAGTCAAGGATCAACCATAATCGCAAGTGAAACTGTTGGGAACGGCTACAAATAATCCGCAGCAAGATCGAATCTGGCTATAGGAGGTAGTGTGAGAGAATGGGGATCCACGCTTTACCTACACAGTGCTTCAGTGCTTAAATGCTTTTTTTAAATTATGGTAAGTAGTTTGCTCCGTAAGAGGGGTGGATAGGGTTGGCTACGCACAACTATCGCCACTGGTATTACGGGGTCACTCTCCGATATCGTCGGTAAGGTAAAGAAAGAAAATAAATAAAGATAGAAACTAATTTATTTTGATCTCCTATGTACGTATAATAGATTTACAACAGACTTATAAGTAAAGTAAGATCGAATTTACAATTTTCAATAAATACCTCTGCATGATTAGCTCAACGTAATGCCACTTCTAGGAAGTAGCTCTGGTATTCTGCTGACATCTAGTGATATACACGACCGACGGTGACATGCCAGGTTATTACAATGAGAGAGGAAAGGAGAAAATAACTAATACCCAACAAAAAAAACTTTATTTATTAAAATAACTTTGACTACGTACGGATGGCGCAATGGTTTTAGTGGTCACCTCGCCGCGCCTCGTTGTGGGTTCCCACACGGGGAAAAAAATGTGTAATCCAGAAATTGTTGTTCCGAGTCTGGATGTTCTTTGTGTCCGTCGTTTAAATGTTTGTGAAGCCCGCGTGGTACAGGAATATTCCTAGTGCGGGAGTGGTCCTTTAAAAAAAAATGTTTTGAATAATGCGATAAATACTAAGTATACAATATGCACATAATACAATAATTACATGTATATTTCATATACAATTTTAATAAATAACCATAATTAAATAATGCGTGTAGTATTATTCAGAAACTAAATGTTTTGGTTCCGCCAGTTTCATTCAATCTGAGCTTCCGTACGCAGGGTTTTCATTACCCTTTTACATTTAGAACCAACCATACACATTAACGAAAGTTTAGTAAAATAGTAAGGCGATTGCGTTTTGGCCCTCTGAGTAAGTAGTACCTATCTATAACAAAAAGAGTTTCAGGCTTTCAGTTTAATAGTCCCGTTCAGTCCAGTCAGTTGATCCATTTCTCTCTTGACGAAGAGTCTTATCTGTGCCATTTCCGCGCACACTTTAGTTTATTTGAAGTAAATGACCTAGCACTAGAGAGGAATCGTTTCGTGTTAGTTTATAATTAGGAACCAGAGAATAATTAGGGCTTTTACGTACGTACACCTGAAGCTAGAAAAACAATACTGTGACACAGTAGCGGATTTCTGAGGTTATTTTCTTCCTTTACTGAGGACGAGTTCGGTAACCCAAAGTAGTGTCTCTTGCAACTCTTCATCCCTTAGTCTTAAATAGCCTAGACACTCTTAAAAAACAGGTGTCGTATGACAGTCTTGACTCGATCCTCCAAAAAATTCACATTAAGTTGTAGTGCCTCGTGAATCTTCTCACAAAAGTAAACTATAGCTCAGTGACTCATGTATTTGGTGAAATGCCAGAAACACGACAATTCGGTTGAAAAAATATCAGACCCAAAGAGATCTATCAGGGAATAAACTGTAAACTGTCAGATACTGACGTCAAACACGTTACTATCCAACGACATAAATTCAAAGTTTAAAATACCCTCGTCTCATAAAACAATTCAATGATTAGAAAACAGCTAATGATCTTCGAATGGCTAAACAACAGATTTTCACCTTACAAAAAAAAAGTACTTAAATCAAAATCGGTCCATTGGTTTAGGAGCTATGATGTCACAAACAGATATACAGACACAGATACACACGTTAAACTTATAACATCGATCATTTTGCGTCGTGGGTTCAAAAGCTATTTGTATTGTATGTATCAAAATTACTTATTTCAAAAGATTTTCCTTTTTTACTGAGTAATCCTTCCTTGCAGTTTTTCCCCACATTTATGACCACTACTTCGCCCCTAAAGATCGTAGCGTGATCTTAAATGGCCTATATGTACAACTTTACTGAAGAATTGGGCAACCAAATATAAAAAAAAAACCGAAAGAGACCGGTAGCTTCACAGACTAGCGCGTTTATATTTTGTTAATTAAATATTCCTTGATAGTGTCATACCAACTGAGTAATCAAAAGAAATAACTATATAATTTTCAAAAATAAAAAGCAACTGCCCTACCAAAAAAAAAATATTACGTACCATACAGCCGCCATTTTTTTTTTTTAAATTTAGAGCCAGGGTCACTCGGGACGCCGCCGGTAAGGATTCTAACGATAGGATTTAGGCATTTAAGAGCTACGGCGGAATAAGGAAACTCACATACATTCATCGAGTTCTCTTTAACGTACACACTGTGCCTCTGTTTTTTATTTACTATTTTCTTTTCACTCCCAAGGAAGAAAACTCCATTATGGGTTACGTTCGCCTTTGTAAATGCCTTTTTGCTTCCTGTATGTGATCATATTATTGTTGTGGGAGAGCCGTGCTTCGGCTGGTATGGGTTGGCTCGACCGGAGTGATACCGCGGCTTCACAGAAAACCGGCAGTGAAGCAATGTTGCATTGGTGTGGAGTGAGGTTACCGGAGGCCCTAACCCTTCCCTCTCCTTTTCTCCCCTCCTCTGATCCTATTCCCCCTTCCCTACTCCCACCTTAAAGGTCGGCAACGCACTTGAGACTCTTGAGTTGCAGGTGCTCATCGGCGACGGTAGTCATTTACCATCAGGTGATCCGTCTGCTCGTTTGCCCCTATACCATAAAAAAAAATACCTACATATTTACATGAAACTACCAACTAAAACATTAAAACAATATAACCAACTAAGTATTTAGAGGACAGTCTCTGCTGGCAGTTTACGTGGTTAGAGGAAACAGACCGTCATCGTTCATGTCCCATGTTGAGTCCCGTGATTGTGCCACTGAGTCGTGCCCTAGGGTTGTCACAAGTTGTTATATTTTATGTTATTATTTAATTTGTTAAATTTTTGAGTCTTAATGCGTGTGCTGAAGCGTTTCATTTGTTCACATGGCTCCCAATATGGTTATAAAGTTAATACATTAGAACAAGTTTAGTTTTGTTCATTTCGTCTTATTCTAATTTTAATGTTAATTGTTAAAGCGCACAGAGCGTGGTAAATAAAGTTAAATAGAAGTAGAAATAATGGAATATTGACTTAAATTTTAGCTGATGAAGTGAGGTTTTTTATTGCGTAGTGTATCATTTTAATAAAACAAAATATTGTTGTAGTTTTGTTTTTTTTTTTTATATGAATATGAATACAAGTTAAAAGCAAACAAACTTTAGCACTTTCTGTTACAATTACAAAACTATACTTAACGTCTAACTATAAAACTTATAAAACGTCGGCAATAAATAAATACAATACAATACAATACAATACTCTTTATTGTACATCATGAGGAACATTTCAAAATATTTACAAAGACAAAAAAAAAGTAATGGTACAAACGGCGGTCATATCGCTAGCTGCGATTTCTTACAGACAACCTTTAGATGGACAGATGCAATGGAGTTATGTATAGGGCAGTTATTTTTTTTTTTTATGGTATAGGCAAACGAGCAGATGGGTCACCTGATGGTAAATGACTACCGCCGCCCATGGGCACCTGTAACTCAAGAGTCACAAGTGCGTTGCCGCCCTTAAAGTGGGAGTAGGAGAAGAGAGGGAGGGGGGGAAGAGTGGGAAGAGGGGAGTGGGGGAAAGGGGAAGGACGAGAATAGGGGATAGGGAAGGGTCAGGGCCTCCGGTAACCTCACTCACGTGGCGAAATGCAATGCAAGCATTGCTTCACTACCGGTTTTCTGTGAGGCCGTGGTATCGAGCGGAGTCGAGCCGGCCCTACCATGCCGAAGTATGGCTCTCCCACGTAAGTTAGCAGGTGTACGACTTTAGCTAAGTAGCAGCTTATATGAATTTAAGAGAAAAGAAATAAATAATTATATATACCTTACCTATATACATACATACATTTACACATATAGATACATACATACCGATATTAAAATAAATAGATACACATATCCAGTATTAAAAGCAAGTGAACTATTACTGTGACAGATAGTAATCAGTGACAATTTTTTTAAAAGTGTGTAGCGACTGAGCACGTCTAATACATTCAGGCAATGCATTCCACAGGCGAGCTGCATGTACTGTTAAAGATTTGTGAAGAAAATTTGTGGAATGCAAAGGTATTTTCAGTACTTGATTGTCCGATGATCTCAGGAACCTCGCATGTGTGTCATTTAGGAACTCGAAACGTTCTTTAAGGTAGGTGGGAGTAGCGAGGTTGAACAAAATATTGTAAAGTAGGGCAATAATATGAGCATTTCCAGAAGCCACTTGAGCTAAATACGAAATTCAAAAATATGGTCATATTTGCGTAAACCAAATATAAACCTGATACAGACGTTTTGGAGGCGCTCAAGTTTATTAAGTTGGTCCTCATTGAGATTAAGATAGCTGGCATCGGCGTAATCGAGGATTGGCAGGAGGAGAGATTGGACCCGTGCAGTTTTAGTGCCAGGTTTTTTACTCTGTCGCTGTAAGGTTATAAAATTATCCCATTAAAAGTAACCTGAGGGAGCCTCGATCATTTAATTCTAGAAATAAGTCTAGGACTACCTACGATAATAACCTGACTCTTTACAGGATTTACGGTGAGGCCATATTGTGCACTCCAGTGAGATATGTGCATTAAATCCTTATTAATGATATCAATGCCTCCCGCTAGCTATTCGAGAGGAGCGCGTGTATAGATTTGCAGATCATCAGCGTAAAGGTGGTAGGATGAAAGAAGTTTAGAGGAGATAGAGTTAATAAAAATTGTGAAGAGTAACGGCGACAAAACGCCACCCTGTGGCACACCAGCAGAATATTGCACCACGAAGAAAGGGCTTCTTCGTTTCGGTAACGTTGACGGCGGCCAGACAGGTAACTATGAAACCAATCAAGGACCATTGGAGATATGTTAAGAGAGCGGAGTATAGCTAGTAGTATGTCAAAATCGACAGTGTTAAATGCATTGCTGAAGTCCAGCAAGGAAAGTACCGTAAGATAGCCATTTTCCATACTTGATCTAATGTCATCCGTAATATTGACAAGGGTTGTAGTAGTACTGTGTCCAGGACGGAAGCCGGACTGGAAAGGATTTAAAATGTTGTTTTGGTTAAGAAATGTGTTAAGTTGATTATGGACAAGACGTTCCATAACTTTTGAAAGGAATGGTAATATGGAGGTTGGGTGGTAATCAGTGAAAGAAGCTAGTTTAGACTTTTTTTGGTAAAGGAATTATCTGAGCATCTTTCCATGTTAAAGGATAGACGTTACTGGTTATCGAAAAGTTTAAAATATGGGTTAAAATGGGTAAAATGATGTCTAGAACAGAGAGAACCATGTTACGGCTGACACAATCAGTTCCAACAGCGTTGGAAGCTTGTCAAGATCCATGGCACTGAAATTACGCTGGTGAAGAATTTTGGGCCTTGCTTTAGGAGGACGAATTTTGTAGGACAAGTAAAGGAGATCGTGATAGGAAAAGGAGTCAGCGGAACATTGACCAAACTTAGCTATGTTCTGGGGCGAGGAAACTATCATAAGATCTAGAAGAGAAGGCGTTGAATTGGGAAAGTGATGAGTGGCTGATAGAGGAAGAATAGTCACGTTGCAAGAGCCTACGATGGTATGCAGAGAAGTAGAGCGTGAATCATTTTTGAGTAAGCAGGTATTAAAATCTCCCATTATTATAGTATGACTGTAAGAAGAGACAAGTTTTTCAAGAATATTTTCAAAAGAAGCAAAGTAATTAACTCTTAAAGAGGGACAATAATACACACCCACCAGGACCTTCACTCGATGGAGAATAACTTCGATAAATACGTGTTCACCGGAATCGCGCGATGGTGGTTGTGTAGATACATCAATAATTGAAAATTGTTAAAAGTCCCTAAGGTATATGGCAACACCACCACCGGCACTACCCGTACGGTTGTTACGTATAAGTCAATAGCCTGGTAGGTTCTAAGAGTTGGAGGAAAGACAAGGTTTTAGCCAAGATTCAGAAATAAGATAAATATTTAGAGGACAGTTTCTGCTGGCAGTTTACGTGGTTAGGGGAAACTGAAACCTTTATTGTTTCACGGATTTACCTTTATTTTATCATTCTGGCTGAACACATGTAGGTGAATCGTCCAAATAGGAATGAAACCTAATTCACAACATATAACTACTTTAATAATTGCATAGTTTAACCATACAAAGGTATACATAATATGATAAAATAAAAATTAAATCTATGGTTTGGTCTATACTTGTCCAATTATTGAGGTGTCTGCATTTTACACACTATTATGTAAAATAACTTATTTACAACATACATTTGTTACAACCCTAACATAAAGCGCAATGTGCGAAACCCGTGAAATTTCACATCAATCTGTTATGTGGGCTTCATACGACATTTATAGTGTTATGTTAATAATTATATAAATAATATAAAAGTTTGTTTGTTTCCAGATTTGAACACGCTATGGAATTCTTAGGGCCATTTAAAAAATACATTTGTTTTTAGTAGCTAATCCGTAGTGAGTGAATAACAAAGGTACATAGTCCATTATTATTATTTATATTTTAAGTGCCTAGTGCTACCTCAAGCTCTTTTGTTGCGCACTCTCGCTTTTTAGTTCACTGCTCAAACATATGGCTTCGAGAAACCTCAAGATCTTATGAGCAGTGATTGTTTGTATTTGCTGCGGTTGCATAATATGCAACCTGTACCGTATTAGTGGGCTACAAGAGCATAGAGTATGCATTGCCGTTTCTTCTGCCTCTCGACAGAATCTACATGTTGTGTTTTCGCCCAACTTTAGGTTGAACATACATGTTTGTTTAGTTTGCAGTGTCCGGTAACAATCCGTGTTACTGCACAGGTTTATTATCTTTTGAGCTCCAGAAATTAATTTTTTTACTGAAACGGACAACATTCGCCCTTGATATAATAAACAGTAGACTGACTACTGCAACCACTGCGCGATCTGTGCAGTACGTATTGTGTATAATATACTTCTACGTCTGGACTCATAGTATAATAGCATAGTAGACTGACGTTAGCACCTTCTCAAATCAAACTAAGTTCATTTATTTAGATTAAATCAATTACAGGTGTTTTTGAATAGTCAGGAGTCAGTCGTGAAGATAGTAGTCGTGATTACCTGTTCCAGTACGTAAGATTATATGAAGAAGAACAAAAATCTTTTACAATATGCTTAGAGAAGGAGTCTATTACAAATTAGGAAACCATTGCCTATAAATGTCAGTCATAAACAGTTGGTTATGAGGAATTGATGAACTCCCATAATACCGTTCCTGAACATCAAACAATATTCCAGTATAGTAGTATCTCATACACAGTACAACGTAACAAAAGTCGGTAGTTCATTGTTTGGGATTACTGAACGAAACAAATCGCCGCCATTATTATAACAAAATTGCGTGGCCGTAATCCGTACCCAATAAAGTATAACATTACGCTCGTGAGTTTCCGATAACGTTCTAGTAACGTCCCGAGGGGCAGCGATCCTCATTTTTTTTTCAAACCCCTTTGTAAAACTTATCTTATTCAATAGTTCGCTAAGTTTTCTACTTAACCAAAGTTTGGCCTATCCTTTCGCAAGTAGAATATTTATTCGTAACTGAAAGTGCTTTTGGTTATAAGCTGCTTTTGAAGCATTAAACCGTTATTATTGAATATACACTTGCATTATCAGGTAGTCGTAATAAATGTAAAATAATAATGTATTAGGAATTCGTAAATTATTAACAAATCTCTGAGTTGGAGACACATTTTGTGTGAGACACAAAATGTGTCTCCAACATATATATATATATACTTATACTTACTTACTTTAATGTAGTCAGAAATATCGATTGAAACATCATACAATTTTCGAAAACCCGGGTTATGCTGTAAAACATACATTTTTAAAAACCAAGTTTTGAAGGTTTTATTTATCAGTCATCAAAAACTTATAAATAAGTTACTGAAATACTTTGAGAATCTTTGCCCTGATCAATTAATTGTTGTATCGGTTTTATGAGCATTTCTAATCCCTCGCGCGCCGCCATCGGCACAATCATTAGACTGAAATGGGTATCGGGATAAATAGGCAACTTTGGCAGCCGCTGCATGTCCAAAACAGCTTAGGATAGAAATAAACTTTCATTGTTTTATTGCCAGAGGCTTCGCACTAAAACCTAGGGAAAAGAATAATAAATTAAGTAAGAAATGAGGCTCTGCAAATGTACCTTGAAATAAACAGGTGTCTTTATGGCAATGTATTCTTATCTAAGACGCATGTCACGTCACCCTCGGTATGGTTTTGTTTGGTTTTTGTCGTTTGCATCGATCGAAGTTAAGTACATGAACCACTCCTCTTCGAAGAATTACAATATGGTTAAACAACTTTATTCCTTCATTGTCTGAATACGTAATCACTTGACTAACTATAACACAACATTCTGGGCCTCTATCAAATGGTAGACGTGTTTGCTAAACAGTTAAATTAATTAGAGTTTTTATTATTATTTCTGTATTAGGTTCTACGCTCAACTTCCCTTGCGTGAATGTTGATTTTGCCAATTAATTCAGGTATCCCTGTCCTTTTGTATACCCCTGACAACAAACGTGCAAATTATTTATATATCGGTTGAGTGGTTAAGAGTCAACACGGAAAAATTCGAATTAACAGTACGCACGAATTCTTGCAATGTGACAGCTTCGAAAGATGTTAACTCGTGCGTCACTGGGAACAAGACAGCTATTCCCATCGCAGCTTTCTGCGATATCGCAAGAATTCGCATTGGTGTGTGTTGACCCTAAGGCATGAAAACGTAATAAACAAACTGATTTTCGCATCTATAATATTAGTTAGGATTAGGATGACAATAGTCTGCGTACCTAAGTCGAGAGTGAATAGGTAAATTTTGTAAGCTAATCTGCTTTACCATAGACTTCATTATAAAGACAATTATGCATATTTATATTTTACTATAACACC
Organism: Callimorpha dominula; assembly: GCA_949752705.1. Classification (NCBI taxonomy): domain Eukaryota; kingdom Metazoa; phylum Arthropoda; class Insecta; order Lepidoptera; family Erebidae; genus Callimorpha; species Callimorpha dominula. The sequence continues at coordinate 26,662,449 of OX456992.1, forward strand.
ATAACCAAGAAGTCACTTATTACTAGTCTTAGCCCCCCTTCATAGAACTCAGTTGAGCTTATTTAAAGGTATTAGTGATACGCTAGTAGTGATTTTTAATGGGGTACGGGGGTTTATGGGGTATCTTCTTTAGAGTGAAGTTATGTCTCGAGTCGTCTGCCATTGAACAGATTAAAAAGAAAACATAACAACTTATTATACAATGTAAAGTATGTGGGCAATAATGAAAGAACGACTATTGTTAATGTTATAAAGACGTGAAAATTAAATGTAAGAGGTAATTAAGAAGCAAACTTGGCAGCGTTTAATATCTCAACGTCGAGCGGTAAGTTTAAATGAACGAGAGCCAAGATAAGTCTAAGAAACACTGTTAATAATCGATTTACGTCATTGAGTGTAGTCCGTGACACACTAAGTAGGTATACTTTAAGGTACAACATTACGTAGTTCCGGTTAATTAAACACTTAATTGGAAGTTGTGAACAAAAGATTGATTAATTGACTAAAAAGACGCCAAAACATCAACGTGGCAGATGGATAGGATAGGTCTTTACTTATATTATACTTACATTTTATTATAATTATAATAATCTATGTACGGTAATAAATACGGTCAGGAGGGAAATGTTTTTTAAAATAAATTACTTTGAGTTTTGTATTTCTTATTGAATGACTTTCGTAGGTATCGTTTTGACGTTTGTCAAAGATATTTAACTAGACAAACAACTACCATTTTATTAAGAAAACTTAAACCACAGACAATAAAACTTTGCGCACCACTCTTCATCGCCTCGATTGTAAGAACAGGTAGAACAGATGGTAGGTAAAGCTTAGAAGACCTCACCATCAAGTTCAACTAAACCTTACTTTTAACCTTTGGACCTCTTTACTTCCTCCCCATCGTACGTTTTTAGGAGAAGATATACAATATTGTATTTACTCCAAACTAAAAAAATGTAAGAAATCCTTAATACGGGCAACTAAGATGTTAATAGGTTACTGTCCCATTAGTCAATTTATCAACCTTTTGTTCACGACTTATAACTAAACACCCTTTACCGGTTCTACAGAACGGTGCACCAAGTATACCTACCAAGTAGGTAGCTACTTCAATAGTCAGTCGGTTCGAAAATCTCATGTTTAAACATCTAAAAATAGTTGTTTATTTTTGTAGTGTATTTTAAAAGGCAGCGTCGAGCTCGTGGGTTCGATCCCGGCTCACAAATGCAAATATTTTTATGATTTTATAAGTAACTAGCTGACCCGCGTAACTTTGTCCGCGTTTGTAAATTTTCCAAGTTTTTGCAACAGTTTTCAGTGATGATCCGCTTCTTTTGATTGTAGCGTGATTATATAGCCTTCCTCGATAAATGGGCTATCCAATACTAAAATAATTATTCAAACAAATATACTCTTCAGCCACAAAACCCATAAAACTACCATAAAGCTACGCTTAATTTGGGTTTAGATAGCGCTGTGTAATACGTCCCAGAATAATACTATTTTTATAATGAATAACCGGATCAACGGGCGGGAAAATAAACTTACTTAGATTACTTTTAGTTTCCGCGAAGACGAGAGAGTTCGTCGATGTACTTAGCGTTCCAAGTAGTTTTGTTTTATACGCTCTTCAGTAGAGTCCTGAGTAGGTGAGAACATTTGTTTAAGAACGAGAGAATAGGGTGGCTTAGTACTTTGCTATTCCTAGGAAATTACTCTTTGACAACATAATGCTGTACTTATATACTCTTGCTTTTATCCTGTCTTGTGTTCCTTTACTTTTTATGCTTTGACGATTAATACGAGAAGCTTAATGCATCTTTGGCACCCGTATCCAAACTTCATAGTCGTCGATCGATCCTACTTCTGTTTGGGACACGCGCAGAAAAACTTTCGGCTTTGATAAATTGAGGAAACTCTCGCGATCACGGTCTCTCGCTCTAAAAACTAAATAAAGGCAATATAATCAATAGTCACAGTGCAGTATTGTAAACAATAACAACACTAACCTATCAATAACGTAACAACTAATCAAAAGTTGATAGGTAAATGTCTCTTCAATCAATTAAGTAATCAATATTTTTATGTATTTACACGGGAATTATACATACCTCTGAATTGCCTGACGTTTCAGCCAGATCGCACTGGCCGTGGTCACAGGCTGACTGGTGCAGTCAGCCTGTGTGTGTGTGTAATACCTTTTCGTGATCGCGTTAATTCCCGTGTGAATACATAATTATATTATGGAACGCGAAAGTTTAAAAATTAGTATAATCAATATTTTGTTCACAACTTATGTATCATTAAACAGCCTTTACTAGCTTTACGGAATGTTCCACCTTAAAGTATACCTACTAAGTGGGTTACAAACTACACGATGACGTAAGTCGATTATGAATACTATTTCGTAGATACTCTTGACTCTCGTTCGTTAAAACTTACCGCTCGAAGCTGAGATTTTAAAATTAAGGTACTTTCTTTATTACTGTCAAGTTTGCTTCTTAATTACCTCTTACATTTATTTTTCATGTCATAATAAGCTTAACAGAATTCGTCCTTTCATTATTTTTTTATGGGATAGGGGGCAGACGAGCAGATGGGTCACCTGATGGTAAATGACTACCGCCGCCCATGGGCACCCGCAACTCAAGAGTCACAAGCGTCGGCCGCCCTTCAAGGTGGGAGTCGGGGAAGAGTGGGAAGAGGAGAGAGAAAGGACAGGAATAGGGGTGAGGGAAGGGTTCACTCACGCGGGGAAAAGCAATGCATTGCTTCAATGCCGGTATTCTGTGAGGCCGTAGTATCGAGCGGAGTCGATTCGGCCCATACGTGCCGAAGCATGGCTCTCCCACGTATAAATTTTTGCATTCATAAGCACATGCTACACACTGCTCTATACTATGGTATAATATTAAGTGGTTATTTTTCTCTCTTTAGTCAGCTTCAATGGCAGCCGACTTGAAGTACCTCCACTCAAAAGAAGACTTCGGTTAAACACCACGAGAGCTTCGTAGTCTTCGATTATATATTATACACCATAGATGTTTGATCGGCTTCCAAGACATGGCACTAACTAAATTTTATTTTATTTTTGATTTGGCAAGCTTACAGCTATAGTTTCGTAATTATAGTTTTTAGATGAGAAACACTAGTAGCAAAGAAAACTATTCCTATTTCCTCTGAAAGCTTATGTTTAATGCTGCTGAAATAGTGTGACATTTTCGAATATCTTTCTAGATATATTCAAGAAAACAGGGCTGTTTTTCAAAACTTTCACATTTTGTTTCATAAAAAGCCCATAGTTTCAAGCGAGCTACTGTTGTAGTGAAATTATCATTTCTTATGACTTTTCGGACCGAATTCAACAAAAACCGTCATACTTTCCGACTAACCCAATAGAAAACAGATCCCACCTTGGTTTATTATTGTTCTTACACAGTCATTTTGTCGTCCATCTTCATGTGCTACAAATGTATTTAAAAATGTAATTTATGTTTTTTTAATAAAAATAATAATAATGATAATCTGCGCCATCTAAACTTAATATAAGCACAGATTGTATTATACCAATAATACAATCTGTGCTACAAGAACACGAACACATAAAAATTCTGAGTATTTGGTAAATACTTTCGTAATTAACATAGAAATGTACTTATCAATGCAAATAGACTTATACTTACATGCATACAAAAACATATTAGGATTCCCGGTGTGATTGGTTCCTGCTCAGTGAAATATTTCGAACGGGGCCCAGGATTCGAACGAAACTAAGCGGGAATCGTTTTATAATCGAATTCGAACTGAATCGAACACCTGAGTTTATAATCATAAGCTCTACTCGTCTAACATTATAGTCGACCATGGCTATCTAAAAAAATTCAACGTAACACTTAAAAATATGAACTTTCAGAATGCGTTTACAAAGTAGTTGAGAGCATTATATTTAACATAAAATGAGTTGCTTTCAATAACAATGTCGCTGAAGAGACAGATTGCCTGCATCGATGCCATTTATCTAGTGAATGGCACTAAACCCCGAAGCCGGCTTTACGACGTGCATTGAACGCCACGATGGATACGATCTCGTAGTGAAATTTCTTGAGTATGTTGACTGACGACCGAAACTTTGGATATGCATAGTTACTTTGTCATTGTACAGGGATGTATTGACTAAATAATATACGTTAAGGTAAAGAGAAATTTATCTTTCGTAGAATTTTTGTTACATTATTTTATAGCGATAAACGATAAATTATTTTATTTTGAAAATAGATCTTTTTATACACTTTTACACGTCAATTTGTTCTTTAAGGCTATATGAAACGCTGAAACAAACTCAAGAATCCAAGTCTACATAGTTAAACTGTGCAAGTGCCAAGTAGGAGTTTTAAGCTGACCAATCTCGATTCAGAGTAGACTAGGTAAGTCGCTAATCACGAAACTGAACCACATCTTAGGGAGCTCCACGACTCCAACCGGTCTGCCACCGCAGTAATGGCATTTGTGAAGGTCAATGAAATACTCAAAACTGCCAGTCTGTTGTAAAAATTTAGCTAGAAAATGCTATCCAAAATAACACTTTCAGTTTCCAATATAATTACTTACCTACTATAAAAATATATAGAAAATAATATTAATAACATGTCAAAGATTAAAAACAAAAGAATACAAAGTACTGGATTATAGATACATGTCAAAATAAAATATCATAATAATTCAAGATAGCATACATAATGTCAAAAATACATCTATATATAAATATATCTAGTTTCTTTACCCATGATACGTAGGCAATATTTAAAGTTTGTGAAACAGGCCCCTTGAGTAACAGATATTAAAAAACTAATACTAAAGTTAGTACTAAGTGACAATCCGAGCCATATGCTTGTCTGACACTTTAGACACTCAAAACTTTCCCTGAAGACTCGTACTGCGTTAATTTCCTCCGAAAATTTCGTTTACTTTCAAGGGTAAATATAGCTGAAGTAGAGTATTTTAGGCTGTTTTGGCACAGTAAGTTTCTACTCCAATACAAGCGTAGAGAAGTCCGTACCTTTGTTTTATTTATTTATATTTATTTTATTTTAAACTTTATGCACATTTGGTACATTGGCGGACTTAATGCCTAAGGCATTCTCTACCAGTCAACCATTGAGTGATGCAGAGAAAATAAGAAGTAGGTGCAAATAAAAATTATGTTAAATAATTGTACCTTTCCATGCATACTACAGAAAATTGTCGTTAACCAGTACCATTTAGTGCATTGCTGTTTTTATTGTGAACTAGCTGCGCCCCGCGGTATCACCCGCGTAAGCCCCTCATTAAGTTTTCTTAAATTTTCTAATTTTCCGCACAACTTTCTTAACTTTTCCTTTCATGAGAACATTCTCCTGACAACAACACAAAAAAAAAGAATTCGGTCCAGCCGTGCACGCGTCATGCCGTGACCAAGGGAAATAGGGATTAATTTTTATAAACATAGAAATGGCGTGTTTATCGGGAAGACGTGTGACGTGTCACACAGTGACGTGAAGAATTGCAACAAGTATCTTTCAGATGCGGCTTGTGGTTTTATTAAAAATCAAGCTCCTCAGCTTTATTATATCAGTATAGAAATTTAGAGAATTTTTTTACCGAAAGACGTTGCTTAATAGACCAGTGTCGATAATTTTTGAAACCAAAAAAATAACAGTAGGATGAAACCCATTGGAAAAGAAGGAGGAGAATATTATTAAAATGAAAGGAAATATAATTTACGGGCGATCTGAGATCAGTAAAAACGAGATTATTATTTTTTAATCTTGTACTAAAATACCCCTTCCCGACCTCAGATCGCCCGTAAATTATTTTTCCTTTCATTTTTATAATATTCTCCTTCTTTTCCAATGGGTTTCATTCTACTATTATTTTTTTTCACTTTTTATTGTTTTTAAAGGCTTCTACCCTGGTCTATAATTTGGTGGTGGTTGATTTAGCACTATTTTCGCCTTATTTCCTTGTATACTAAAATAAACAATTATACAAACTTATTGAGGTAGGAAATATCTTCGCAGCAATATCGACAGTTTAATAAATCGATGTAGGAAATTGAATCCATTGTGCAGTCAAATGAAAGGCTAACAGGCCGGATATTGCGATCTGGAGCACATTGTGAAACACTTGAATATTCTTTACGTACAATAACTCTAACGATTCGTTTCTGTTAGAGAATATATGTACTTTCGGTTTAACTTCAATGGCATGGATGGACTTTCTATACTGAAGGGGTCCTATGATTACTAGAGATTACAGCAATTGGGCGCATTTCAGCCGGCAACAAATGTATGGATACCACCGCTGCAGATGTTGTCGAGATGACACTGCACTTCATAACGCCTCGACCTAGCTAAGACATTTCCACTTTCGCTCCGATCCCGACGTGGATGCAACGTATTACATGAATCCATTTTCCCCCTTTAATAAAATTTTAGCGCATAGTCATCTTCGCCGCTGCACGGGTCCGTTCACTGGTGTAAACAAGTAAATGGGTAGTTAAATTTATTTGCAATCAAATTAAATGAAATCAATTCAAAATAATTTATTTCAATTAAACCAATTCTAGGTATTTTTGAATTGACAGGAGTAGGAGTCGGTCGGAATCAGTCAGTCGTGAAGTTAGTTGCCTGATAATTAAAAGGAACAAGAAATAAAACTCCAAAGACACTCTTTTGCAACATGTTTTTTTACAAATTGTCTTGTGTTCCTTTACTTTTTATGCTTTGACGATTAATACGAGAAGCTTAATGCATCTTTGGCACCCGTATCCAAACTTCATAGTCGTCGATCGATCCTACTTCTGTTTGGGACACGCGCAGAAAAACTTTCGGCTTTGATAAATTGAGGAAACTCTCGCGATCACGGTCTCTCGCTCTAAAAACTAAATAAAGGCAATATAATCAATAGTCACAGTGCAGTATTGTAAACAATAACAACACTAACCTATCAATAACGTAACAACTAATCAAAAGTTGATAGGTAAATGTCTCTTCAATCAATTAAGTAATCAATATTTTTATGTATTTACACGGGAATTATACATACCTCTGAATTGCCTGACGTTTCAGCCAGATCGCACTGGCCGTGGTCACAGGCTGACTGGTGCAGTCAGCCTGTGTGTGTGTGTAATACCTTTTCGTGATCGCGTTAATTCCCGTGTGAATACATAATTATATTATGGAACGCGAAAGTTTAAAAATTAGTATAATCAATATTTTGTTCACAACTTATGTATCATTAAACAGCCTTTACTAGCTTTACGGAATGTTCCACCTTAAAGTATACCTACTAAGTGGGTTACAAACTACACGATGACGTAAGTCGATTATGAATACTATTTCGTAGATACTCTTGACTCTCGTTCGTTAAAACTTACCGCTCGAAGCTGAGATTTTAAAATTAAGGTACTTTCTTTATTACTGTCAAGTTTGCTTCTTAATTACCTCTTACATTTATTTTTCATGTCATAATAAGCTTAACAGAATTCGTCCTTTCATTATTTTTTTATGGGATAGGGGGCAGACGAGCAGATGGGTCACCTGATGGTAAATGACTACCGCCGCCCATGGGCACCCGCAACTCAAGAGTCACAAGCGTCGGCCGCCCTTCAAGGTGGGAGTCGGGGAAGAGTGGGAAGAGGAGAGAGAAAGGACAGGAATAGGGGTGAGGGAAGGGTTCACTCACGCGGGGAAAAGCAATGCATTGCTTCAATGCCGGTATTCTGTGAGGCCGTAGTATCGAGCGGAGTCGATTCGGCCCATACGTGCCGAAGCATGGCTCTCCCACGTATAAATTTTTGCATTCATAAGCACATGCTACACACTGCTCTATACTATGGTATAATATTAAGTGGTTATTTTTCTCTCTTTAGTCAGCTTCAATGGCAGCCGACTTGAAGTACCTCCACTCAAAAGAAGACTTCGGTTAAACACCACGAGAGCTTCGTAGTCTTCGATTATATATTATACACCATAGATGTTTGATCGGCTTCCAAGACATGGCACTAACTAAATTTTATTTTATTTTTGATTTGGCAAGCTTACAGCTATAGTTTCGTAATTATAGTTTTTAGATGAGAAACACTAGTAGCAAAGAAAACTATTCCTATTTCCTCTGAAAGCTTATGTTTAATGCTGCTGAAATAGTGTGACATTTTCGAATATCTTTCTAGATATATTCAAGAAAACAGGGCTGTTTTTCAAAACTTTCACATTTTGTTTCATAAAAAGCCCATAGTTTCAAGCGAGCTACTGTTGTAGTGAAATTATCATTTCTTATGACTTTTCGGACCGAATTCAACAAAAACCGTCATACTTTCCGACTAACCCAATAGAAAACAGATCCCACCTTGGTTTATTATTGTTCTTACACAGTCATTTTGTCGTCCATCTTCATGTGCTACAAATGTATTTAAAAATGTAATTTATGTTTTTTTAATAAAAATAATAATAATGATAATCTGCGCCATCTAAACTTAATATAAGCACAGATTGTATTATACCAATAATACAATCTGTGCTACAAGAACACGAACACATAAAAATTCTGAGTATTTGGTAAATACTTTCGTAATTAACATAGAAATGTACTTATCAATGCAAATAGACTTATACTTACATGCATACAAAAACATATTAGGATTCCCGGTGTGATTGGTTCCTGCTCAGTGAAATATTTCGAACGGGGCCCAGGATTCGAACGAAACTAAGCGGGAATCGTTTTATAATCGAATTCGAACTGAATCGAACACCTGAGTTTATAATCATAAGCTCTACTCGTCTAACATTATAGTCGACCATGGCTATCTAAAAAAATTCAACGTAACACTTAAAAATATGAACTTTCAGAATGCGTTTACAAAGTAGTTGAGAGCATTATATTTAACATAAAATGAGTTGCTTTCAATAACAATGTCGCTGAAGAGACAGATTGCCTGCATCGATGCCATTTATCTAGTGAATGGCACTAAACCCCGAAGCCGGCTTTACGACGTGCATTGAACGCCACGATGGATACGATCTCGTAGTGAAATTTCTTGAGTATGTTGACTGACGACCGAAACTTTGGATATGCATAGTTACTTTGTCATTGTACAGGGATGTATTGACTAAATAATATACGTTAAGGTAAAGAGAAATTTATCTTTCGTAGAATTTTTGTTACATTATTTTATAGCGATAAACGATAAATTATTTTATTTTGAAAATAGATCTTTTTATACACTTTTACACGTCAATTTGTTCTTTAAGGCTATATGAAACGCTGAAACAAACTCAAGAATCCAAGTCTACATAGTTAAACTGTGCAAGTGCCAAGTAGGAGTTTTAAGCTGACCAATCTCGATTCAGAGTAGACTAGGTAAGTCGCTAATCACGAAACTGAACCACATCTTAGGGAGCTCCACGACTCCAACCGGTCTGCCACCGCAGTAATGGCATTTGTGAAGGTCAATGAAATACTCAAAACTGCCAGTCTGTTGTAAAAATTTAGCTAGAAAATGCTATCCAAAATAACACTTTCAGTTTCCAATATAATTACTTACCTACTATAAAAATATATAGAAAATAATATTAATAACATGTCAAAGATTAAAAACAAAAGAATACAAAGTACTGGATTATAGATACATGTCAAAATAAAATATCATAATAATTCAAGATAGCATACATAATGTCAAAAATACATCTATATATAAATATATCTAGTTTCTTTACCCATGATACGTAGGCAATATTTAAAGTTTGTGAAACAGGCCCCTTGAGTAACAGATATTAAAAAACTAATACTAAAGTTAGTACTAAGTGACAATCCGAGCCATATGCTTGTCTGACACTTTAGACACTCAAAACTTTCCCTGAAGACTCGTACTGCGTTAATTTCCTCCGAAAATTTCGTTTACTTTCAAGGGTAAATATAGCTGAAGTAGAGTATTTTAGGCTGTTTTGGCACAGTAAGTTTCTACTCCAATACAAGCGTAGAGAAGTCCGTACCTTTGTTTTATTTATTTATATTTATTTTATTTTAAACTTTATGCACATTTGGTACATTGGCGGACTTAATGCCTAAGGCATTCTCTACCAGTCAACCATTGAGTGATGCAGAGAAAATAAGAAGTAGGTGCAAATAAAAATTATGTTAAATAATTGTACCTTTCCATGCATACTACAGAAAATTGTCGTTAACCAGTACCATTTAGTGCATTGCTGTTTTTATTGTGAACTAGCTGCGCCCCGCGGTATCACCCGCGTAAGCCCCTCATTAAGTTTTCTTAAATTTTCTAATTTTCCGCACAACTTTCTTAACTTTTCCTTTCATGAGAACATTCTCCTGACAACAACACAAAAAAAAAGAATTCGGTCCAGCCGTGCACGCGTCATGCCGTGACCAAGGGAAATAGGGATTAATTTTTATAAACATAGAAATGGCGTGTTTATCGGGAAGACGTGTGACGTGTCACACAGTGACGTGAAGAATTGCAACAAGTATCTTTCAGATGCGGCTTGTGGTTTTATTAAAAATCAAGCTCCTCAGCTTTATTATATCAGTATAGAAATTTAGAGAATTTTTTTACCGAAAGACGTTGCTTAATAGACCAGTGTCGATAATTTTTGAAACCAAAAAAATAACAGTAGGATGAAACCCATTGGAAAAGAAGGAGGAGAATATTATTAAAATGAAAGGAAATATAATTTACGGGCGATCTGAGATCAGTAAAAACGAGATTATTATTTTTTAATCTTGTACTAAAATACCCCTTCCCGACCTCAGATCGCCCGTAAATTATTTTTCCTTTCATTTTTATAATATTCTCCTTCTTTTCCAATGGGTTTCATTCTACTATTATTTTTTTTCACTTTTTATTGTTTTTAAAGGCTTCTACCCTGGTCTATAATTTGGTGGTGGTTGATTTAGCACTATTTTCGCCTTATTTCCTTGTATACTAAAATAAACAATTATACAAACTTATTGAGGTAGGAAATATCTTCGCAGCAATATCGACAGTTTAATAAATCGATGTAGGAAATTGAATCCATTGTGCAGTCAAATGAAAGGCTAACAGGCCGGATATTGCGATCTGGAGCACATTGTGAAACACTTGAATATTCTTTACGTACAATAACTCTAACGATTCGTTTCTGTTAGAGAATATATGTACTTTCGGTTTAACTTCAATGGCATGGATGGACTTTCTATACTGAAGGGGTCCTATGATTACTAGAGATTACAGCAATTGGGCGCATTTCAGCCGGCAACAAATGTATGGATACCACCGCTGCAGATGTTGTCGAGATGACACTGCACTTCATAACGCCTCGACCTAGCTAAGACATTTCCACTTTCGCTCCGATCCCGACGTGGATGCAACGTATTACATGAATCCATTTTCCCCCTTTAATAAAATTTTAGCGCATAGTCATCTTCGCCGCTGCACGGGTCCGTTCACTGGTGTAAACAAGTAAATGGGTAGTTAAATTTATTTGCAATCAAATTAAATGAAATCAATTCAAAATAATTTATTTCAATTAAACCAATTCTAGGTATTTTTGAATTGACAGGAGTAGGAGTCGGTCGGAATCAGTCAGTCGTGAAGTTAGTTGCCTGATAATTAAAAGGAACAAGAAATAAAACTCCAAAGACACTCTTTTGCAACATGTTTTTTTACAAATTTCTGGCTACATTGCTTTTAAGTGAAAATTAAATAAGATTACAATATAACATATTGTTCTAAAAAGTAGCAGAGACTACTACTTTATTTGAGTAATATCAATTCGGAGATGACCGGCTCCGACAAATGTCAAAAACGTTCAAGTGCATGACGCACGTGTCAGCCTTCGTTCAGCTCAGCCATATTGAAAGGTGCCGAACAATCCGAGACTCACGCCAATAGAAAAGAGTCAGGAACGAAGGACTGATGAGTGAGCCGAGGCATGTCGGGGAAAAGTTGGCGTGTCCATGTCAAGGAGTTTTGCAAGCTGCAATCATGGTGGGCACTTTTGTGTTGGTAGTGATGAAAAAACATAAACTTCTTTTTCTATTAGCCCAGAGCTGCGGAGGTGGGGGAAAAACTGTTACCCCTGTGATGGGACCTGTCGTGTTCCGTAGTAACCTTTTTTCCCGAACTTTAATATCTCTTCTCTCTAAATTTCTTATGAATTCATACGGCCTCTGCAGTTTATATTAAAATGCTCAATTCAGAGATATCCGACTTTAGGTACTCTTGGCTTTATTTAATTAGGATGAGCTTTAGTTAAACCAAATTGAGAACTAACGGTAGCCAAATTAAACTAAATTAGAATGGAATAGATAGATGCCTATATAAATCGACCCGCCGTTTTGGTTAAAGCTTTCCACTCCATCACATTTGTCCCAAAATCCAACTAACTTTGGACAATGGTGCGTTTTACCTTCCATATATTTATAATCTGAAAACTATTGAAGCAATTGTACAGAAGTTTTGTTACGTGTTTCCTCTAGATAAAAACCTATAGCACCATTTGTAACTACAAATGGTAACCCTAAATTCATTTATATTCAGGTTTTTGTACCTTTTCACTTGCCGCGCGGTGTATTATTCTTACTCAAGTTTGAGACTTACGAATATTTTATTAAGCAATGTTTTCAGAATAACAACGCAGGAATTTTTAACCAACGTTACGATTAAAAAAGGGAGACCAAGGAATGTTTTTTTCTTTATGTGTATATTATTCAGCGATATCTTCACAAATTGTAAACACATTTCATTGGTTTTTTTAACCGACTTTAAAATAGGAGGAGGTTCTATGTTCGACTGTATATATATTTTTTTATGTATGGTCACCGATTACTCAAAGACCTATTTTAAAATTCTTCTTTTCTTTGCAAGGGTATACTTCCTAGGTGGTCCCATGCTCATCAGGTCAGCATCTGATGATGGTATCCTGGAGAAATCGAGAGAACTCTTCAAATTTTATAGGCACACTTGAAGCGATTTGGAGATTTTGAGGTGCATTGAAGTCGGTGATAATTTTTCTTAAAAGATAGTTTTAATTAAGAGGTTGTATCTATAAAGTGCTCCCTTAAAAATATTAAACTTTTCTTAGCTATGAGGCAGACTAAAATAGCTAATGACAGTTTCAAGTTTTATGATGTCGATGCACAGAAGTTGTTTATACTTTCTTACTACTACTAATATAATAAAGCTGACGAGTTTTTTGTTTGATTGTTTGTTTGTTTAAACGCGCTACTCTGTGGAACTACCAGTGATATCCGAGAAATTTGAATGTAATGGATTGAGTATTTACTGATTAAGGGTATAAACTTTGTAATATCACGCTACGACGCTTAAGAGAGGAGTAATAACACGAGTGAAACTCCGTGTAACGGCTAGTAGATACTAGATTACTTTGAAAACGTGACCTAGCATTTGATATTTTAAGTATACTAGCTGTTGCCCACAAATTCTTTCGAGTGAAAATTTTTTTGAAGCTCCTACAGGAACCATACATTTTTCGGGATAAAAAGTAGTCTATGTGCTATTCCAGATATAATCCATCTTTTCTTCATCTTTATTTCTAGCGAATGTCCCTGGAATAATTAAGGATTATTTCTAACATACCACAATGGGATCTTACTTATTATCTTCTTTTTGTGTACCTACTTAATTACGGTTGCATTTTAACTTTAATTTCTGCTACTGACTGCCCCTGCGGTAAAGACGCAAAGGAATAAGTAAGACCAATATTTTGACTTCGTTGTGCGATACCGAAGTAGTTTCTTGTCTGCAATAAAGATAATGTTTATTATAACAAAATTTTCTCCGCAATTATTGTAGTGGTTCGTACTTTAGTTCTAGTAGTATTTAGTTACTAGATTACACAAGGCACTAATAATAAAAGGATACATTAAAATCGGCGATGTTTTTCAGAATGACCTAACATTAGATAAAAACACGTACCTATTTGAAGCAAACAGTTATTAAACCGTACACTAGCGAAGACAAGAGATGCATCTACCAATCACAACAACTTTTTTGAATTTCCAAGAACTAAGGCAATAAAAGAAATAAGACCAAAAATTTCTTCGAACTGGTAAGAGAATTATTAATAGCAATGGGGCTTTCGGTAGTGAACAGATGCACGGTGCCCATTTACCTGAACCTTCAGCCGTTTATACGATACCCTTGGGACGAGGAGATACTGTATTTTCATTCGAAGTTATATTTAAAGAAACTTACATGTTAATATATTTATATACGTTGGCAGGTACTCAAATTATAGGTATCACCGTTGTCATAAAAAATATTTTGTGGCGCTACAGAGTTTTGTACGAAGCCAACGCGCATAAAAATGTTTAGTGTGTAAATTTTACAAGCGATCGTAAAAGCCGCCGCGTCCGTGCAATAATATCAATTTGTAAAGCATTTTGAAAGTTTATTATTGACCACGTTGGTGTATTGCAGGTTTTTTTAGAGAAGGTAGGTCAGGTCAGACTTCTGAACTCGAGTTTGAAACAAACTGCTTCGTAAAGAAGATCGTGGTATGAATGCGGTACTATCGCAGATGTGGTCTTTAGGATAAAGGTGTAATATTCGAAACAACTCTCTCTTTGCACTAATTGTGATTCTATTTGCAATAATTGTAACGTTTTTAAACGTATATTTCCTTATGAGAAACGAGCGTGTTATTAGCCAAAATGTTACCTTGCACTGTTTCAATTTTTTTTATGGTTTAAAACTTTGAAAGGATACATAACACTATAATAAAAGTAAAGTACTATCTGTTACTAGAGACAGCCTGTTACCACGGCCAGTGCAACCTGGTTGAACACTTATTGATCTCCTTAATTCAAGAATAAATAATTATATATCATGGAAAGCGAGAGTTTAAAAGTTAGTTAGGTACTATCTGCCATTGCGTATTCTTTGAGTATGTGATAGGAAGTTCAATAGTGTCTCAATCCAAGTTAACGTGAACATATTTGTCTACAATAGACTTTTGCTTAAGTTAGGAGTATGTAGGGCAGGTGCTGTATTATTTATTTTGATCGGTAAATATTCATATTTTCATGTCGTCGTTCGGATCAGCGTCTAGTCACCTTTCTCCTTGCTTAGCAGGCAAGACGAGCTGAACTGCGTAGTAAGCACTAATCCTGCATCGCGCTATGAAAGTTCTCGCGCCGATCAGAATATATATAACTTCCCAGCATCAACCGTTGGGCCGCGGCCCACCAGGCACGAACGCCTAGCCTAGTCGGAGGATCCTCCCTTTGTATTGGAGGGACATAACACCCTCCTTCACAGAGGGGATTATCAAGAAAAAGAATACTAGTAATGTATGTTCTACGTTACTAGAGTTAAAAGAAATGTTGGCTGCGTAAAAAATAAATAATATTTTAAAATAAAAATGGTAATAGTATATACTACATCCCGTCTTCTGTTCCTTGGACTTGAAAGCATTAAGAAACAATAAACGAATTGGAAAGTGACTCAATTTGTGAGCTGCCACGCGTGTTTGGCAACTTATTGTAGAAATGTGATTGTTGAATCTTATTGTAGAATTGAAAAGTGGCAACGTTATTTGTAGAAGAAACTTGTAATGGGATGCCGACTTTTTCTGTATTTATCTTTAAAATTAATGTTTATATACCACTAACAAAGTACATATGTAACGTATGTACCTACTATCATAACTAATCATAGGAGATCGTAGGTCATTATAAAATTCCTGGGTCCAAAAAAACTAAACACAATCAGCTCGACGCCTGCCTGACGTCAACTCTCCTTTGGGAATGTAAGTGTTTTCAGACAGGACAAATGAAGAAGGTAAATAGGTAAGGAAAACGAATAGAACGAGGGAGCTAGGGTAAGAGATACCGCAAGTCTCGGAGGGGTGCGGGACTGAGACTGCTAGCTTGAAGATATAATAGCCGTATACCCGTCCTGTGATTGGAGAAACGACTAGGACAGGGGCATCAATCGGCTGACAACTAAAACACTTACAATGTTATATTAAAAAAGCTTAGCTTGCAGCTAGCTTCTGGCCGCGGCTTCGCTCGCGTTAAAGTTTTCTTTTAATATTTTTTTTTTTGCCTACGTCCTTTTTGTACCTCTGACAACAATTTCATAACTATCCATTGAGTTGTTAAGCATTAACATCTTTACTCGAATATATTGTAAGCTATTTTAATTATTAAACTATCGTAAAGCACCAGCGTGAAAGGCTAGCCTATTTTAACCATAATAAACCTACAATTTTAACTCAATTTTTATCGCAACGATGCTCAACTGTACTTTTCATTAAAATACTTATACAATTGCGACAGTATCCATTCACGAACAGATAAATTGATAAAAATATGTTCGTTTCCGTGCCATTAACTGTAAAAAAGTGAGAAATAAAATGTCCGCAGAGCCGTGTGGGATTAAATTAAATAGTTTAATTAAATTTTAGAGTGGCCATCTGACTGTCGAGTCTCCGCGGCGAGCAGTTTCGTGTTTTGGCACAAGTTGTAAGACCTAGCGAAGCCACTATTGACTGTAGTTACCCAAAAACATGATACTAACAAACGCTAACCAGGTAGTACTGCTTATGTAGTTACTTCCACCCTTATCGGACACGTATTGTATATGTTATGTAGTGTAATAGTTAGGAAACTATTAACAGGATCGAAAATAATTAAAGAAGTGTTATACTTTTTATAGTGAGTGTAATTCTATCCACACTTCTACTGCTGTGGCTCCTGAGTTCTAAGATCAGTAGCAAAGATCGAAGAGGACGAAATTCATTGAAATATTTGCTGCTTTACTTGATAGATAGATAGAGTATACTTTATTGTACACCAAAAATTAGGATACATACGAAACATACAATATTAAGTAGCAGTACAATGGGCGGTCTTATCGCAGACTGCGATCTCTTACAGACAACCTTTGATGGACTATACTGTATAGTAATAGGTAACTTGTGGTGTACATTAGTGTTGTCGTTGCGTAAAGGCGAAAGGCACAAACATTTGAATTTCGGTTCAGTTTCTGGATTCTGGGATTGCCATCTAAGGCAAATTATGGTTGTATTTTTACTTACGTATGTGTCTGCTCATTTTTTCTAGCCAAAAGTGTAAGCCATTTCTCTTCATATTATAAATACTAACACAGAAACCGTAATAATTTTTTTTTTATATAAAATTACATCTACAAGGCGTGGTCAATCAAAAAGGGGGAAACGCTCCAACGCGGATTGTTGTCGCCAAACTAACACACCTGCAGATGAATCGATTTACGAAAAATTTATTATAATATTATATAATTCGTAAAATTCAAAATACCGTGATGCCCCGATTAGCCAATCGGGAGAGAGTTAGAGTATCTAGCAGAGTTAAAAGCTTTTGTTAGTTTCTCTACAACTATTTGCATATATTGCTGGCTTCCACAGGTATATAAAAAGGTTTTGCCCAAATTTTCATGTAAGTAAATGATATTTTTTGTTGGGTGTCTGGACGGATGGTGGTCTATGTGAGGCCGATTCTGTCATTTTTAATCAAATTCCTTACAAAACGCCTGTCTCCAGACCTCGGCAAATTTTTAACGAATTTGTTTTCCTCTCATCCTTAAAAGTTTCTGTTGCTGTCAGTTAAAGTATTGGAGGTGTTTACATGGCTGTGCCCACTTACTCTACAGAATCCAGAAACAAGAAACCCTGCACGTCATTCTTTCTACTATTCATTAAAAGTTTTTTATCATTTACACTATACGATAAAACGTGATCGCGCTAATTCCCGTCAACATAAAGTTAAAAAGATCACAGACACTATCACCAAGAAAATTACATCTAAGCTGAAATATTGACTGGTAATCGGTGAAGCTTTTTTACATTTTCAGGCAATCATTTTCCGTTCGTTTACATTAGTGTGAAACCGTGACTAAACAAAGCTTAGAACCAAACATTTATTTGTTGCAGGGGTGCACCTTAGCATTGACTGGAAGTAATCTGTTAGGGATACCCCCTCGGTATAGTATAGTTTCTAGGAAGCGGCACTGACTGACTGACTACAGCAAGAGTCTTCCAATTGATAGGACAAAACGAGACGTTAAATCGTCACAGTGGTTTTATCGCGATCTTCTGCGAGGAGAATTTAACATCTCACGTAAGGAGGCGACGGTGTGGATCCGGTAGGAAAACTTCCAGGCAGAACCATTTCACTTGCGCTCTCATGCGTACTGTGCTCTCGTGCGTAGAGTGGAGAGAGAGAAGAGAGAGAGAGAGTGGAGCGGGTGTATGAGACGAGTTTTATGTTCTTCACCTAAAGCAGAGTCTGAATGGAATCAAGTATAAACTGTAATATTTGATTTCCTTCACGAGAGACTCGCCAAGAAAATCGGTGAATTTTTAAAATAAATTATTTTACAAATACGGAACTAGCCTATTTAATTTATAATGACATATATGTTAAAATGACAGAGGAAACCAATGAAATTATATACAAACAAGAGGAGGGAAACTCCATTTCTTATCCTTTTGTACCAACTACTAATTACATAACATCTCACCATCGCTAGATGGCATTGTAAATAATTAATTTAAAATATTCCTTCGCGCAGAACATAATTGCGAGTGGTTCGCGGTCACAGTATTCATTTTAAACGAAGTTGTATCCTTATGGGAATTAATTTCACTCGCTTGAATTGCACTTTGATAATTTAATGGGGAATGCCTACCAGTTAGGTATCGGTGTTACCGAGAGACCAGAATTATACGAAGCACCGTGTCTTGTCTACTTACGAGTACGTTTGTAAGGTTTTTGCGACATATGGAATTAGATTAAGAGATTCGGTTCGATGATGTTTTGATTTTGAGTTTGATGAAAGAAGATAAAACTAAATTGTATTTATTTATAACTGAGCTGACGAACGATGTTCTATTTAAACTTTAATTAAGTAATTTGTTTGTCGTCAGGGAATTTAGAGGTGTTGGGTTCTCCGTTGGTCGAGAAATAAAAGACTGTATACTGTATATAGGCGCGCTGATGTATTTACAAGCAGGAACAAGGTATGGTGAGCGGTGGACCGGTGCGTAGATGAGTGCCGGCGGTGGTCCTGCTGTTGCAGATGTACTCCTGCGCCCCCCTCCCACGTACAGCAGTAGGGATGCGACGCGACTTTAGTAGATTTGCGCTGGCGGCCGGTGTCGAGAGTTTAATCGATTCTCGACAAGAGGTATGTAATAGCTATTTCGTGATCGCGTTAATTCCCGTACAAATACATAATTGCGTATAATTTGTTTGTGATCATTTCAATTCAATAAAATACGAGTAGTTCTTACAATTTCGATGAATTTTCCAGTTTTACGGGCGACTTTCCTAAGTTTGCTTTACCTGAAAGCCTTATTAGAAATATTGCTAAAATTTAAAATAAAATAAATATCCAAAATAAAATTGTAGAACAGCTGGACGAGCTGTTCTACAATTTTATTTTTATTTAAATACGAAATCACTACATATCACTACATCACTACATATTATATAACAAAGTCCCCCGGGGCGTCTGTCTGTTTGTCTGTTTGCTGTAACCTGAAAAACTACTGAACGGATTTTCATGCGGTTTTCACTAATAGACAGAGTGATTCATGAGGAAGGTTTAGGTGTATAATTTGTAGCCGTGCGAAGCCGGGTTGGTTGCTAGTAAATTATGATTTACTAGCAACCCGCCCCGGCTTAGAAGCCGTTGGTGAAAAAACTCCATGTTTCAATGTAACTTATTTCATTTTGCCTTTTAATAAGAAACCCTGCTTTATACATGAAATAAAGCAGGGTTTATTATTAAAAGGCAAAATGAAATAAGTAACATTGAAACATTAATCAAATCCGCAGTAGGTATGTTTTGCGAATAATCCACATAAAAAATCAAAATCACATTTAAAAATGTACAGACGCCTCGAGATTTAAATTGCAGATACCCATTTATCTTCGATCTTATGATCGCGAATTATTACTTATGTAATCATAACATAGACACAGAAAGTTATAATAATATATGCGAGTTTCTCACTGAGGTACTGATTACGATATTTCTACACGACAGCCCAAAATAGGAGTGCAATGTTTTCATGCATGTATGTATTCAAATTCAAATTCAAATTCAAAATCATTTATTCAATTAAGACACTAAGTGACATTTATGAACGTTAAATTGAAGCTACAGTTAAAATCATAGATCGGCACAAACAGACGCCACAGCATGTACTGGATTGTCAAGGTAAATTAGGTGAAAAACACCAAAATCTACTGCCTGTTTGTGTCGATCTATAACTTCCAGTTTCCAAAATGCGTAGGGCCTTATGAGAAGAATACTGGCAAAGAAACTCATGGCCACTCTTTTTAAAAGTCAGATCTTCAGGTACAATAGTGTTAGTGTTACACGAGAGGTAAACAGGATGCAAGCTGATGCCACCTGAATTTCATTTTATTGAAATGCTCCAAAAGCTAACGTACTAAAAAATAAAAAATCACTCAGTGATACCGTTGAAGGTTTGAACTTATTAAACATAGAAATCATTCAAGGTGCACATCTACCTTCATTCAGTTGCAAAATCTACTGTTAAAAATAATTCGTGACTGGATTAAGAGGCTAGAGTTGCAGTTGATCAAACCAAAATAATAGTATAGGCTAAAGCATCGCTGACTAGGCCGACCAGTCACCCCAAGCAGCACCCGTTCACGAGTATGACGCATGGACCAGCCATCATCTCCTTCGCCATATCAGAGACGGACATGTATAAATGAGTTTCGTTATTCTGCTATAACTTCTAAATGATTGATCAGATTTGGATGTATGGGGTATCGTCAGAATCTTTACATCATCCCTAGTGACTCTTAACTTACTTGAAGTAAATTGTTTTTATATATAGCAGGTCAGTTGCGTTTCTAAATGTTTTAATTACGTCGCATAAAATACAACTTTAGAAAAGGGTATCAGTGCAATGATTTGGGTATGAACAAACCTTGACACTGACTAACGTTTCGATCAGGTCGGCGAGCCGTGATCACAGGCTAACTACATACCCAAACCATAACGTACATACACATACACATACACATACAAAAGTTACAAATTGCTTTCTGAAAAACCCCCTTTCGTCGCAAGTGTATCAAGTTTTGCAGACATTTTACTTTTACTTACAAAACTATCACATAAATTCTTATTTACGAGAGGTAAGAAGTCCATTACTGCACAAATTTCTCTCAATTTCACAATAATCCTACGTTCCACGCTCCATCTGTAACATTTTGCTCTCCGAAATCCGTAGCTTAAGAAAAATCGTGCTTAGAGAAGCTCGACCGTGTCGTTTTTATGCGGTTACCTGAGCCGAGTATTATAACGAAAGCATTTTGTTATCTGGAGGCATAGCAACGACAGTAATCTAATAATTAATTAAATCCCGACTCGTTGTGTCTTATGAATAGTAATAAGTTAGGGTTTAGAGGGTGAAGGTGTGGCCCCAGTGCACAGTGATGATGATGAAACTAGATAAAACAAGTCTACAGCAAACGATTTAAGGTGCACTGTCGTATTCTTTTTTAGGGTTTCGTTCCTCAAAAGGAAAAAAGGAACCCTTATAGGATCACTTTGTTGTCCGTCTATCTGTATGTCTGTCACGTCCCTTGTTCTCAGAAACCCGTTGACGCATTAAGTTTAAATTAACATCAAACACTTATGTCAGCGATCCCTTGAAGCTGTAAAAAAATCGGTTTATGGCCGTATCTTAGATTTTAACATTTTTCAGGTAAATCAAAACCTATAGGGTACTTCCATTAGATCTAGAATCATGAAATATGGTAAGAAGCAAGGTCTGACAGCACAAATAAAGCGCAAAAAAAATTGTTGTTATACCACATAAAAAATAGTTATTGTTTATAAACTTATATTTTGCGGTTAGAGAGTTGACTTTGTCTTCAATCGATGTATGGGAAAATATTTTTAGAACAGCAAAGTTACGTTTGCCTTTTGGAAAAGACGCGCAAAATTCTTGGAGAATTGATTCCCGAAATGGACGTACTATCTGCATACAAGTTTGTTTGCTTACGGAACCCTCGGTGCGCGAGTCATAGTCACACTTGTCCGGGTTTTTATTCTCGTGATTTGTAAGACCAAATTTCGACTTACACATCTAATATACATAACTACTACTAACTGTCTCTGACGTCTCTTTTTTCTGCCTCACTACGTAATAATACAATGATTTATTTACAACCTCAAAAAGTAGGACTTATTGAATGATTTATGAAAATGTTTACTCGCGATCGCTGGCACCATACCCTTGCCTCCTTTACACACGGTTAATGTTATGAACAGTATACACATTGTAATAATTAAAGCTTACACCTGTTGCCCGGTTAGGTGTTATTTGTTCAATATTTCTCAAGAATTTTTATTTTCAATGTCGTAAAGAGCTAGAGGTTCTAGATAAATTACATAGCTATATAATACCAACGAAACGCAAATAAATTTCGCTTGAACTTTCTAATACTCTAATTTAATATACCTAAATATTACATATTGTGATAAGCTGAACGTTAGTTTTTGATTCTCAATAATTTTGAGATTTTTAATCAATTGGTCCAAAATGTCAAAAATAAAGTCCCAAAAGTTCCAGGTCAGGATCAGACATTCTCATTCTTCAGGTGTAATATTTCAATTAATAAAAAAATCTGAGATTGTATCTTATCCATGTTCTAAAACCTATTTTGGTCTTAAAGCGGTGACTGCTGTGTAACGTTGCAAAATACTGATCTAGAAAGAGGCAGGGCACAAATGCAGCTACAAATCATTTCACCATAATCAAAAGCCATCTCGCTCGCGCTCACAATATTCCTGCGTATAATCGTATGGTAGGTAGTGGAAACACCGACTGCCGCGTTCCAAGTATTAATCATTTTAACGTTAACACCGGGTAAGCCACAGCTTAATCTTTAATCACAGACCTGTTATACTTCATTTTAACTTTATTGTAATTTATTGTTTGTTTTGTAGATGCACGTAAGAGATAGTGGCATTCTAGATGTATAATATATCTTGTATCTTATGAAAATTACATTTTATTTTATTTTTTATTTTATTTTATTCGGAATACCAACAGCATGCAATACATACAATAAATGCTAGAGGAAATAACAACGACAGCCATTGACAGGTATTCGCAATTAGATTCTACACAACACAACGCAACTAGAACAAGCAAAAAAAGGTATGTTAATATTAAGTTTGGCAAATATAAGACTTAGAAACTAAGAGTGTATTTGTTACGCTTTTGGTATTGGGGTTGAAGAAGTTTAATGCGAATATTTTTCTAACTTGTGGGGGTTTAGATCTAAATATCTTAAACTCGCTTTTTATTTTGTAGATGTCGTTTACAGCTCTACTCGCCCGAATGATAAATGTTTTTTTGCGGTAATTAGTACTTGCTCGAGGAACTGCTAAGTATGGATTATGCCCAACTCGTAGATTATGTGGTACGCTAATATTAACTTTCTCGAGTAGTGTAGCGTTATAATGTCAGAGACAGTATGTCTGTTTTTTAAAGGCAGAAAATGATACCTTCTACATCTCAATCATAATCACTTACTCTTATACTGTAAATATCTCAAAAACCTTCTCTGAATAGATTCTATACGATCGCTGTATGTGTTGTAATGCGGGTTCCAAACCACTGATGCATACTCAAGGAAACTGCACACCAATGCACAAAAAAGCACTTTAATAGATTTGATATGATTAAATTTAGATGTTGATCTAATAATAGCCTTTTTCACGATAGAATCAAAATCGTTATCAAATATCAGTTTGGAGTCTTGTGTTACGCCTAGAGGTCCTTTATAGTTGTTACATAAGTAATCGGCTTATTAAGTACATAAGTATCGGCAATAGTGTACTAAAACTGAAGGGGGTTAGTTTTACGTGTAAAATTAATGCGAAGCACTTGGAAACATTCAACTCTAATTAATTAATATTACAATATTCTGCAAAACTGTTCTAATCCTTCTGTAAAAGCTTGCCATCGGAAGGACTATTGACGGCCATAAATATTTTTGTATCATCTGCATATGAAAGGAAACGGGTATGCTTAAAGCATGAGCCTATGTCATTAATAAATATCAAAAACAGCAATGGCCCCAATAAAGAGCCCTGAGGAACACCAGAAGGGATTGGCATCCATGCAGACGTAAAGCCGTTAATTGCAACAGCCTGAGATCTGTTGGTAATATATGAGGAGAACCATCTAAACAATTTACCGTGTATTCAAGCCTTATTCAGCTTCTGCAGGAGTAACAAATGACAGTACTAATCTGTCAATGATGTCATCAGAATCATTTGTACTGAGCAAGTTTGAAATATATTTCATATTTGCTTCCACAAAACAAACAATAAATTACAAAAAAGTTAAAATGAAGTGAATGAAAATGAAGTGACTGGCCTGTTGGTCTAGTGGTTAGTGACCCTGACTGCTGAGCCAGAGGTCGTGGGTTCGATTCCTATCTGAGTCTGGGTGTTCTTTGTGTCCGTTATTTGTATGTTTGTAAAGTCCCCCGCGACACAGGAGTAATTCCTAATGCGGGAGTTGTCTTTTATAAAAACACAAAAAACAAAAGTTATAACAGGTCTGTGATTTGATTACATTACATGATAGCACTTAAATGAAATCTGTCAATGATGTCATCAGATTCATTTGTACTGAGCAAATATGAAATATATTTGGTATAATAAATAACAAAGTAATGAGAGTAATATTCTAAAGAAATAATAAAAAATTGCAGATTTTTTTTTTTTTTTGGTATAGAGGGCAAACGAGCAGACGGCTCACCTGATGGTAAATGACTACCGCCGCCCATGGGCACCTGTAACTCAAAGAGTCACAAGTGCGTTGCCGCCCTTTAAGGTGGGAGTAGGAGAAGAGGGGGAGGGGGGAAGAGGGGAGAAGGGAAGGACGGGAATAGGGGAGAGGGAAGGGTTAAGGCCTCCGGTATCCTCACTCACGCGGCGAAATGCAATGCAATCATTGCTTCACTACCGGTTTTCTGTGAAGCCGTGGTATCGAGCGAAGTCGAGCCGGCCCATACGTGCCGAAGCATGGCTCTCCCACGTAAGAAATCGTTTCCATTAATCAATTTGCTCATTTTTTTTTCAACGCAAGTTGATTTTTACATAACATAATAATTGTGTGTTACAAAAATTTAATGATATTCTAGGATTGATCCGAAAATGTAAACATAAAGAAATAATAAAATAAGATACCAAAATTCAAAAAAGTGAAAATTCGAGAACGATATTTCGAAATGTGCACCAGGAAATCATATTTGAAGTCGATTTTTGTCCAGGTTATCTCAACTATTTTGGTTCTATATATAATGTTCCTACACAAGAAATTGTTGAATGAAACGAATAACCTGACTGCGTCAAATTCTTATTACATTTGGAAATGGCGCCATTCAGGCTGCCATATTGATTTCTTTCACAAAATTTTATTTATACCAAGTGTCACTCAGAATGATGTAAGGTTTCTGACGATATTCCCATAGATTCCCATAAATCCAAATCTGTTTATCCATTTATCTGTTTATTCAAATATATTATCATAGAAGTTATGAAGGAATAAAGAAACCTAAGTATGTTACGTTACACTCCTTTTTTGTTACATAAAGGTGTGGTGATATTCGTTGTACAAATTCGATTTAAAAATACGAATTGACAAACCTTGAAGAACATTATGGAGACAAGATAAATCAATTTTAATCATTTGAATTTACAGCTGCACTTTTATTCGTAATCTATCTTTGTTTGTAATGACCTTCAGAATTTCATACATAGCTAGAGCATGAGATAGAGCCAGCCAGATAATACTGCATTTTTACTAAAATTGTATAAGTTGACGTCATTGTGTAAGAATGAAGACGTCACGTACATGACAGACAGTGAGCTTTTAAAGCATTCTTGTGTTAGCACCCCACGTTAATATTCAAAAGTATTTCATCGCAATTTTCAAAGGAAATCTAGACTGAAATCCAACTGAAACATCCCGCTCCACGTCGCAGTGCTCATCACTGCGGGAGAGACCGCCCGCTGTGAAGCGTCTAATATCATTTTATTTTCTTTGTCATGTCCCTCCGTGAGCAGACGCTTATTGTTATTATATGTTACATTTATCTGTATTACACAACAGCCACAGAATTTGTAGTTATAAAAGTTTAAATAAAAATGTTTTAGTGTTGTCATTAATAAATATATTTTACTAATACCGTAAAAGTATTCTCACCTAATCAGGCTAGGCCCACTCCGGTCAGTAGGTATGAAGTTACAGGTACCTAGCAGCGGCGACGAGTCGAGCGAAATTCAGTGGGCTGCCACCAGGGGCGGTCAGCTTTCTTATAAGCCAATGCCAACACTGGCAGGATTGAAAAACTGAGACAGCGCTCTACAAAAAAAGTGATAGAATGATGATTGGTATAATGACATTTTTTCTGTTTTTACAAGATGGCGACTTGTCTGTTTTGACAGCTCTTATGTTCAGTTATTTCAATTTTGAAAAATCAGGAATTTCAGAATTTCCAATTCTTTTGCGTTCGCGAAAGTTAAGTGCTGTGTGTTTATTTTGTTTATAATCCTTAAAACTTATGAGATAGAGACTCCAGTGCGATATTGATGCTTTTTCTGTTTTTGTGTTTTGCAAACTGATTTATACTTATAGAGATTTATTTTGTGTGCGAAATTGACGCTTTTAGTGTTTTTATTTGTGACCATGGTGGGAAGGCAAAGCGTTAAATGGGCAAAATGCGGCATTACCTCGAAAGAAGATGTTTGTGGATTCTTAACAAAAAAAATGGCATTTAGTTGCAATCTGTGCAAAAGCATCATGCTTGCGGATCCGAACACCGAGGTATGTCATGTATTCTCATCGTTTAAAGAATATGACGATTTAAAATCAAATTTAAATTACGTCCAGACAAGTTTTTGCGAAATGGTGGAAAACGCTGCAACGTTAATAAACAATTATTTAAAAGAAAATGCACACAAAGAAAAAGTGAAATTACACCTACGTGAAATTTGTAAAAATATTAATGAAGATTGACTGAAGGGGTGTGAGGAACATTACGAAAAAAATGTTGATACCATAATTGAAAGTACAATTGCCATATGCCTAAAACGGTTTGTGAAGGTAAAAAATCGAGATTTTGCCGAGGAAAGTGTCAAAAAGACTATTAAATAGAAAAATAAAAATATTAAAACATGTTTGATACGTTGTTTTATTTATTAACGTTCTAACTTTTTTATTTTATCAGTCAACAAATTTTTGTTGTGCATTTGTACAGCAAAAATTTGTTACTGATAAAGTAATTTTTCAAAGTAACTAGGTACACTAATACCCCTTTAAATTTGCCGCGCTAAGCGCTACACGAAAGATTCCAATGGCATTAACTGCGGCGCTAGTGAGCAATCGTGTAAGCATTTTTTTTGTATGAAGTCGTCGTTCTTCTTCGGTATAAGTGTTCTGTGGCTGCCACGCGCCGGCCGGGTAGCACGTTATTTCGATGCTCACTCACGCGCTACGTCGCTTCGTCCGTTCGTCGCTTACGAATTACGTTTCCCGTATTTACGTAGTTAGATTATATTATTAATGATAATCAGTATAGTTAGATATTTACAAGTTCTGTTTAGAAGGTCAAGTTTAGCTATGATAAGTTTATTTATTTATTAGGACCACAGCAACTGATACACATCTTCTCTCTATACTCTATAGAAATAAATAAAATTGGAGTGTCTGTTTGTAATATTAAAAAACCGCTTTTTACTAAGTGCATTTGGATGTATATACGGTACATATACCAAAACAACATGTTTTACAATTTTTGTCTGTCTGTCTGTCTGTTTGTTTCGGGTAATCCCCGGAACAGGTGGACCGTTTTCCACGGGACTTTCACTGTCAGATAGCTGTTGTTAAAAGGAGTAACTTATGCTACTGTGATTTTGATGAAAGGATTAAGGTTCCGCGCAAAATATATAAATATGTACACGCGAGCGAAGCCGCGTGGGAACTGCTAGTAAATAAATAAATTTGAAGTGTCCGTTTGTAATGACATAATGACAGTTTTTTACTAAATGCATCTGAATGTTTACACGGTACTTGTACCAAAAAAATATTTTTCACATTATTGTCTGTCTGTCTGTTTGTTCCGGCTAATCTACTGAACGGGTATACCGATTTCCACGGGACTTTCACTGACAGATAGCTGGTGTATAAGGAGTAACTTATTCAAGTTTAGCTTTGATAAGTTTAGGACTACAACAATTTTGTCTGTCTATCTGTCTATTTGTTCGGCTAATCTCCGCAACGGGTGGACCGATTTCCATATGACTTTCACTGGCAAATAGCTGGTGTTATAAGAAGTAGGGTTCCGTGATTTGATTTGCATATACCTACCTAGTTAAACACCTAAAAGAGATAGTTTCATTCCAAGGTACACACTAACGTTATGGCAAATGCCTATCTTCTTAGAGATTAAAGTATCTATGCAGAGATTGTGAAATAAAATAGTTTTCTTTAATATAAGTTACATCTACCAAGGTACTACTAAGTAGGTAAATACCTAGTCTAGGTTTATTTAAAACTTCATTTGTTCACAGAAGTAAAGTAATAGGCACATAACTGGTTATTAAATATTTAGATTAATTCTTCTTACAGAAGACAACCTTAACGGCATCAGAACAGATAAGAGTTATGCGATAGAAAGAGAGGCAAGTTTTAGGTTAATATAAGCCATTTGGAATTAGCGGTGTGCGATCTGAATTGCACCTTATTGTGTCGGAGCAAGAGTCGCTATTTATTTAAATGGTATTGCGAAGAGGTCCTTCTATACTAGTACTATTATGTATTCTGTGCCTATATTAACTGCAAGCTGATTCTTGTTCTTCCACCTCGCCGCTTCCGTTACTCGGCGTCAGTGTTTCTTATCTTAAGGCGCCACTTGTTTCGCTGTTAAACATCGTCAGTAAATAGACCGCACTTCTTCATGTCTTTGTGAACAGTCGTCATACAACTCAGTCATCTTTTTCAACGTATCATCTCAGCCTGGATTCAGTCAGTTTTTCGACGATAGGTGCGGTTTTGAAACTACCCCCTATATACTCGTTTCGAGTTTTATCCTTGAGCGTTACTCCACCTGCCCAACGTAGCATGCGCTTTTCAGAGGTGTGTAGTTTTTCCTCATCAATCTTTGTCGTATCCCAGGTTTCGATATCGTAGAGTACAACAGGTCTTGTATCTTTTTTTAGACCTTGCCTTTGGCTTTTATAGCCATTTTTGGATCGCACAGAATTCTTGTTTATGTACGCCATTTGAATAAATTATCAACAGAATGATGTCAGAATGGAATCAATCTGACATCATTCTGTTGATAATTTCATTGAATATTGATACATCTTCAAAAATAACTGATCCTAAGTACTTTTTATTAACTATAGGTAAGGCTACCCCGCCGTCTAGTTTTTAGTATTTCGGTGTTGGTTAGGCTAATATCGAGGTTCAATCTACATACCATACATTCAGTCTTTGTTCGACTGATGCGCAGAATATTAAGTTCCAGAGCCCTCTTCCACTGCACCAGACTTTCCTAACTTTTCCTGTGCACTGCATGAGATAGCGACTGTGCATCTACTCAAAATGTGCTCACGCTTTGCGCGGTAAACACAATCTTTTACCACATATCAATAGCGGACACTTCCTCTAACCAATATCCTCCATAATACGTAAAGACAACTCTTTGAATCCTTTTAAAAAAAAATTTTTTGGGAGGAAAGTCAAATTTGTAAAACTTAAAGCTTATATGTATATAGAAGAAGTGTAAAGTAAGTATTAAAAACATATGTGGCAACAGTTACAAAAAGCTACAGGCGTCCAATACATTTGTTGACCTGTCACAGAACAGAAAATCCATACAAACTTAATGATTTATAGTCGAAATTCGACCACCGAAAACTTTTTCCTCAGAAAACAATATTATTTTTCCTCTGTTTTTCTTACAACAAAACACAAATGAATACGTGTCGTATGATGATAATGTGTAATAGATAACTGAAACATATTTATTTAATAACTAGCAACCCGCCCCGGCTTCGCACGGGTAGCAGAGACATCTTCAACAATTTCAATCAATTTACACAAAATCTTAACAAATTATACACCTAAACCTACTTCATTAATGACTCTGTCTATTAGTGAAAACAGCATGAAAATCCGTTCAATAGTTTTTCAGTTTATCGCGAACAGACA
The DNA here is from genome assembly GCA_949752705.1 of Callimorpha dominula. Classification (NCBI taxonomy): domain Eukaryota; kingdom Metazoa; phylum Arthropoda; class Insecta; order Lepidoptera; family Erebidae; genus Callimorpha; species Callimorpha dominula. Next base: position 26,692,778 of record OX456992.1, read on the forward strand.
GACAGACGCAGTGGGGGACTTGTTTTATAATATGTAGTGATGAAGGGCACATACAAAAATTAACGTAGATACATAAGTAACTCTAAATAATACCGATAAATCCAAAAAAAAATTCAATAAATCGTCTCTGTGCTTGCACCTAGGGCTGACCTGAACTCTGTCTGGCAAGAACAACTAACGAAAGTGTCCTGGCTACTTAGATACCCACACATAAGGTTGGGGAAAAGGTTTCTTCGTTTTTTATTAAAGTTTATTTACATTTAATCAAAATATATATGTGCAACTTTGTTCGATAACTTGTTACCATCTTGTAGGTAGTAACATAATCCCGTTGCGGAAGAAATCTCGGGATTTTTGATAAAAAGAAACTGCGACAAGTAGTTTTGACAATCCTCTCTTGATGTTAACCTAACACTACCCAAAGAATTGTAAAGAGACCGAAACAGGTGAAAATCTGAGGGTTCAAAGTGGATGCATTAACACTTTGCTGAGTGGTCTGGCGTTATCATGATGAAAGACCATTTCTTTTCTGTTAATCAATTCCGCCCGTTTTTTCTTAATTTCTTGCTTGAGTCTCATTAGTTGTTGGCAGTAGAGATCCAAATTGATGATTTTACCCGGAGGTAAAAGCTCATGCCCTTCCAATACTATACACACCATACACACAGCATCACCTTATTGTGTGTTAATCCGGGTTTCGCTAGTCTGTGGAGCTTGACTACCCTTTGACCACGATCTTTGACATCAATATTCCCGGGCTGAAACCGCTTCAACGGACTTTGTGCGACTCTTACACTGCATTTAGTCCGATCGATGGGCTTAAACACCGAGTATAAGTGAATCTCTACTCAAATACTATTTATTTTTTAACGAACGAAAACCTCGGAGGAGGTTTTCAAGTCAAACCGTATATTTTTTGCTGTTACTTAACGGTTAAATTCCTATTGCTGGGTGACTCTAGTGGTCGGATCGAAGTGATTAGTGGTCTAATTAAACTTAATCAAGTGATCTTAATGGTAACTAGTACTGCGTTTGAGTGGATTGTGACAAGGCAATTAGTTGGGAACTGCAACTTACCACAACGTCTACATGAAACGGAATTAATTATAGAAGTCGTGCTCGTGCTATATTTGCATATATCTGACAACCGTGCCCAGCGTTGACATGATTCTAATAGCGACGATAAAAGCTAGAGGAAAATACAAGATATTTCTAATAACTCACATATTCTTACAAAATCTAATAATATATATTACTAGCTGACCCGGCAAACGTTGTTTTGCCATATAAATTATTTCTAGTGAATATTTTGGTAGTTAAATAAAAAATAACTTATTGTAAGTATGTGGGGATGGGGTCTATGACTGAAAGAAGAATGGAACGGTGTGGACGATGACGGCCTATGGGATGAAAATTTAGGGTTATAAGTATTTTTTGATGCCAAATCATAAAAAAAAAATGCCCAAGAAATAAAAAATAAAATTCTAGAGATCACCCTTATCACCAAAAAAAAATAGCCTACGACCTATTCTCAGAACTACCAGATATACACAAAAAATCATAAAAATCGGTCAAGCTGTTTTGAAAGAATTCGATAACAAACACAGTGACACGAGATTTTTATATATTAGAATATATAAGTCGGTCACGCCTTGCAATAAAAAAAATTGTGACTATAACTTGAGATAAAAACTATTCTATCTCTCAAGTTGGACCAAACTACACACATTCTGAAACGTTTTATTAAAATCGGTTCATTAGTTTAGGAGTCACTAGCGGACACTAAAATTTTATAAATAAAGATTATCCTAATGGAGCTATTGGTGCCGATTCTATTGTACACTCGACTAAACTAAAACCTGACTTAATTTCTTCATATGAAATCAGCCTTGTGGTTTTCGTAATAAGGTCTATTTGTTACTGGCATCTATTTCTCATCGGCATATTATATCGATAGCGACATATGTTACCTACTTGTTTCAATTTGAAATAAGACCTTGTTTTGAAATGTACAAGGTTTACATCTTATATGAAGAACATTTAGTGAATTTTAATTTAGCGAGTGAAGTAACAGAATTGGGACCATTTGCTTTTTTATTTGGTGGTTAGTCTCTCAAAATACCCGGTGATTTACAAAAACTCATTTTACATTCGATAGCAATGCATAGGGATGGTTCTTGTTCTTGTTCTTTTTCGATTATCTTGGTGTAGGTGTAGTCTTCCTTTAACATTTTCCCCTCCTTTCGGCATTGCGCTCTCTATATCCAATTCAAGCTGGCTACCTTCTTCACGTCATCTTTTCAGCGCATTTGTGGTCTTCCTTGAAGGCATTTTTTTTCCCACGGTTTCCACTCGAGGAGACGTTTGCACCACGATTTTTCATTACGTGCAACATGTCCAGTCCACTTCCATTTTAAGTACGCCACTCGTTTTGTTACATCCACGACTTTGCTTTGTTCTCGAAGCCATTTGTTTGTCTTGCGGTCCATAAGTGTTACTCCAACCAGTTTTCTAGCCCTAATTACAGACCAATCTCGATTTTATCGTCATTTGCAAAAATTTTTGAAGTCTTAATATGCCCATATTTGCAGAATCATCTTAAGCTATATTTAAGCATTAGTCAGCATGGATTTGTAGGAAAACGATCCACGAGCACTAATTTGGTACCATTCACTGAAGCCTTGATTGAAGCCATAGATTCAGGTCATCAAGCTGATGTTATTTACACCGATTTCAGCAAAGCTTTCGATAAAGTATCCCATAGAATATTAACTTCCAAACTACAAGCTTACGGCATATGTCGATCTTTGCTCGAATGGCTGACATCGTACCTGTTGGGCAGGGTATTTTTTGTAGTAGTTAATGGCTATCAATCTAATGTAGAATATATTTTATCCGGTGTGCCACAGGGCTCCCATTTGGGGCCAGTCTTGTTTAATTTCTTTATTAATGACGTCCCACACTGTTTCTTGCACTCCAAAGTTTTTTTATATGCAGATGATCTTAAGTTTTCAAGACTAATCAAATCTGAGGAAGATGCTAGGTATCTTCAAAGTGACCTCAATAGACTAGTTGAATGGTGTGAACATAATAAAATGCAGTTAAATACCGATAAATGTAAGCATGTAAAATTTACTAGGAACCGAAACCCCATTAGCTTTGAGTACCACATATATAATATCAATATTAGCGAAGTGGATACTATGAGAGACCTCGGTGTTATATTTGATAGGAAACTTACTTTTAGGTCTCACCTGGATCACATTATAAGAAGGGCTTCCAAAATGCTAGGTTTTGTTGCAAGAACCTGTAAAAGCTTTCGTAGCGACAAAACTAAAATATTGCTTTATAATACTCTTGGAGCGTGTGCAAAAGCGTTTTCTCTAGCATCTTGCATTTTGCAATGGCATATCCAAAAAAATTCGCTCCTATCAAGGCAGACTAAAATATTTTAAAATTAAATCCCTTGCCAGTCGGTTGGAATCTAATGACGCAATATTTGCTAGTAAGATTGTCAATAACAAAATTGATTGTTCCCCATTGTTGGCCCTTGTTAAATTTCGAGTGCCTTCAAGGCTTCCGCGCAGACCCGTTACACCACTGTGTCCACCACTAAGGAGAACTGTTCTAGGTGCAAATTCACCGTGTGCTAGGTTGTGCAAGGTGGTAAATAGCTGCAGTGATTTAGTTGATATCCACTTTGACTCATTTAACAAGTATAAATTAATGTTTAACTCTTTGCCAGACCATGTTTAACTTACTAGATTAATACTGAAAATAAGCTGTTAAAGCTTAATTCAATTGTGCCACAAATACTGATTACCTGTCAACAGTTACTGTGATGGAAAGTTAAATTAATCTATTTTTTATTATACTATTGCATGCTGTGTCTGCCTTTAAGTAATTGTTACATTACGTTCGAAATTATTGAATGTGTAATATTTAAGTATAAATGTAAACAATTGTTGGTGGACCTAAATAAATAAATAAATAAAAATAAAGTAAAAGGCAACCAAATGTAAGTAGACGAAGACAGCTTCAACTAAGAACTAACATTAATTTGTCTCCCTGACAGGCAGGTACCTAGCAGCGGCGACGAGTCGGACGAAATTCAGTGGTCTGCCACGCGCCAGCCAGGTAGCACGTTACTTCGATACTCACTCACGCGCTACGTCGCTTCGTCCGTTCGTCGCTTACGAATTACGTTTCCCGTATTTACGTAGTTAGATTATATTATTAGTTATAATCAGTATAGTTAGATATTTACAAGGTCAAGTTTAGCTATCATAAGTATATTTATTTATTAGGACCACAACAACTGATACACATCTTCTATCTATACATCTATACTCTATAGAAATAAATAAAATTGAAGTGTCTGTTTGTAATATTAAAATAACCGCTTTTTACTAAGTGCATTTGGATGTATATACGGTACATATACCAAAACAACATGTTTTACAATTTTTGTCTATCTGTCTGTCTGTTTGTTTCGGCTAATCCCCAGAACACGTGGACCGATTTCCACGGAACTTTCACTGGCTGCTTTGATTTTGGAAGAAGAATGAGGGTTCCACGCAAAATATATAAATATGTACACGCGAGCGAAGCCGCGCGGGAACTGCTAGTAAATAAATAAATTTGAAGTGTCCGTTTGTAATGTCATAATGACAGTTTTTTTACTAAATGCATCTGAATGTTTACACGGTACTTATACCAAAAAAAAATTTTTTTCACGTATTTTCATGTTTTGTCTGTCTGTCTGTTTGTTCCGGCTAATCAACGGAACGGGCGGACCGATATCTACGGGACTTTCACTGACAGATAGCTGGTGTTATAAGAAGTAACTTAGTCAAGTTTAGCTTTGATAAGTTTAGGACTACAACAATTTTGTCTGTCTGTCTGTTTGTTCGGCTAATCTCCGCAACAAGTGGACCGATTACCGTTAGACTTTTACTGGCAAATAGCTGGTGTTATAAGGAGTAGGGTGCCGCGATTTGATTTGTATATACCTACCTAGCTAAACACCTAAAGGAGATAGTTTCATTCCATGGTACACACTAACGTATGGCAAATGCCTATCTTCTTAGAGATTAAAGTATCTATGCAGAGGTTGTGAAATAAAATAGTTTTAAGTAAATACCTAGCCTAGGTTTATTTAAAACTGCATTTGTTTACAGAAGTAAAGTAAAAGGCACATAACTGGTTATTAAATATTTAGATTAATTCTTCTTACAGAAGACAACCTTAACGGCATCAGAACAGATAAGAGTTATGCGATAGAAAGAGAGGCAAGTTTTAGGTTAATATAGCCCATTTGGAATTAGCGGTGCGCGATCTGAATTGCACCTTTTTGTGTCGGAGCAAGAGTCGCTATTTATTTAAATGGTATTGCGAAGAGGTCCTTCTGTACTGGTACTATTATATATTCTGTGTCCCTGAGCACAAACGTACCTACACAAAATCACTTCTATGCATTAGAAAACTATTTTTACCTTTGATTGTCTAATCGCATTTGTCACATTTTTTGCCAAATAATAATTACACTTAAATTCATATTTAAATGATGATGTGATCTACATACAGAACACCGACACTTACACACACATTCACACTCACATGTACAAATAAATATGTAAAAAATGTACTTATTATGTAAGTCTTAATTGAGAGAGGAACTGGTACCCATAACACAAGTAAAATCTTACCATGGGTACCAGCGCCCGACTACATTAGTGTTATTAATTTAAAAAATGCTATTGTTGTAGAAATTATTACTCATTACACTCACTCACACCCTTTAATATTGCATAACCTACATTCACAGATTCGATAAATTTCAAGATTAACACGAGGAAAGATGGTTAGGACCGAAACGTTAGGTAGTCTGTGCCCAAAGTATCGATAATCGGATTACCTAAATGCAATCCGATTATCGGTGTTAGAGTGTGACAAGGCCTCAACAAACACCAAGCGATGTAGGTTTAGTTGGGTATTACATGTTGCATGATAATTTTAACATGTAAGAAACTTCGAGACGATTTTGTAACTACCTAGATTTTAAGTTAAGAATTGCAATGAATTTTTGAAAAGAAAATCTTTTTATTGTACTCCTAAACCTTCCTCATGAAGATATAATAGACGGTCACTCCGTCTATTGGTGAAAACCGTATGAAAAACCGTTGTTCGATAGTTATTGAGTTTATCGCGAACAGATAGACAGGCGCGGCGGGGGACTTTAATTTATAATATCTAGTGATGACATCCGGTATCAGGCTATAACTCGATTTGTTATCAGTATAATGCAGTAGGTACCTACCTAGCCATAGGGTGTCGTGACATTCACGCCTCATTTGGGTTTCTCGTACGTGGTTTTGATGCACCGCAGAACTCATTAATTATAACTAACTAACTTAGCGCGCCTTTGCTTACCCAGTGTATTTATCGATTGTAACTCCACACGCTCAAGTGGCGTTCAACTTGATACCTACCTACCCACATTATGTAATACGTCTATGATGAATTGATGACTGAGCTCGGTTACGCTACCTAATGGAGTATGTCGATTGAATTATCTTTCAAACCTGTAAATTCTTGATTTATCTGATTGCTTGGAATATGTTTTATTTGACTATAATAGGTGGTTTTAAAGATATGCAAGCTAAGCACAGAGTATCTGAAAAATACTTTCTATCCTTGTATTTAGAATAGAAAAAAAGTTATTTATATACCGATCCTTAGATCAAAATATATAAAACTAGCAACCCGCCCCGGTTTCGCACGGGTAGCAGAGACATCTTCAACAATCACCAACATATTTCAATCAATTTACACAAAATCTTAACAAATTATACACCTAAACCTTCCTCATGAATCACTCTGTCTATTAGTAAAAACCTCATGAAATAACGTTCAGTAGTTTTTCAGTTTATCGCGAACAGATAGACGCGGCGGGGAACTTTGTTTTATAATATGTAGTGATGATAGAGCACTGATTTTAGAATTTATTACAAAGTGCATATACCGTATTTCTTACAGGCTACTTATGGACAACGATAAATAGAAGAAATCGTGAGTATTTTTGAAGTGAAAACTTCTTAAGGCACTTTTGCTATGGGGAAAAAAGGACTGAAGTCGTGACCGTCACGCTAATAGTAGGTACATATATAGATCCACTAGAGAGCGCTAATCTAAACAGTGAGTTTTTGACATTGGCAACGTCAGACACAGACGTTATGTTGACCGGTCCCGGTGTCTTATTAATCAAATCTTGAAAGTAGATTTGACCAGAATAATAATCGTTTGTCCTAATTACTCGTAAAATTTAAAAACATTTATAATTAACTGCATATTATATATATATATATTTTATAGTATAGGGGTCAAACGAGCAGACGGGTCACCTGACGGTAAAAGACTACCGCCGCCCATGGGCACCTGCAACTCAAGAGTCACAAGTGGGTTGCGGCCTCTAATGTGGGAATATTGGAAAAGGGGGGGAAGAGCAGGAAGATCAATAAAATTAAGAACTTTCGTCAGTCAATCTTCATTTATTACCGTTTATCACGCTTCTAAAACCGTAAATCTAATGCGGGGAATTTCGCAAATGCCGAGCCCACCACGCCCCAGTCGGCATTTACCGACAGAGAATGACGTAACGAACGTGACTAGTACTAGACTAATTTGAAAGTGCCCGTTTCGACTGCTCGAACAGTGTCGTAGAAAAAAACGACTACGTCAACATTATCCAATATTCAGAAAGTTGTAACGGTTTAACCATGGCCGCGCGGTTAAAAAATGGGGAACCGCGCGGCCATGTTTTCTCTTAAACGGAGCTTAGTAGAGGTTCCATTCTTTTTGCTAACCTCAGGTACGATTTCCAAGAAAATGTAGACAGTATGAAAAAATCCCTTATGTTTGGAATTCACGACCTTACAAAACGTATTTGTTACTTTCAGTTAAGAATTAAAAGATAATGAACTTTTCAAGGCCAAGCGGAGCATGGCTCCCGCTAACAGGGACTTCCTTCACAGCCTATAGCTGAAGTCTGACATAACCACTTCGCCGAGCCTTCGGTAAGTGAATATGCAGTGGCGTAGCTACCGGAGGGCTAGGCGGGGCAGTGCCCCGGGCCCTCAAGCTCAGGGGGCCCCTCTTACTCTGACTTACAAACTATAAATTGAACTAGTGAAAACTTTTCCCACATTCGGAATATAAATAAACCAGATTTTTTGGAACCAGAAGTTATCAGGTTTGTACTAGAGTTGTGGCAAAATCACTATTTGCGTACTTACGACGAATTTGGATTACGACAAATCTGGACCCTAGTTTATTTTTTGCTCCAGGGCCTTTGGTTACCTAGCTACGCCACTGTGAATATGGTTGTTGTATGGTCAAAATAAAAGCACAAAGTGATCAAATAATTTTATTTCTCCATCCTTATCAACAAATTCATTAAAAAATTCTTGCCTGTATCGAAGCACTGCAGATACAGACAAACTAAGCACGCTTATATTACACTGAACCTTCGCACCAACCGACTAAAAAACGTAAGTTATAAATAATACCCACGCATAAAATCCTGCCTACCAGTGCATAGTTCTAGATAATTTAACTAACTGAAATAATATAGTTCATTTATCTCACAATTTGAAAAAATACTATAATACAGACATTTCATATTTTATGAGTTCACGAATTTTAAATTATTTAGCTACTTATTAAAAGAAAACAAAACTGTAAAAGTTTGTACATAATTATGAGGTCGATAGCAAACAATAACATAGCTAAACCTAAGTCCTAGTCTACACATCACTAAAAAGGAAACTAAAATTCGGTGGTACTTGAAAAACCCGAACTGAAACTGTAGCGGCTTTTTCAAGTACATTTTAGTTTTCTTCCGATCTACGGAAAAGACATTCCAAACTCACGCAGTTTCTTATAATATTTTTAATTAAAATATATTTTCCCTGTTAAAATAAAAATCTATCATTCATGGCTCTTTAGAAGTAAGTTGATTTATACAAACAAGGCTTGTGATGACCGTTTAAAGGTGTTTTTTAGAGTTTTCTTCAAATTTGAAACGAAACATTTTTGTTACTAATTAATTGGCGACTAAGCATTACATAAATAGTTAGTCGCTAATTTGTCAAAATTAGAATTAGATTCGGCTTCACCAGTTATTTAATCTCAACAGAATTCATATTCAAAGCCTTATAGGTGATTAACGATGATAAGTAATGCCGCGATTGGAGTACTACGAAACTAAAGACCGGACAAATAGAGGTTTATTTCTCAAGGGCAGGACATGCTCTAGAATGTTATATTCAAATAATAAATATACATATAAGATCTATATTCTCTTGGTAATATAAAATTTGTTGCCCATGAATTTACGTACTGATTAAAGTATCAAAAAATAAAAGAAACTTGAACGTACTACTGTACTGATACTAGGTATATTTTTCCAAAGCAATGAAACCTGTATTTGGATAAACACTTTTATGATAAATAAATTATATCACTTCTTCAAATCATTTAATTAAAAATATATTATTTACATTTCCTCGACTATGGGCTGGCTAGCCGAGTGCTCAATGATACAATTTATTAATTTCATTTACTGTTTCCATTATTTCTTTGCCTAATATATTTATATATTATTTTATTTAAATATTTATAAATATATACGGTGAATATGCTGTAAAATGAAATTCTGAATTGTAAATAAATGACTACATAATACAGATACTAAATATTCTATTATCATCTATTTTTTCGTCATCAGTTCTAGCTACATTATATCTAGTGCATGACAGCCGCAGCACACCGCCGCACAGTGAACATTATATCTAGTGAGGTCCATATCATTATATTATTTATTTCCGCACGTGTCAAACTTGTCTATCTAACTTGTGTCAATCCTCAACGGTACATCCACACTGCGCAGAGCGTCCTACACAACACAAGCGTGCTGACACCGACACGACAGGTCTTCACGCCTTTGTAAAGGCCTTTGTCATGCCCGAAACTAGTCGGGCGTCAGAAAATACACACGCGAGTAAATCTTTATACATATTAAATCAACTTCGATCAAAATATGGTTGAAGTTGTTCAATAAAATAATGCCTGGAGCCACATTAACTTTTTTGGAGGCCAGCTGTCCGTTCAGGATTATTATTGAGGCCACATTGAGTATATAGAAGACAAGTTTGACGCAGTCGAACAGTGTAATGAAACTCGTCATAATATTTAAACAAAGTGATTTAACAGACTTGTCGTCGTTATTGTACAACGTGGACACGCTAGTAGGTTATATTATCGCTCGGAATAAAGATTAGACACCACATAGACGATAAGTCGCTTACTATGCTCAAATTACAGCTGCGTGAGTTCAAATCTTTATTCTTATAAAACAAGTGAATTAAAAAGTTGCAATAGCATAACCGTTCTCCCTTTCAAATTTGTATGTCCTATATTCTGATATATCGTAAAATACAGACTATAAAATATTGTTAGGGAATGAATGTACATTCGCGAACACCGTCGCGTCCACGTAATTGAACTTCTATTTGAGCACACAACATGAAAGCACCCTGTCATTAATATTTGTTATTAAAACTAAAAAATGGCTTATTTCTATGACAACGATGGACTGAAAGCATTCTTAGTTACTAAGAGATCTTCTACCAATAATTACTGGCCACGTATTCTAAACTTATCTAAGGGTTTTCCTTTTATCAGTATCAGACATTGCAAAGCCAACTTGCACTAACATGTACAAATATAGTTTAAAGATGATAATATTACACTTCATTATTTAAACAAAGTTAAGAATAACATTAAAATAATTGTAAAAAGATCTCTTAGTTCTTCTCGCAAAACTTCTGCATGCAAGCTTATCGAAGTCACACTCCAAATATTAAAATATATTTCTAAAGTAATAATCTCCTAACATTATTTATAATTATTATTTTTCTCAAACAGCCACGTGATTTCGACAGTGGCAACAAAATAAAAATGAACATTTCCTCGACATTGAGACCGACTCTGTACTACTTAGTGTCACTCCGCACAACTTTTTCTATTGAATAGGCAAAGGAAACGAACGTTTTGACACACATCAACTTTAACATAATTAATTCCCATGGTTGGATGAAAGATACGCTCATTGCCCACATTGAGAACGCCATACTGGCAAATGAATAGTCCTGTTCTTCTACAGTAGTGAAGGATGTGACTATGTACTGTGTTGAATAAATATTTGACCATTGTGTGTGTACGTCTACTATGTGTCTAGTTGTGCGTCATATTTTAGTATTACTGGTAAAGTGTACTGTCGTAAACCTATTCAAGAGAATCATAACAAGTAACAGTTTGTTTTCATTAGACTAATTTTCATGATGAATCCAAAGAATCAGTCTGATATTGGCAGTGTTAAGAAGCAAATGCTGCAGTCATGTTGAGGTACTACGTCTTTCTGTCTCGATTACAATACAACTAGTGAACCAACATGTTCAATTCACCAAACAATTTGATATTCACTAAACTTAAATTTATTTTTATTACATTTTTTTTTTCTATTCATTATTTAGTACAAAAAGATTGGACAAAACAATAATATATTATTTGCGTCTGTGTTACCACCATCAAAATAATAATTAAATAATGTAATGTTACTCTCTAGAATTGCATTATTATCTATAATAATTTGTTTGAAGGAAGTAAAACAGACAATTGTTTTCATAAGCATACCGTTGAATGAATTTATACATTCATGTATTTGGAGCTCTGTACATTCTATACTGACGATCGTTGCTTACGATTTGGCTAACTATTAAATTGTATTAAATTAATAAAAGTGTATTGCTTCTGCTATTCGTCGTGTTTCTTTATCTACAGGTTGAATACTTCGCCTAAATTTAGTCTAATATTTGATTTAAGAACAGATCACAAAAAAAGCAGAGGGACAGAATATGTTACGGTTTTAAAAAGGGTGGTGCCGCTGAGTCGTATTGTTATAAAAAATGTACAAGTCTCATTTGTTATCTGTGATGTCAACAAATATTAAAAAATTAACCATATTATATTACATTGGAGCTATAGCATAATGCGTACGGCATCGGACTCGCGATCGAGTACACTACGCGACTCCTAACTTTAACTTCACTGTGGCGGTTCACAAGAATTCTTGTTAAGTGTATTTCGAAAAAAAATATGGGTATGTGACGGCACCGTTCTTCTAGAAAATCATAGCATTTAGAAAACACACGCTTCGTCTGCAAAGCGAGTGAACAGAATTACTTAAATCTTTTTAAATAGGTGTAACCATCCACACTACAAAGGGCAACAATGAAAGTTCTGCGCTCCTGGCTGCTCATAAATGTTTGAAATTCGAATGTTATATTTTTTTAAACATAAGAAACTCGATCATTGATTAAAAAAAAATATCGCGTGTCAATTATTTAATTATTTTTATTACAAGTTGAAGTTCGTCGTCGTCGTCGTAAAAGTTAGAAAACTTTGTTGCCGCTGGATTCCTCATGAACTCGCCCCAGAACAAAAACGGACTCGTATGTATTGATTGGTGTAAAATAATGTTGTTACAGTACGATCACGGACGTTCAAATCCTGTGTATGACGTTGTGACAGAAGATGAAACATGGATATTTTGTTACATGTCGGAAAGAAAGTAACAGTCTTCTGTATGGGTGTTCGAAGATGACAGCAAACCAACAAAATTGAGGCAGGTGAGAAACGAAGGCAAAAAAATGAAAGCGTTTTCTTGTCCCGGACGAGTCCTGTGCACGATCCCACTTGAAGAACAGAAACAGTTAATTCTGAGTGGTACGCCAACATTTGTTTGCCCAGTGTCTTTGAAAAAGTTAGGGAAAAACGGCCAAGAAGTCGCATCCTATTGCACCATGACAATGCTTCGACGCACACCGTGAACCAAAGTAATTTTCGGCTTCTGAAAAGGTAGAGTTAGTGACCCATCCCGCACATGATCAGGATAGGATCATCATCGAAGTATCCAGACAGATTTTCCCAAAAACTAAAGATTTGATGAGAGGTATGATATTTACGGGGCTGGAAGAGGCCGTGATGAAAAACATGCCCTTAGATCTCATGATTAAAAAAATGGTTTCACCAAATGAAAAAGTTTTTAAAATGTAATGGAGAATACTTCGAAAAGAAGTAAATATATTACTTTACATGTATTTTTTTTTTTATTAATGAGTTACGCAAACCTTTCAGTGTACCCCACGTATTTGCTTTCCTCTTTTATATCCCACACTATATAATATATTTTAACAAATATTAAAGTTACATACATTGTTTTTTCAACGTGTGTGTATCTATCATGATCCTGACGACATAGAAAATCTAAAAGGATTCAGCAAAACTCGATGAACAAACTTACACGATAAGGACGATTTCATATAACGGTTAGCTTGAAAGCAATTCAGACAGTTCTAATAACGTTTGGTAACCAGCAGAGGCCTGGGTTGAACTGTAAGGACGCTCGTGCAGCAGCCATCGTCAGCACAGAGAGGCCCGGTGCGGCGGCGGGCGGCGGGCTCAGAAGGGCCTGTAGCCCGCCGGGTGCCTGACGGGCAGGCCGGCCTGGCTCCAGCGCGCGTAGAAGCCCCAGCCCAGGGCGGTGTAGGCCTCTATCAGTCTCTCCTCCACCTCTTTCGAAGGACGCTCCTCTTGGATTTTGTTTAATAGTTTGATACCTCGACCCCATTGCTTAAATGTGAAGCAGTGCCATACTCCGTAGTGAATCGCCTGTCAAAAAATATTGCATTTTAAATAACAAAAAAAATTTAAATATATTTCGCTAACTCTCAAACGACCTCAAAGAAGCTTAAAGCTCATGGGCTGCTTGAACAGAAAGCTTCTTTTTTTTCTGCGGAAATAGAACTCATTTTTCGCTGTCCTGCTTCTCCAATTGTTGTTTATGATTAGAAAAGTCTACATATATATATATATATATATATATATATATATATATATATATATATATATATATATATATATATATATACGTAATAAAATAGCAATCTATAATATCATAATTTCTACACTAGTAGACTTTTCGCATTTCGAACAGCACTCGTTGCCTACAATTATATTCATTTAGAAGTTGCTTTTCTATAGTGTCACTCTATCTCGTATAACGACGTCAGGGTTGGTTTTTTTTTTTAAATAAATAATCTGAATATTTAATTAAATGTTACGTATCTATACCAAGCAACCGAGTACATTTTAGTTAAGTAGTATATCTGTCAGACGAGCGAGTGAACGGGCCATACCTTGGTGTCGGTGAGGTCGGTGAACTTGAGCAGGTCGCCGACGTTGCTGGTGAGCGCCTCGGTGATCTTCTCCCGCGCGGACGCGCTCTGCGCCAGCGCGCGCAGGCGGCACAGCGCCGTGCCCTTGCGGCACAGCGCGTCCACGAGTAGTATCTGTCGGACGAGCGAGTGAACGGGCCATACCTTGGTGTCGGTGAGGTCGGTGAACTTGAGCAGGTCGCCGACGTTGCTGGTGAGCGCCTCGGTGATCTTCTCCCGCGCGGACGCGCTCTGCGCCAGCGCGCGCAGGCGGCACAGCGCCGTGCCCTTGCGGCACAGCGCGTCCACGAGTAGTATCTGTCGGACGAGCGAGTGAACGGGCCATACCTTGGTGTCGGTGAGGTCGGTGAACTTGAGCAGGTCGCCGACGTTGCTGGTGAGCGCCTCGGTGATCTTCTCCCGCGCGGACGCGCTCGCTCTGCGCCAGCGCGCGCAGGCGGCACAGCGCCGTGCCATTGCGGCATAGCGCGTCCACGAGTAGTATCTGTCGGACGAGCGAGTGAACGGGCCATACCTTGGTGTCGGTGAGGTCGGTGAACTTGAGCAGGTCGCCGACGTTGCTGGTGAGCGCCTCGGTGATCTTCTCCCGCGCGGACGCGCTCTGCGCCAGCGCGCGCAGGCGGCACAGCGCGTCCACGAGTAGTATCTGTCGGACGAGCGAGTGAACGGGCCATACCTTGGTGTCGGTGAGGTCGGCGAACTTGAGCAGGTCGCCGACGTTGCTGGTGAGCGCCTCGGTGATCTTCTCCCGCGCGGACGCGCTCTGCGCCAGCGCGCGCAGGCGGCACAGCGCCGTGCCCTTGCGGCACAGCGCGTCCACCAGGTACCCGCGTTGCTTCTCCTGCTCCCTTAGAACGATTAAACTTTGTTACAACTTTCTTTTCGACTTTAACAAAGGTGCGTGTTAATCGGCAAGGTAAGAAATTCGATGTAAGAGAATTGAAAGCACTCAAAACCCATATAAAAAAATCCATTAATAACAAGATCGCGAAGAACATAAGGGTCTTTACAGGTGAAGTTTTTGTATTAATCTGTGGCCAGTGCTGTCTCATAATTTCCTCGCGATAGCATGTGTCTGTGATAGCGTTCGTATATAAATCAGTTCAATCGAATAGTTTCACAACAGAACAAGTCTGAAAAGAACAAATGTACTAAGGACTAATCTAAGAAATTTAGAATGCCTTAGGCCTGTAAGACATTTATTAGAGATGAAACGGTTAATTGCTTTGCCGGAAATCAGATGTCGGCACAACGCCGAGATCATCGACCCGCAGGCGACTCAGGGGGTGGAGTGCGGGCCCGTCTCACCCAACGCATCACCCGGCTCTTCGACGCACCGCGCGATGGACACGGACACCTTTTATTTGTTATTTCACGACGAAGATTGTTAACGGCATTAAAGGCTATGATATACAGTCCACAGTTTAATTTATATTAAGCCGCTAAGGCCAGACACCAGATTATATATGTGAAAATAATGTTACACGTTGTTTTCTTAATAAAAAAATAGTTAAAAATTAAACATGGCAAAGAAGTCATGATTTTCCATACATGAGGGCTTCAATGAAGCTGTGAATGTGTCAAGTTACCGGACATCCGTTTCATGTTTTATATAATAACAGATAGCTGGCTGGTACTTACGTGTACCACCAGCGTAGTAGTGACACGAATGTAATGTATAATGGATATTTGTATGTGTGAATGTATTGTATAACGTACAATAGTAACAAGTTAAAATTAAAAATACCCCCGACTCCATAATCCTTTTAACTATTTTATTAGAAAATAGCTAATAATCTAATAATCTTCGGACCGTTAAACACGTTTTCTCGAATTATACACAGATACACACGTTAATCTTAGAACATCCCTCTTTTTTGCGTCGGGGTTTAATTTGTTGAAATAGATAAAATACCTTTTCGGATCGCGTTAATTTCTGTGTAAATACATAATTATAGATAAAAATGTTATTTTATTAAATAAATGTACATTTGTATACAATACAATGCAATCTACTTACTGTTTGATCTTGTTAGCATCACTCCTCGTATCATTCTTCATGCCGAGGTACGCGAGCAACTTGTCTTGATCGATGGCTTTTATAACCTGACATAATAAAACAATATTACAATGACGCCATCTTTGATCACGTTCATGCAAAAATGTGTGAGTTTACATGTTACACTAAAAAACCCGTTTAAATGAAAGTTGTTATTAATAATATTAACTCTTACTTTTTCGGATATAGTGATGAGCTGTTCGCACCAAGCCGTCGTGACATCCGGCTCCTCATTCGCATGCGGCAATCTAAAACAGGATGAAATGATATATGATGATAGATATCAGTGTGACAAAGTCGATTATATATATATGAATGCGTTACTTTTTGGCGTCGGTGGGCGCGTCGAGCGCGTGCAGGTAGGCCACGTGCGCGCCGAGGTAGCCGGGGAACTTCTCCTGCAGCTCCTCGTACACCTGCTCCAGCTTGTCGCCCTCTGCACAACACGCCTCACTCATGTACTTCCACATCAACACTACACCACGATCTTCCCGACAATTTGGATGCCAGCCAAACGTAAAGCGTCTAGGGAGCTAGACGATCATGCGGCATGACGTGCTGAATCATCATGCCTATTGAGAGTCTATCGTGCAGCATGATAATTCACTCGGTATAATCATTTTATTCAGTCGATATAGATAGTACAGTGAAGAGGTCTTCTGCGCTGGTATGGAAATGTCTTTGTCAAAGGTAGATTGATAAATAAATAAATTTATAAATATAAAAATAAAATTAATAGGGAATATGCATGTTGTTTAAATTTACTTGATTAATTTTCCCTTGAATCTTTATTGTCCACATATTATGCCTAAACAATTATTTTCTTATTTAGTTCGTGTTTAATTGCAAAAAATATTAATTAAAATATGCAAAGAAGGGAGCGAAATTCAACGTTGCAAAACGCTTCACTATTGGTCGAAACAAAACATGACGTCAAATTCCCCGTCCTGTCATTTATCGGCGCCTATATTCGTAGTGTTACGGAGAAAGATAGGTGTTTCCGTGGTTTTTGCCCTTAGCTAGTGCAATTTAAGCATTCTAGTGATATTAGAAATTATCTAGGACGATGACTGAATGTAGTTTTGTCAAAGAACAATCGGACAATCTACCGAAAATAGATGCATTCATGATGACTACATATTTTGCATCAAATCCAGATTTTACGTCTGCTGAGGTCAAATCTAAAGGATAGGTAAGATATGTATAGTTAGTTATATTCATGAAGTTTTATTGGACTTTTGTTACCTAGTTTAAGTAGACAAGCAAGTTGCCTTCTGCTTGATATTTAAAACCAACATAAATGGCCTACTGCTGACTAATTCACACTATTCTAGCAATTAAATTGTAATATGCTTACATTAAAGTGATCTTCACAACAATATAAACACGATATTGAAGATACTTCATCTCTTCTCATTAATTTACACCATTGTATTCGTATTTTACATTATTATTTTGTACAGGAAAAAAATACTGTATTGTTTGTACTTCTTATAGTTTTTTACACTTAGGGACAAGGCAATACTTATAAAATGTTTTTTTAAACTTTATCCATCGTCTATTAATTACAATACATAGTAATTACAACTGAAAAACGGTATAAAATTACTTTAACACTTCAAGTAAGTATACTAAGTTTATGAAACAAACGCTGAGCGTGATATCTGACGTCATCCAAGGCCCGCGAAATATGGCGGCGTTCAAACAGATCAAATTTTATCGATGTTATTTTAAAAATTAATTTGAACATTGCCAAGGTTATTTATATTTTTTATTAGAGTAGAATGATGGAACAAGTCAATAAAAGATAAAAAAAAAGTACATGCATATTCCCTATTGTCAGTCAACTGCCAGCACGTAGTTTGCATGTCATTCGCATCAATCAATACAATTAAACGGTCATGCATGCTTGACAGCACGTGACGCATGTCATGCCGCATGATCGTCTAGGGACTGTTTAAGGTTATCTTTGATAGGGATACAATATCACCTGGTGGAGTAGGTAACAGTAGCCCCTACTACCATAGTCAATCCATAAATTACGTCACAGGTTACGGTGTGTTAACTAAGGCCTCGTCTCCACTAATGCCAGAATACCTATCTCATCGGTAACCTACTCAAACTTTGTAATATAAAGACAATCAAACCCCTAAAAACAATGGGTATGGCAACCCTATGAGACCGAGTGAAATAATGGAGGGGGGGGGGGGTAATATGCAATCCAAAATTGGGGTACTGAACTATCCCATCGTTAACCTCATAGTGAGGTTACCGACCGTGACTCCCTGTTTCACATATCTAGTCCCCATTACAAGCTCTTTTAAAATAGTGAGTGTTCTAAGAAATGAAAAAAAATTCATACACTTGTTTCTACGACCGTTTAGTAGTATGTTGTAAGTACGCATTGTACATTTTCTTTTTTTGAATAATATCTTGACATCGTATCTAAGGACTAAAAGCATCGTTTGTCATTTCTACTACTCACCATTATTTTTTCACGTTTTAAAGAATTGCTATACTCATTTCGGACTTCGTAAGGAGGTTGCCAAGCTTTTTCACCCGATTTGAACTAGCTAGATATATTAAAAGCTATAATTTCCCGCAAAAATTATTTCACCCGGTCTCATAGGGTTGCCATAGTCCATTGTTTTTAGGGGTTTGATTGCCTTTATATTACTAAGTTTGAGCAGGTTACCGATGAGATAGGTATTCTTGCAGTCAGCTTCCGGTCCATACACAACATTTGACGCGCGATATGTTGCACAACATTGTCGCTCACGGCAACGCACAACTTTTTTTAGCAACGTTGTCTGTCCACGCATGACCAGTCGTCGGCAACACAAACATTCTCAGTTTTGGTAAAGTTCGATTAATTTAAGCACATTTTCGTTACACCACACTACAGACATTTTTGCGCTCTCTTGACAACATTTGATGCTCAACTGCATGATGCACGGAAACAAACTACAAGCCGCGCGCCATGTTACGCGCCAGCTGGCAACGTCCCGCATTTTTTTCTGTTCTGGGTGCGCAAGTACGGGGCTTCCGTGTGAAAAAATTATAAAATTCGTGTGACGTAATTTAAGGATAAAGTTGATACTCCTAAGGCAAAGTGTAAACTCCTAAGTTTTTATTCATTTTATTTTATTTATTAAATTATATATATCCTGGAAAAGTACGGTATCCACTTCCATTTATTATTATTATTACCATTTCAAAGGTGTGTCCTTTCCATTCCATCCCATCCATTTCAAAGTTATAATAACAAAACGTAAGTATATCTAAAACATCTACAATGTCTATAGTGTTTAATTAAATATTTATCATAGGTACAATTGGGTTGAGAATACCATATATACGTGTTATGCGCTCATCAATAATGCTTTCCGTACTACTGTTGCTAGACAGTTCTGCCGTTCGTCTCCGGTTATCCGCGTTTAATCCACCTGCGTATAAACACGAACTTAAAACGGCAATTGGAAAACTATTTCATATTAGTACGGCCAGGTTAGTTAAAAACCAATATTACAGCTGTTAACGTTATTTCTAATTCTAAATACATGTAACACCAATAAACTAGAGATATTATAGATTAAACGGCACAGACAAAATTTTGTTTAACTATTGTCTTAATGTAAATAGCGGACTCCATCTTTAACTAATGTAAATTATTCCACCTTGTTTAGTATAGACATTATTTTGAATACAAAAGTACGAGGGGTGATCCAAAAGTAATGAGAATGGGTACATTAAAATAACTATATACTTAAAAATAAAATTTATTTTTCTACATAGTCTCCTAATAGGTCAATACATTTAGTCCATCTCTTTTCTAAACCAACGATACCCTTCAAAAAAAAATCTTTATCTTGACTCTCCCAAAATGCCTCTACAGCGGCCATCACTTCGCCGTTATCCTCAAATTTCTGGCCCCGGAGGTGTTCCTTGAGCCGAGGAAACAAATAAAAGTCGCTGGGGGCTAGATCTGGAGAATAGGGTGGGTGTTCAAGCAGCTGGAAGCCAGCTTCTTGAATGGCAGCCATCGCAACTTCAGCTTTGTGTGCAGGTGCATTGTCTTGATGGAACAGAACTTTTGCGCGCAGTTTACCCCGTCTTTTTTCCTTGATGGCCTCTCGCAATCTTTTGATTTGGTCAGCATAGTAGGAGCCTGTTATGGTAGCGCCCTTATCAAGGTATTCAACCATAATTATTCCCTCAGCATCCCAGAAAACAGACGCCATAACCTTGCCGGCAGAGCTTGAAACTTTGAATTTCTTGGGAGTCGGTGAAGATGGCCTTTTCCATGTCATTGACTGTTGTTTGGTTTCGGGATCAAAATGATGAATCCACGTTTCGTCCATAGTCACAAATCGAGCCAAAAAAATATCTTGATCCGCCTGGAACATTTCAAGATTGGTCCTTGAAATGTCGAATCGTTTCTTCTTTTGTTCGTCGGTTAACATTCTCGGGACCCAACGTGCAGAGACCTTTCTCATGTTCATCTCGGTAGTTAAGATCCTTTGAATGCTACCAAATGAAATGCCTGTGTTCTCAGCTAAATGACGAATGGTCACTCTTCGGTCTGCCAAAACCAGATCTTGAACTTTTTTGACGTTTTCTTCAGTGAGGGAGGAGGACGGACGGCCTTCGCGGTGTTCGTCTTCCGTGGATGTTCTTCCCATCTTAAACTCCTTGCACCAGCGTGCAGTTGTAGAATATGGAGGAGCAGAGTCTCCCAATGTTTCCACCAAGTCAGTATGAATGTCTTTGGTGGACATTTTTTTCAAGCACAGGTATTTGATGACGCTTCGCACTTCATGTTTCTCCATTTTGATGTTATCACTCCGACTGCTAGTATTCAAATGAATGTATATTTTAAAAATGACGTCCTATTTATACCATTTTTTTGTCAGGGAAGTTGTGAAGGATTAGGGAGTTGAAAAAATATTTTTTTAGAATTTTATTATTACTAGAAATATCCGTTTATCATTACTTTTTGATCACCCCTCGTATATATTTATACATTATAACAATACACGGTGGCAAAAAGTAAAGTCATAATGGGAATGTGCTTTAATTTTTGCAAATGGCGTCAAATGTCATTGTTTTTTTTTTTTCATAAGTTGTTGAATGGAGTCTCGAGCATTATTGGTTGTACAAACTAATTTTTGTGTCGAGTGATTTTTGTTTTAGTGATTTGAATTGGCTGTTCAGATCGTTAGATGTAAGGGCACTAGATTTCTTCCTTTGGGGTTTTTAAATGTAGCGATTATCTTTGTAAGTTTTTTATACTTTAATGATTTATTTAAATTTATTTTTTTAATGTTAGCTTTCGAAGTTAACATTAAAGAAGTAATTGTCAATTTGGAGACAGATGTTTTCCGACAAACAGTTTAAGATGTAAAATGACCACAAATTTGTATTAATTTGTTGGTTATTTGATCGATATGTTTTTTTTTTCAATTAAATGTTATTAATTTGACATTTTCGAATTAACTTTTGGTGGAAAGAAAGGTTTTTTTTATTTTTAACTTATTTGTGACTGCCATTTTGTTAAACTTAATACTCATTATGACAATATTTGTGTGTTTCCGTATGACGAATGCCGTTTCGTTTTGTTTCTGATTTCGCCTTTAATTATGAAGGGGATTATTTTTTATTGTTGTAGTGTAGTAAGTAAGTATAATAATAAGCTGTGTAAGCATGTAATGCTACGCTTACGCTTTATATGGATTCAATGTGTTTTCATTAATAAAAGAGGCGTTAACCTGTTCGGATGTGTTTTATTTAACACGACACTTCAACTTTGTTTATCTAAGTAAAATTTTAAATAAAAGATACGCATTAGTAAAGTACAGTCGAATATTTTTGTTTTATAAGGATCTTTTTATTTAAATTTGGAATCTATAATATCGTAAGCGGAGATAAAGATTATGATTATTTTTGTATTTTTTTAAGGGTTAAGATTTATTTTCAATCGGATAATGACGATCGTTATATATTATTTGAAGTGGTTTTGTTATACGTATTTATTCCCTCGCATACTTGATGTTCGCCGAGAGTGACGTACCGAGTTTGGCGAGCCAGTTGGTGGTGAAGTCCTTGAGCGCGTCCATGTAGTCGTCGTGCGGCGGGTGTGTGGGGTGTGCGGGGTGTGCGGGGGGCGGGGCGGGCGCGGCGCGCGGCGGCGGCCTGTCCTTGTCGCGCGGCGGCGCGGCGCGGCGCGGCGCCTCGCAGGGCGCGTAGTGCAGCGCGTACGCGTCCACGCGCCGGCCCAGCTCGTCCTTGGCGAACGTCACCGTGCCCGACAGCGTCTGCCCGACGGTCAGGCTCGAACGGCTTATCCTGCGAGCGCACCCATGGGAAATTACTTCATTTTATGACTCGCACGAATTCATCGTTTTAATCCTCACACAAAAAAATACATCAAAATTTAAAGATAAAACGAATACTGTGCACGATCCGTAAAGAAACGACACAGAAGACCAAAAACAAAACGTAAAGTCAAAAAAACAATGCACTCGTAATACTAAATTCTACAATAACGTCACTACAAAGTATAAATTTTCCATTTTCAATAATTAATGCCCACGTAACAATTACAAATTAACAAATCAATATTCAAAAAATCTTTTTATCTCATTCTTATCCTACAATCCATCGACTAAACATTTAACTGAAATTTATGTACTTATTTTATATTCATGCATAGAATAAATCCATCCATATACCCATATAATTATTCGGTAAAATATTTTATATGAATTTAAGATCCTGAAATGCTCTCCTCTTTAATCCTTAAAATATTGTATTTAAAGATTTGTCCATAAAATTATTAGCCAGGCAATTATGACGTAATCCCATACGCTTTACATAAATTTTATGAGAAACCACTACTACCATATTTTAATGTTCAATTCACGATGAATCCTCTTATTTATGAAATATCACGGTACCATACACAAAAATTAAAAAATCTTTATTACATAAAAAATATTGAAATTACTTAAAAAAATTTTTACTCAAACTTTTATTTGCAATATTTATTCTTACCAATGAACCGTTTCATTCAGTTGAAAATAATTTAAATGCATAAAAATAACCCTCATTTATGTACAAACTACGCTGTACATTGAACTATATATTATGTAATTTAATACATATCAGCATTATTATGAATGTAAGCACGTCTTCAATATTATAACTTTATACTAATAAATTAGTAACAATAAATTCAACAAACGAATCGATTGTCCACTTATTTAACATTACATAACGAAACCCCAACACACCACGCAACTACATTTCTGTTGGGTAGTAACAACCCCGACAATTTAAATACACACAAGAAGTAAAACGTATAATTCCTTTTTTTTTTAATAAAACAAATTTAAAAAAGTCGGAATTCTCTCATCTAGAATGAACTGGCTATTTGATAAAAATACATAGTAAATATATGTTACTTTTCAGCCGGCACAGATGTGAAGTAGAGAGGTAGCAACGTCCCGCTGGCGAGGGACGCGGAGCTGAATTTCTTCCCTCCGGTCAGTGCCTGAGAAATATTTTTTTAATCAAAAAATTAACGTTTAAGGTCTACACCTTATATATAATCACCTGTACTACAAAATTTTATCAAAATAAAAACTTTCATTAGTATCCAAATTTATGACATACAGATATACATAGTTTTACTTACATGTGTATTTTAGGGATTCTCGACTCTTAAGATACAATTTTAAAACCGACTCGACAGGTCACTTCGCTCCTTGATAAGGGACCCCCATCGAGCCCCAACTAGTCAGCTGTCAAGCATCCCAAAAATATACAAGTGAGTGCAACTGTATTTTTCTTTATTAATTATAATTATGTAAATAAAATCTCCTTGCACCGTACCTGGGGCTGTGAACAATATACATCTATAGTAATAGGCTGTTGCAGTCTCTGTTGTATGACGGCAGGTAAATCTTGTAATTTTTCTAGAAGAGTCTTGTTTTCGTGCCTAATGTTTAGGCGTAGTGTGTAATCACCTTTTTCTAGTTTTACTGAGTACTGTTAAATAAAAAAAAAACAAATTACTATATATATAAAAGGACCACTCTCTGTGTGGTTTGTGTGGTATATTTATTATCATTCACGGAATTTATTTATTGTTTCATTGCTAATAAATAAATAAATAAAAAATAAGAAGGGATATCGGAACGCACAACTTAATCATAAACTACGGAATACTGATCAGATTATTTTCCTAAACGCTAATATATTAATAATAATAATATTTTTAAACTTAACTGCACTATTGTAGTGTATCAGTGTGTAATTAGAGTTTATAGTTATAGTATTAGTATAGTATTGGTATTAGTATATACATTCAACATGTACATATGAACACGTGCAAGCTGAAACGTGTGCTCTCGCCCGTAGCTCTCGCAGTACTGACCATGCCCTAGCAACTCGGGAACAATTTGTTTTTTTTTAAAAGAGACATCTTCACCTGATACATAGAACTGTTATTCTAGGTTACCATATTATACCGTCCACACATTTAAGGTATTTTATATATAACTCGTCAAGTTTGTACATTCATTTCACCAGGTTTGTCGTTTTTTAATAATTCCTTGATTAATATTAAGTAAAAAAAGTTTAAAACTTTTATTAATTACTATTTAAAATAATAAATCACTGTTTCGAAATAAAATAAACGATTACTCGAGACCATAAAGTAGTTAACCAGTATAACATGCTGGCAACTCTGGTCTCTAAATGTCAAATGTCAGAAAAAAAATCGCCAATAATTCATAAATAATTTAAATTATTCGTTGTTAGTAATAAAAGTGTTATGATTTATTGTAATAGTAAGTGTTTTTCGTTATGAGTTGGTGCAAATAAGTGAACAATGTTCTTACAGTCAAAAGCTGTTCTAAATTTTATAAATATGTATGTGGTGACAGTACATAATATATATGCTTGGAAACATTATTAATTTTGTTTATAAGTTTTGTAAATGAAATGATAACAAAATATGTTATTAATAAACTAATTAAATTAGACGTTCATGTTATTTATTCTGCCCTCATTATTATAAATTATAGTTATAGTAATAATAATACATTTTTACATATGTAGTCAGCGCCTCTATAGGTGAAGTAGGGAACTACACAAAACGAGTTGCCAGTCTATTTCAATATAATATATTTTAGTTTATGGTACTGACTGACGTGCGCCCACTACAGTGAGCTCACTGAGACTATGTTAGTTAACTGTGCTATCTAGACCCAAACTAAACATACTTTTACAACGGGTTCTAGAACACAGATAAACATACATATTATACATAGAAACACCCACATGTTTCTGTCTAAAAATATTCGTACTAAGCGGGAATCGAACCTGCGAACGTTGCAGTCAAAGTCATTGTACTAAACTGAACATAAGCGTTACCTTCGAGGGATACGCGTCCCCAACTGCCATGAGCTGTTTACAACTGTTGTACAACATCCACATCTGGGACTCGAACTCCGACTCGTATAACATGTCGCATAGCAATGAGATAATTGGCGAGACCTGCAATATAAAATAATAACAAGTATAAATTAAAAAATCCAAATGCCGTAGACTCAAACATCCCTTTAACGATAGAAAAAAAAGAGCTGAAACTAAGCATAGCTTGTGCTATGGGTTCTTAGAACACGAACAAACATACATAGATACATTTTTATATACGTAGGAACACCCAGACCAATCAAAATATACTTATTCATGCAATCAAATTTTCTACCACCGCTACATACAATTTGCGTTGTTATTTAGAACATTAAAACACTGATCTAGCACTATCTAGTTCAAAATAATACACAGAATACACTCGGAATCAATTCAAAATTTTACACAAAAAAAAATTAAGTATTTCAAAGTAATTAATAAATTGATAATAATATACCTCTGTTGCTTTAGCGATGTGAAAGTTATATGTGTTGATGAGTTGGTATATCTGTCTGCTGGGCGGGATCACGTCTCGAGACGTCAGCGGCGTCAATTTGGAGTCCGTCGGCCTGGAATATTTCAAAAGATATGACTCCATGACATGCAACATCAACATATTATAGTTGTTCGGTGCATCGCAACGAACAGATCAGCATTTGTGTGGTCGCACAATTTTATAAATGCATCGGCTTTAGATTATTAAGGTCAGTTCGCGCGTAACTCCAACCATAACCACAACCAAACCAATATCAAGTTATTTTAGTTTAGCTAACTTTAAACCATTAATTTTTACTTTAATAACCATTTATATTTGTTTGTTATTTTTCTAACTTAATATTCGTTTTAGTTCGTAATTCTCGTATCATCTAAATCAGCAGTAAATCAACCATATTATTATATCAATACAACTCAAAGGGTGTTTGTCTGAACCAGACGAATCCGAACCCTTTTCATTAGTCCTTCGAGTTTACTACTAGCGTAAATTGGTACTAACTTTATGAGACACCCTCGTTATTGTCGGGATTTAGCTGCGATTTTGCTTTATTCTCGTATGTAAAAAACACCTGAAGGAACGCAAGTTTTCGAGTGATGAGGAGCTTTAGAGGAGATATGAGAGTGAGTTCCAGAGGGATACTGTAGCAATGTGTTCAGCACCTGGTTTACACGTATAAAGACCATTATGTATACTAAAGACCAGTATTATGTATACTAAAGACCAGTAATATGTATACTAAAGACCAGTATTATGTATACTAAAGACCAGTAAGTGTGTGTGCGCGTGTACTCACCGGTACACGGGCTCGGTGTACTTGAGTTGCGCGGTGGGCTGCACGTCCTGCAGGCGCAGGGCGCTGAGTGCGAGTGTGTGTGTGCGCGTGTACTCACCGGTACACGGGCTCGGTGTACTTGAGTTGCGCGGTGGGCTGCACGTCCTGCAGGCGCAGGGCGCTGAGCAGCA
This sequence comes from Callimorpha dominula, assembly GCA_949752705.1. Classification (NCBI taxonomy): domain Eukaryota; kingdom Metazoa; phylum Arthropoda; class Insecta; order Lepidoptera; family Erebidae; genus Callimorpha; species Callimorpha dominula. The sequence goes on from OX456992.1 coordinate 26,720,133, forward strand.
CGGCGCGCACGCCCTCGCTCGCGCCCAGTACGAGCCGCGCGCCACAGTCCGGCTTCAGCCCGTGGAACTCCACGCTGTAGTCCACGTCTAAGTCACCGATGTTCGCCCAGTACTTGGCTATTACTATTTCTAGTGTAACGCCCCCCTAGAAAGATTCAGAATCATATTTATTTGCAAATAGTGTTATAATAAAGACCAGAATAGTGGCTTGCAAAACATTAAATAAAATCAAAATAATTAATTATTTGATATAATTAATTATTAAGCAGAGTAAACATTCATAATTAGATCAATACAAATAATTAAATCCGATGTCGTACAGGAGAAAAACATAATAATAGTTACAAGAAAAAAAGTAAGTAAACTGCCATATCCGTGAATAAGTTAATAGATGCCTTGATGACTAATAGATTCGTTTGCTTACTACACATTAAAATATTTTTGGTATGCGACATGAGTAATCAGATTTACTGATCATTTCGACAACACTGAATAGCAATTTTACCGCCTTCAAACAAATTCACAAGCTAAGAATCGATTTATCTGATATTGTATGTAATTTTTCTTTTTCTTCGTCGTGGAAATAATCCCTTTTACTAACGGTTGTCATTGATTTATGCCGCGTTCCAATAAACAAAAAACGATTCGTTTTTTGTTTATTGGAACGCAGCATTAAAGAAAGTCAGTGGCAACTATACTGTGACATTGTTAGGTAGAGAATGGGTTGGGAGTTGCAGGTAGGTGGGAGGGGGGTAGGAGAATGGGTGAAAAGAGAAGAGAGAGAAAGAGAGGAAAAAGAGAATGAAAAGGAGAGGAGTGTTAGAGAGATGGTGAGGAGAGAGGAAGAAAGTAGAGAGAAAGGGCATAAGGGTGGAGTGGAGAGGAGATATACGTAGGTATAAGGGGAAGGAGAGAACGGGAGGTAGAGGGGCGGGGGGGGGAGGGTGAAAGGATGAAACAGGTCAGGGAAAAAGCGAAAAGACTAGAAACAGGGAGGAGAGGGGATGTAACGGGGGCCAGATGGGGTACAGGAAGAGGCGGAGGTAGAGAGATAGGACCTTAGTTGAACTGACTTAATTGAATTGATTGCGAATTTTTTATCAGTTACTATGAAAGATCTTTATGAAATTAAATATGGCTAGGCATATCCATAAAATATATTTTTTCTAATCGTTGCGATATTGTGAACTGAAAAAAAGAAATTATATTTCTTGTAGCTTTTTTTTTTACTTACCCCTAAAAAGAACTCTGTACACAAGGTAAAAACCCTTCATCTGATGCTGGTGCAGTGTTCATATGCTTAAGAGGCCTATTACATTACTACTATTCAACCGTGATTTTTCATTAAAGGGTCAACCTTGACGTTCTTATTTTGAGCAACTAAAAAACTTAAACCACTTAAACTTATTGAAAAATAGAGAACAGTTATTAGCATAGATCATAGCGCCTTCAATTTTCTTAAATTTCTCTTAACTTTATAGAAAAAGTCAAAATGCCGAAACAAGTTTTACGTAATTTGAGATGACACTTTTTTGAGCTCAGCAGCAAGCAAATGAAATGAAAAAAATATAATAATATAGGTATCTGAAATAGTACATAGCGGCCTCAAAATGTTGGTATATGTATGTTGAACAATTCTAAAACTATACTTAAGAAATGTATGGATTTATGAAATATCGTGCTTTCGATGAGAATAATATTTTTATCATAGCTTTAATTTTTTTAAATATAGTATTGGCACTGTAATAAATGATAATTTAAAAAGTTAGTTGTTTTTTAAATACGTAGCTTGCGTACCTATCCTTTTCACGCTCGCGAACGTGCGTGTTGAATACGTGCGACTCTAATACGCTCCGACGTGGCAAGTAAACTACAGACGCTTTATATCGAGTAATCGACATCTGCCTGCCGCACCCACAGCTGACTAGTGCTAACCGGTTTCTACGTCAGTGAACCCGTCCCCCTGCCGCCCGGTTCGAGACGAGGGGCTCGCCCGGCGCCGGCATCGTCAGTGAGCCACAGACACGACTGTGTATCGCCACGCTCGCGCTAATCAGTTTTTTTTCATACAATTTATTTACGCATTTATGTAGTTTCAAGTATTGTAATTTCTATTTAATCATTATACAACTTTGAAGTACAGTCCACTATTGTCATTTTATACACTCCACTGAGGTATAGTCGGTAGCACTTTACATTGCAGTTTTTCTATCAACCTATTACAACATAATATTCACAGAAACATTCATTGTATGCTCTGGTTTATTATTACGATACGATAAGATACATGCACGTGGAACTATCGAGTGTCACCATTGGAAGCGATGTTTGTAGATCGTGTATCTATGGTATATTCGATCTAAGGACATGGGTATCTTTTGAAAGACGGGTACTTTAGTTATGACTACATAAAGTATAAGAGATACATACCACAACTTGGAAAGGCAAGACAGTGGGCGCCTCGACTCCCACGTTGAGCATCTTCTGCGTCTCGTGACAGCGACAACTCTTCTTGGGCAGCAACTGCATCGTATGCACGAGGAACCGACCAGTCTTCTCTTTGTCCGCCGTCGACATCCGCAACACGCCCCACGTGGCCTCCGGGGGGACTACGACCAACCATTATAACAGACTCATTATTCGCATCATTTTTTGGGATAAATCACGCCTGCATTTTTGTACAAATACAGTTGACCCGTGATAATCCGGCCCCTATCTTATTCGGCACCCTTCATAATCTAACAGCGCTATGATAGTAGTCAAATATCCGTCAATGTATGCTTAAATACGTTGTGAGTCACAACGTATTTAAGCCGCAACACTAATGCTTGACTCGTATGGTCTCCCTTTGATTAAGAATGTGATTTGGCGTTCACATATTGTTGTCGCATCATAAAGCGCTTATGTACTCAAATACACAGAACTAATAAGCGAAAGCATAAAACACTTACGCACTTTTAGCACTCGCTAAATATTAAGGATTTCTTTTTTGTATTACGGGTCTACTGTAATTTGCAACGTAGCAGACAACTTGAGCATTAAACCATTTACCATAGCTTGAGTAAGGTTACCATGGTAAATTCACTGTCCATTCATGTCTTCAATAAAAAAATTAGCCCGACGAAAGCAGAAAGGAACTAAAAAGCGAAAAATAATAACTTGTTAGCCAAATTTAATTAATTAATTTTGAATCTTTTTTTAAACTTAGAGGTTCAGGGTGACAGTGCATTGTGTACGATTCGCACTCGCATCCACTCGATGGCACGTCTCGTACTCTCACTAGACAGGTAGAAAGTAGTAGAAACTTACCAACTACGAAGTGTCTGACAATGGTGGCAGGCTTAAAGCTAACTTGTTTGTTGACGATGGAGGGCACGCCGGGCAGCAACGGTTGCGGCTGCAGAACAGTGATGGGTATCCGGAACACTGGGCCTTTTTCGATGCACGATACGTCGTATGCCATTATACTGGAAATGTAACGTTAGCTGGTAATTTGTTATATACAGTAAATTTAATGACTATCTAGTACAGGAAATCGAGGAATTTAAAATGGTTTAGTGGTTACAGGTGGCATGGGTGACATAGCTTTTTTGCCCGGGGGAAGAACCGAAAAAACGAATGCCAAAGAATCGACGCAAAGGGAACAGTAGAGAACTAATACCTTTCTGTCCCACAGAAAACACACCAGGCACCGGAGAGTGCTAAACGATATCCGGTCTCCATGAGCGCTTGCCTGAGGGCCCGGGACGTTGCCACCTGTCGCCCGACATGACACACGTGTCTCGCACGCGCCTTTTTAAATTAGAGGCAGGGCCCTTGCATCATAGTTGACCATCAACCGGCGGCCAAGTCTGCCATAGGGGTTTCCTTTCTAGGGTACACCTGAGGCCCGAAGAGTGTAGTACTACAATGAACGTAAGCAAGTGCGTACCTGGTGAAGTGCGGTCCGGGCGGCAGTGAGTCGGTCCGTATGCGCACGTTGAGCGGTCGCGCGGCGTTCATCATGTCGAGGTGCTGCGCCGCCGACACCCACTCCGCGCCGCCCGCCAGCGCCAGGCGGACGCCGAACGCGATCTGGCGCGGGATCACACCCTTGTCTGCAAACACATTTAACCTACATAGCTTTTGTTGTAGTTGCTCTCGCATGCCTTACCGTACCAAGAAAGCTAGCGTATAGACCGGTGGGAACGGTAGGGCTCGGTTACTGTCGATTCAATTCAGGGTTCTTTTAGAAGTTACTTTTACTTTTGAAAGAACAGCGAATTGCATCAACTGTAAACTGAAATAAACGTGAATTGAACTTACGGCGAATTAAACTGTAAAAGTAAATTTTTAAAACGTCGACAATGCGATATCCTGATGTTGCAAGTGTCAACAAGTCCTTAAAAAATAATTGGCATGACTGCTGGTTTTAATTTTTGGAACGGAATTACTTATCGCACTTTACACTTCAGACGCTAGGCGGATGTGGGCTAGTCGGCAAAAAGTGTTAGCGCAAAGAAAACTGCTGACCAAGAGTTGTTTTGTTTTCACGCCATCTGTGGATTCTGCGCGATACTACTGTAATTTGATGTTGTTTGTATACTAATTATCCATATATTAGTAGGGCAAGTTTCAGAGATGGCGCAAGTATAATTTCAAGTTTTTACAATATTCACCATATTTTGATACAATTTATTTCATCTATACAGCGTGCAAGTTTGAGCTACGCGAAAAACTTACAAAAACGTCTTTCTTTGGATACTTATCACAATACAAAAGTCAGTTAATCATAAAACTGCGAGATTACGGATTTATAGTCATTAGTTTCATTTGACGCTACGCAATGAACGCTTAACAACCTTAGGTATTATGTTTGTGCGGTACGGTGAATTACCTTCTACGTACGGCGCCGTCGCGACCAGCTTATTGCATAAAATGTTTAAATGTTGTTTTATTGATTACATTGCAGTTTTTGGCCGTATGTGGTTTTTATTAATTTTTCAGTAAAATGTTCTGTTTACTTAATGTGATATCTATACTTTTTACCAAAAAAAATTAAAATTATAAAAAAAAAATATGAATTTTCCGGTAGAAAATTCCAATGATTTTCGACTCAGAATGATGGTCTGAATACACTATTTCAGGATTCGGTACGGTGTTCCTTCTACCCTGTATGTATATATATTATTATAGCGTAAGTAACTTCGTTCCAACCGGGTGTCCCAAAGACACCACATGCGTTTCTTTTTTTGTTTATTTGGGTACCTGATAAATAAATACACAAGACTGAAAAATTATTATATAATGACTAATATACAATTACTACTTCTATACAATTTAATTATTCATATAAACATACATACAATGACGTCTGTATCCCCGCACTGGTAGACAGGCGTAATAAACAACCATATTTTGTCTACTTTTAATTTGGTCTTACTCGTTAATGCCGCGTTCCAATAAACAAAAAACGACTCGTTTTGCTTACGATCGGTAAAATTTTCGTTGAAAATTTAACGAAATTTAACCGTCCGTAAGGAACGCGGCTTAAATCTATTGCCGTCAACCGGCAACTTTGGGAATTAAATATTGTTTTTATTTTGAGAGTATATTGAAAGGGAAATATGCGAAGTCCGAGCCCTCTAATCTTACTAATAACTATAAAAAGAAATAAGATTTTATATAAAAAATAAAGTAGTTTATTACACACTCTGTAAACAAATCAGCAAAACTTGTAAATATAAAACATAGTTAAACTAAAAAATAATCTTTACTTTGGTACGTCTTAAAAACTATTAATAAATCTACTGAAAATAAATCATGACGTACCACTATCGGAGCAAAGACTACGAACTTCTTTTTTTACAATATCCACGAGCATAGGTATTTTCGGCCCTACGGAGTGAAAACACGGGTCAAGGGGTCTTTAAAGACTTAAAATTGGGTTGAAAATCTATATTTTTAGCTCAAGACTACTTATTTAATACTCATATAGGCTGTTACAGAAAGGTGTGATCAAATTTTAGGAGTGTGTTGCTGAAAAACAGTTGATGCAGCTTGAAATAAATGGATTTAGATCTTTTTATTCCTTCGGAAAACGCTTTCCCTGATGTCTTTGCACATTTCTAAACAACATTTAAACAATTTTCATGTTAATTTTAACATTTTAGTTTTTTAATGCGGACAATAAAAAAGCAGTCATAGTTTCTTAAGGATTGTGTGCGTTTCTAGTTTCTACCACTTAGGGATAGTGTGTCTATTTGTATATAAGTTACCATTTTGGCGTTTGCTGTTCTATATGGTTATAGGTCGATTTTATTCAGCGTGTTCGAAGTCTTCAATAAGAGACGTTGGAAAGGTCACTTATTGTATTTATCAGGTTACAACGCGGTAACGCACAAATTCGATTGCACAACACGGCAGTTATGGGGCAACTACGGCTAACGCTTACTTACGTATTTAGGCAATTTTGAGACTAGCTCAAAACTAATACAAAATTGCAAGAAAAACCTGAACACACTGGGGCAATCAAACAAAATTACATTAAGATGGGTACCAGGCCATTCTGGCATCGATGGCAACGAAAAAGCCGATGAACTCGCCAGAGCTGGTGCAGACAACCGACAGCATGGCCCAGAACCATTCTGCGGCATCAGCAAACAGCGAGCGTATTCTATCATAAACGCCAAATATACATCATTGGCTATTAAGAGATGGAAGACCACGACTGGTCGAAGACACTCGAAAGCCATAATAAAGGGCTATGATAATAAAGTATCTAAAGAACTTCTGGAGCTCAAAAGATACAAAACCTGTGCTGTAACAATAGTCCTCACCGGACACTGCAAACTGAACAAACATATGTTCAACCTAAAATTGGGTGAGAACACAATTTGCAGATTCTGTCAAGAAACAGAAGAGACTGCAATGCATATTTTATGCTCTTGTGGCCCACTAATGCGGCACCGAAGTATTCACCTAGGGTTGCACATCATGCAACCGCAGGAAATACAAACAATCACTGCTGATAGGATCTGGAGGTTTCTCGAAGCCATAAGTCTGAGCAGTGAACTGTAAACCAGAGGTGCGCTACAAAAGACCAGAAATGGTCAAGGTAGCACCAGGCACCCAAATCAATAATAATAATACTTACGTATTACAAAGTGCTTAGTTAGCGTTACTGTGTGGGAACATAGTAATTGGTTATTTGGATTATTGGTTCATAATGGGAGGGTTGATATAGGAATACAAACCCTGCCGCGGGTGGACGGGACGGGTTTTCCCCTTCACCCGCTATAGTGGCCAACCGCGAGGAGGCGGCGTCCGAGTGTGCCTGGACGTCGCCTAAATGAGAGGTTTTTACCCGAAGGTGGTGCCCGCGCTTTTGCGGGCAGGCGCTAGGAGGGTTCCGGATGTCTTAATAAAAGCTGTTCCCGGATCCCTCCTATTTAAGGCGCAGTACGGCACACCGTGTGGTTTTAGTCGGTTCGATTCCGACACACCGCCCCATCGTAAACCCCGGTGGGGTGACGGCCCGAGGGGGTTTCCACACGCACAAAAAAAAAAAAAAAGGAATACCAACCCTCCCATTATGAAAAAATAAATGTAAAAAATGAAAATTGGGATGCGTGATAACGACGTCCCAAAGACTGTCACGCGCCGTGTCCCTACTATGTTCTCCGGATATGCTTTGGTAACTATCCACATTACACCTTACATGCCTCGTCTCGTAATTCCATATTGCTCATTTATACTCTCCTGTGGTCTGCTTTGATCGCTATAAAAGTTTCGCTAACAATGCAGCCACTACAAAATATGAGTCGGTTGTCACTCCTGTTGCCGGATAATTGTTTATAATTCTATGAAGTTAGGTCGGCAGCCCTGTTGGTTGGTTTCGACAAACATAGCGAGTCGTCTCCCAATGTACAGTTTCCTGAAGCTTGCTTGGCTGCGACGAATCACGTCTATGTGTCATATTGTCGCTAAAGGTTTCGGTTTTAGTTGTTGGGGTTACCAATTTGAGGGTTGTGCATGGTTAACTATTATTGTTGTTGTTGGATTATTGTGTTTAATAATATACGGACTTCTTGATATATAATATATACTTCACTTACATATATATTGGTATCACTTACAATTACATGTTTCATTGCTTGTGGGGAGACGATGGCCGGGCGAACGTTCGCACCTTCGTTGTATACGGCGCGAGCATTCGCCCGGCCATCGTTTCATTCGTCAATTACATGCATATCAGTCCTTTTTTACGAAATATTAGCTTTACTGATTAATACAGATATAATAGTCAAGTAAAATTGTTTTAGTCCATCCCACTAATATTATAAATGTGAAAGTTTGGATGGATGTTTGTTACTCTTTCACGCAAAAACCACTGAATCGATTGCGATGAAACTCGGTATGTAGATAGCTGGAGACCTGGATTAACGCATAGGCTGTTTTTATACCAATATTCCCACGGGATCGGGACTTACGCGGGTGTAACCGCGGGGCGCTGCTAGCTATTAAATAAAATTGAATTACATGAGGACTTTGAAATATTTTTAAGCAGACGGCAACTACCCCATTCTTAGCTTCAGTTTGTCATTTTTATATTAAAAATGAAAAAAAAATGTCTCAAAATGTTAGCGTTTTACGTTAGCCACATGGTCTACTATACGACCCTAAAATATGACAACACCTCTCTGTGACACCTGTACTATAAAACAATGAAAGACTCACTCTCCATGTCGCAATGGTCTCGCAAGAAGTGCGGCTCGACGGTGATGCTGACGTCCCGCGGCGCGTCGCCGGCGCGCGGGCGCAGCAGCACGCCCGCCGCGCCGCCCGCGCCGCACTGCACGCTGAAGAACACGTCCCTCTCCGCCTGCGCGTGGTAGCTCGTCAGGAGCTCGAATGCCTAGCGAATACGACAGTTATTCATCGGTGGATCTCAACACACGTTTACGACAACGATTAGTGGCAAATTTACATATCTGATCTCTTGCAGAGATCAACGAATTAATGAATTATCGAATATGTAAATAAAGGAATGAATGATCTATATATGTATATAAAAAATTGCAATTTTGAACAAACGAATGGTTCAAAATCGCAAAACTCCTAAAGTTCTTTACACAACGTTGTATTCATATACGCGCATATTTTTTAATATATATACAGGTACGTGTAAGAAACACCATACCGAATATTGAAATAGTGCATTCAGACTTTTCTGCTGGAAAATTCATTTTTTTTATGGTTATTATGGTTAAAAGTGAAATGAGTAAACAGAACATTTTACCGGAAAAAAATTAATAAATACCCTATACGGCCAAAAAATTAAATGTAATCTGTAATCGAAGCAGCTGATTGCATAAATGTAATTAAACAACATTTATGCAAGCAGCTGCTTCGACGGCGCCGTACGTTTAAGGTCATTCACTGTACCGCACAAAAAGAATACCGCGTACATTGCGTAGCGCCAAATGAAACTAATGACCATAAATCCTTAATCTCGCATTTTAATGACTTCTGTATTGTGTATAAACAGGAAGAGGTTTTTGTAAGATTTTCGCGTTGCTCAAACTTACACGCTTTATATATATATAATATTTCATACACATTGCTAGGGATACAAAAAAGGGCATAGAGAACCTTTCACCCAGAAAACAGTGATGTTCCTGAGGGATGGAAAAAATAATTTTACTCAAGCGAAGCCACGGGGCAAAAGCTAGTTATATAATAAAGGCGGGAAGGAGAGACCGTGACAAATCTCTATCAAAACAAAGTCTCTATCATTGCAATTTTGTCAACACCAATCAGAAACAACTGTCAACTTGTGTCTTGCATTGATTAAACATGTTCCGCAAGACGCTAAATCAACAATGCAAGAAAAAAGGTAGTAGTTCCACACGTTCCACTTCGAAGGTGCTGCGATTAAACAGAAGCTTCTGTAACCTACTGAAATGAAGGGACTGACGCTGACTGATAACTGAGGAGCTTCTTGATATTCTCTTTAATTTTAAGAAGTACATTGGAACAAATTTCATTTAGTTCACAATCTCAAATTATAATTTCTAATACTATTTACCTTCTCAATATTAAGCAGACCACAACCCTGAGCCCAGGGTTCCACGTGTGACAAGTATGTAGCCGAGTTCTCGAGGGCACGCTTCACTGAGTATGGCGAGTACGGGAGATCCTTCGCTTTGAGACCGGATATTAGGACAGCTGAAAAAGAAAAAGTAACAACTGTCACATCCTGTATAGCGCGCATTTTAGATATAAAGTGGTACAAACTTTTCACGGCACCACAGGACAGTGAGACATTCTTGTTAATATTATAAACAAGCCGTTCCCAGATGTTACACATGTGTTTATGGTCACTGCTCCACTCCTAAGGGTCTCAGTGTGATGTTATATAGCCTATATCCTTCCTCAGTGAATACTCTAACATAAAATTAATTTTTCAAATCCGACTAGTAGTTTTAAAGATAAGCGCTTTTAAACAAACAAACAATCAAACATTCAAACAAAAAAACTCTTTAGCTCTATTGTTTTAGTATAGATATAAAATACGAATGGGATTTTTTTTTATTATTTATTTTACGCTTTCACGCCATTGATTGGTAAAATTTACAATAACGGAAGCCTCGAGTAACAGCCAGTATCTCAATATTTCAAGTTTGGAGTGAAATTCCCAACAGCTTACCCACTGCGCCTGCAACGTGCGGGGCGGCCATTGATGTGCCGTTCATGAGTTGACAGTTTCTTAGTGTAAACCTGTCAATAAAAAAATATAATTAACGCATTTGTAAAATTTTACCTATATATTTGTAAAAATAACAGTAGTAATTAAAACAAAAAATAATTTACAATTGAAATGGTCACCCCTGCCCAAGTCCAGTGTTTGAATTCATACAGGGCTGCAGCAGGTCACAAGTGAGGTCTTGGGGGTTACCTGGCGACTGCGGCGACGGCTCCCCCCGGCGCACAGACGGACACGCCGGCGGCGCCGTCGGCGGTGGGCCCGCGCGAGCTCCAGCTGAACGCGCCGCCACACACGCGCGCTCTCATGGAGTACGCCGCAGACATCATCTCCGGAGACACGTACGCACCCACGCCTACAACGGAAGTATACAAGGTGTTACAGATGTCGTACTGTAGACCCCGTGAATGATGTACAGCGCTAACAATTTTGGAAACATTCGTGATTTCAATCCATAAATCTTACTTTGAAACTGATCAAGTGCAATTGAAAATTGACTGAGAAATATATTTGGTAAGAACAGGCTAACTATATGAATAAAACTATATTTAATACTTTTAAAGTCGATTACCTCACCGGAGCCAAACGGTGAAGTGATATGTCGGTGTAGTGTATGTAAATTCCTTTATATTAGTCAGTAAGTGTACTCCTTTACAATGATGTCTCAACTGTATCAAGTTATTACTTACGTTTCCTTTGGAATTGTTTTATGCACCAATGTAGGTATTTCTTTACTTTATATTACAATATAATTGTGGAAACTAACCAAAACAGTACTTTTTATTTGACCTAGGGCCTTGGGCCTACAGTACATCTATCGCATACTAGTAATTAAAGAAATTCAGATGTATCGCTCTAAAGTCGAAAAAGACCAGGTTTTCGTTAACCAGAACACGGCCGGAAACAACGAAGCAGTTTTGAAGGGTGTTGCACGTGCACCATATCAATATCGCCGATTTTGGTAATAGTGGCCGTATTCACCATCGCAGTCTGTTACTTTTTGGTACGTCTGTATAAAAAGTGCCATCGCTGTTGGATTCAAGATGAGATCGGTCTCCACGCTATTCAGCATATTCGGGTATCACTTAGAGGGCGGCAGAATTCTGAATCGACGGCATATCTACGTGACGATTTCTATGTGAGTGTTAATACCTATTATTATGAAAGTGATAACGATTCAAACAAAACTTAGTAATCGAAAGCGATGTGTTTGAATAATTTTGCGAGTAACAATTGAATACCTTTAATAATTAAATTACATTTATAATTACATAAGTTTATAATAGAAGTTTATTTTTAATAATTATGTTATTACGCAGTTCTGTAAACTGTCAGGAATCAGGTGCAAACACTCATGCAATGTGATACCCTGCCACAAATAAGCTAACGTAAGGCATTAATTAATTTTCAACTTTGTGTTTACGTAATGAATATAATATTGTAGTGTTGGTATTAATAACTATGTTTTCAGATTATGATTAAAATTTTAATTGAGAATTATAATAGCCTAGAGGAAATGAGAAATATTTAATTAAGAAGGGTAAGTCTACACATTTAGGAAAAGCTGTTCATAGTAAACGGAATGAAGCTGAAAACATTTTCGATAAATGCAATGAATTATTTTTACTTTTAAAAACACAGAAGGACAACAAGGTTATATTCAGCGACCGAGATTTTTCAAAATATTTACAGGCTTACGAAGTGATTAAGAATTTATGTAAGTTTCCCAAAACTGAAATTGACAAAATGGAATTCGAACTGAAAATGGCTTGTTGTTTATTACCGGTTATGGATGAGACGGAAAATGTAACGAAACGATTGATTGATGGTATGGAGATGTATTCATATATGATTAAAGAGACAGACCGTTATTTACTGATTCAATTTATTCTAAAAAATAGACTTTCAGAAAATGCCAAGCTACGACTGGCCTCCACTTACATCACTGTTTCAGAACTTGTCAAGATATGCGATATTCTGATATTCCCACGGGATCGGGACTTACGCGGGTGAAACCGCGGGGGCGCTGCTAGTATGATATATATTTATATAATATACTAGCTGCGCCCCGCAGTTTTACCCGCGTAAGTCCCGATCCCGTGGGAATATTAGGATAAAAAGTAGCCTATGTGTTAATACAGGTCTCCATCTATCTACATACCAAGTTTCATCGCAATCGGTTCAGTAGTTTTTGCGTAAAAGAGTAACAAACATCCATACATCCACATATCCATACATCCTCACAAACTTTCGCGTTTGTAATATTAGTAGGATATATAAATATCAGGCCTATACAAGTTACGTATATTTGTGTATTGCGTGGAAAAATGTTACTTTGTACTGCATTTACTGTACAATTATATTATATACGAGGGCTGCACTAAAAGTATCGGGAATGGAAAATTTCCACTGTTTCTGTCATATTAAAATCTTTTTAATTGAAAACTCCTTGGTTTTAAAATTCGAATACCATTTATTTATTTAAAAAAAGATTCTCGGTCTTGTCACAAGGTTTTGTCAAACTTGTTTAGTCGTTGAGAAATGGAATTGGCTTGAGAAAATTCATTTATTATGACTTTCGAAGTGGTTTAACACAAAAACAGTGTGTTGACCGGATGATTTCTGCATTTGGTGATGAAGCCCCATCCAAAACCACAATTTATCGCTGGTTTGCTGAATTTCAACGTGGACGTGTCAAGCTCAGTGATGATCCCCGTCAAGGTCGTCCAAAAACTGCAATCACCCAAGAAAACGTTGATGCTGTGCGTAAGCTGATTGAGAAAGATCGACATGTGACATACCGCGAAATTCAGGCAACTTTAGAAATTGGCATGAGTCAAATACAAATAATCTTCCATGAACAATTAGGTGTAAAAAAGTTGTTTTCCCGATGGATACCGCATTCGCTCTGTGAAGAGCAAAAAGCGGCTCTCGTTACTTGGTGCGTCAGAACTCTCGAAAGATTCCACGCAGGATCCTCAAATGCTGTATACAACATCGTATCAGGTGACGAATCCTGGATATGCGTACGAACCCGAAACAAAAAACCAGTCACGAGTTTGGGTGTTCGAAAATGAGTTAAAGCCAACAAAAATTGTTCGTTCACGGAGTGTTGCAAAAAAAATGGTGGCCACGTTTGTCTCCAAAACCGGCCATGTTGCGACTATTTCTCTTGAGGGACAAAGAACGGTTAATGCAGAATGGTATGCTAGCATTTGTTTGCCACAGGTCGTTTCTGAACTCCGTAAAGAGAACTGCAACCGCCGCATCATCCTCCATCACGACAATGTGAGTTCTCACACCGCGCACAGAACAAAAGAGTTTTTAAAGCAAGAAAACATAGAATTATTAGACCATCCGTCGTACAGCCCTGACCTAAGCCCTATTGATTTCTATACTTTCCCTAAAATAAAGAATAAATTGCGTGGTCACAGATTATCATCACCTTAAGAAGCTGTGGACACCTACACGGCTATTTTGGAGACCCCAACTTCCGAATGGAATGGTTGCTTCAATGATTCGAAAAGCAATAAATACATTTTTAAATAGTAATGTTGTGTCACTTCCTTGATTCCCGAAATTTTCAGTGCCGCCCTCGTAATCTTTTATTGCAACTACTTCTTCTCTCTGCGTCACCCAATGGTTAACTGGTAGAGAATGCCTCAGACATTAAGTCCGTCAATGTACCAAATGTGCATAAAGTTTAAAATAAATAAAATAAAAATTAATAAAATAGGTGGGAGAGCCATGCTTCGGCACGTATGGGCCGGCTCGACTCCGCTCGATACCACGGCCTTACAGACAACCGGCAGTGAAGCAATGCTTGATTGGTTTTCGCGGCGTGAGTGAGGTTACCGGAGGCCCTAACCATTCCCTCTCCCCTATTCCCGTCCTTCCCCTCTCTTCCCTCTCCGGCGTCTCCTCCCCTCTAATCCCCCTCTCCCCTCTTCCCACTCTTCCTCCCTTTCCCTCTCTTCCCCTACTCCCACCTCAAAGGGCGGCAACGCACTTGTGACTCTCGAGCTACAGGTGCCCATAGGCGGCGGTAGTCATTTACGATCAGGTGACCCGTCTGCTAGTTTACCCCCTATACCATAAAAAAAAATACGATGATAATGTCGTAAATTTATGATGTAACATTTATAGGTCGAAACAAAGCGATGATTTCAGTTATTCATCGTTATACTAGAAAGTAATAAGCTATAAACGAGACTGATAACAGCGAACCTTATCAAGTCTCGAAGTGGTACTAAAATAAATTAACGTTTTCAGATTCCTTTTCATATTTTTTGTCGTAAACTTTAACAAAAAAAAAACGTCAGTCGTGGGACTGCAGTCAGAAATGAAAACACATTTTCTACAGATTAATTAATAAGGAGCTGACAAAAATCAATGTTTAGATTAGCACCCTCTAGTGGATCTATATATGTATTATTAGCGTGACGGTAACGAGTTCAGTGCTTTTTCCCCATCGCAAAAGTGCACAAACGTGCCTAAAGAAGTTTTCACTTCAAAAATACTAAGTTTATAAGGAATTGCAACAAGACATTGGTTAATAGAAAGTAGCTGCTCTCCTGTGTTGGAAGATCACTATGAACAATCGGGGTCACACTAATGACAGGAACAGTATGTGCTGACAGTGCAATTACAAAGTCAAGGCAGGCTAGGTGTTGCGGTGTGAAGTGTAAGAAGTGTAAGGCACTCACCAATGAGTATGGGTTGCGCAATGTCGGGCGGCGCACCCACGGTGCAAAGCGCGGGCCCGTGGTTGCCGGCCGACACCACCCACGACACGTTGTAGCGGTTCACCACTTCGCATATTATGTCTCCGATGCGCCTGACAACATATCACATTTTAACATATTTACTACAAACATGTCTGTCTATATCCATAAGTCGCTTAGGGCTCGAAGGACCACTATGTACGAACTCTGTACACTATTCAGTAATAATATAAGATTAGAGCGCCGTGCGCCTAGCAATGATTGTTGATATCACCATTCCCCATGACTACAATCTCTTAAGGGCTGAAAAATAAATGAAGTATTTGGATTTGTCCAACGAGATGGTCGACATGTGGGATGTGGATTCGGCAATCATTGTACCTATAGTCATATCAGCAAAGAGCCTTGACCAACACCTTCAGAGGCCCACATTAGGCAACTGGATTAAGGACCTGATGTAGAAGACGGTCTGTGATGTATATTTAAATAAACATATTCTACTCATTTATATTAGTATAACTTCTTTATTGCTGTATACTCTATATTGTAATCCTTTAACATTTGAAATACTAAAATATATGGCAGTGTTAATCTGGGATTCGATCGTTTTATTTACCTAGTCTAAATACCTAACCGTACAGGTCCTTCTTGATACGGCACGTATTGTGAGAAGGTTTTTGTCTCTGGAATCCTAACCACCAGTAGCTTGTACCCAATACCGGTGGGACACTATTTTTTATATTTTTTTTATATACTAATGTATTAAAAAAAAATTAATTTATATGTTAAATAGATATTAATAAAGAGAATAATAATATCTTGACGCATCTCACACACGACCGTCTGATCCCAATCTAGGCAGAGCCTGTAATAGGGTAACCAGACTGCTGATAATCATACTTATATATTTCTAAATACATACATCACTACATATTATAAAATAAAGCCCCCCACCACATCTGTCTGTCTGTTCGCGATAACCTGAAAAAGTACTGAACGGATTTTCATGCGGTTTTCACTAATAGACAGAGTGATTTATGAGGAAGGTTTAGGTGTATATTTGTTAAGATTTTGTGTTTTGACCAATTGATTGAAATATATTATGTTGATGATTTTTAAAGATGTCTCTGCTACGTGCGAAGCCGGGGCGGGTTGCTAGTTATAGATAAATTACACCCAGACACTGATCATGCTCATCCGCTATCGCCGCCTAAACGATTTCTCGTTAGCAAAGTATGACGTCATAAGTTGTTACTTCAGACATGTTTGAATAGAAGGTATAGCTTTTACGTTACATAAAGTAAACCTGATTTGATAATCAACTACCATACAATACATACCCCGCATTAGACCAATGTGCATGTTCTCCGTAACTCATATTTATAACATCAATCTTCATTTTCTTGGAAAGCTCCATAATCTTGATACAAGCCCTGACCAGTGCAGTGCCAGTTTCCATAGAGCCCAGCCGGCTGTCTCCAATAGTAAGGGAGACGATCTTGGCTCCGGGAGCTACACCATCGCGTTCCGGTTCGCCGGGGAAGTAGCCGGCTGCGATTGCGGCTACGTGGGTTCCGTGGGTAGCTGAGGACAACAACAAGGACCTCAACAGTGATTAATTTCAAAATAAATAAGATTATTGATACCTACATAAGAATATTGATACACAAAAAAAAACAAATAAATTAACAATGATGTTATTAGTAAAGATACCTTCCTAAACATTGCATTAATAAATATTCTATCCTTTGGATATTTAAAAAAAATATATCTTAGTTATGGTCGAAAAATATAAGAGTTTCTTGGATTTTTTGAGTTTTTACTTATTTGAGCATCTTAATTTCATAAGATTGCGCAAAAAAAGTTTAGCTGGACTTGTATTATGAGTTGGCTCACAAATGACAACCTAGTGTATTATTATCGACTTGATGCACGAACGCGATGTGTCGCTTGAAAAATAAAATAAACAATTGCGTAAGTATAATTACCATTCAAAGAGTTCCACTGTACCATTCAAACTGTTTGAGCTGGAGAGATAAAATCAACGTTGCTGTCCGACGCACTAATTGGAGATTTTCTTGTGCCGATTTAGCACATTTGCACATTGTTTTTAATATCACAACAATCCAAATATTTACTCATTTTTTTAAAATGAGTTTTGACATAGATTGCCATTTGGGAGCTGATCACACAAATCCGGCCCTTAGACCCTTTGTGTGATAAATTATTGTAGTCGCTTTTTTGTATTCGCTTCTTATTCCAAACGATTTTTTACAAGAATGCGAATAATTAGTTAGAGATGCAATGGAAACTGATTTTGTACTGCATATTATGTCCGAGTAGCGAGGACTTTCGGCTGTGGTTGGATAGTTGGCGCCAAGTCATCTTTCGGAGCTACAATGGCTCTCACCTTTACCCTTTTTACTATTTGCTAGACTGTTAGATCATAAAGAATGAAGAGTTTACCGTAAAATAGAACAGAAATATGTTTTGATGTTAACTACAAATTTCTGGTTGTTAAACTCTGTAGCCCTGGGTGAGGAGTCTACAAGACCGTGATGATGAGAGATTGATTACTGAGTGAGGAGTACTCACAGCACATGCCCACGACCTCGAGCGTGTCCCCAGCGCCATGCACATTGACGCTGACGGTCATCTGGTCGAGCGCGGTGAGGTGCGCGTGCTCCTGCGTGACGCTGAACTCGCCCAGCAGCGGACCTGACGATAGATCGCCGTTCTCCGACGTGTCGATACAGGCTCTACGAAGCAAACAAAATGGTTTCAACCGGGATCAAGAAACAATATATTATAGCCTTTTTACACTAAATAGGAAATATTATTACCAAAGCTCGAAATTATTCTCTGTTTTGTCTCAAAAAACTTTTCTCTGTAATTTGTTACTGAAATGTTTCTATCAGGTAGGATTTTTTTTTAAATAGTTTAAAATGATATATAAATTGTTTGTTTTTGTAATTTAATAAAAGCATAATATTACTTATGTTAAATGTTAACTCTTTAAATCTTTAATTAAAACTCAAATAGACCAGCTTCAAGACCAAAAATTTGATTCGCAACAAGCATTACTGCTGGGCCAATTCATTGTGGAAGTTAAAATCAAGAAACAAGGCCAAACATTAAAGTCTCACCTCCACACAGCGCCATCATGGAATAGTACACAATCATACGTAGGTCCAACATCATTGTACTTTTTCTCTGCATTTTGTAGCACTTCAACTCTAGCTTCCAATTCCTCTTTTTGAAGTTTGTCTTCGGGACTCAATGTTGGGTTCTTAGATACTAGAAAGATAAAAACACATTTATTATAAACAAAAAGATATACAGAAAGTATACAGCGTAAAAGTATCACCGTCGCGAATAACTTACAAAAACGACTTTCTTTGGATACTTCTCACTAGGGATTGCAATCCGGCACCAATATGTATTAAAATGTTAGTAAGTGCTTTGGTATATCGTACTCCCTTAAACATAATACGGTTATCTGGGATTATGATATTGACGGTCAGGTACTAAATAGAACACAGATTGTGAAAGACTCAGGCATTCTATTTGATGACAAACTTTCATTTTGTGCTCACTAGTCATATTATTTGTAAAGCCAACTTCAAGGTTTTGTCTTTAGATCCACCAAACAGTTTAGAAAGCCCCGCAGTGCTTTGTATCTATACTTTGCCTTGGTGAGGAGCATATTGGAATATGGTAGTCCAGTATGGTCACCTAATTACAGAGTTCATGTAGATGAAATTGAGCGTATATAGAAAAATTTCTTATGATTCTTCACCATCATCATCAGCCTTTCATTATCCACTGCTGGACATAGGCCTCTCCTAATGTACGCCACTGAGCTCGATCGTCAGCTCTCCTCATCCAGTTTTTCCCTGCCGTTTTGCGCAGATCGTCACTCCACCTGGCCGCAGGGCGTCCTACACTACGTTTCCCTTGACGTGGTCTCCATTCCAGAACTCGTCTACCCCAGCGGTTATCGGTTCTACGGGCAATGTGGCCAGCCCATTGCCACTTCAGCTTGCTAATTCTATGAGCTATGTCGGTTACCTTGGTTCTGTGTCGGATAACTTCGTTACGAATTTTGTCCCTCAGAGACACACCAAGCATAGCTCTCTCCATAGCTCGCTGAGCGATCTTGAGCTTGTGGACCAGTTTCAGCGTGAGTGTCCACGTCTCGGCACCGTAAGTCATTACAGGTAGGACACACTGATTAAAAACTTTTGTCTTAAGGCACTGTGGTATGGACGACATGAAGACCTGACGAAGCTTACCAAATGCTGCCCATCCCAGCTGAATCCTCCTATTGACTTCCCTCTCGAAGTTGTTCTTACCCAGTTGCAAGGTCTGCCCAAGGTACACGTACTCTTGAACAACTTCGAGATGAACGCCATTTACTACTATCAGCCCCGGGTTAATATGACTATTGAGCACAATTTTCTCTTATCTATGTTCATTCCGAGGCGGATGCGTTTGGAGGCGTCAGCTAATCCGGACAACATCTCTTGTAAGTCTGGCAGCGACTCCGCCATTAGGACAATATCGTCAGCAAATCTTAGGTGCAAGATGTATTCACACAGTTTAGCGTCTTAAACATATCCTCCAGGACACTCGTGAACAGTTTCGGGGATATTACATCTCCCTGTCTCACCCCCCTGGTAATGGGATATGTTTAGTCTGCTAATTCTGTACTTGAACACTCATAGTCGCAGCGTTATAGATACATCACAACACGTCAATGTACCGACAGTCCGCTTGGCAACGCTGCAAAGACTCCAGAACAGCCCAGGTTTCAACTGAGTCAAAGGCTTTTTCATAGTCCACAAAGGCAAGGCACAGGGGCTGGTTGTACTCTTCGGTCTTCTGTATAACCTACCTCACTGTGTGTATGTGGTCTATGGTTCCAAATCCTGAACGAAACTCTTACAAACGATTCTTAGTTATCAAAACCCTGGTATTTCGATTTAGTTTATTTCTACAAAATCGTACATTACATTATTAATTCACCAGAGTTACTTTTACAATATATAAATAATATATAAAATAAACTATTAGACTTTTGTGATCGCAACCTTAACAGTTTCATTAGTATTATTAAAGACATTCTTCACAGTGGTCTCGGTTTGGATGCTTCACATCCCAATTAGGAGTGCCTGAGGCATTCAAACCTGACCTGATGATTAGATTTTAAATATGAATGTATTAGAGATTGTTATGTATAGTGTTTGTTAATATATTGATTTTCCTGTCTGAATGTACGTTACGATCTAGATCAAATCAAGGTATTTAATATTAATGTTTTTTACGATTGTAATGTGTTTTGTGCATTAAATAAACAAAAAAAATTTTTTAATCTGGCCAGATCCAACCCGATTGAAATTGGCATATCATAACATTTTTTGGTTGGTAGCAATATGAACTGTATAACAGAGTTTTAAGAAGTTATCATAAATTTCATAAACAACAACAATTAAATTCTAGTATTCAATTTAATTACTTAAATTTTAGTGTTAAATTAAGTCTTTCTAGAGTTTATGCATGACATCAGTAAAAATGATTAAAATGTAACTTATATAACAACCATGATCATCTTAGACCACAATAGTTATGTTATTCTATCTTAAGCAATTATTTAAGATAACATTACTTAAATTACATTAAATTATTATTTTTGGTAGGTAAGGATTTTAAATGGTAACACACGTAATACGTTACTCGCATCGTTTGGCAATCAACTTCTTAAACAGTTCCAAATATAGCCAGCGGTTACAAAGACCCTTTCAGCTTCTTTTCTTGTCGGTTGTGGACTTGCAATCTAATGTAGAGTAAGGTTGGGCACGTGCAGGGTGCGGTAGTGACTACTGCACAAGTAACAATTCGCGGAAATCCGGATTGCAATCTCTACTATCACAATGCAAAAGTCAGTTCACCATAAAAATGCGAGATTAAGTGTAATCGCAACACGCGTACGGTGTGGTATAGTGAATGACTTTAAACGTTCAGCGCCCTCAAAGCAGCTGATTTCATAAATGTTGTTTAATTGATTTATTGCCGTTTTTGGCCGTATGGGATATTTATTGACTTTTTTTAGGTAAAATGTTCTGTTTAATCATCGTGATATCACTTTTAACCAAAAATTAAATTGAATAAAAAATATTAATTTCCCGGCCGAAATTTCCAATGATTTTCCACTCAGAATGATGATCGAAATCTACTATTTCAAGATTCGGCAGGCCGTTCTTACACCCCTTATAGTAATGAATACAAGAGTAGAGGAAATAAAAGATGGATGGACTGTGTGGATAGGATAGAGGATATGGTTAGATAGGGAGAAAGCAGTGAAATGACGCATGATAGAGTGGAAAAGAACCTTGCACAGACAATAACACAATAAACACATTCACAGACTTCAAATACTACTACCCTACTTGGCAAAAATTTGCAAAGCTTTTGTATCTGACACTGGATAATGGATTAAATTATATTTTGGATGTTTATCCCTCAGTGTCATTGCTTGCGATTTTGAGGTCTAAGGTTTATTCCCTGGTATGATAAATTGTTATAGGGTTTTTCTATTAGAAAATTATCAATAACTACTTTTACTTACGCTTAGATATCTTCTTCTTCTTCACAATTGGACATTGATAGTAGGCTAGCAACGAATATGCAGCAAAATACTGAATATCTAGGTACTAGTCGGGGTAATACTACTGTTTTTAACCGACGAAAAAAAAGGAGGTTCTCATTTCGACTGTATCTTTATATATATATTTTTTTAGGTATGTTCAGCCCTCTCCCCGTTATTTATGATCCGATTATGATTATTCTACCGATTATAATTATTGTACCTTTTAAATATTATCGCGATTAAGTCCCGAATTACACATCTAATATATGTGATTATTCTTTTTTGTAAGATAGGGTATACCTCGAGGGTGGTCCCTTGCCGAGAAAGTCTGGTGGATCTGATGACGGGATTCTGATAAAATTGAGAGAAACCCGCAAAAATTATAGGTACGAATAGTGTTTCTGTTTACTTTTCATTACTTTATCAGGTATTTGCGTTTAGAAATCATTACATCATGTAGCCAAGCTGATGTTGAAAAAAATTCATTAAATAAAAATCTTTTTGACAAAAAGTTAAACCGACGAAAAGAACTATAAAGCAAAAATACATAAACCTTTTAAGTCTTAAGTATTGAGCCTTTTTACATAAACTATCAAATTTTATATAAGCTTATTTTGAGTCGGCGCCAAATAATAAAATGTATAATTACCTCCATAGAGTTATGTCCATTTGTATGTAGGTACTTATAAAATTTAGATAATTAATCACTTTGTTGTTTCGACTCAAAATTAGTTTATATAAATTTTTTTACCTCGCACAACCAATCTTTGGAACAAATTGTCGCCTGCGGTACTTCCGGACCGATACGACCTTCAAACCTTCAAGAAAAGAGCGTACTCCTATCTCAAAGGCCGGCAACACACTTGTGACTCTTGAGCTGCAGGTGTCCATGGGCGACGGTAGTCACTTACCATCAGGTGACCTGTCTGCTCGTTTGCCCCCTATAATATAAAAAAAAAACCACTCGATCGCAAGTCCGACGCCTTAGCCAATACGCTACCGCCGCTTCGGTTGCAACTGAGTTTTATCTTTAAACGTCTCAATATAAGCTATGCTCTCTCTGCAGAATGCTCCTCGTAGCAAACCATAAAAGAAGATATATTCTTGCCATGCGTCATCATACTTTTGCCTTGCCATACTTTGACTTATTTCTTTGGCATGTGGCCAAATACACTATTAATTGCAAGTCTAATTGATAGATTATAGACTACAGAGAAATATATGTTAAATTGTAAATTATTAGAAGCATAATTTTTCATCAGTTCATAATATCACTAGATTGTTTATAAACAAACAATGTTCAAATATTGTACATGCCTGCTTGCCACTGGGGTCCAGTTGTAAACCAGTTCTCTGGTACCTATGCGTACCAGGCATGCTGAACTGAATCCAATTTTGGTACTTTATTTTCTCGTTGTATTTTTATGTGTAAGATTGTCTCATTGTGCCGAATTAAATGTTTTTTTCTTTCCTTCTTCTTTCATAGTGACATAAATATGCAAACAGGCACATGGAGAAATATTGGAAATGGTGAAAAGCCTACTAAGTATGATAAAGCCTAAATACTGTTTGGGTATGTTGACACATATGAAATGCAACTGAATAAGCCAGAATCATACTAACCAACATCAGTCTCAAAGTCTTGTAGCTGTTTGTTCGCCTCAGCAAAGGCAGGTTTATAACCCACATCCCATCCATGTTCTTTACGGTGCTCCTGAACACGCTCCTTTAGTTTAAGTGGGTATAGGCTGAATGGATGCAACACACCCACACGCCAAACTCCTGTTGGATTCTTCCATGATTCTGGTATCTAATAACAACAATATTTATTATTAAAACTTGACTATTTATAGATAAGTTTTTATAATTGCAAACATAACTTCATTAAATACCATATCGTCGATGAAGTGACAATACCTCCTAACTGTGGATATGCTTATTTTACAGGAGAAGGAAAAAACGATTTACCACTTAGGTTTTGATCACAGAACTTTAAAATAACTTTTAATGTAATGTTCACACTGTTTCGATTGATAACAAGCGATTAAATAATGCATGCATGCATGCAAAATTTAATTTTAAGTCTAATACATTAAAAAGTCGATTTCATAAAAATGTTAGGAGGTATTGTCACTTCAACAACAATATGTATGTATGAATATTTTATTATAAATAAATGAAAATTAATTACTGTTCAGTAAGACCATAACTTTATAATAGTTAACAGTTTACTAATTATACCTTTTATGCATTAACAATAGCTCAAATAAGGTTGTTAGGTAAAGAAAAGTTAGTAAAATTGCCTGGAAAATGGGAAAATCAAAATGCTTTTCCCCATTAAATTAAAACAACATTTTATTAAAATTTATTAAATTCTGACAGGACATGTTGCAATCACCTACTTTGTAGGAAAAGGGGGGAAGGGGGAAAGAGGAAAGAGTTAAGAGACACAATAAAATATTATAAAGAAAATATTTTTTTTAGAACAGCTTTTATATCATAAAATGCCAAGAGAACCAAATGTTGTGTGCCAAATTTCAGCATGATAGCTTTAGTGGAAGTGGGTAAAATATGGATTGCCAAAATTCCAAGACATACATACATGTGAAGTTAAATAAAAATGCAAGAAAATTAAATATTACAGCTTTTATTTACATTACGTTATAGAAAGTTACAAATGGATAAATAAAGTTTTTAAAATAATCTAAGTTTGAGACACATAAATATGTATTTATGTTAAAATAGATGATGTTAGTGCATGGTGCAATAAAATGACCATTCAAATTTCTACATCACTGCTTCAATATTTACTTTTTAACTTAAACATTTTAATAGATTTCAGAGATTTTTTATAAAGATACTTTATTCCAGATTACAAACTTGTTGAAGGATTAAGTCAGGCATGTTGTGTCATATGGTGGTATAGGAATATCCATATTGTTAAGCACACCACTCTAAAGGTAACACAAGTTCAGACTTTATTCTATTTTCAGCAATTCAGCAATATTTACGTACCTTAAGTTTGCGGCCAGTTAGGCCGGTAATGCACCCTTCTGTTACTTTTTTTACAGTGGTGGTGTCTACATCTCCGCAGCCGCTGCAGTCAAACCTCTCAATAACTTTAGTCTCTCCAGTACTCGTCACCTGCAACCTCAACAACGCTCAACGTCCGCCGAAAATGCAATTTATTGCAACTAAACAAATCGTGACATGACACTTTTTTACCTTAAGTCCTTCTGCTGCAGGGTCGACACCGGAATCAAAAATAGCAATAACTGTATCTCTGCCATCGTAATCGGCATTTTTATTAAGAAACGAGACTACCCCTGTTTCTTTTTTTGGTAATAATCCCCAGACAGGGAAGTCACAGTCGATCGGAACGTCTGCCATTTTTGATGACCCGATGAGTAATGTTGCCATTTCAAGATGAAAAAAGGAAACGAAATATTACGTTCGTAAATCATTCTAAACATGCTACGAACATAATTATAATAAAAGTGCTGAATAAGAGTGATTTATTCCATAATAATTAAGCAATATTTTTTATCGATGTTAAAATTTTTAGTTCATACATCAATACAAATAAGAATTAAATTACTGTACATTAAATGAAGAAGAAGAAAGAACGGAAAGTAAAGAGGTCTTTTTACAATGTTATTCTATATTTATTTCAAAAGAGGAAAGATTATAGGAGTTTATTTTATTACGTAGAATATGTCAATAGTGTCACATATATTGTATTTCTAAATTGCATATAATGTGGATTGAAATTATTCCTGCGTTTGTTATCGTAACTGCTGCTATTGGCGCACCAGGATTTATTAGTTATGGGTTTAATTATCTATTAGTAGGAAATGTAAGTACTCATTACTATTTCTCCTTCATATTCCTACTCCTTCGTTTCAACAGTTATTTTCCAAAATTATTCGTTCATTATATATTATGGACATCCTTATGTATGGAATCAATAAACTAGAAATCCATTTGACCGACCACCATTAAAATTTGCACATCTTTGTCTTTTGTTTTCCATGAAAAGATTCATAAGCTCTTTGATTAATTATTTAATCTAATACCTTTAAACAAGCAATTCTTGTATAGTATATAATAATATTAAATCTGAATCTCGGAAACGGCTCCAATTATTTTCATGAAATTTAGTACGCCCCCTGCGTATTGTTTCAATCGATAAATCGATCTATTAAAGCTAGGTTTCATTTTAAGAAAACGTAAAAAAAAAACGAGCAAAGCTCTGTCATCCAGGTACTATAGTTAAAGCTCCTTACTGACGGTTCCCGTATTCACGTTTTCACTATTCACGGGTATATAAATTGCGACCATTTTCCTGTATTCCCGGTTAAAAATTTCTGTATTCGCGGATCTGAAATGATTCGATTATCCTTCGTTGACGCATCGGCATCTGTTTAGTACTGCTGGTACGTACCGAGGCTGCTTTTACAAAGAGTGGAACTGAATGTACTAATCTCAAAGTAAAGCAACTTATTGCCACTACCTAAACTACATTTTCAAATGCCGCCGCCGCCGAAGCACTGACAAACAGATGACTTTTAACTTAAAAAACTTGAATGAAGGTTTACGGAGGGCAAATGATCTTTGTGATTTTTTAATGAAAATTAATCTGTTAATGGAAAGTCTTATTTTTCAAAGTAAAATTCTTAACGCACAGCTCAACATCAATCTAAATTCAAAGACCATTCAAAAGTGGCAAAACCAAAAAAAACTCCATCACCTAATCCTGACAAAAATAAACAAATAGATATTCTAACGGTCATAAAGACGGAGGGCGTGCACCACTGAGCCAGTCAGCCTGTGACCACGGCCAGTGCAACCTGGTTGAAACTTCAGGCAATTTTGAGGTATGTAATACTTAATTCGTGATTGTGTGAATTCCCTTATAAATACACAATTAAATCGTGGAACGTGAAAGTTTAAAAGGCAGTAAATTGATTTTATTTTGATTTTCTTATTCATTTTAGAACCTCGGATGTATCTCCTATAATTCCATATAAATTACCATTCCATATTCACGGTTCCTGTATTCGCGGCCTATTTACGGAACGTATCCCTTGCGAATAAGACGTTTTTTCTGTATGTCTATATGCCCGGCCCGTCCGTCCATCTCACACTAATTGAAATCAGTGAAAATTTACTTATTCCGCTTGCACAGCTGCTGCCAGTGCGTTCATCATTATTCCCCATTTTCTTAAAGATTAGGAATCAATTGGCGAGGCTTATCAAGATATTTCTTCTGACTAATAGACTAGATGAAAGAGCATATACGAGAACGCAATCACAGATTTAGATTAGATTGAGTCAAAAGAAGGGTGAAGTCGTCAAATAACAATGACTATAAGCTATTGTCGTTGTTTGTGCCACCAGACAGGATTCGGAATCAGTGTACGAGTATATCTAATGTAAATATCGTAAATATTTGATTTTTTTTTGTATTGGGGGCAAACGAGTACACGGGTCACCTACTGACTACCGTCACCTATGAACACCTGCAACTCAAGAATAATTCGTTCATTAATTTAATTTCATATATATTATATTTGATTTACTTTTCATAAAGCACCTAAAACCTGTTGTTGTGGTGGCATTGTTTTAATCTGTAATTTTTAATTTAAAAGAACGACGCTTTCAAAAAAAAAAATCTTTATGAAATGAAGCTACTTTGACTTTAAAACTTTTCTGTAGGTACGTAATTAGTAGCAAAAATTAAAAACTTTCACATAAAGTTGCCAAAGCCTTAGACTTAGAATCCCTTAAACCGGCCCCGTCGTAAAATCCATTATTAACTGACGTATCTTACCTATATATCCTATATACCTGTACTACCTCTCTGCCAAATTTAAGGTCTAGTATAAAAAAACCAAGAACTTTCAGAAGAAAATGTGGTAGCCCTAGCAAAAATTAAACACTTTCAAATAAAGTTGCGAAAGCCGCTTAGACTTAGACTTAGAGGCCCTGTCTTAAAATCCGTACTTAGCTGACTAGTCCTACTCATAAACTACCTCCCTGCCAAATTTCATTTTTATAGGACAAGTAGTTTCCAATTTTCGTGATTAGTAGATGAGCGAATAGATGTAACAAGCATTAAGATATCTACCGTTTAGTTACTCTTACTGGTCATTCCACAGTTCTTGTAACTTGTAACAGATATTAGTAAATATAACTTTTCAACTATTTTAGATTTTCTTAAGCTATTCTTATGTACACTTTATGTTATATAAATAGTAGTTTTAGTAAACTTACCAGAGAAAATATTGTCCGTAGTTTTAGTTTTGAAGTCTGGCAGGACACAAGTTACTGTCATTCTTAGAGTAAAATTATTTCTGAATCTGATATTACTCCTTCGGAATATTGTTGAAATGTGGTACGAAATTCTGCCTAGCGCCTTCATTATTACCGCTGGTCTGGGTTTACCAGGCTGGGGTCTTTACCATATTCACAATTTAGTACTAGGCAATGTAAGTACAATTACAAGAAATGTATTAGATAACAGTCTTCGGTAGGCACAGTTACTAGTTCCATAGATCTACTATCGTTCTTCTTTTAAACAGATTATATTATTTTATTCTTAATAATAGACAAGCAATTTGGACCTCGAATATAAAAATCAACAAAAGCATTCAGGAAATGCTTTGTTTTATTAATCGATTAGAGTTCAGACCAGGCTATTGAAGTATCTTGCTGTTATGTTATATTTCAGCAAAACCTGGAAAACTTGTCTTAAGCTGAAAGATTTCATACAAATTTGTGTAAATTTAAGTAATTTGAACCAGACATCCATAGAAAAACTATTTATCATACAAATTCAAAAGCTTTGGTGCTTTTTAATTTGTATGATAAATAGTTTTATTTAACAAAAGTTTATTCTGTCACAGGTGTCCAATTCTTATTATTATCATCCTAATTTTTAACGAAAATCGAAAAAGGAGGAGGTTCTCATTTCGACTGTATTATTTTTTTTTATGTTTGTCACTTCAGAACTTTGGACAGGGTTAACTAATTTTAATGATTCTTTTTTTATTTGAAAGCTGGTGCTTCCCGTATGGGCCCCATTTCAATTTGATCTAGTTCTGACAATGGCATCCATGAGAAAACTATAAGTCTTAAATTTTCTCTCTCTCTTTAGTTTTAACTCTTTTTAGTTTAATTTTGTACATGTACGTATAGTCTTGAAGTCGGTTTTTGTTTTTATTTCTAAAAATGAGTTATTTACTGCCAGTAAGGTAACTGGTTAAAGGTAGTTGACCTTCTTGAGAAAATCAGGGTCTGCTCTTCTCCAAATTAATAGGCTCTCAAAAAAAGGGCGGAAAGTGGGGGTTGATGGGTTTGCCAATATTGTGGGTAAATAGCTTCACCAAGCAAAAGATCTTCTGTTTTTCCGAAAGAACCATTTAGTCATTCCTTCGGTGTAGGGAGCTAAAGCTCCTCTTTGATTTCCTGTTTTAATTTCAAATTAAACATTTCTTCTGTGCACTAATTTAGTCACCATACTGTTACAAACCAGTTTCTTTATTCCATAAGTTATTAACGCACCGGATACTAATCATATCCTTTTTATGCAGCATTTTAGACGCTCACTGATTGAGAGATGGGATCGCCACCTCTACCAAAGGGACATTAGAATAAATGGGAACCCATATGATGTCATTGTAAGTTAAGCATACTAAATAAACTGTATAAGCTTACAAGATTATGTTTAAAACATTAAATGTTTTTGGATCATAGTTGTAGCTCAAGCTCAATAAATAGATTGATTTTTGTTTATATATTTGAATTTGGAAATTGGTAGACAATAGGGAATATGCATGTATTTTTTTTTATCTTTTATTGACTTGTTCCATCATTCTACCCTAATAAAAAATGTAAATAACCTTGGCAATGTTCAAATTAATTTTTAAAATAACATTGAAAATATCGATAAAATTTGATCTGTTTGAACGCCGCCATATTTCGCGGGCCTTGGATGACGTCATATGCCACGCTCAGTGTTTGTTTCATAAACTTAGTATACTTACTTGAAGTGTTACAGTAATTTTATACCAATTTTCAGTTGTAATTACTATTTATTGTAATTATAGACGATGGATAAGGTTAAAAAACCATTTTATAGGTATTGCCTTGTCCCTAAGTGTAAAAACACTATAAGAAGTAGGTACACCCAATACAGTATTTTTTCCTGTACAAAATAATAATGTAAAATACGAAAACAATGGTGAAAATTAATGAGAAGAGATGAAGTATCCTCAATATCGTGTTTATATTGTTGTGAGGATCACTTTAATGTAAGCATATTACAATTTAATTGCTAGTATAGTGTGAGTTAGCAGTAATTTATGTTTGTTTTAAATATCATAGATTATAATATAACAAGTATTATAATAATTAACTTGTGGCTTTCACTCCTTTGACCCCAACGGACATAAAATCTGGATTTGATGCAAAATATATTATAGTCATCACGAATGCATCTATTTTCAGTAGATTGTCTGATTGTGATTTGACAAAACTAAATTCAGTCATCGTCCTAGATGATTTATAATATCACTAGAATGCTTAAATTATACTAGCTAAGGGCAAAAACCACAGGAACATGACAGGATGTGGAATGTGACGTCATGTTTAGTTTCGCTATTATTAGTTTAATTTGGCCCCCTTATTTTGCATATTTTAATTAATACTTTTTGCAATTAAAGACAAACTAAATAAGAAAATAATTGTTTAGACATAATATATCTGGACAACAAAGATTCAAGGGAAAATTAATCAAGTGAATTTAAACAACATGCAAATTCCTTATTGTCACAAAAATGTCCCTATATTTGTTTCTAGATAAGACCATCTTTATGTCTGTTTTCTTTTCAATGAATTGTCTAAAACAAAAAATAATGTGTCCCACTTACTGCATTTTTCTTAATTTATATCTATAATTACAACTTATAGTAGTAAATTTATAGTAATTTGATTGGAGTATTTCATTTTACACATTTTATTTTTCAGATCTTCTTGACACTGGAGATCCAAAAAGTGTCAACAAGATCATCAAAATATACACAATTATGTAATTTTGACCTCTAACGTATTTCAGGGCTTAGAGGCAATTCCAGACAAAAATGAAGGGAAATGAAGCGATGGGAAGCAGTGTTGAACAAATGAAATGAAATGTATTAGATATTATTATGTAAATCATTAAATTGTTTAATTTAGTTTTTTTATTATTTCTCCTATAATCAGTACAATTAACAATAGGTATATTAATCACCTAATTGAAATAGGACACTAAAATCCCCAATGGGATAGCAGTAAGTCCCAATGGAACTTATTGCCATCTGCACATATATTTTAAACCCCCGGGTTATTCCCGCTCGGTAACACCCTTTCGTCAACACTGTTGACGATCGGGAAAAAAAAGTTTCGTTCGTTCTCAGTGTTGACGATCGGGAAAAAAAAGTTTCGTTCGTTCGCAGTGTCCATGAATGCTGGTTTTTATTTTTAAAATATGGAAATAAAAATAAAACATGTCATGGATTTTTAAAATGTTTTAATGGATTATGTTAGATTTTTTAATACACAATTAACTAGAAAATAAAAAAATGGCCTCATCATGTGCATAATAACCATTTTACACTTTGATAAGTAATAAAATTGTGACACTGATTTAACATAATCAAATATAGTTGAGAAAGTGACTAATGAAAACTAAGTACACTATTATGTATCACAGATAATCATCTAATTTACACTAATTAAATAACGAAACTAAAACCATAAACCTTAATATTTTTATATCAAGTACCTAAAATTAAAATATACCTAATTAAAAACAGTAAAAATAAAATATTTCAGATAATCAAGTAAATAAAGAATTTTGTATCACAGATAATCAACTATTTTACTAAAAGCGTTTTAACGCGTAATTTTAAAGCGTTGTAACGCTTTCATTAAAAGAAATATATAATAATAATTATATTATTATACATATATTTATTTTAATTAAAACTTAGGTATTTACAACGCTTTAATTATTATTGTAAAATAGTTGATTATCTGTGATACAAAATTCTTTATTTACTTGATTATCTGAAATATTTTATTTTTACTGTTTTTAATTAGGTATATTTTAATTTTAGGTACTTGATATAAAAATATTAAGGTTTATGGTTTTAGTTTCGTTATTTAATTAGTGTAAATTAGATGATTATCTGTGATACATAATAGTGTACTTAGTTTTCATTAGTCACTTTCTCAACTATATTTGATTATGTTAAATCAGTGTCACAATTTTATTACTTATCAAAGTGTAAAATGGTTATTATGCACATGATGAGGCCATTTTTTTATTTTCTAGTTAATTGTGTATTAAAAAATCTAACATAATCCATTAAAACATTTTAAAAATCCATGACATGTTTTATTTTTATTTCCATATTTTAAAAATAAAAACCAGCATTCATGGACACTGCGAACGAACGAAACTTTTTTTTCCCGATCGTCAACACTGAGAACGAACGAAACTTTTTTTTCCCGATCGTCAACAGTGTTGACGAAAGGGTGTTACCGAGCGGGAATAACCCAAACCCCCGACGCAAAAACTACGGAATCTGTGTCTGACTGTGTCTGTGGCACATAGAATAGGCTGTCTTAAGTTGGCGGGGAGTAGTCGATTTTTACTTTTTTTTGCTTTTTTAACTGTTCGTAACTGTTCGATCAAAATTTTTATTTGTTCGATCTTAGTTTTTTTATTAAAAATAAAATAAAAAATTACCCTCAAGTTGGCGGGGAGAAGTCGTTTTTTTAATTATTTTTTTTGCTATTTCAATTGTTCGTTAACTGTTCGTCATTGTTCGATCAAAATTTTTATTTGTTCGATCTTAGTTTTTTTTTTATAAATAAAATAAAAAATTTGCTTTCTTAAGTTGGCGGGGAGAAGTCGGTTTTTAACCTTTTTTTTTTGCTATTTCAACTGTTCGACATTGTTCGATCAAAATTTTTATTTGTTCGATCTTAGTTTTTAAAAAAGAAATAAAATAAAAAAGTCCCGGGGCGGTATTCTTGGCTTGAAGCCGCTGTACCGCCGCCCTTAGTTCCACCCGAGTAACTTCGTGCTCATCGTCGTCGTCATCCGCATCGCGTATTTGAGGAGGAGCCATTGATGGAGGTAGATGTTCCCCCCGCGTCGGGAAAAGGGAGCACACGACCCCCTCAAGCAGCTGAGTCTGGAGTGTCTGAGTCAGTGGTGGGGCTGGTCGTCGTAATTTCCCCCGAACCATAAGATAGGGTTGCCCCCAAGGGTCGCGATCCAACATCTCCAGAAGCTCTTTGCGGGCCTCGCACTTAGTCCGCTTTGTCGCTGCTTGAAGGGTCCTTTTAGCAACCCTGTAGCTCTCCAAATACTCCTCCTCTCGGGCTGCCGCATCATCTGGGCGGCGACGCCTTTTGCGCAACCTAGAATATCGGCGGCGTGCGGCTACACAAGCATCACGCAGTCGTGCGATCTCCGCTGACCACCAGTACACCTGGCGACTGGCAGGTCTGGGCTTAACCCTGGGCATCGCCGCATGGCAAATGTGCGACATGGCCTCCTGGAACCATTCTGCCTCTGTATTGATATCCGCAGGCCTGTTCGGTGCAGATACCCAGGCCTGTACAATAGAGGCTTCCAGGAGGTGCTCCCGATATAGACGCTTAAGTGCCCAACGCGGACCGGGTGAGATCGTCGTGACCGGCGTTGCAGAGGTCTGGGCGTAGACATCGAACCGTATATAGCGGTGATCGGACAACGTCTCTACCCCCTCCACAACTCGCCAATCTCGGACACGGTGAGCAAGGGCAGGGCTAGCAAACGAAATATCAACGATAGACCTGCCCTGCTGACGCACACACGCGGCGACAGAACCCCGGTTTAAGAGGAGTAGGCCGCACGAAACAGCCCACTCCTCTAGCGCGTCTCCCCTCGCGTTTGTGGCCGGGGAATCCCAAGCTGTTGATTTAGCATTGAAATACCCCAAGACAAGAACAAGGCGAGGTCGGCAACCTTGAACGACGACTGTCAACTGAGTAAGCCAATTCTCGAACTCAGCTAAGACACGGTTTGGCGAGAAGTATACGGCCACGACCGCGACATCATCAACAACTGCCGCTACGCATCCTCGACCCCTTGCAATGATGTCAAGGGGGGGGGAGCCAGCAGCGGTGTTACAAACGATTGCCGCCAAGCCGTCAAGGTCTCCTGCCCAGGTATCCCCGGGAGGAACAAAGTATGGCTCGCCGACAGCAGCCACATTGATCGACCACTGCGCCATGCTCTGGAGCATAAGGTCCTGAGCATTGGCGCAGTGGTTCAAGTTCCCTTGAAGGATGCGGAGATGTATGCCCATTATTAGATGTCCATCTCAGCACCCCTCTGTGATCCATGCCGCTCATCAGTGGTGACAGCTTCCTACCAGCACGGCTCAGGAAGGCATTTTGCATGCTCTACTACCTGCCCGATGTTCAGCCGGTATGCCAGCAGCCGCGCATTTGAAGCAATGCGGAGGTGCTCCGCAGGAACTAGCTAGCTTTGTGATCGGTCTGACCGCAGCGGAAACACACATTGCCCACTTGGACTGCCGAAGTGCACTGTACTCCAACATGTCCGACGTCCAGACAGCGGTAACATCTCGCCGGCCTAGGCTTTAGGAGCTTGGCCTGCACTGACACCCAATTGCCGACCAAGAAACGATGACCGTCCACGATTTTTTGAGCAGCCGCCACTGGGCAATTCACTATCGTAGAACCCTGACCATTAGAACCGAAACGTAGTGTTCCAGGTCTAATTTGGTCTGCGGTACAGTCACCTGTTTTTGCGATGGCAGTCACAATTTCCGCTATCGTGGTGGATTCATCCAGCCCCGAGAGACGAACAGCTGCGCATTTAGTTGGTCTAGCTACTCGGACCGCGTCACCAAGCGATGCTCTCAGCTTTTCAGCCAAGGCGTCAGCCTTGGGGCCACTTGTGGCACCAGGTATCTCCAAAAGCCGAGCCCCTGTCCTCGTTGGCTTTACACGTATTCCCGGGATCCCTAGCTCCTGCAGATCGATTTCCGTCTTTGCCTTTAGCAGGACCTGGGCATAGCTTACTCCCATTTCCTCCCCTGTCGGCTCCAAGGTAAGAACTACAGCTGTAGATCGTGGAGCTTTTAGCTTCTTTTTCTTGGTGTTTGCAGACTTTTGAGAAGATTTTTTTGAGGCCTTCTTCGTCTTTTTTGAACCTACCGTTTCCCAACCCTGTTCTTTTGAGTTTGGCAAGGGTGCTGTGGGTGCTTTTGCAGCTGTTTTCTTCTTCTTGTGTGCTGTCGAAGGAACCACTGGTTGCGATGCATCCTGAACAGTCGTCACTTTCGCTACATCAGAAACCACGCTTGGTCGGCTTTCCTGCTCTGTAGGGTGGCTCGCTTTGGCTGTTGCAGCGTATGTTGCTGGTCTGGTGCTGGCGGTAAGGGGAGGCCGTAAAATGATTCCCTCCAGCGTAGAGAAACGCTTTTCCATCGCTGCCAGCATCTCAGCGACCCTAGCTAAACTCGGCCCTGTTTCCGATAAGGCAGCGTCAGCGCTAGTCTCACAAACTCCACTGCGTTGCATACGCCTCTCCTTAACTTGGCGGGGAGAAGTCGTTTTTTAACCTTTTTTTTTGCTATTCCAACTGTTCGTTAACTGTTCGTCATTGTTCGATCAAAATTTTTATTTGTTCGATCTTAGTTTTTTTTAAATAAAATAAAAAATTACCCTCAAGTTGGCGGGAAGAAGTCGTTTTTAAATTATTTTTTTTGCTATTTCAATTGTGCGTTAACTGTTCGTCATTGTTCGATCAAAATTTTTATTTGTTCGATCTTAGTTTTTTTTTATAAATAAAATTTCTTAAGTTGGCTGGGAGAAGTCGTTCTTTTACACTTTTTTTTGCTCTTTCAACTGTTCGTTAACTGTTCGATCAAAATTTTTGTTTGTTGAATCTTAGTTTTTTTATTAAAAATAAAATGAACAATTACCCTCAAGTTGGCGGGGAGAAGTCGTTTTTTTACATATTTTTTTTTGCTATTTCAATTGTTCGTTAACTGTTCGTCATTGTTCGATAAAATTTTTATTTGTTCGATCTTAGCTTTTTTTTATAAATAAAATAAAAAATTTCCCTCAAGTTGGCGGGTAG
Organism: Callimorpha dominula; assembly: GCA_949752705.1. Taxonomy (NCBI): domain Eukaryota; kingdom Metazoa; phylum Arthropoda; class Insecta; order Lepidoptera; family Erebidae; genus Callimorpha; species Callimorpha dominula. Next base: position 26,756,465 of record OX456992.1, read on the forward strand.
AAGTCGGTTTTTTACATTTTTTTTGGCTATTTCAACTGTTCGTCATTGTTCGATCAAAACTTTTATTTGTTCGATCTTAGTTTTTTTTTTAAATAAAATAAAAAATTACCCTCAAGTTGGCGGGGAAAAGTAATTTTTTAAATTCTTTGTTGCTATTTCAACTGTTCGTCATTGATCGATCAAATAAAATTCGGTTCTGGCACTCGCCGGCCGCTGGCGCGGCACGCTCGCTTCGCTCGCTCGCCTTGTGCGTTATGGTCACAGTTCTAACCTAACCTAGCCATTTCTGTCGCTCACTTAGTAATTCAGTCGTACGCCTAAAATTTTAATATCCAAAATGGATTATACGCATCACGCGAGAGCGGGCGACATCAGAGAGGGGACTTTAATATTAAGTTACAGACGATTTAACATTAGTAGGATAGGTCAATTGAAAAGAAATGGCTAGGTTTAGGTTAGGTTAGAACTGTGACCATAGCCAGAACCGAATTTTATTTGATCGAACAATGACGAACAGTTTAAATAGCCAAAAAAAAGAATTGAAAATGATTTTATAATTATTTTATTAAAAAAACTAATATCAAACAAAAATAAATGATCAAACAATGACGAACGGTTATCGAACAGTTAAATACCAAAAAAAAAAAACGACTTCTCCCCTCCAACTTGAGGGTAATTTTTTATTGTATTTAAAAAAAAGAACTAAGAACGAACAAATAAAAATTTTGATCGAACAGTTAACGAACAATTGAAATATCAAAAAAAAAAGCTTCCGGTCTGTTAGGACAGAGTCCTAAATTGTATTGATCACATAATGAACAAATCTCAAAATCACCTTTTCCCAAAATGACTGATTTTCTGAAAGTCTTTGTTTTTGAATGTCGGAAACTTTTAATTTCTGTCAGAAAAGGTACATTCAACCAAAAACATGTTAGCAAAAATCTATCTCTATTTTAAATACGATAGTTTGGTGGAATAGCTCCCTAGTCGGCGCCAAATAATAAAACAGTATATATATATAAAATTCTGATAGTTAATCAGTTTGTTGTTTGGCGCCGATTCAAAATAAGTTTATTTAAAATTTGATCATCATCTGCCTACCCTTGTCCCAATTTCATTTGGGGTCGGTGCAATATGTTTTATTCTTCCATTCTACTCTATCGTTCGTCATTTCACTGCTTACTCCATTTCTAGCCATATCTTCTCTCACACAGTCCATCCAGCGTTTCTTTGGTCGTCCTCTTCTCTTGTACCCGTCAACATCTAAACATAAAACTCTTTTCACCACATTTTGCTCATCCCTCCGCATCACATGTCCATACCACGATAACCTATTGCTCCTCAGCTTTTCCTCCACTGGTGCTACTTTCAGGCTCCCTCTAATATATTCATTTCTCACCTTGTCCATCCTAGTCACACCACACATCCATCTCAACATTCGCATTTCGGCTACGTGCAGGCGTCTCTCATCCGTTCTCTTTGAGGGCCAACTTTCAGAACCGTACAAGACGGCAGGTCTGATCATAGTTTTGTACACCTGTCCTTTCAACTTAACAGGAAACTTGGGATCACAAATGGTTCCTGATACCTGCCGCCACTTCATCCACCCTGTATTGATTCGATGCTGCACAGTGCGGTCTATTTCGCCATCGCTTTGAAGAAGAGAACCGAGGTATTTGAAGTTGGAGCACACTGGTATCGCTGTTCCATCCAGCGAAATGGTTTTAGGACCGGAGAGACCGCCGAAATCGCAGAACATGTATTCAGTTTTGGTACTGCTGATTTTCAAGCCAACATTCTCCAGTCTATGTTGCCATTTCTCCAGTCTACTCTGGACCTCGCACCCGTCTTCTCTGACCAACGAAATGTCGTCTGCAAATAGCATGCACCAAGGTGCCTCCTCCTGTATGTCCCATGTCAGAGCATCCATTACCAACAGGAAGAGGTATGTACTTAGAGCCGATCCCTGGTGCAAGCCTACAAAGACACTAAACTGTTCGGTGTTTCCAGCTATCGATCTCACATGCGTGCTAGACTCTCTGTACATAGCACGAATCAATTCAACATACTTAGCAGGCACTCCTTCTTATTTCAAAGCCCACCACAAAACCTCTCTTGGTACCCTATCATACGCCTTCTCTAAGTCAACAAACACCATATGCAAGTTTTTGTGCACGTGTCTGTACTTCTCGCATAGTTGGCGTATTGTAATTATGGCATCTGTTGACCCGCGCCCTGGCATAAACCCAAATTGGTTTTGTGTTATCGCACTTTCATTTCTTACTCTTCTTTCAATTACTTTCTCCCAAACTTTCATACTATGAGACATGAGCTTTATTCCTCGATAGTTGTTGCATTCCTGTACATCTCCTTTATTTTTAAAAATGGGCACGAGTGAACTGAGACACCACTCATCAGGGATTACTTCTGCATGCAACATCTTATTGAAGAATAAAGTCAGCCACTGATATCCATCCTCTTTCAATAACTTCCAAACTTCAACTGGTATACCGTCGGGCCCAACTGCTTTACCATTTTTCATATTTCGTACTGCCATTCTAACTTCGTTCATACTAATCTCATTCACTAATCCGATATTCACATGCACATCGTTTAACACGCCGCTCCAATCATTCTCCTCATTCATAAGCTTTTCAAAACAAGTCTTCCATCTGTCTTTTATATCTTCATCTTTTATCAACACCCTACCCTCTTCATTTTTCATACATCTCACATGCTTGATGTCTTTTGCCCTCTCTTCCCTGATCTTTGTAATGCGGTAGAGTTCTTTTTGTCCTCTAGGTTCTTGTAGATGCCTGTACATATTGTTTTGAGCTTGAGCTCTGGCCACTGCTACCGCTTTCTTTGCTTTCTTCTTCCACTCTTTGTATTCACATTTTCTAACTTCCTTGATTATTTCACTCCCATTCTCATTTTTCCATGCTTTAAATGCATCCTTCTTATCTTTCAGAGCTTTCTGTACCTCTTCAGTCCACCACCAAGTATCTCTATTAATAGTACCTTTCCCTTTCGTTTCTCCGAATACTTCCCGTGCTATCTCTCTTATATAATTTGCTATTTCATTCCAACACTCATCCACTGACTTATTATGAATTCCATCCATTTCTATCATTCTATCCACAACTTTTTCCCTAAATGTATTTGCATACTGTTCTTTCTCTAACATTCGCCACCTGATCCTTGGAGGGGGCCGAATCCTCCTATTCGTATCCCGAACTTTTCTTTTGACCTCCATTACTAGCAACCCATGTTGCGGCACTAAGGGTTCCCCGGGAACTATCTTGCAGTTTTTGACACAGACCAAATTATATAAGAAAGTAGTCGATCTGTGTCGCGTGGTTACCACTTTTATATGTGACAGAGTGTTCGTCGCTCTTTTGGAACCACGTGTTAACTACCGCTAGGTCAAACGAAGAGGAAAACTGGAGTAGGGCCTCACCATCATTATTTCTATTTCCGAATCCCCGTCCTCCATGAACTCTTTCATAATCATCATTTCCTGTTCCGACATGCCCATTAAAATCTCCTCCTATCAAAATTTCCTCACTTTCAGAAATACCTATAATAACCGTATCAAAATCTTGCCAAAATTTTTCTTTCACTCATAAAACTTGTATCCCTCTCCTATCTCTCTAGCTTTCGTACCCTTCCATTTTGTTTCTTGCAAGCATGCCACATTTATCCTTCTTCTTTTCAGAACATCCGCCAATTCTCTCGCTCTTCCAGTCATAGTCCCAACATTCCAACTTGCATACCTCAGCCTTATCTCTCGGGCTTGCTTCTTACTTTGCTCCCGCCTCGAGTGGTGCAACAACCCTTGTCCACTTGTTCGCGTAGCCGGGTGCTGCTGCCGCGCGTCGCTTACGGGGTACGCCCTAGCTCTGTCGCACTCACTTCCCATATTTGTCAAATTGCAAAACAGGTTTTGGCTAACTCTTGTTTTTATGGCCGGCCGCCTGCCTGACGCCAACCTGACGCCAACATCGGGAATCTTATCGTTTAAAGACGGGAAAAAGGAAGAAGGTATATTGGGTTGGGAGAAATGGGTAGGGGAAGGAAGCTAGGGTAGGGGATACCGCAGATCTCGGGTAAGGAACGGGACTGAGGCTGCAGTAGCTTGAAGAGGCCGGGGTTGCGTACCCCTATGTACATATATCCCGCGGTTGGAGAGACCGCTAGGACAAGTACACCAACTGGACTGTAGATGTTTTAAAATTAGTACAGTCTTATCCCTTAGTCGCCTCTTACGACACCCACGGGCAGACCTGGGGTGGCCCTTAGTATTCTAATCGCCGGGAGCCGCACGGCGATTTATATGAAATTTGATAGTTTATGTAAATAAGCTCAATACTTAAGACTTAAGGTTTGTTTATTTTTTCTTTTTAGTTCTTTTCGTCGGTATAATTCTTTGTTAAAAATATTTTTTATTCGTTGCGCAAATGATAAGCATCGTACAAACAATGTGATAGAGCGTTAGCCTAGAAGATTGAACACACGTATGCTGCACAAACCCACACTGCTGCGATTTTTGTACAAAATAAGGAAAGAGGCCAAATGTCAGGTCACCCGAATTAGAGATAATTTGTTTAGCGGTGCTACTAGGCAAAAACGTGACCTTTTATTTGACAACTGGTACAAGAAGTTGTTTTTTAAAGAAAAAAAGTTTTGTTATTTTATTTTAAGATTAGAGAGAGGTTAGAGATAACCTAAACCTTTCAAATAAAGTGCGACTGACTGTACATCAATTTGTTTGACAATTTTATATCTGTAATTTAAAAACAAAGACGTTTAGAAAATCAGTAATTTTGGGAAAAGGTGATTTTGAGATTTGTTCATTATGTGATCAGTACAATATAAGAAACTGTCCTAACAGACCGGAAGCAAATAAAATGTAATAAACCAACTTCTCCCCGCCAACTTGAGGGTAATTTTTTATTTTATTAAAAAAAAGACCAAGATGGAATAAATAAAAATTTTGATCGAACAATGACGAACAGTTAACAAAAAAAAAAGTTAAAAAACGACTTCTCCCTGCCAACTTAAGACAGCCCTTGTGTCCCCAATTTTTTAAGAGCTTGTCCGACGTCGTCAATTTAAGTGATGGCAGGCCTACCACAGAGTGACGTACTATAGTAATAGTACGTGATTTCCTATAAGTTCTGAGACTCGGCGGTATAAAATAAGTTGTCCTCACCGACAGCCCCGCATAAACTCTTTGGGTGCGAGAAAATTGGAAAAACTGAAGTAGGGGTGTCCACTTACAAAATATATCAATATTTATATTCGATTTAAAACATCGGATCCCAGCATCGATGTTTATCGATATATCGTTAAAACATCGATATTTTTTTAATATCCAATACGTTCCACAAAAGTCTACTAATACCTTTTTCTAGTCAAACGCAGAATGTTTGCTGTCCTTGATTTCGTATGTGTGAATGTAGAATGAGAGACCAGAGTAACAATAGCTATACTAATAGTGTAATAAGAGAGATTTCCTATGAGTGTTACTTGAGTAGAAATTGTACTACTAAGATAGTGGCGATATGACAAATGAGTTATACGTTTGTAAGTGAAACAAAAATGACAAATTTATAGAAGTATTATATAACACTAGAACACTTCAAAACAGCAAAAGAAAAAAATACAGAAATTTACTACTAGTCTACCTGCAAAATCTTACTTTCTCTTTACGTATTTAAAACGTATGCTCTTTAAACAAACTTTGCAAAAATAAAAGGTTACTTAACCTTTTGCCCTTCGTTCTATTTCTTTGTTGATGTCACTACCTCTTAATGACTTATGATTTATGAATGAAATCATCTAGTTCCCAGTGTTAAAAATTTACTTCTGGTTTTATTGTAATTATTAGTCAGAATTACTTTTAATAATAGATTGGATAAAAAACAAAGATTCGATGTTTCTATATATCGAATAGAATAAATATTTGACAAAACATCGATTCAATCCGATATATCGTATGGCAAACATCGAGTGAATTCGATATATCGATGTTAAAGGAACATCCCCTCCCCCTAACCCTATCCCTAAACTGAAAAAGAAAAGAACGTGATGGTACTTATTATCCAGAGTATTTTTATATTTTATGTACTGAAACTGACTGATAATCGAAATGGATAACTGTTTCGCCGATGTAACTGTGGAATTTCTTTGCATTGCATTTCATAACATACTATATTATACCTCAATTTATCCTAAAAGTGTTTTTGAAAGCAGAAAAAAGTTTAATTTAGTCGTGTACCGGTCAATACATCCTGAAATTAACCAATACATAGATTTGTGTTTAAAACACGTAGCCGAATGTTTAAAAAGTTCCCAACTTAGCTGTGTGGAATTTGCTGTAACAGATAACGAATATAAACCTATATTAAAGTTTATATTTCAGTTCGATAAAAATAATTACTTTGATGAAACAATAGACGCGTATTTGATACAATCAGAACAAAATCTTAGAGCATTTTGTTTAAAGTTGTCATCAGTGACTAGTAACTTTAAAGATTTACCTGAAGATACAAGTTTTACAATTTATATTCATACGAATGAGTCAACAGCAGTGAGTATGGCGGCCAATCCTGAATTGGAGGTATTTCCATTAATTGAAGTTGAAGAACACGATTACAAGAACATGGAAGAAGAAACTAGCAAAATAATCCCGCTGAGAAGGTTTTCAATACGCAGTCACATTATAGATACATATATAGAGGTGAAATAGTAATTTATTATTTTACTTTATATATTAAGTACCTTTATTTGTTTTGAAAGGACTTTGTGATATAAGAAACTAATCCACCTTTGGGTAGGTAAATGTAGACTTCAAGAGCTGTAATGGACACATCTCCCTTTACAAAGTTTCCGTGGCATTCAAGTCCGCAGTAAGTCGGGAAGAAGCATGCTCTCTCTATTACTACAGCAGAAATGTGGTCCGTCTCTTTTGTGTCCAATATTATCAGTTTCTCCATTCATCCTGTGATTTGATTGCAATACAAAAAACAGAGTTACATAAAATTATAGTCAAAGCTAATGTAAAAAAAGTTGTAATGTCTTCATTACTCTTCAGGGATGTATTGCCAAAGGCCATGTATACACATAATTATATCAAATCTTAGCATGCAAAACCTGAAAGGTAATATCATGAAAACAATTGTAATGCAATTAATTTTATTGATATAATGATAATATTTATTTATTATTTTATTATAAAAGAGAGGTATAGTTATTACACAATCTCCACAGCCAAGACTTAGGCAATGTTTGTGATTAACATAGCTAGTAAGTTAGTTATAATATTAATATAGGAATACTAAGAATATTGATACAGGAAGGTGTTATAGCTTTTGAATATATTATTGTTTCTACTATTTGATAGTTTTTATTCATAATTTATCATTAAATTTGATGCACCGCCACTGAAGTGTTATTGTTCCCCTAACTTATTGTTTCCGTAATGATAGAGCCATAAAATTAAACACTGAAGTTGAAGAGATATGTCAGATTTATATCAGCTCAATAGTTTTTTTTTTTTGCCTGGTTTCAGTACATTAATGTCAGCTCAAAATATGACCGGCTTTCCTCAAAAATGTTTCATTTTAGACATGACACTTGTAATGTTGGAACACATTAATAGAATTCTTGTTAACCCCTCCAGCAACACAAGCATCTAGTTTAGCATCAAGCATTATTTACTAGCTGTGCCTTCAGTTCCATCCGCGTTCTGTCGGTCACTGCTCTGCTTCTGTGGATCTTAGTACATATGATGTTTTATAGCGTTTCTCACTAAAGGCACAAGTCAAAAAAATTTTTCAAATTAGATTAATGGTTGCTGAGATTAGCGTTCAACGACGTCGTATGTGGCTGGCTTAAGTTGGCGGGGAGGAGTCGTTTTTTTACATTTTTTTTGCTCTTTCAACTGTTCCTAGCTGTTCGATCAAAATTTTTATTTTTTCGATCTTAGTTTTTTTTTATAAATAAAATAAAAAAATTGCTTTCTTAAGTTGGCGGGGAGAGGTCGTTTTATTACCTATTTTTTTGCTATTTCAACTGTACGTTAACTTTTCGTCATTAATCAATCAAAAACTAAGATCGTACAAATAAAAATTTTGATCGAACAATGACGAACAGTTAACGAACAATTGAAATAGCAATATAAAAATGGTAAAAAATTACTTCTCCCCACCAACTTAAGACAAAAAAAAACTTGAAACAGAACTTATTTTATTAAAAAAAAAAAACTAAGATCGAACAATAAAAATATTTGATCGAACAGTTAACGAACAGTTGAAAGACCATAAAAAATTGGAAAAAAACGACTTCTCCCCGCCAACTTAAGACAGCCGTCTTAGGTCACTATTAACAATTTTCTATACCGTAAAGGGAGATGCCTACGCTACGGTCCCACATTAATGACATGCATTCGGTTTTTGACCGGTACCAACCGTGGTACCAACGGATTTGTTCGGTAGCGTAAAACGCCCAAAAAAGATAATGGAAAGAAGAAAATGGCGTTAGTGGTAAAATTACATAACGCTATGGTTTACAAGTATCAAAATCACACACTCCAACTTATCGGTCAACATAACAGGTAACAGTTGTTTTTATTATAAAAAAAATCCCTTTTGTCGTGCCATGAAATTCTGATAGAACTATAAACACCCACATTTAGCCAATGAAAATTTAGTCCCACTCACGTAATTGTGGCAACTCCATTTATGCCCGGTTCCTATAATCAAGAAAAGATTTTTGTTTACGGGCGGTAACATTTTAAATTTTCATTGAAATGTCAAAAAAAAACTTTTCAACCAAATTTGAACGAATCGTTTCTTGATTATAGGAACCTGGCCAAATTTTAACATCCGTAAGCAAAACGAATCGTTTCTTGATTATAGGAACCTGGCATTAAGGAATCAAAGATGACAAAAGGGAGTATATTGAAAGGAAAAGGTAGGTAAGAAGTGAAGGCATTTGAGGGAAAGGGAATTCCGCCAATGTGAAGTGTTTTATAATTGTAAAGTTAAATAACAAAAACGTAAAAAAAAATTGACGTCTATTCGTCCATATTGAAAATAAACCAACCGAAAGGATGCTTATACAGGTGAATACGGAAGTGTAAATAATAGCTAGTCAGGGTTGCTAAGTAAGTCGAACTAGCTATTGCTGGGAAGTCCGAGCCCTCTTAACGAATTTTTAAACATCTATTTCACTGATAAACGGTTTACAATTACTTTAAACTCGCAATAACAGTGACGGCATGTGTGCATTGCAAACACCTGTCCCCCCCGTTTCCCATAGATTGCTTTAAGCTTCTAAGAACATCTTGTGTGGGAATCTTGGTTGTTTTTCCTTCCGGAAATATTTTTTTAGTATTTTAGGACGATTACTAACGATGAAATAATTATGTGTATACAGGAGAATAATGACGTAGAAAAATTAAGACTTAAAAAGGAATATTCACGCAGAAGACCTGGACCAGTTTGGTTATGACGTCAGTAAAATAAGGCTAAAATTAATATTCCAAAATGTACACTAATTTTAGATAAAAGTTCATAAGCAAAATTATTTTCTTATCTGGAATTATTGTGGGATTTGACGAAGGTGTTAATCATCGCTCCTTAGTTTTAATTAATATATGATAAAATAAATCTTTCCTACCTATTTATTGTTGCTCTATAATTACGAGGGACTCCAGTTTTTTTGTTTAAGTGCCACACATAGTTTAGGGCGTTTTATATAAAACTGTTGAACTAGGTAAGTAGGTAGTTAAGTTAAACTTCAACTCTAATCCTAAAGAGATTAAATATATCTATTTCAAAACAATCTTTATACATATTAGGTATACTTATTTTTTATTAGGTATTTAAATACGTTACATGATACTTGACCTCGTTTAATCTTAAAAATATCAGCATATACCATCCTCGTTTTTTAGTTTTACTTTCAAACATCGCAGTCTTGAGTATATCTCATCCCAGTCGAGATATGTGCCGATAATTTTTCTCACATTATTAGAACTGTCCTCATATGCGCTTCGGCCATGCAACAATCTGATGTTATTAAAGGCCAGAATATCGCCAGAACGGGCTTTAAACTTCGCCGTAAACTTGTGGTTTAAATCCCAAAACAAACTATGAGCTTCATACCAGGGCTTGACTAATTCTATAGGTCCAGGAAAGTGACTTCCTCTTTGGGGTATTGAAAAGTTGATTCTTATAATTTCTTCATGACCGTCTAAACATATGATTGGAGCACGATGTAGCTTAAAAAAATCATTTCCAAATTCAGTTCCAACATCCCTCCATTCGACTTCAACATTCGTTAATATTTGATATTGTTCAGGATGATTTTCCTTCATGTACTTAGCAGTAAAATGACAGTCTGATAATAAGTTGTCACCCCCTTGACTTACCGTTTGAACGAGATAGTGTAACAGGTTTGTTCCCGGGCAGTACTCGTAGTAAGGCAAGTCAGTGTGTAGTTGTAAATTGCTCGACAAATAGGCAACGTTACTAGTATTTTCAACGTGCTGCACAACAAACTTGGATCCGTAATGCGTCTGTTTAGCGAAGCCAATCTTATTTACAACAATATCCACAGCCGACTCAGTATGTGGCGTATTTTGAATCAATGCAACACCGTAAATTGAAAGCATGTGTAGCCAGTCGTAAAGAGCCTCATCAGAGTTTAGAATATCATTGTAGTCTTGTTTGTACAGTATTTTACTAAAGTCTTTGCCGTGCCATGTTATAGTTTTAGGCTTATAAATAGTTTCGGTGTATTTCTTCTGGTTTTCCGGTGTAAAACTTCTAAACTTTAGCCAGTTGAAGTTGTATTGAGAAGTATGTCCGTCGTCCCAGATGATATGTAAAGAATTTGTATCTTCATGCTCCCGCACATGCGTTGGTTTGACATTGAGGTTGAACTTACTCCAGTTTAGTATCCTGCTTTGAGCTGAAGTGTGGTAACATTCTTCACATTGACAGTTTTCTCTCAACCAAACGTTGGGAAACTGCAAACACTCGCCACGAATAACCACATTTAGATGATCGTCACTAAAATTTTTAAATAATGGATTGTCATTGTGAACTTGTCTTGAAGTCGTTGGCAATAAATTTCCGAAGTTGTTAATTTTACTTTTAATAACTCTCACTACAAACATTTTGAATTTGTAGCCGGCGTCTATCGAGTGTTATATTCTACACTAGTCTGCCGGCGATTCTACGCTACTGTTATTAATCATGATAGTATTAATATATTACATCTCGGTGACCTTCGACAGGAATAAATGTGGAGTGTGGCCAACGCACATTATATGTCTCCTTTAAATAATAATAAAATTTCTTCGATACAAATATTAAACCTTATTATCATTTTCATTTTGTAAAACATACTAACCTAACACACGTTCAAGTTACATGATAAGTTTTTTATTCTGGAAAGTGCCTTCTTGAGGTTGTTGACAGCGACAAGCATCCCGAAGATAGTTGAAAGTAGTCTAAACCGGCCACACTAAATTATATATTTTAACATATTATGTTGTCGAATGTATAAATATTTAAATAATGATTAAAGCAGTGGCAAACGTGTAGGAATATAAAATTTCTTAGTTTATACTATTTATTAACTTGAACATAAGTATCTACATGTTTACTTATGTTAAGACTCTTCACTAAAAAATTAGAGCTCATATTTAACCGACAAAAAAACGGAGGCGGTTCTCAAGTAAACCCGTATATATGTATATTTTTTATGCATAACTTTTTACAGGGTAGTCCGGTTTCGATTGCTATTCTTTTTTTGTTGGATTGGGTAAACTTCGAACTTGGTCCACTTTAAATTTCAAATAAAAGGTTCAACCGTAAGTGTAGAAAAAAAGGAGATTAATTTATTATTGTTCACCCATTGACTTTACACCCGTGAACCGATTTTGTTGAAACTTACTACACATAATGTAGATCGCATGACATTACAACATGACAGAGATCTGTAGTGGATTTGATTATGGATGCGGAAGCCAGTCGAGGGAACTCCTCAACGGTTTACAGCAGCTACCTATTTCGTGTGTATTTATTAATTTATCCTAATAAGAACTACAAACCTAATAAAATATTGTTGAATATCTGATAATAATTATAATTATATTTTAGCTACGAAAAACGAAACATAAAAACTTTAGAACAAAAAATTCAACCGACGAAAGAAAGGAACTGAAAAGCGAAAAATAAACTTGTCAGCCTATACTAACTATTATATCAGAAGAAAACAATTTCGCAGAAAATTGGTAAAATGAAAGTAAATAAGTAGATAATATTTTAGAACCTTTTCAGATATTGCTAATAAGGTGCTACCAGCTGATTTAGGCAGGTTCCTACTAAGTTGCGAAATGCAAAACCTAACCAAATATCTCTTACAATCACCTCTCCTATATTACTGATCAACTGAAACTACTAAAAGTATTTAATCCATGGGGTGCTAGAGAAAACCTATTCGCGGTGTGCCCCGGGCAACATCTTTTCTTATATGGACACATTATTGCTACTGGCTAACGCCGACTATAGATGGACAAATCGCGAAACAAACATAGGGAAAGGAAGGCAAAACGGACCACTTAACAAAAAACAAGTATAGAAAACAAACTAATAATTTAATTATACATCTTGAAAGTAAAAAATAATCAACATTGTTAACTCTATATTATGTAATAATCAGACTTTGATAGAATCACAGACAATGAAGATATTAGATGATTTCTAATACCTTCAATATGTCCGTCTTGCCTTCATGATTGAGGCAAAATGGACCACACATAAAGGCAAAATGGACTTACATAGAATTAATCAGTCAGCACATTTTTCACATAAAAATACTGTCTCATCATCCTCATCTTCTACTCCTGCGCAAGCACAGTGTGCCCATAAACGACATTTTGGGCATTGCACCCAGCCTCCGCTTGATTCTGAGTACAAATATGAACAGTACAGACACTCACCATCATCGTCGTCAGACGAATTATAATTTTTCCTAGTTTTTGATCTGGTATTGTGTAATAAGTTATTACAAAATACCAGATTGTAGAATTATTACTAATAACCCTTCCTGAGTTCATCTTCAACCAATTCTGTGCTGCTTCCGAATAATAAGTCGACAAAGGTTTCATGAAACCCACATCCAGCGGTTGGAGACGGTGAGTGCAGTGCGGTGGGGTTGCCAGAATTTGTACTCCATTTTCTCGACCTAGATCTATAATGTCAAGATTCATTGTATGACTTTTATGTCCGTCCAATATCAGTAGCACCGGGTTGTCCTTGGAAGCTCTAGAAAAAACAATGAATTTCCGAAACCAACAGGTAAAAATATATTTTTGAATCCAGCCACTTTCATGACACTCAGCCCAAGATCCACGAGGTGCATTGTTCATTAATTCAGGCTTCATTCTTTTGCGTGAAAATATAAATAGAGGAGGCATGTAGGACCCATCTGCTCCAACACAAAACACGACACTGACTAGTTGACCCCGCTCAGCAGAGGTTAATAAGCCGACTTGTTTTTTCCCTTTTGTTCCAATAATTTTTGGTATACACTTGGGCACTGTTGTGATTCCAGTCTCATCTACATTAAAGATTTTATCTGGAGTCAGATGTTAAGTTTCATTTGCATTAGCCAGTAAATCAAAAAACCTAATAACTGCAACTTGATTGAAGCCAGCTGCTCGGGCTGCAGATGTTGGTTCAGGTTTGCGTAAGCTAAGGTCTTGATTCCGTTTTAAGAAATTTTCTAACCAAATTCTACCTGCCATTTTTTTTGCTAGTATCAAAACTATGATTTATGTTATTTCTCTCCTCTAGATCATAAGCCAACTTCTGTAAATTTTTCGTGGTTAATCCAAATAAACGACTTTCCATCTGTTTTACATAAGTAGCTAATTCAGTCTCTTGAACCTTAGTAAAAACTTGTTTAAATCTACCCAGTTTCTTGTCTGTGGCTTTATCAATATTTTGAGTAGACTTATATTTCTCCAGTTTTCTCTTTAAAGTAGTCTTTGGTACCAAGAACTGAATAGAAGCCTTATTGAGACCCATTTCTCCAGCAACCACTTACTCAATTGCATTTTTCATGCTAGATTCATCTCAAGAATTCCGATTGGATTTTCTTTTGTAATTATTCACCATCTAAAACCAAAGCAAAAAATATTATTATAATATTAAAAACATTATCTTCCCCTAATTTAATTGAATTTATATTAACATTCACGTTACTCTATTGAAGGCAAAACGGTACCCCAGTCCATTTTGCCTGGGTCCGTTTTGCCCTTTCTGCTTTAAACAACAAAAATTCAAAATTTTGAGGTTATAAGTTGAAGTATAGTCAGCATACTTGGTTATTAGCTTAATCATATGTCCGATTACATACAGTTAACATCAGAACCCACTATCACAAACCAAACTGTAGGCTAATTGAAAAATGCAAGTTTTACATCAAAATCTAAAAAAATAACTTACCTTGCTAAATCAGTGCACGTGCGGTCGGTGAAATTGAGTACACTCTCCGAGAGCGGGAACATGGCGGCCAACATTTTGACGTAACAAATTCATAGATGGCACACGTTTCAAAATTATCAAGATGGACCGTTTTGCCTACAGGGTCCGTTTTGCCTTCCTTTCCCCTACATTTAATTACGTATCTATAGTCAGATAGATACATCAAAATAATTAATGCGTCAACCCATAGCTAATTAGGGACGAGAAGTAGATAAGATATCTGCAATTTTCAGATAAGTTATCAATTGCTAGAGGTCAGTAGATTATGATCCCTGAGAACAATAGGTACCTACCCATGAATCGTTTAGCTAAACTATAATTACGATTGTACTCGTGTGGAAACCTGATAAGTTCAGTATCAGCGTATAAATCAATTATTGGCGTATTTATATTAGGTTTATTGTAAGTTAAGCTGTAACTTATATTATTCTATTGGTTTGGAGTTAGGTATCATATCATAATTTTTTGCGACCGTGGAGTACTTACGTATTTAGGAGTACGGTGTAGACAAATGAAACAGCAATGACCGACTAACTATATATTATTACGTTTGTTCTTTTATACATAGATTTTTACATAAAAGTAAATAGGGTAAAATTTGAAAAAGATCATACGATGTTAGAGTGAGACGTTTACTATCTCTGTCTGGTACCGAGAAATGTCATAGTCGATGCAGCGCTCGGCCGCGCCCCTTCCGTATGAATCATCGGCGCACGCGACGTACGATCACAAAACAGCTGTTTGTCGGTAGGACAGGTGCGCTGTTTTACTATGTAGGTGTACTGCTACACGTACAACTGGTTAATTATTAGGTACATTTACATAATACTATTACTATTATTACTAAACGCACTACTAAGCCTGATTCCGCTCAGCATCTACGTGCAAAATGAAGCTGCCAAAAGCATATACAGGATATGTACACAGACGAACAAAGTGGCAATCACGAACACTAAACTCACTAAAAAAGTCTGTTTTCAGAATAAAATCTCTAAACTCTAGCGGATGACATGCAAACAGAGATCGACTTCGTGAGAAGGTACACAGTAGACATACATGGCTGGAAGGCCTCCAATTTGCCGCCTGTAGGCTAGTTAAATTTTGCCGCCCCTACCTCCTCTTCGATTACAACTTTTTTTTTGTCAATGATTTGTGCACTAACTACTGGTGTAATTAGTACACAATTCATTTTGACGTGACAACGTCTTATAATTCGATGGAGCTGGCTGCACGCACGAAAAAACATGACTCATAAGGCGTTCCTATGACGTCACGTTCAACTATCGTCAGTAAACAGACTTTACAGACAACCGATTTTTTTCCATAATTAGTATGATTGTGAACTAGGAGATCGATGTCTCAGTTTCTAGATTTTTTTTACAACCTAAAGATTTAGCTAATATTGATTGTTTTTATGGTACCTTTATTTCTGAACTAATAAAAAGGCTCGAATCATATACTACTGTTAAGATGAGGTAAGGTGTGCCTTAATACTACTTACACATGTACATTCAATAAACGTTCAATCGATCAGCCTATAGCAGTCCACTGCTCTCCTAACGAGCTCCAAAGCACCCGGTTCCCCGTCTTTCGCATACAATCAATCCCAGCTACCTTTCTCAGTTCGTCAGCCCATCTGGCTGGGGAGCTTCCTACCTTCCTTTTATAGGTTCACGGTTTCAACTCTAGGACCCGATGGCCGAACGACCGTGCCAGGCCACGTCAGTACTTTAACAACATTTTTTACACCAATCAACACGAGTCCGGTTTTGTTCTGAGTCACCTCAGAACAAAAACGGACTCGTGTTCATGAGAATCCCAGCGGCAACAAAGTTTTCTAAGACTTAAATGTTGATGTAAGATTTTTTTAATTTAGCACTTACCAATGCCATCGAATCTCCTCATAAGTGAATACGCCCGTTTTCTTCAATAAGTTGCCTGACAGTAGCCACATTTTCCTCAGTGATCGCAGTTGAGGGCCGACCTTCACGAATTTCATCATGGAGAGAAACACGGGCCATGATCAAATTTTGTGTAGAAACGCCTTACGGTGCTCAAATGAGGTGCTTTCCTCCCAAAAGTATTTTGAAGACGAGCAGTGCAGTCTTGTGGAGTCCATGAACTTAAAAAATCATAAAAAATCATCGCCCTAAAATCTTTCCGCGTTAATTTTATTTTTGCTACAGACGATGAACTTCAACTTGTGATCAAAAACAATTGACACGCAATTTCCCAAGGGTGTTGGTGAATAGTGTAGAGATAAAATTCCCTTGTCTAACTCCACCCTGCAAGTTTATCTGATTTGTCCTCTGGTCTTGGAGCTGTACGATCATCGTGTTGGTGTCATTTAAGGTTTTCAGCACCTCGATATATCGCTAGTCGACACGTCGTCTTTGCAGAGTATCCAAAACTGCCCAGGTCTCGATGGAGTCGAAAGCTTTCTCGTAATCCAAAGCCGTACACAGCCGCTAAACATACTTCTCGGTCTTTTGCACAATCTGGCAATTTGGAATAACAATGTATACGTTACATCAATATTTGAAATACGTACTTGGACTAATATAAATGAATGTGTTACTTTTAATGAATTTTTGTTGTGGTTATTTGTTCTTTTCTCTCGCTCTTTTTTTTTTTATATAAAGAACACACATCTGGCAGGTGGATATAACTATAGTTTTTGCTTAATATTTATTATATACATATTTTAGTATATTCGCTATTTAGTATACTACATATTTATTGTTTGTTTAATTAACTATTAATGGCTGATCTGAGTGATAGTGATACTGACAGTTTTTATTCTGCCAGCAGCAACAATAGTAGTTTTGTAAGCCTCCCTTCATTAAGTGATACTTTAGAAATCACATTTTCTGATGTTCCTAGGAATTTTAATGTGGTGCACATCAATGCTCAAAGTGTTCCGGCACATTTTCCAGATATGCTGGCAAACCTCGACTGTAAGAATGTACACGCAGTCCTGATATCAGAGTCTTGGCTCAAACCATGTCTCCCCTCCATTTTGTATTCCCTTCCTGGATTTCAACTAATTAGAAATGATCGCGTAGCTGGTGGTGTTGGCGGTGTTGCCATATACCTTCGCACCTATATTCCCTACACTATCCTTAATATGTCTCCACAGCCACCTCCATCTAACGCTGGCGAGCATCTCTTTTTGGAAGTGGAACTCCATCACACCAAAATCCTACTCGGTGTATATTACAGTCCCTCTCTACGCATAAACTTTTTCTCCTCCTTTGAGAATCTCCTTGAAAATCTTATCCCACACTACAGTCACAGCATTATCATGGGTGACTTTAACACATGCCTTGTGAAGAACGATCACCGTTATTCTCAACTACGGGCAATTTCTGAATCCTGCAACCTCTCAATCCTTCCTCTAAGTCCAACTCACCATTTTCCTAATTCTGTTCCGTCGCTACTTGACCTTATCCTAGTTTCTTCCAAAGATCATGTTGCAAAGCATGGACAATGTCCTGCAGATGTTTTCTCTTTTCACGATTTACTCTTCCTTTCCTACACAATTCGCCCACCTAAATCCAAGTCTAAAGTCCTGATGCAACGCAATTTTGGTGGCATAAACATACAAGATCTCCGTGAAGATGCCAGCAACATTGACTGGTCACCGCTGCTCACTTCTGGGACGGTAGATGAGCAAGTAGACGTTTTTACTTCAAATCTGATACAAATATACGACAAACATGCTCCTGTTCGACCGGTTAAAATCAAGCACGCTCCTTCTCCTTGGCTAACAGATGATATCCGGTCGCTTATATCTAAGAAAGCTGCAGCCAGATTTAAAGTGAAAACGAGACCTACATCTTCCAACTGGGAAAGGTATACTCGCATACGAAATCACTGCAATAAGGTGTGTAGAGATGCACAACGCCAACACATTCACAACTCTGTAGAAAACGGTGATCCAGCGAAAGTCTGGAAATTTCTTAGAACATTAGGGGTCGGGAAATCACGACAAGAAGACATTCCTAAAAATATAAACATTGATTTATTAAATCAACACTTCTCGGCCTCGTCCCTTTCTAATAGGACTATAAAGGCAAACACAATAAACTATCTTTCAGCTCTGCCAACCCCTAGCTATCCCTCATTTGTCTTTAGTCAATTCACTACTTGTGATGTTAAGAAGAGTATTATGTCAATCACATCCAATGCGGTTGGAAGTGACTGTGTCAGCCGTAATATGATCCTTCCCATTCTTGATGAGATTCTTCCAGTCATCTGTCACATCCTTAATTCCTCTCTCTCCAGTGGTGTATTTCCAACCTTATGGAAAAATGCACAGATCATTCCCCTACCTAAAAAAAAAATCCTACTTCTTTCTCTGACTATCGGCCTATTTCAATACTACCTTTTCTGTCTAAAGTCCTTGAACGTCTCGTACATAATCAGCTCAGTGTGTTTCTTCACAAAAACAACCTTCTGAATCCTTTCCAATCTGGTTTCTGGCCTGGACACAGTACCGTCTCAGCTTTGGTGAATATTACGGATGACATCAGATACGGTATGGAGTGTGGAAGTCTAACTGTTCTCGCGCTCCTAGATTTTTCCAATGCTTTCAACACGGTGGACTTCGACATCCTAATTAACATAGCTCGCTCACTTAACATATCTCCAATGGTGATTGATTGGCTTCGAAGTTACCTGTGTGGACGCCGACAATGTATACGCATTGATAACACCCTCTCTTCTTGGTGTAATACATCTGTTGGTGTGCCCCAGGGTGGCGTTCTATCTCCTTTACTCTTCGCGTTATTTATAAACTCTATCACTGATCAACTTCTCTCTTCTTACCACCTTTATGCAGATGATCTTCAAATATACTCCCAAGCACCAATAGATAACATCGCTAATGCAATTGTGATCATCAATAAAGATCTAGCTAAAATAAGTGCTTGTAGTGAATCCTACGGACTCAAAGTAAACCCTTCGAAGACCCAGGTGATTATCGTTGGGAGCGCTAGAAAAGTTTCAAAGATTGACTGGTCACATGTTCCTCCGATTATTTTCAATGGCGCTATTATACCCTTTAGTGAAAAAGTAAAAAATTTAGGAATACTTATTGACTCGGAGCTATCTATAGCTATATGGTCTCCTCAAATACAAGAAATAAGCCGTAGGTTATTCGCCTCTGCAGGATCGTTAAAAAGATTGAGAAATTTTCTACCAACTGCCACCAAAACTGCCCTTGCAAATTCACTCCTTCTTCCAATTCTTGACTATGCGGACGCCAGCTATCCAGATCTCACCGAAAACCAATTAGATAAACTTGAGCGACTTCAAAACTTTTGTATCCGATTCATATTTGGACTGCGTAAAAATGATCATGTTTCTGAATTTCGAAAAAAGCTCAAGTGGTTACCTATTCGTCTTCGCCGGAATGCCCATGTTCTCTCTTTGCTATACAGCATACTGTTTAACCCTCATACACCTTCCTACTTAAAAGGACGACTTGAGTTCCTTTATGGTACCCATACGAAATGCCTAAGATCATCGGAAAGTCTGATATTAGAGGTGCCGGTGCATTCAACAACCTTTTTTGATAAATCTTTTATGGTTCTGGCTGTTCGTTTGTTGAAGGCATTACCAGTACAAATACGGCAAGCTGAAACCCTTACAGCCTTTAAGAATATGGTCAAGCAATACTATCTATCACTGTAATACCTTTATTTTATTCTTTATTTTTATTCCATCTCACACTTAAGATCAAAATTACTTTAGATTTTACTACGTAATCTCTACTGAATAGCTGGATTATTAAAGTATATATGTATGTGTGTGTATGTATGTATGTATGTGTATATGTATGTATGTATGTGTATTTATGTGTGTATGTATGTATATGTATATATATATAGATGTGTAAATACTTGTCTGTATTTTCTATATAGTACGCCATCAACTATTGCTTTTATTTAATACTTCTATAATTATCTCCATCTAAAGGTTGTCTGGTAGAGATCGCTATTAGCGATAAGACCGCCCATTGTACTCTATTTTTAAGCCATGATCTGTTCCAATTAATTTTATTTAACGGTGTACAATAAAGAATATTCTATCTATCTATCTATCTATCTATCTGGCGAACAGTATGGTACGGTACGGTTCACGGTGCCGCAACACCTAGGTGTTAAACCTTGTTAGAGGACGGAACTAAACTCTTCAGCCGGTCATAATCGAGTATTCAGGGCGGCAGCACGGGACCGTTTCGTTCCGACTGACGCAGGTTCTTTCCGGGCACGGTTGCTTCGAGAAGTACCCGCACTCAATCGCTAGGAGAGAATTGAGTCCCACTGAGACTGCAGTGAGGACTCGGCTCAGCACACGCTGGCCGTCTGCTCCGCCTGGGCGACGCAGCGTCGGGCCCTCACTGCAGTCATCGGAGGCGATCTCTAGCTACCGACCGTCATACGCTCCATGGCCGGTAGCGACAAGAATTTTACCGCAGTCGCGACCTTCTGTGAGGACGTCATCTCGCACAAGGAGGCTGCGGAACGGGTCCGGGAGGACGATCTCCATTCGGACCTAATTCGCCGCCGATGAACCAGGCGGCGGAGGCGCGCACCAGCGCTTCATGTCTCCCTGAGGGTGGCCGCGGTAGGACGGGACTGGTTTTCCCCTTCACCCGCTGTAGTGGAGGTGGCGTCGCCTAATTGAGAGGTTTTAAGGTTTTTACCCAGAGGTGGTGCTCGCGCTTTTGCGGGCAGGCGCTAGTGGGGGTCCGGATGGCCTAATAAAAGCTGTTCCCGGATCCCTCCTATTTAAGGTGCAGTACGGCACACCGTGTGGTTTTAGTCGGTTCTATTCCGACACACCGCCCCACCGAAAATCCTGGTGCGGGGTAACGGGGTGAGGGGGTTTCCACACGAACATAAAAAAAGGACGAAACTAAACTACTACCTATTATTATTATTGTTTTTAATCTCTAGTGCTACCTCAACTATTTTTGGTCTTTTGTAACGCACTTTTGCTTTACTTTTTTTGCTGCTCAGACTTATGGCTTCGAGAAACCTCCAGATCATATCACGGATGCATAATGTGCAACCCTAGGTTACTACTTCGGTACCGAATTAGTGGGCCACAAAAGCATAAAATATGCATTGCAGCTTCTTCTGCCTCTCGACAGAATCTGCATATTGTGTTCTCGCCACATTTAGATTGTAACATATGTTTGTTCAGTTTGCAGGGTCCGGTGACGATTGAGAAGGAGCTCAGGTTTTGTATCTCTTGAGTTCTAGAAGTTCTTTTGATACTTTGTTATCATAGCCATTTATTAAGGCTTTCGAGTGTTTTAGACCAGTGGTCTTCCATATCTTCATTGCCATTCATATGTATTGGGCGTTTATGATTGAATAAGCTCGCCGCAGAATGGTTCCGATCCATGCTGTTGGTTGCCTGCACCAGCTCTGGCGAGTTCATCGGCTTTTTCATTGCTGCCTAACTTAGACTCTCTAGCTCTTTCAGGAGTGGCATCTGGCCTACCTTTAGAGCTCAGTAGTAATTCCGTCATCCCCAGGAGATCCGTTTTTTTTAGCTGCTCGAGAGCCATCTCTATCTTGCTGTAGACAATTTCAGGTATGTCCTCCCTCTTATGGTGCGTTAATGGGGCTCTGTGATCATCATCACTGGGTCTCGTTGGTTCTATCATCCGTGATACGTACAGCTATAAAACTTCTCGATATCATCGAGAACCTGGCACTTTGAATTTACTGCCGTTCTCAGTTTTGAGTTTCGTCAGATGGGAAGGCCAAGTGCTAAACGAACACTTAACCTCATGTTCCATTCAATTGCATTCTCTATTGTATGAATGTTGAAGCTTGGGAGATCGCGTCACAACAGTTTTTAGGCTCTCCTATCTGACCAGACGGCTGAGTGGCTGACAGCTCGCGCATTTTACTCATAAGTTCGAGAGTCTTGGGAGGGAGTTTGGACTTTTGCTGTTTGTGTTTCCCGGGGAACAGCTTTCGAGACTTAAACATAATAAAATATTTTTTATTGCGTTTAAAAATTTATATTTAATTATCTGGTAACAATCCGCCTGATGATGACGATGAAATTAAATTACATTAAATGATGAAAGTTCTTGGCTTAAGGGAGATTTTTAGATAACTTTTCAATTGTGTTTTAAGTTAGAAAATCTTCTCTCACCCGAACTGTGTTGGCCAAACACACTAGTGAAGAAGTCGTGTTACTCGTTCCCGCCCGCACAATTTTCGTAGTCGCGTTTGGCTAAACGAAACGAAAATTGTAGAAACATTTATATAGGTGGTGAAACATTTTACATGTTGAAGTGTTTGTGTACCTATTGACATTTAGGTAGTTAGGTATATATGTAAATATTAATTTTTGTAAGACAAAAAAAAATATTTTCCCAAATTCGCCGCCCCTAAAATCTGCCGCCCTAGGCTTCAGCCTACTCAGCCTATCGGTAAATCTGCATCTGCAAAAGATAAAAAACCTGTGAAGTAACAAGAGTCCTTACCGGACACTGCAAACTGAACAAACATATGTTCAATCTAAAATTGGGCGAGAACACAATATGCAGATTCTGTCAATTTAAGAGACAGAAGAGACTGCAATGCATATTTTATGCTCTTGTGGCTTACTAATGCGGCACCGAAGTATTAACCTAGGGTTGCACATCATGCAACTATGATAGGATCTGGAGGTTTCTCGAAGGCGTAAGTCTGAGCAGTGAACTGTAAAGCAGAAGTGCGCTACAAAAGACCAGAAATGGTCGAAGTAGCACTAGGCACTTAAAACAATTATAATAATACTGCTATTACTGGTGGTGATAAATGAGACCATTATTCATTCAATGAATGAAAATAAAACTATACAAATTTTGTTTATTGATGGCACTCGTCAACGGCTACTAAACTAGGAAGAAGAAAATTTGTTGACAAGTAGATTACAAAAACCTACTGAACTGTTTAACCCTCCACTCAAACACACCTCTCAAAACTGTATATTTTGTTTTTCTGTAATTTTAGGTACAGTTTGATTATTGATTAGAGAACTTTTGTACTTTTAAAAGATTTGCAGTGTTTAATTATCGTTCATTAACAAATATAACACAGGAAAAAATTAAAATAACAAATAACTAAAACGTGTTTATTTTGTGTGTAAAAATACAAAACAGAAATCCAGAACAAAATAGGTAAATAAAAAGCACAATAATTGTAGGTATATGTCAAGCAACATTCGAAATGTAATTTACACAAAACTCGTGTCCGCGTTTCTTTATTTCATTTATTATCGAGTAATAATATACTTTATAAACCCCCAAATATTATATTACCGCCAGGGGTGTGTGTATAATACAGAGAACTAAGAATAAGACAACTATTCTCAGTTCAACGTTATATGAGCATGGGAACCTACCCAATTCCCTTCCTGTAGTATCTGTATACAGTGTTACAAAAAGGTGTAGTCATATTTTATACTAGCAGTTCCTGCGCGGCATCGCTCGCCTGTACATATTTATATATTTTGCGCGGAATCTTAATTCTTTTTCCAAAATAAAATTAGTCTAAGTTACTCCTTGTAACACCAGCTATCTGCCAATGAAAGTCCCATGGAAATCGGTCCACCCGTTCCGGAGATAAGCCGGAACAAACAGACAGACAGATATACAAACAATTTAAAAACTCATTTTTAGGCATAGGTATCGTGCAAATAACTGTATTAGCTTGAACAAAAACTATTATTTTGACATTACGAACAGACACTTTAATTTTATTTATTTGTATACACATGTATTGAGTATTCGCGTCTCTTGCAAACGGCACTAACGATTTCAATAGATTTTTAACTCCCGACGCAAAAAGAGGGGTGTTATAAGTTTGACGTGTCTGTGTATCTGTCTGTGGCATCGTAGCTCCCAAACGAATGGACCGATTTAAGTGCGTGTAAGGGTATTGAAATAAAACATAGATTTGTTTATGAACTATATGTTTATGTTATGTATATACATTGGCATCCATTTATCATGTTTAAATAATGTCGTTTGTTTATTGACCTTTATTATATATTGAGTGTGATACAGACACTAGCATAAAACGATTACGTACACAGTTTAAGATGAGATGCAAAACTATATCTTGATTGCACGACATTGATTATGTCAGACAAGATGATGAGATGTCAGGTAAATAATTTAATAACTTATAATATTTTGAATGTTAGAAGTAACATTGTCTGAACAAAAAAAAAATATGATGAGTATGTGTTTTTCAGATTGAACACCGAACCCTGTTGGAGATGATCTGATCCAGAACATTCAGGTTAGTGATCTGTTTCGAAATTCGGTTGGTTAGCTCATCCATTAAATTGATAAAAATCGTTTCTAGTTTGTACTCAGATAAAAAAATATTATGCATTACTTGTAAGAAAAGAAAAAGAAGTCTATTTATGATTTAGTTTCACTTTGATCTTATGATATGCATTCCCTAATATGCCCCGGATATTCCAAATATCTTCAAATTTTTCTGGTTGAGTGTTGAAATTATTATCTGTTGCTTTCGCCCATAATTCTACCTGTAAAGAAATATAATCATATCTGAGATGTTTTAACATTAGGTGTGTTTATGGTTGGTAGTGCACTAGTTTTGGGTACCCAGTCCCAGGGCCCGAGTGTGCCAAGGGTGTAGTCCTCGCTTAAGATCATGGGCTAAGTCATCAGCGAAGAGCCGGTTGGTATCTATAGCCATCACGCGACAGTCTTGTCACGCTTAGCTGTTCAATATGGAGCAGTGACTACCGAAATTCACACGTACATCCTAAAGCAACTGTGTCTGGATGGAGACTACGTGCATCAGCCAGTAGAAGAGATATTGCCAAGGTACCAAATCACTGCTGGTATGATGTAGTGATTGTCAGATTCGCAGCTCTTTCCACTTGGAACTGAGCCGAACCCGTTCTCTTTTCGAGAATTACCAAAGGCTAACGAGCTCGTTGATCCGTTAGTCGTATGATGCCAACCTTCCTGTCACCACCAGACTATCTGATTTATATTAGTGTGATATTTGTAAATAGTGGGTAGTTTTATTTAAAGCAATCAGTAATAAGTTTCGTCAAAGCGTTTTCCCCATTTGCGGATAAAACGGTAAACGAGTAATTGTTTTACTCCGCACCTGTTTCGCTCCGGGCGGCACGGGCACGCGCGCCGTCCACAGCGTCCAGGCGAAGTGGCGCGGGGGAGGGGCGGAGTCAGCCTCGAGCGCGTGCGCCTGCACCCACGAGCCGCCCCCGTCCGCCGACACGTCCACGCGCACCACCTTCGAGCCGCCGCCCGAGTACGCGTACCCTACGGGAACATACCATGAATCAGCAGATGTTCGATCTGCTACACAATGCCCTAAGGAAAAGCACCTGTAGATCAATTATGGTAATTGAGATATTGTAATTGAAGTCACTTTATGATGTTATGCACTATAGCTTTTAAATATGCGGTGCATAATGATGGAGCTTTAAGAATAGTCATATGGTCCAGGAAAGGGGTCGGCAACATTTTAAGTCGCAACAGTCAAAAGAACAATTTACAAAATTTCAAAGTTTTTAAAGAGCCAGTTGTCCGTCGTAAAAAGAATTGGATGACCTTTTTTTTTTGGATAACAATGTGAATCAAAATGTTTAAAATGTTGTTAATAAATAATATTTGCGTATGGAACTAAAGAGCCACAACTTCACATCCAAAGAGCCGCAGGTTGCCGACCCCTAGTCTAGGTCAATGTCCATTCCCAAACTCCATCAATACCCATTCCGTTTTAACCATAGAAATGAAAATGAGTAGTTAGAAAGGCTATAAGCTTAACATTGTTCAAATTCGCGTGTCGCCAGTTGTTAACAGTTACGTTAACAGTTTGGCGATGTTTGAAATTAATATAACTGCATGTTGTTTTTGGTGAATAAATAAAGAAAAAAGACGATAGGTTCATTATTTTACACACATACAGAACTCTACGCTAATTCTAACATATATTAACATAAATTTAAAATATTAAGTGTTCCCTATGGTGAAAAAAAAACTATGTCAAAGAAAAATCAAATGGCGCGAAAACAATCGAATCACTAATACAAGCCTAAATATTAAATTAATTTGAATTTGGAATTCCTAACCAAACGCCAGATATTTGAGATCGAAGACAAAACGCCATTATTTGATATGTAAAGACCTAATAATGCACAACCCTGAGATTAAATTTCTATAATGGCATTTCATTCTACGTTAGACACAGTGAAAGTTTTTAGAATAAGCCAGTAAGAAAAGCAGTCGATGAAAAATGTATTTAAATTTCGAATTAGGAACTCTTTAAGAATCTGTGGATTTTTAATGATTTCATATGTCATTTGTTTTTAGCGCCCAAGAAGCAAGATCCTGCTTGCTGCATGCTTACACATTTAGGTAAGTATTTAGACGATCACATGTGAACATGGAAGATGTGGAAATAATAACTATTAATGTATTAATGTATACAATTATATAGATATACTACGAAAATGTGTTCTTCTTTGATTTCAAGTCCTTGACAGAAATATTATTTGAAAAGTAGTCCCATGCATTTGTATTTTGTTTATTTGTATGATTATAATGTTTTAGGTTCAAAAAACCAATTCGTGGCTTACTTCACTCTGTACGCAAGCAGTTGGTCCACGTTCTCGTTCGTGACTTTTGACTCTAGTCTGAAAGCAGTGATCCTGATATGAGAGCGCGAATCGCGCGGCAAATAGTGAGCGTATTGTCTACATATGCGTGTTCGCAGTTCGTCTCGCCACTCGCGCGAATGCATTAATGTGGTATTAAATTCCAAACGTAAAACTAGGCGTTTGATCGGAGGCCAAAACAGAATAGCATGTTTAAAGCCCCTACGAGTACAACAGAAACGGTACAAGAGATGGTAAAACTGTTAATGTTTTGTCTATTGGTATGTTAGCAGGCTACTCACCCCTGACTTCGATGCTCCCGTCCTTGACGGCGCAGGCGTCGCCGTGCGCGGGGTCGCAGATGGCGGACGTGACCGGGAGGCTGTACACGGGCGGCGCCGACGGGAAGTCGGCCGTCTCCCACGTCTTGGACGCGTTGAACGAGCGGTAGTCTTTTTGGTGCCAGTGGGAGGGACTCTCGTCCTTTGAAATGGTTATTGATTCTGTGGACAATGTTTGTTCTGAGTCACTACTTGACGCTTACCTAGGATAGCTATAGCATAAAACTAGAAGGAAAAGGTAGGGCATTGTGTAATTACCTATTCAAAGATTGCGTTGGCGCTGGTTGTCCAAAGTGCAAAAGTCAGTCGCTGACGGTCAAATCAAATCCACTTTACACTTTTTATATGTGGGAGAGCCATGCTTCGGCACGTATGGGCCGGCTCGACTCCGCTCGATTCCACGGCCTCACAGAAAACCGGCAGTGAAACGATGCTTGGATTGCTTTTCGCCGCGTGAGTGTGGTTACTGGAGGCCCTAACCCTTCCCCTCTCCTCCCCTCTAATCCCCCTCTTCCCCTATTCACACCTTAAAGGGCGGCAACGCACTTGAGACTCTTGAGTGAGGTGCCCATGGGTGGCCGTAGTCATTTACCATCAGGTGACCCGTCTGCTCGTTTGCCATATGCCATACCATAAAAAAAAAAACTTATTTCAATTAAACATTCAACATATACAATTATAGGTATTTTTAAGTTGTCAGAAGTACGAGTCAGTCGTAAAGCTAGTTGCCTACCAATACGCAAAACCTATGGAGTAGAACGGGCAAACATCTATTCCTTATATTTCATTACATTAATTTGGACAAAGACCGCCTGATAGTAAGTGATTATCGGCGCCTTTAGAATACGCCAATTTTTTACCGATGAAAAAAGGAGGAGGTCCTCAATTCGACCGTATACATATTTTTTTCATGTATGTTCCGTTATTCCGTTTCCGACTGGCCTGTTGGTCTAGTGGTTAGTAACCCTGACTGCTAAGCCAGAGGTCGTGGGTTCGATTCCCACCCAGGACAAATAATTGTGTGATGAGCACGATAGTTTGTTCTGCGTCTGGGTGTAATTTAGCTATAATATGTGTGTATTTAGAAATATATAAGTATGTTTATCAGCAGTCTGGTTACCATAGTACAGGCTCTGCCTAGTTTGGGATCAGGCAGCCGTGTGTGAGATGTGTGGAGTTATTATGGAATTATTTATGAACCGATTTCGATGATTCTTTTTTATAGGGTATACCTTAAGGGTGGTCAAAAACTGTGGTTTTAGTGACAGAAACCACTTATATGCTTTGAAGAAAATGTGCTTTGATAGCGTTTTAAAGTATTTAGTATTAAATGTATTAAAATATAGTAGTTGTTAGAGTATTCAAAGATGACGCAACCATCTAAAATCATAAAATAAACACTTTTTAACAAAAAAACCAACGAAGATGAACTAAAAAGCAAGAGGTAAATAAACCTTTTAAGTCTTGAATAAGCTCAAGACTCAAAATTTAAAAGGTTAATTTATTTCTTGCTTTTTAGTCGTCGGTTTAATTATTTTGTTATAAAGTGTATATACCAGTATCATTCAGACGAAGCCCATTCTGTACTTTACATTTACCAATTTAGGAAATCCCTTTTTTCATTTTTTATCCTATGCTATGCTAATGCTCTAGAGTACTTACGTAGCCACTTGACGCTTCTGACAGCAGGAGCTCCAGGCACTATGACCCTCAATGGATACCCGTGGTCTTTCGGTAAGATTTGTCCGTTCATATGCGTCGCAAGGATTATTCTACCATTTGGATTTACCGCTTGCTCCAAAGGTATGGACGTGCTAAAGTTGACTCCAGTCGCGTCTATATCCGAACCTGTGAACTGATTGAGGTCATATTGAATGAGAAATTGTTAAATAAATAGCATTTGCACATTTGCAATATGTAGTGGCTTTACTTGTCTGTTAGTCCCCGGAGTAGTTAACATAGTCTTTGTATACAACTTTAAAGATTTCATATTGCCACACAAACCGAGGCAGCGTGCCACTCCTATTGTGAAAGTGTGTACATACGATGACATGTAGTCCCTGCGTGTTGGTAGTGTCCACGCCGCAGTGCACGAGCACGTCGCGCAGGTACACGCCCGACCAGCGCGCACAGCTCACGGCGCCCTGCTGCCACTCCAGTCCCTTCACGGGCTTCACCTGCTTTAGATGAGATAAACGTCAAGCTACTAGTATCGGTGCAGTCTCTTTAGTAACGTGTAAAACAAATAGACGTACATACAGGGCGTATATGACAATGTAACACTTACTGAAATCACTGAAAGGGCATGACTCTACCATGCAGATACAAAAAGCGAGGATGTGAGGCAAGACCACCGGGCCCACCGCATTAGGGAGGTGACTACACCCATCGCCGGTGACCGTCCCCATTACAGCCCCAGTTGACGTGACTAGAGATCTTCGGGCAAGTTGCCCAAGGCGAAGCGACGGGCAACCACAGGAGGGAAGGGCGGTTGATGCTGCCACCCAACAGCAGGAAAACGAATAGAAGCCAGGACTGTGGGGTGGGTGCTGGCTGGTGGTCAAAGAGACACAATAATTTCGAGGTCGAGAATGCCGTGCAGTATGACTCTAGATAATGCCTTTCGGACGGTAGTTAGTTCCCACCTCACGAATCGGTTTCTTGGGGACAACATCAGTGACAGCGAGCAAGTACAGCTAGTAACAGCTACCGGTCAGCGAATACCGGACGGAGGAGAGAAAACTGTGGAGTTGAAGCTGGATAATAGACTTTACTAGTAGAAAGAAAAGAAAGAAGAAAGAAATACACCTGAATAACCAGTGGAAGGAAACTTTACGGAAGGCGCAGCAAGAGGAGACAGATGTCAAGCCAATCCTTGAGTGGGTTAAAGCGCATGCTCCGAGGCCCAAGTGGAGTGACGTTGCAGCTATGAGCGCATTAAAGAAGGGGTATTGCGCGCAGTGTAACAGCTTGGTCGTTCAGGACGAAGTATTGTGCCGTAAATATGAGAATGCTCGAGGGGGCACCCGTCACCTCCAGATGGTTCTTCCTAAGGCCAAGATTCCGGAGATTTTACAGCTTTACCACGACGGATGTTCAGGCTATCTTGGGATAAAAAGGACTTTGTTAAAGAGTTCGAGAGCGGTTTTATTAGATCTACTGTCGCGACGATGTGGAGGACTGGTGTCGCAAATGCACCAGTTGTGCACCAGTGAAGGGATCTCACATACGCAGCAGGGTGCATTGCAGCTCTATGATGCGGGAGCTCCGTGGGAACGCATTGCCGTGGATGTGGCGGGACCGTTTCCGGAGACTGAGGATGGCAACAAGTATTTCATGGTTGTCATGGATTACTTCACTAAGTGACCGTAAGTATTTGCAATTCCGAACCAAGAGGCGACCACGGTAGCTGATAAGCTTGTCCATGAAGTCTTCTGTCGATTTGGGGTACCTTTAGAGATCCACAGTGATCTGGGGAGGAATTTTCAATCCCAAGTGTTCCAGGAAACGTGCTGAGTGTTGGGTGCATTTAAAACCCGAACCACTACTTACCAACTTACATTTACACTCAGTCTGATGGAATGGTGGAACGGTATAACCAGACCTTAGAGCGGTACTTAACGAACTTAGGAAATAACGTTCGGGCATAAAAGGGCAGTTGCAATTGCGGTATTAATAGAGTTCTAGTTGAGCGATACTTCGAGTAACAACGAATAATACGAGTAAACAAGTGGAAATATAAATGCGAAGTCCAAGTGATGATGAAGTTATTTAAATAGTGAGAATAAGTTGAAATTATGTTAATTGTGAATTATTGAAATAAACTGTGCCTATTTTGGTAATAAATTGGTGTAACTTTCTAATCCCGAACCTTAACAATAGTTATTTTAGGTTTGCATTTTGTTTTACATTAATAATTAATGAATCATTGTTTTTTTTTTATTTCAGGAAATAAATCTTCTCAAAGAGTTTCATATCCGTGTCATATCGAGTCACCTCTTTGGATGAACTAAAATTTTTATTTTACTCAAATTAATTAGTTAAAATATAAAAAACTGCCCTGTCAAAAAACGAACTAAAATGGCGCCATACAGCCGCCATATTGAATTATTTTTCAAAAAATGTATAACCGCTGTCACTCAGGAGTCTACTGATATAGGATTTTAACGATTCCCCATACACTGAAATCTGTTTAGGCTTCAGAAATTATGGTGGAATAAAAGAGCTCACATACATACTTCATGTATGTGAGCTGTGACTAAAAGATTAATTTTTTTTCTTAGGCAGTCGTGTAAAAACGAAATGATTGGTGATTGAAAATACTATTTAATGAGTTAGTAATTGAATTACAGAATTAAAAGCATCAGTAGCAATTAATATTTGTTAAAAAAAACATGAATAAGTACATAAGTACACGACAGAGCATGAACTCATGCATTATTAGTTAATAACTACAATATATAAATTCAACGAACGTTCTTTTTTATAAACAATCAGGAACAGATCAGTATTTATCCAAAATATATATCTAACTATGTATTTTTTAAAAGTAAGTCTTCTAATAACTCCGTTATCTACCGTTGGACTCTCACCATAGCGTATATATAGCATTCTGCGTGAATCCTAGTCTTTAGTTATCTACAAACCCTACTAGTAAAAATGTGTGGTCTGGCCGTTTCGTTACTTAAAGGCCAATTGTCACAAAATTAACGACTAGTTAGTGAATTACTTTCTGTTCATAAGCCCATAGGAGTATCTACGTTACTCTTACGCAACGGTTAGGCCACACATTTTGACCAAGGTGTAGGGTTTGTATAGGACTTAAACTAGGATTTACGCAGAACGCTATACGCTAGGATGAGAGTTAGTGGATGTTAGGTTAGGGCGTGTAGAAGTAGAAACTTGGCTCTCCATCGGATCTGATAACTTTTTTACAGGGCAAGCAATATGTTCCTACTCGGCGTTACATTACATGAAAATGTTTTTGGTGTGATAAAATCTTTTCTCACAATTATTGACGTCTCACGGTACTTAGATAACCTGTTACTCACTCAAATGACAATACTTCTTGGTGGTAGCAAGACGAGCAGTAGAATGTACAATCTACTTCTTCTACTAAATTCTTAGGGTGAGATTTTCTAGTGTTGATATTTTACTTTTAAAGTTATAAAAATATCATACCCCTAGATCTTTTCTTTTTCCTTTGAGCTAAGAAGGAAGAACTACAAAATATGATTGATAACCTGACAACCAATCACTGATATATTATTACCAATACGGAGTTGAACACTTTCAATGGCTTAATCGTTTAAAAATAATATCATAGCTTGACTAAACTTAACTTTTGCTGAACAAATCGAATGTACATGCACCTGGCTTCAAGCAATGGGTAGTTATTCCGAAGGTGCGGCGATACTTCAGCTCTGATTGTTGGCAAAAAAGAACATTCATTTACGTAATTATAAAAAATGAATTTAAAACCTCAAATGATAGTATACTTGCGAGACGACTAGGCCACCTGTTAGCTCCAACACCACCATATAACAAAATGAAAACAAATATTAGTTCAGTAATTCACAAATGTGATACAACCTATCTACTAAATAGGGAATATGCATGTCTTGTTTTTATTATTTTTAACGATTATATACGGCATTACATTACCAGCAAAGACATAACACATAAAAATATTAAACAGCCAGTTTCATGTGATTTAGCCTTCAGCCATTTCGGCGCGCTTTTTCTGTGACGTAAAAGACTTTGTCGTGTTTATTTATTTAACCTTAAGTTATTAAACCTACTCATTATTACTGGAAAGGCAGATACGCTTTAAAATAATGTATTTTGCTATTTTCCAAAATACGATGAGAACTTGAATGTGATAAAATGTTTTCTCGTAAACTGCGCGTCATTTGACGTCGGGGTTTCATTACATCCAATAGCGTTGCGATCTAGAAATATGCGAGGGAGCTTTAAAAGATCAACTTTTAAATCATTAAATTTCACAAACATGTTTGCGTTTATCGTGTTTTAAAGACGATAAATTACAAAAATAAATATTAAGTTTATTTATTTAGCTATTATAAAAATATGCATTTTAAAATATTTCGGTGTCACGTGCATATTCCATATTGTCTTCATAGTATAAATTAAATTTTAGATTGAAAAATTTCACATCATTTTTTTTTCAAGAAAAATATAGGTACTTATTTAACCGAGGCCTTTTTTTTTAAATTTCGAATAAATGCTTTAATATTACTCATCCATCCCCTCATCTGTCAGGGTATATGAAATAAATGCTTTAATATTACTCATCCATCCCCTCATCTGTCAGGGTATATGAAATAAATGCTTTAATATTACTCATCCATCCCCTCATCTGTCAGGGTATATGAAATAAATGCTTTAATATTACTCATCCATCCCCTCATCTGTCAGGGTATATGAAATAAATGCTTTAATATTACTCATCCATCCCCTCATCTGTCAGGGTATATGAAATATTACTCATCCATCCCCTCATCTGTCAGGGTATATGAAATAAATGCTTTAATATTACTCATCCATCCCCTCATCTGTCAGGGTATATGAAATATTACTCATCCATCCCCTCATCTGTCAGGGTATATGAAATAAATGCTTTAATATTACTCATCCATCCCCTCATCTGTCAGGGTATATGAAATATTACTCATCCATCCCCTCATCTGTCAGGGTATATGAAATAAATGCTTTAATATTACTCATCCATCCCCTCATCTGTCAGGGTATATGAAATATTACTCATCCATCCCCTCATCTGTCAGGGTATATGAAATAAAGCATGATATGAAAACATTTTGTACATTTTCGCTGGGAATGTATTTTTTTATCAGCAGGATTTTATATTAATTGGGCTGAAATAGCCGCCGGATTTTAAAGGAGGAGGAGGAGGAGGGAGGAGTTTTAACTCCATCTTGGAATGCCAAAATAGTTTTTCAATTAGCATAAGATCCTGCGTTATCACGAACAAAATGCAAGATATTATCTTGCAATGTTCGCTTTCACGAACAAGACGCAAGATTATCACCTATCAATGTTGGCAATAGCCATCATTGTTTAGAATACAGTCGAAGTCCCCACAATACACATATGTATTATGTTGTTATTGAAGTTACCACAGCTGTTCAAATACGAGCTGATATTCTGTTTTTTTCAATTATTATCAAGTACCAGACTACATGTATCACCTTTGTTATACATTGTTATATCCCAAACAGTTATTAGTTCCAGAACTAAATTTATAAGCATCAATTGGGAATCACTGTATAAGTTAGTTTAATCCTATTGTACCCTATTCAGAATACAGTTTACAAGAAGCACGATAAGTTTTAAAGTAAGTATATCTATAAGAACAAGCTAGAACTTAAAGTACCACACTCATCTCGGTCCTCCTGTTGCCGGCACACATGAGAGCAGCTCGGACTTCTCCCTGAGGGAACATTTTGCCCAACTGTTCCAGATCGAACACTTTGCTGCGAGTGCTGCCATTTTTTATAATGATTTCAACTTTGTGGTCTTTAGCTTCTAACTCTGGAACAGGCATGTGTTGACGTACGAAAAACAATTCACTGTAAAAAAATGAGTAATATAATAGTTTTGTAGTTTCTGCTAATTTACTGGGAGTATGACGATATTTGCTACTTTAAAAACAAACTTTATCTGGGTTGATTACAGTAGCGGGCCTTCTAAGAAGGGTTTTTCTTACAAGGAACGGGGTGTGATATCCAAAAAACTCAAATTAAGTATCAGGGTAGGTTAGGTTGTGTCTGATATATACTAATTAGCGCGGGGAATTTCATTGCGCGATGAAGGATTAGTAGTGACTACGTAATTGAGTTGGTTTTCATTAGATGGCGCTAAAGTGTCTTTTTGCTGTATGTCGATGTGGCTACAATAGTTACAACACATTGCTCATACACGTCATCGAAGAGAGCGCGACGAAGCGATTGTGATCATTCGAAGTGAAATAATTACACGGCTTATCAGGTGCCAGCCGCATTGGCGCGAGATATATAATAGCTCCCAGATCCTAGCGAACTATCTACCTCCTGGCTTCACCATCAGATAATCGATGCCAAGCCCAATCTCGTTGGACTCGTCAACGAAATGAAATGTGTTTGTGTTTATTTCAGCGACATGCTAAGACATACATTTACATACACTTGATATGACAACTATACACTGCAATACACAATATGCAAGTATGCATGCCCAGCATAGCCCGCCGAAAAGGGTCACCACCTCAGCATTTGCTAGACGGTGATCCGTCCAGCGCTGATTTTCAGTTGGCAACCCGCCGACGTGACTCACGGTAGTAACTATAAAATATCTACTCAGATGAACCTAAACTCAAGGAGTTTACTAGTAGCCACGGAAAAGTTCATTGGCTACTGGTAAAGACAGAACCTCGATAGTGATCCACCTCCTGTCCATTATCAGCTTCAAGATACCTAATTATAGTATTTTCATCAGAACTACATATACTTACATACATATAGTTTCATTTCAAGATTTGTTTACATAGTTATAAGTGATGTTAAATGTATGTGGGCACGAGTGAGCAGATAGGATGTAATGAGGAATAAATACATACTTGGGTGTATCTAAGCTCTGTATGATGAGCTTGGCGGGTATCTCTGCGTTGAAGGGCTGCTTCGACTTGACGATGAGGCGCTTGTCCCGCACGGGTTCACTGACCCACAGCTCGTTCCCGGAGAGGTCCACTACGTCATCGTCGTGCAGATTACCTGCAAAGTGCTGTGGATGTTACAATCTTGCGTTATATGTATATATGCGCAACGAGATACATGTACTTAACTAAGGATTATTCTAATTTATAAATATTGCATTTTCCTTAAAATCCAATTTTTCCTTTTTACATTTTGGCTATCGAAAATTTTTGGTAAAAAATTATATCATTTATTATTATT
The DNA here is from genome assembly GCA_949752705.1 of Callimorpha dominula. Classification (NCBI taxonomy): domain Eukaryota; kingdom Metazoa; phylum Arthropoda; class Insecta; order Lepidoptera; family Erebidae; genus Callimorpha; species Callimorpha dominula. Next base: position 26,793,029 of record OX456992.1, read on the forward strand.
ATATAAGTATTTTTTTGAAAAATATTTTATTTCCTATCAAAACGTGAACGAGTTCTTTTTTTTTCGCTTCGAGACACCCACGGGTCACTACCCCACCGGGGCCACCAGTGAAGTGGTATGTCGGATTCGAAACGACTAAAACCACACGGTGTTCCGTCACAAATGCGTCTATTGCAAGGGACTCGGGTATACCCTAGGAAGAAAGCCCCCGAAAACCCGGCAGATGGACTTCACCTGGTCCTGTAATAAAAGTAATAAACAGCGCTTTTAAAAAAAAGCTCACCATGGAACCACCTGGGAAGTTAACTCTTTCAAACTAAAGAAGAATTTTCCATATCGGTCCTGGCGTCTTTGAGTAATCGGTGAACATACATAAAAAAAAAGTATACAGCGGAACATAGAACCTCCTCTTTACTAATTACTAAACAGAATAACGCGATCACTCTTTTTATATGTATTATGTATTGCGGGAACATCACATGCTGTGGTTCCTCTCTAGTAACATGGGCGCACACCTCATCATTGTATTTATATTCTTACATTTACAAGCATCTACTCACCAATTCTAAAACTCTCAAGTAGTTGATATATTGGTTTAGTTTTGTGCATGCCGTATACATTCCAGAAAGGCTCGATGCTCAGGCCCCCTGCGTTCAAGATTTGTTCTCCTCCTGGGTGGGAGGGAAGGAACTTAGTGACGTCGTATACGCCATGTCTGTATATCACCCAGAAACTATCACTGAAACAAAATAACAGAAAATATTTTTACGCTAAGTATGTAAGTAGAGACCCCCTATACACTAGATATAATATTTATTTATTTAAAACTTCATGCACTTAAAGTACAGAGGCGGCATTAGGCATTCTCTGCCAGTTAACCTTCATAATATTTTTTTTCACCTAATAGTGACTACCGCCGCCCAATGACACTTGCAACTCAAGAGTCACAAGTGCGTTACCGGCCTTTGAGATGGAAGTACGCTCTTTTCTTGAAGGTTTGAAGGTCTTATCGGTCCGGAAATACCGCAGGCGACAATTTGTTACAATTTCAGCTTTATTATATTAGTATAGATTTTGTATAAGATATTTTTTATTTGTAAATATAATTTCATTACGTACGATACGAGTTAATCTTCAAGTCAAATCGGTCTTGTTATCAGTTTCAAAACATAAAGAAACTTGTATGAAATAACGGTTTGAAGTACTGTTGACATTTTTTTGAAGTACTGTTGACATTTTTTTGAAGTACTGTTGACATTTTTTTGGCAAAACGATTTAGCTATATTAATATAACAAAGCCGCAGAGTTATTTTCTGTTTGATTGTTTGTTTGTTTAAGCGCGCTAATCTCTAGAACTATCAGTCAGGTTTGAATATTTTCTTTTTCTTATCGGTATAGTACCCCACGGGTTATCACCTCACTGGATCCTACAGTGACGTAGTATGTCGGAATCGAACAGACTATGTTTTTGGTACCTATCGGGAACACTATTGTGTATTATCTAATGTTTATAAACTGCATGCTGCTTTAAAATTATTTGGAAAATTCTACCATACAGAAATACGCCGAACGGATCCCAGATCATTCAGGCCATACGCGCGCCCTCAGTGTAACGTGTTCAGCTCAGCATTTTTAGCTAGTCAAATATCCAGCGATGGTAAATTATTAAAAAATAGGTAAACATTATGCTGCGCGTGCGACGGCAATCTTGAATAAGCATGTAGGACGTAGGTGTGTTATTTGAACTAGTTTATTTGTTTACAAAGTCATGCTAGTGATACAAGAACCAAATTTGAACATACTTTATTTGGGGTACTTTCTGGCGTATTGAATGTTACCGGTTCTAGTCTTGTTTAAAGGTATAAATTAATGAAGTAGTTAGGTTACTTACACGCTGTCGTGCTTATTAACTTCCTCAGCCCTGTACACAGGCAGATCTGGCCTCTTCTGTCCAGCTTCAAAGTCGTCATTATCACCACCACTCGCGTTCTTTTCATTATTGACATTTTTTGGTATATATTTGTCTATTTCATCTAAAAAAAAACAAAAAATCTTATAATATAATTCGATACATAGGGTTAGTAAGGATTTTAATTTAAAATGTCATTGCTTGCGGCGTCGTCATGGGGCGGGTCATTTCTTTCCCTCTGATATGGCGAAGGAGATGATGGCTGGTCCATGCGTCATACTCGTGAACGGGTGCTGCTTGGGGTGACTGGTCGGCCTAGTCAGCGATGCTTTAGCCTATACTATTTTTTTGGTTCGATCAACTGCAACTCTAGCCTCTTAATCCAGTCACGAATTATTTTTAACAGTAGATTTCGCAACTGAATGAAGGTAGATGTGCACCTTGAATGATTTCTATGTTTAATAGGTTCAAACCTTCAACGGTATCACTGAGTGATTTTTATTTTTTAGTACGTTAGCTTTTGGAGCATTTCAATAAAATGAAATTCAGGTGGCATCAGCTTGCATCCTGTTTACCTCTCGTGTAACACTAACACTATTGTACCTGAAGATCTGACTTTTAAAAAGAGTGGCCATGAGTTTCTTTGCCAGTATTCTTCTCATAAGGCCCTACGCATTTTGGAAACTGGAAGTTATAGATCGACACAAACAGGCAGTAGATTTTGGTGTTTTTCACCTAATTTACCTTGATAATCCAGTACATGCTGTGGCGTCTGTTTGTGCCGATCTATGATTTTAACTCTAGCTTCAATTTAACGTTCATAAATGTCATTTAGTGTCTTAATTGAATAAATGATTTTGAATTTGAATTTGAATTGAATTTACTTAAAAAAAATTATCAATTAAAAAATAAAATTGATAAGCCTCGCTTTAACACCAGGTGGGTGAAAATATTTACCCACATTTGTCTTCACCAAATACACAGTAGACATAAATATTAAATTAATCTTCATACAATTTCATAAAATCCGAGATTCATGACATTGCTCATAGGGATAGCAATCCCTCACCAATTTCAATCCAGCCGGTAGGATTTTGATGTCCGGACCCGGTAAAATGTTACCGGATACGGTTGATGTCTAATAATGCTAGATCGCCGGATCCGGTTTTCCGGATTACAATCCCTAAATGCTGACGATTTGCATATAAATCTTTAAGAACGGTAGCTAAAGCAATTTTAACGTATATTCGCTTGTCGTAAGGGACAAAAACTGTATTAACGGGCAAGGTGTTGGCATCGACCGAGGATCTCTTGGGGAGACGTCCTCCTCGTTATAGGTTTTTTTGGTATGATCTATCAATAGTTCTTCTTTTGCCACTGTTCCATCCTTCTGGGAAGATTTTATTAGCAGCAATGAAGAGCTCCTCGCGAATCCACTTTAGGCCGGTAAACAGGCGCTGGCAACATGCTTTCATTCCATCCTAAGGGCGCGTGCGCGATCGTCCTCGCTGACATCTCGCGGTTACAGAGTTACATGTAGATTATATTTAAGTAACCTTGTAGGTGAGCGCACTCACACAACGGTTCCTTTAAAAATACTAATTCATAGAATCGGTACTTTTCTAAAACCTGTAGCCACGTAAGCTTTTGGCTCGCAGGGGGCCTCCTTGTGTTAATTATCTTATTTATCTAGAAAACTATCTTGATAAAAGAGAAAAAATAAGTTATAATATATTTTTTTATCATATCAAATAAGCATAATATATTATGCGTGTAATTAGATAACATGAAAACTGATAAGATTAATACTACTTAAGCCTCTTCTACCTGTTGGCTTTACACCCAGAAACTGTCGTCAACTTCTCAATATCGTCATGCTAAAGATAAAGTAGTTATAAATTTTTTAAAGGTCGCTGCTGGCCTCGGAAATGTTGACCAAAGCCAGGCAAGTCACGTTTTCCCGCGAAGGGTTACTTACGTCTGCCAGCGTTTAGTTGCCCTAAAAGCGGCGGGGCGGTATATTCTCAAGTGAAGCGTGCATATAACCATGTGGAAGGTCAAGGCAGATTTGTAGTTTCAGCGGTTCGAGATTGGGACCATAATGTCAACTACTCATCACTATCGTTAAGTTTCAAGATTTGGTTCTTACAGATTACAGCTAACATACCCCAAGAACTTGAACCCAGATTCCCATTACCAATGCAAACCGGACTACTGTGTGTGTGTGATGCAGACCACTGCGACTTTTTACAAGATATACCCAAGTAAGAAATATAGAAGAAGGATTCTAATTCCCCTGTGTTTATTGCCACATTCTCGGAAAATGTCAGGCTTAAGTTGTCACATTTAAAGTCGAGGATAAAGGATAATAAATAAGTATCAAATAAATAAGTTTGCTAGCTCAGTAACAAGATTCATGTTATTCTAAAACCCAGGAATGCACTTTTACAGCATTGTTTACAGATGATTGAACGTGCATAAATTCATTATGACGCACCATTTGTCATTACTAAGTCTTGTTCACGTAGTTTAGTTGATTTATGCCTTCATTAGTCTTTCCCCTCATGTGGTATTTGTTTTACTTTATTAGCGATAAATAACTGAATGGTGCAATAAATACATTACAGTAACACCGTGCTAAATGAGCCGTGCCTTTTTATATGATATGATCGGAGATTGTTAATCCATTTTTATGACTATTTTTTTAATAGTTTAAACCTTGCAGGTGCCATGTGCATTAATGGACGCAGTATGGCACAACGCGTAATTTTAGTCATTTCCATTCTGACACACCACCCCGCCGAAAAGCCTGGTGGGGGTGAAAACCCTTGCTTGGTCCACACGTAAAAAATGGGCGCTCTGCTGATGGCAAAAATTGGTGGTGTACATAACAATCGGGAAGAAAACGCATGTACGGTGTTGGAATGTCTAGAATGTAATCAATAGACTTTGTACGAATACACGTCAGTTGGATACAAAACTCAAAAAGGGAAAATATCCCTACATTGCAGCGGCATTATGTATTAAATTTTTTTTAAGTCAGTTTCGCAATTGTCGCGAGAACAAGTTTTTCGCCATTTTTAGGCGATTGTATTGCGATACATAATAATTATAATTACGATTCCCCAGACACCCAGTAATCAAATGACATATTAACATTTTAGTAAAATTCCCGGTCAGAATAAAAGAAACTCTTACTTGAAGATATTCGAGAGATAATAGCTTACCCTATCTAATTTCAGGCAATTGTGTTTTGAATATGGAATGCTGATTTCTTGTCGAGTGAATGGGTTTTTAAACGCGTCGATGTAGTTTGTATTTATCTTACCCAACGTCTGCATTGAGTGAGTATTTTATATAAAAGTATCCATTCTGTGGTTTCTGTGTCTATTTTGTGGTAGAGTAGACAGAGCTTTTATACCTACGCATAGGAGACATACAAGCATACGGTCTAGACAGACAACAAACACAGAAGCCTATTTACGTTGGTAACACCACCGGGGTGTGAAGCACGCGTTTCTTAATTTGAAAAGACTGATTACTGTGTAGTCATCTGAAAATCATGGCAGGGACATCATTCCACAAATATTTATTTAGTGTATGGTGATAAGAGTCAGGTTGGTATAGTACTTCTTTCTGTTCAATCACCTCAGGCCATAATTGTGAGTGAAATATTCTTAGAGATGTCAAAGAGATTTTTTCTTTGACTCAACTAGACGTTCAAAACCAATATGATTCATATATCAACACCGATGGCTAACTCAACTAGTTGACATTGACGAACGACATTGCCGTGACGCTAAACTATTTAAGTGATCGACGGGTTTTTTTACGCGACTTCTGAATAAAACAGCCTGTAGTTGTTGTATTAGCTAGTTAATGTACAGGGTTTGATCAACACAACAATGTCGAGTACAGACTAAATCCTGCTCGACAAACCAATTTATTATTACTTAAACGAAACATTATGCAAACGATAGCTCAAGTGTTACGTGAAATATGTGACACTATTATGTATAGAGGCTTTCGAAATGTGGGCAAATAGACACATGATGCATATACGACTCCAGGCTGAGTGGACATCATCCTGGAGTCACAAGTGCGAAGTTGCATATCTAAGCCACGGGCTTAGACATGACAGATACCGAGCTTCTGCAACTAATTATGATGGGAAAAAATTCCGGAAAGAGGAGACCTGGTCGTAGAAATAAGTCACGGTTGCGAAATAATGGATATAAAGAATTCGGTTGAACTTTTTACCTCGATGAACACAGAGCTGATTGCCAATCTTCATTAAGTGACGAGGAACTCAATGAAGATGATGAAGTATTGATCCCGCACGATATAGTATAATGATAATAACTTCACACATCACACACACGGCGGTCTGATCCAAAACTAGGCGTAAGAGCGTACTCCCATCTCAAAGGCCGGTAGCGTACTTGTGACTCTTGAGTTGCAGGTGTCCATGGGCGACGGTAGTCACTTACCATCAGGTGTGACCCATCTGCTCGTTTGCCCCCTATAATATAAAAAAAAACCTACACAGAGCCTCTACTATGGTAACCAGACTGCAATAAACATACTTATATACAACCACTGGCTCAATAGTTAATAATGTCACGTTGAAGATAATAACATTTTAAAATAATTACTTCAATAATTGTTTGAGATGTGCAGAATGACGAGGAAAAGGATGCAAAGTATAAAAACTTTGACTAAAAATAAAGCTATGCAATAACCAGTGAGAAAGTGTTGCGTAATTATATGTTTACTGTTTTATTGCTTAATAAATTGGATGACGTAAACCAATCTACACATAGGTCATCAAGGTTAAACATTGCTGTAGTTGATAATATAGACATGAATTTGACGGATAACTCTCTCACAAATTCAAACTGCATGAGCTTTAGTAAACGAGAGCCCCCTTTTGCATGGTATAATGTATAATCATATCCTAAGATCTAGTTCTGGTGGATCTAGCAGTCTTTGGCACTAGATCTAATGTCAGAGACCTAGTTTGTTTTTTAGTTACTGCAATTTCACAACACATAGTAGTGAGCATATTTTTTAAATTAAATCAAGAATATTTATTAAATAATTGTTGTAATGTGGTTAAGATACCCTCTGGCTATTTATTCTGGATAGTAACTTTTGCATATATAAATTATTGCACTCATAAAAGCCTTACAAGTTTCAAACCTGGCACTTGCGTGACTACTTGACTGCTTGATGTTCATTGTGCCAGTTTATTAGCTATGGGTTATGAATTTGCTTCAGATAATACTTACATATAATAATATTGAAATACCTTTTATCAATTTCAGTACATAAACAGAACTAAATAATGCAGCTACAATTGTTTTATTATTTTTGTATTGCTGTTCTTGTTTATTATGGTTCCTTTTGTCGTAGTTTAGTCTCACTGCTGTTGCTGCAACATTAACAATTTTCTTCCTTTGATGAAATGTGCTGAAACAAATATTTATAGCTGCTTTATGTGGTTTAGCCTAACATAACCAAGATGAATGAGAGGATGAAGATTCAGTTATAGGTCTAACCAGAATTAACATATCATCTACACACTATATAATATACAAATACATACATATGTTTAAGCTTCATTATCAATCAATTTTATATAAATTATGGGCAAACTCAATATTATCATATATTTAATTTTAAATAACTAGAATCTCAGCTGTCATCAATAAATTTTGTAGAAACAGTAGTGTGGTGAATAAATTGAATAGATAAGCTACTAAAAAATTTTGTATCCATTCCATCTCCAACAAACAAATTGAGAGGCAGAGAGTATTAGTGCTACTCTTATAAAAAAGTAAGTAAGTAACAAATTATGGTTATAACGTAATTCAGTTTGCAGCTGTTTCTTATAAGACCAATAAGTGGCAGGTATTTTGGTCAATTTATTAACTTAGAAACAAAAATAATAAGCTACTTTTTGTCGTAGAATCGGATTTTTGCTTTGCATTAAATAAAAAAGATATATCTCTTAACATTTGTTGATAGGAACTAGAACTAAATAGATTATGTATTTATCAAAAATATTATCACCTACTTTATCAATATATTTTTAAGTGACATATTTACAGACGTTTTTCACATGTCACCAATTTGTTGAGTTCACTTCGAAATACATATAGTCTGGTCTTTGATTTCCTCACCGTAATTAACAAGTTTTTCACATTTAATTTGATATTAAAATAGAACGCGAGCTCCGTTACTGTTACATTTCGAGACTTTTTAAATGTCAATGTGAGTACCTACGACAAGTAACAGGTGCGATTACGACCATATGACATAAGGCTACATACGAACTAATATTGTGTGCGTTCCGATATACACTAAGAGCACTGTAAGGTATGACGTCAATTCAGTATTAATACTGCGAAGCCGTTCCTTTTTATTTAGCTATACTGGTTACTGTTTGTTTATAACGGAAAACAGTCCAGTATACTGTTAGTTGTCAATTCAAGTCAATTGTCAAATCGCATAATAAAAGTGACAGTGTGACAGCACTGACAGCACCTTACCTCGAAAACTCCAGTGCTCACAGTACAAAAATGCGAGGTTTATGTCGTCATATATGACGTCTAAGATGGCAGTATACTGTCAGTCTATAAGGGAACGAATTTCTCCACGGTACGAACACTGAACAGTGCTCCCATGTATATCGGAACATACCCAATATAAACATGAGAACTGCAGTGCTGCTGTTTGAAAATTAGCATAACTACTAACGTCATTCATTATATTTTATTCTACCTTAAAATATACTATAGGTTATAATAATATATATAGGTATGTTATCCTGTATGTGGAACATAGAGGTATTATAGCTAGAGGCGAGGAGCAAGCCACTAACTGGCGACGTCGGTAGAAAGAAAAAGAAGACAGCAGTTTACATGCATCTCTTTCGCACTCATCACTAATTTATCTATAACATCTTTGTATTTATGAGTAACCGTTTGATAAAGAATATAGGATAACCGCATCAAATAAACATTTTGCTTCTTTTGGCGGTCAAGTCTTTGATTCTATACATATATATTTTTTAACAGCTTTTCTGTCATGTTGAAAATTATTTACTATTACTATTCATAACTACAACATGGTAATGTGCAGTATACAGGTGCATAGGTTATGTTTTGGACCTCGGATGACATTTACTCATATGTATACTTTGAGCCAACCAATCAGCTAAGAGGTGCCAGAGAGATACATGTACATCGCTGTCTTCTTTCTCTTTCTATCGACTTCGCCAACCCACATACAGATAATCCAATACCTTCCCGCCTCTAGCTATAATACCTCTATGATGTGGAATCGTAATAGGCGTTAGAGACAGAAAAAAGATTGTGCAGGTCTTGAATCTCTTTGTCTTCTCTTCACTGATTGGCTGTCACAGCTGACACTAGTGGTACCGGTACCAAAAGGTAAAGTATGTAAGGAAGCTAGTGATTATCGTAAACGATAGCCACCTCGAATACTTTTAAGGGTTTTGAAAGAATAGTCACAAGTCGATACTTGTGACTATTCTTTCAAAACCCTCAAAAGTATTCGAGGCGGCTATCCACAGCAACTTCTACGCACAGGTTAGCATCCATTTATCTGTACGACATGCAATCTACTGCATCAGATGGCGACTATGATTCCAGCAGTAGATGCTGGACTACAGTTAGATGTCGTAAACTTAGACTTCTGGAAGGCGTTAGACACAATCGACAATGACGTCTTGCTCTTTAAGTTGGCTGATATGGGTTTTAATCCTCACACGCTAAAGTTCTCCGCAAGCTACCTGCGTGAGAGACGTCAATTTGTCGACTGTAACGGAAACCATTCCGAGCCTTACTATACAAAATCTGGTGTCACTCAAGGAAGTAATTTATGACCTTTACTTTTTGTTCTCATGATTAATGACCTACCAAAAATAGTTGAAGAATCCACATGTCTGCTCGTTGCTGACGACCTCAAACTAAGCATCATGATAAGGGATAAGAACACGGATCATTGCTTATTACACCTTGACTTAAATAGGTAATGTTATGTATTGGAGTAAGGAGAACAAGTTGTACTTTAACGTAATAAAATGCTCCCTAGTCCTTGCTCGTATCACATGTAGCGGCAACCCATACAGCGTGTTACAGAGATCAGAGATCTGGGTATTCACTTTACTGCAGATCTAACTTTTAGGAAACATATTGTAGAGGTTTGTAAGAAAGCTCACCGTAATCTTGGATTCGTTCTACGCCAGGCCACTGACTTCGCTAACATCAGCGCTTTAAAAACTTTGTATGGGGAGTTGGTGAAGTCATTTGGAATGCAATAAGGCTATCGAGTCCAAATGATGCCAAGTACAAAACAATGTTGGAAAGAATTTAGAACAAATTCGTTAATTTTCTTTACTTTAAATTATACAGTGTGTATCTGTGATATCCAACATTGTTTTTGCTTTTCATAGTGGGCCATTATAAACTGGCAGCTAGACGAGAAGTAATGCTATCTATTTATTTATTTAAACTTCTACGCGGTAAAAATCGTAATCCAGCAATACTACTAGTAATACTAGTAATGAAAAGGAAACAGAAACACTATTCGTTCCTACAATTTTCGAGGGTTTCTCTCAATTTTTTCAGGATCCCATCATCAGATCCTGACTTCCTTGACATGGGACCACCCTTGAGGTATACCCTATCTAACAAAAAAAGAATAATCAAAATCGGTTCATATATAACGGAGTGATGGCTGAACAGACATAAAAAATAATATATATATATAATACGGTCGAATTGAGAACCTCCTTTTTTTTTTTCGGTTAAAAAATATATTAATGATTATTTGAGAACCGAACCGAACCAGTGTATTACTAATTCCCTACATATTATTATACGCTTTGCTAAATAAACACCTAAACGTAAACAATAAAAGTTTTAGAATGATTTTATTTTGACTGAGTGCAAAAGTATTGACATCTATGAGTAACTAAAAATGTAAATAATGGTCACAATACCAATCTCGAGGACGAGGCGCGAGTATTCATTCTGCGTTTGTAAGGAAATTGTAAAAGAAACTGTAAGGTGTACTTGTGGGTCGTTAACCGCTTTTCCATGTTCTAATGAGTTTTTAAAGACTTTATGCATTACATTTATTATTTTACACAAACAAAACAGGTAGGTAACGCATACACAAAGCCATTATTTTATATTTACAAAGAGTTATATTGCTGGGCTGGTTTGTTGGACTAATTAATGTACTTTAGGTCGAGTGTCAAATATATATAATAACTTTTGCCGGTAATAGGAGGGAAGTACCGTAACACGGACGTCAAAAGTTACAGTGATGAAGTTAAGGGTGGGATTAGCTTATATAAAAAATACGTAAATATAGTGGTACGTAACTAGATCCATTGTAAAAATATTATACTATTTTAGGAAGGTAAAATCAGTCCAAAAGGTACCAAACTTATAACAAAACAATGCCTTCGGAAAGGCAAGTTTATCAATAAAGGCCTGTCATTATTACATACCGTCGCGAACAGCAGTGTTTTATTGCACTAGTTACGAGTTATAGCCACTGAAAGGATGAAAGAATAAAGTCTGCTAGGTAAAGGTAGACTGCTTTTCTTGTTTTACTCACACGTGTATTAAGATACACATATAGACTAAGCAGTGGCATACATTCAACTTTAAAAAAATTTCAATAAGCCTGCGATCACTTTGTAGGTATAGACTATCTAAGAGAAAAGAATTACTGTAATCGAAGATGTCATCTAACATATACACAAATAATCATACATTTAAAATTTTAAACCCCCGATTTGAAAGTCGCTTCAACCATTATAAAAGAGTTGCATTATAAATGATCTTTGAACGGCTAAACAGAATTTCTTGAACTAAATATAAGATTGTGCCTGCCTGCCTGGATAGATAGAGCGATTCATGAGGAAGGCTTAGGTGTATAATTTGTGGTTTGTGTAAATTGGTTCAAATATGATGATGATTGTTGAAGATATCTCTACTACCATTGCGAAGCCGGGGCGGGTTGCTAGTCTGTATATATAAAAATGAATCCCTATTTCCCTTGGTCACGGCATCACGCGTGATCTGGACCGATTTCGCTAATTCTTTTTTTTTTTTTCGTGTTTGTTATTGTCACGAGAAGGTTCTTATGAAAGAAAACATTAAAAAAGTTATGCGGAAAATTAAAAAATTTAAGAAAACTTAACGACCATATTAACTCTTATAATGTAACCTTAACGCTTTTGACATAACTTTTTAAGGAGTTTGACAGTTAGTGCGATTGACAGAATGCGCGCTGCAAATTATACCAATTCGAATTCAATATTCATTATTAAGACAGGACAACGTCTGTCGGGTCAGCTAGTCTAATATATAAAAATCTCGTGTCACGGTGTTTGTGGTCGAACTCATCCGAAACGGCTCGACAAATTTTATTGAATTTTTTTGTATATTAGTATTTGGTAGGTAGTTTTCACCTTCCTGCCCCTAACCTCTTTTTTTTTATTTTTATAAAAAGAAAAAGGCATTGCAACGCAAGCCGGGTGCAGCTAGTTATTAAATAAAAATTAAATACGGACTAAGAAATCATAATAATTATATGTATGCAATATTTTTATTTAAAGTTAAATGAGCGGAACCTCCTTAGCATCTTTCGTGAAAATTTTTTTTAAGTTGGTGAAGATTATTTTATTTCTTAAAAAATTTAAACACCAAATAAGAAATTATTACAAAGACAAAAGCATTTGAATTTGAAATACTTTTTGTTTATAACTTCAAAACTTTTATTGAATAAAAATATAAATAAAAAAAAAAAATGAAATCGGTGTTTCTTTTTAAGGTGTCCGAAAAAAAATCTCGACTTCACCCATGTGTCCGGATTTTTTCAAGTTTTTGTCCGGCGTCGACAATTTAAGTGATGGCAGGCTTAATTACAATTCATGTTTTTGTTTCTTTTTAAGCTACAAGGTAAAACTGCAAATTAAGTTATGAAGACCAAGGCAATACTTGTGTAATTGTAGATGTTGATATACTAGTTTCTTTAATGTACTTAGTAGGTTAATAGGAAATGTCGAATTATTGGTGAATACCATGATGTTTAATCACTTATTATTATACAGTGTAGCTGTCAATATATTATTTGTCATAAAAAATATTATTTAATACGTACAGAAAATGGCTTAATTACTCGACGCAACTATAGTCCGTCTATAACTCTTGTGTTCCAAGTATCCTATGCGAATAGTTTCTTACCTCGACATTTCTTAATAAATCGATAATCCATCGTTATTAACTTAATATTTTATGTTCAATAAATAACGCTAGCGTTTAAATAGCATTTCAACGTTAAACGGTAACCCTAAATAAAGTTAAAATTCATTATACGCAGAACTTAAACATACACTCGAAGTATCTCATACGCGTATGTAAAACATACACTCGAAAAATACATATGAATGGGTACTTCTACCCTTCATAACCCTGGATTTGTACACGTTGTACACGTCACAATTTCCATGCAAGAGAGAGATGAAGTACTCTCGCAAAACCTAACGCACTTTCAGACGATCCATGACCCTTCCACTCCGCAAGATCTGTACGATTAAGAATAAAATCTTCAGAGTTCTAGAAACCATCGGACATTTTGTTCATTGGACCTTTTCTAGTTAATAAATATGATTTGCATGACATCCAAATTGAAAGTATGGTGCTTATAAGCTGGTGCTCTTGTAGCATTTCTTACTTATAATTGAAGGTGTCTCTATTATTACAATTTACAATGGCTTACTACCCTAATTAAATACTGCGTTATGAAAGTTCAATGAAATTGTAAGATTCCCGCTTAGCCCACCCGAGTTTTCTTTCATTTCTTTCTATTTCATAAAGCTGATAATAAGCAACAAGAACCATTTGCAACTAAGATATTTACATACCTTATTAAACTTAAAGCTGTTTATCACCAAGAGACAAAGTTTATACACATACTTTTTTCTGCCTAGACTTTTTAGCTCACTTATTTCTACAATCTACACTTCATGAACCTTTCCCTATCATTGATGGTAAAGATAGAACTTTAGAGCGTATTCTATGCTTAATAATCTTTCATATCTATACTAATATTATAAATCGAAAGAGATTGTTTGGTTGCACGCGGTAATCTCAGGAACTCAGTAGTTCCTGAGATTACGCGAGATTACGATGAGATTTTTTAATTCGAGCCAGTACTCGAAGTGAAAAATTGTTATAGTGTTGGATAGCCCATTTATCGAGAAAGCTATAGGCTATATAACTTCACACTACGACCACTAGGAGCGGAGCATCAATGATGCAAAAAACGGGATAAATTCATTTCTTTTGAGCCTCCGTTGAGCTCCCTTTTGTGACGCAGATGAAGTTGCGCGGGTTAGCTGACCCGCGCAACTTATAAAATACGTGTTAAAAATATTTGGCATAACCATTAATTTTTATTTTCACAGACATTAGTATTTTTATGGCCCACATAGCTGGTTTAATGGTTGTAGGACCTTTTGATTTTTTGCACAAAATAATCGTTCGGTTTTATGTCACCTTTCGCACGCATTGAATGGAAAACTATAGTTTTATTTTTCATAAAATACCTTTATGGTTTTCATAGTTGCAATAAATATATCAAGTAACTACGAAAATCATAAAGTTATGAAATCAGGATTTTTGTTAGTAAATTTAATTTATTTAGGGTAGGTTATATTTGCGACTCTATCTGCTGCTGCTAGCGGCTATGAGCCGTTGTATTCTTTAAGCCGCTACACTACCAGCGTGATTAACCACGCAGTAAATAACCTTTGCGATGAACGGATTGAATGAAGTCTAGCACCAATATTCAAGGCACATCCCCAAAAAAGCAGTTTGTTGTGAAACCACGACTGACCTTACTTTAACGCGTTTAAAATTGTGACGTCTGTTAAACAAAATTATTCAGACTTATTTCTGAATAATTTTCTGACATAGCAATGTAAATAAAAAAAAAATACTAAATTGTAAATAGCTTCTGTTGCTAAATAGTGGATTCTTAATACGAAGTTCTTCAGTGCTAAGAAAGCGATTGGAACTGAAATAAAAGTTATTCTTCATCTTCAATCTGGTGGTATTCAATGACTCCTAGAGGTCATCTTGTAGTCTGAACTACATGCTACCCATTTTGTTACAGAAGAGGTTTTCAAATCAACCCTTATGTTTGTTTTTTTTAATTATGTTTCACCACGTTTAGGTAACTATTACTTACAGGTTACAGGGTAATCCGGTTTCTATAATTCTGTTTTTATTCGATAGGTTGCAGGTACTTCGAAATTAGTTCCGATTAAATTTAAAAAAAAATTTTAACCCAAAGAGTAGCAAACTATGGCATGAATCATGGTTCACCAACTGAGGTTTTATCTATGAAATGATTACGTTGAAACTTGGCACCCATAATATAGTTCTAATAACACTACAATATAATGGATGCCTGTAGTTGATCTGGTAAAGTAGACGGCAGCCAGTCGAGAGAACTCCTCGACCTCATGTTTGGGCTTATTCATTTGTTTTCAATGTTACTGAGAACTTTAAACCTAATAAAATATTGTTTAAATATTTATAACAAATAACAATGAATGGTTGAAAGTTATCTATCATTTCAGTCAATTGTTTACAGATAAATTTGTAAGATTTTGGTCTCTTTAGGAGTACATATCGAACACAATTAGACCCATTATCAATTTATTCATACGTACTTAACCCATAGATTTTATAATCAATAAAAGCTGCTTTAAAGCCTATCTAGTGATTTCGTTTCGATATGAGAATACTTTGATTGCCAACACAGTGTCCATTTGTCTACGGAACCTTCCGAAATCACACTCGCTGATAGTAAACAGTTGAAGAATTTACTCCGAAACGAATTTTATATATCTGTATACATTGGAGACAGTGTAACGAGCTCCTATTTATTGAGCCTCGCTTTGGTGAGGTCCCAGTACTAACGGATAAGAATGAGCGCAACACTTAGAATTATTAGTAGAGAGATTGTGATCAAAATTAGTCACTGAGAAAGTATGTTAACTAAATTTCTTTGCTCTCAAGGGTTCTGGCAATCTAAATGTAAACGATTTTAATGTGGTCGAACGGTTTTAAAATTTCATTTCAATTAAAATTTTTCCAACTTTTGAGGTAATCAACATTCTAGTTATTATTTGTGGTATGTTGATCACAGTGTCTTACACTCTTATATTACTGAAAACACAATATTGTAGTTTGCTAATTGAAGAACAATGACTTGTTGCTGTTGGTTGTTTAACAGGCTCCACCTATTGCTTTGTGAATTCGGCGCGGACGCTTGTTCGTGATGCGTGCAGAGTCTAAAAAGTTTTGATTGAATAACCTAATAATTGATTTATAATATTTATTTCAATTTTAAAGGGGTAACAACAGGTGTGTATACTTAACTATTTCCACTAACTATATTATATATGGCGTGCGAGAGCGAGTGACGAGAGACTTTATGAATCAAATATCAGAATTAATATCTTTAAGCCTACGTAATATTTTTAAAAGTGTTTGCTATTAGTAGGTACAGGTGGACTCCGAATGTTATTACCAGTTGAAGTTATGTGGGTTCAACGAAGAACAGACATCGTGTTTCGTTTCTTTAAAATGTAAAATTTATTAATTATTTGTTAACAAGTAAAACAATTCAAATTGATATATACGTTTAAAAAAGCGGCTACGATTAAATATTACTTATATAGATACGAAATCCGCTATCACTGTGACCTCGCTACTCTCTCGAGGTCCGATTTGCCCGGGACTTCAAATCCCGGGGGACGGTTATTGAAAAAGTTACAGTCGCGATCGAGGGCTGGCCGTGAATTAATGCTTCGCAAATACGGGAACCGGGCACCTCCCAGGACCTACCCAAAAGAAATGTAAAAGATTTCCTAACGAGCGTCTCGTGTTCAAATATTACTACTATAACAGATCGTCACGAAGTAAAAATATGCGTACATGATTTTTGGGAAAAAGTAATTGCTACGTGTTCTAAGAATGATACCGATGTCGATGATAAAGATTTTAATTTATTTTGCCAAGCCTTACGAAAACACTATAAAATTTCATTTTAGATTAGACGACATTACATTTTATATCGTTTTACAGCTATGCATTTGTTAAGAAAAAATAATTAAAGCTATTACGGTTATACATTGACGGATTAAAAGTGTTTTGCTTGGATTTTTGTAATGTATAATTATGATTGCTGTTCTATGTAGATCCTGATCTCGATTCGAAGAAATAGTTGTGCCTACCTTTACTTATATTATAAGAGAGATGATGTTCTCTTTGATTGTGCCAAAATAAACGTATTTTCTCTCTTTCTTTCTTCCTTTGATTATATAGCTTTCTTTATGTTATGGTATGAGTAATAGGTATTAAGGCTCTGATCTCTGTTGATTTTTTGTTCAAAATCATATTTGATCTTTTAGTTTTCTGTCAATGTTTTTGTTCATTCTGTTATTTGAAAGAGCAAGCAACTTACAGAATATCTTTTACACCTAGGACCAAGTTATCTCAAGTATCAAAGAATAGTCAATTCGTCAAACAAGACATTTCGATCTCTTAAAACTGTTTTTTTTTTAAATCAAGTGATGTGTCTGCTGCCACCCGCATAAACACTGATTAAGTCGACGCCGCGACGGCCACGACAGAATTAATTAAAAGTCTAAAAAATTACCTAAACTTCCCGTAAATGAATCAAGCTGGAAGTCAGTGTCCTGACTATATTTCTTAGGATCTTAATTACACTCCCGTCCTATGGTAATTTTAGTATCGGTCTTGTATTTGAGCATATGTAACAGATAATGGTGGTTGTGATTAAACCTCTTCAAGTTGGTTTAAAAATGTGTTTATATGGGAAAACCACAACACAGCAAAGGAGAAGTTAATAAATTGAGGGGTATAAATTTTTCTCAAGTAAAATCAATATTGCTTAGTTGTTATTTTCTGAAATAGAAATTTTCATAATCGTACTGGTTCAGTAATCTTTTAAGATATTCTGTATTTGTGTTGTTTGACTTTAACTGGGACCCTTGGTCCATTAGGTATTTAAAACCACTAAATTAATAATAACGAGCTCTCTTACCTAAGAGAGCTCATGTTATTTTCAAGGAACTGGCGAAGTTTTTGCCAGAGGACTGATTTTAGCACAAAAAAGCCGCTTTGTCATTAAATGTGCCTCCAGTCTTCAAAGTCATATTACTTCCATGAGTGGTATTATTTTTTTTTTTAGTTATTTTTAAGGAAAACTTTAAGGTTGTATTATCGTGTCGTGTCAGATCGAGAGTAGTCGCGCACCCCCGAAATATACCCGTGGCCCGTGAGTAGGTACAACCGCACAACTTTAACAAATAAAAACGTATATTAAAATTAATATATAATAATTCACAAACCTCGTAATTACTCTTAAGTATTTGATGCACACTAATGAGGCGGCGGAAAAGGAACGAGAAAAAACCAGTACTTTCCCACCCCGCAGGATCTGCATCCGCATCGGTCACCAGAGAGTTCTTAACGATCTCCGACCTCCATAAGCTCACCAAAGAGCAGCTAGTTTGGCAGCAGAGGCACCCAGGCCTCTACATAGGAAGGGGAGCAAAGCACACACTGACGTCCTGACAGGCAGGCGAAGTCTGTCGGGAGCTGAGTGTCTGACTATAGGCTAATGCGGAAAAAACTATGTCGGTCGTTTGATGCTATGCTATTGATAAAACTTTAGATGTTCAGAACTGATTGCCTTTTTCAGTATAGAAATTTATTCCCATAATTGAATAGAGACAGTTTATGTTTTCTAAGACATAGTATATCTTAAATTGATGAATTGCTGATATTCCGGTAAATGCTAGGTACTACAGATTTTACTGGCTTTGCGACTGCAATGGCATCTCAACAGATATCATAAAGCTATGCATATTCACCTTTATAATATTATTCAGACGACTTCACTTTTGTAATATAAATCATGAACCCGCTCCTAAATTTGTTTTAAGACAATTTTTCGATTTTCTTAGAAGAATAAGCGGATAGCTATATTTGGCAGAGATTGAATGATGACTCTCAGGTTTCGATACTGTTTATTCAAGTGATGGGAAAATTAAAACGTCAGGTGAATATTTTTTATGTAAATTTTGAGTATTAGTAATATATGAAAATATTTAAAAGCCTCTGCATTTAATAATGTAGTTATAGAGCTGCCACCGGAATCAGTCGTACAAAAACAAATTTATGTTGCATGAAAGTCAATAAACACTCTAGTTTGAATAATTATTTAAAAAGCGCTAATAAAAAAACTGACGTAAGACACGAAACGAAACCATTCAGATGCCAAAGCGTCGATAATATTGATGAAGTTTTCAATTGAAAAGATTCAATCAATTCGCACCTTTAGATATAATAAATAGAACCAATTGGTATCTGATGAAAGTCCAACAGATACTCAAGTCTTACCTTTATCACCTTAATTTGTAATATATTTGTAAATTTGGCAAACTAAACTCGCTTAGTTGGTGGAAGAGAAATACTTTTACGACTCCTAGTGTTAGGTATCTACAGACCCAATATTCAGGGATAGTTAGGACGGTTTAGCAGAAATTGAGCCTCGACTCTACTGAGCTGACACTCAAGGCGATAGAATAATTAATTAAACCTAATTATCACTCCCTCTTAACTTCCTATAGTTGCGGTGTACATGCAAAATTGGTTAGCGAATCCCACTCACGAACCACCGCAGCGGAGCGATGCCTATTGTCCACCGGGGTCTGCTTCTGAAGTGTGCATAAGCAGTACATGGGCTCCGATAATGAAACTTAATTTACCACAAGTAGTTGTTTTAGTAATTTAGCAAATATTTAAATAATTCGAGGAATCTCAACAGAGTCAGTGTTCGTTATCAAGTATAAATATATGTTATAAAATCAATTAGAAGTTTTAAATTCATTAAAAGTCTTTATTGTGAGCTTAAAAACATTGTTTTCATAACAAGTTATGGTACCATTCAAAGGTAATGTGTTCTAAATGTAGAGGTAAGAAGTACCATCGCTTAATATGAAAAAGTGGGTGATTGGTGCAAGTGGGTAATTTAAAGTAAGTAGGATATAGAACAAGGTAAAAAAAAATCACCTATAATATTATTTAATCAATAACCTACTAGCAATTTTACCAGTTAATACTGAAGATTGCTGAAGCAACATTGTGTGCATGCTAGTTAACAAACTAAAAAACGGCGGCCGGTGTGCATATAATTATTTATAGCTATGGTTGTTAATACATTCAAGTGCATTCATAGGTACCTGTTTCTAGAGTAGATAATACAATGGGTGTGATGTAATTCGGTATATCTTTGCCATAAATAAAATCTAAATGCCCAAAAGTTTCATCTGAGAGTACACAGAGAGATGCATTCGGTAAATTCGAAACCAAGGTTTTCACATCTGTTACGTTGCCCACATAATCATTTAGGCTACCAGCGATTACCCATTTCATGGTGACCTTGCTTAAATCAAATAACGGGGGATTTAGTCTACCATACACAAATAAGTTTTTGAGCATCCCATAGTCATATTCCGAGAAGCCATTATTTTTCATTTGACCCCATCTATTAAAATTTTTCAGCGATGTCCCAGAGGGTATATGACCCACAACAACTGGAAGCACATCACTGGTAATCTGATACTCGTTATACCCTAAAAGTGCGAATATTATATTAGAACAAAGTGAGTAGCTAAGGTTTGAGAGCCCACATATCAACTCGGCAGATAAATTAACTATTCCATTACGGGAAAGTATTTCAACATCGAGTAAACCACCGGACAGTGACAGGAGTGGATCTAAAAGACTTTGAATCTGTATAACAAGAAATCTAGCATTTTCTAGCCATGCCGTTGCTGATAACCCGAACCCAACTTTAATCTTATTGTTGTATTCTGGTACTTTAGCGCAAAGAAGCACTAGTAAGGCAACTCCTTGTGAGTGAGCTACATAGCTTACTTGTGTGTCTCCTGTTTCTTTTAAAACATAGTCGATCACTGCTGGCATATCATACATAGCCATTTCGTCAATTGCGAAATCCCAGAATTGAGCATGTTTGTCAGGGATATACGTTGTGTGGTTGCGGCTGTACAGATTTCCTCGGACATTTGGTGCCCACACATCGTAGCAATTGTCAGAATAAATATAGCAATGAGCCTTCCCAGGTCCTGGCACGAGACAATCATCACTGCTGAGGTACAATCCGTGCATAAACATAATTATGCCTTTACTTTCAGTGCAATTCACTTTAAGAGGTAGTCTGAAGACACCTAATATGTATCCATCCTCGGTTGTAACAAAATGCTGTTCCGCATTGTAGCCATCATATTTTGCAAGGTCTAGAAAAGATAAATCTCGTCTTGATGATGGATCCTGACCAAAAACTGCTTGTACGGTCCATAGTAGAGCGACATAATAGAGAAGATTTATGTTTCCGTAGATTGGCCTGAAATTTTACATAAGAAATTAGTCACCAGTGAACAATATTTTTAAAAGATCGAACGTTTAAAAATAAATTAATCGAAATGCAGATGTTGTTTAACACAAGTAAAAACTTCTTTAGACACGTTAGGCACTTTTGGTATGGGGAAAAAGCACTGAACTCGCGTGACCGTCACGCTCTGATACATATAGGTATATATATGTGTGTGTGTTAGTTTTTTGAAGTGAAAACTTCTTTAGCGGGAAAATTTGTCCGCGTCAGCGTCAGGACACGTGACCCTGATCGAAAATGTGTACGAGTTACATATATTTAAAAAAATATTTTTACGCAATCTGTGGATTCTGCGCGATACTACTGTAGTTTGATAAATACTAATTATCCATATATTAGTTAAGGCAAATTTCACAGATGGCGCAATTTTAATTTAGACTTTTTACAATATTTACTATAAGTATTTATTTTGGTACAATTTATTCAATCTATTAAATGTATGTATATGAACTTCGTTCCAACCGGGTGTCCGAAGGATACCTCACGCTTTTTTATTTATTTCATAAGTTACTGTGTTAATTAAGTTACGGAAAGCTAAAAAATATTGTTTTAATTCTCATAATGGAAATCCTAGGTCTTGTTATAGCGTCACTTATTTTTTTTTAGCCCTAATCTACGAGAATGACTTACGATATGACATTAACATGTGCATAACAATCGATTACCTATATTAAGATTAGATACTAATTATTGTAGCCCAAGAGCTCATAACGAGTTTTTAGATGGTATTTTAGGGCGTTTGATATTTTGAACAGTAAAACTTGAATACCAATTAACTAAGAAATATAATGTCTGGCAGACCAAATTCATGCTACAATTTCAGTCATAAAAGGTATTTTAGTTCGAATCAGAGACAGAGAAATACATGTAGACATATTATTTAACATAAAAATAAAAGTGCCACGCGTTTTACTTTTTGTTTGGTTTGAATGTTCGGAGTTGTCTGACACCATAAACTTAATATACTAACGTAATAAGTTTATGTCTGGCACTAACTTCTCCTTTATTTTTATGTTAAATTATATGTCTACTTTATATATTTTTTTAATAAATATAGTAATAACTAAATTATGACTACTACTGCCATATTGTCACGTTCATGCAAACGTCAACCATTACCAAAAGTCATGACTGACGGATGTTCGTTGGTGATTGATGCACTGCATTAGACGATAGATTATTCGTCAATCACCGTTTTGATTGTGGTAACACTGACGGCAAAACCTACCCTGTAATTGGCGCCATACACGGTCTATAGTTACTACTCTCGTCCCAATTAACCCATTCCCTGTACATGTCGGTAAAAAATCGTTTTACTAAGAGAAAATAAATGCTTTCAAAGTAACCCAATATTGCTTAGAATTTTTGAATGGCATTTTGAACGTTAAAAATTTATCTACAGTGTTTTTAGTCTTTTTTATTTTGAGTAATAAATCACATTAAAATTGTTAAAGTAGAAAAATAGCACTTCAGAACACTGCGTAGAGTATAAAATAAAAAGGCAACGGGGAATATCCCCCATTCACGAACTTAACCTTCATTTTTGCCCTGTTGATATGTCGTCCAAGTTAGAAAGCAATCGGTGTATAATTGCGACCTCTAACGTGCCGGTAAAATTGAGGTTAAATTTTTGGAAAACTCGACAACTGGTACAAAACCAATAGGTAGACGTTTCTTCGAAATCTTCCTAAAGTATGTTTGGAGGTACCCAACCTTCAAGTATATGTAGTTTTCTCTCGCTTTAATATGATCCAAATTCTGCAATGATTGTTGTACCTGCAGTATTTATTTTGGTACAATTTATTCAATCTATTAAATGTATGTATATGAACTTCGTTCCAACCGGGTGTCAGAAGGATACCTCACGCTTTTTTATTTATTTCATAAGTTACTGTGTTAATTAAGTTACGGAAAGCTAAAAAATATTGTTTTAATTCTCATAATGGAAATCCTAGGTCTTGTTATAGCGTCACTTATTTTTTTTTAGCCCCAATCTACGAGAGTATTTGTAGGTTTATTGGAACGAAGTCGCTTCAGTCGGTCGGCTAGCCGGAAAAAAATGTTAGCGCAACGAAAAATGCTGACCGCGAGTTGATTTAATTTATTTGTACGCCATCTGTGGATTCTGCGCGATACTACTGTAATATTTTGTATACTAATTACCTATCCGTATATTAGGGTAACTTTCACAAAAGATGAATTTTAATTTCGAGTTTTTACAATATTTACTACATTTTGATACAATTTATTCAATCCAACAAATATATATGCATCGAAAGAAACTCTGTTCCAACCGGGTCCCAAAGACACTTCGCGCGTTTTTATTTACGGATTCGCGGGAAAAGTTTTGAAACCTTCCTCTCGTTCTCGTACACTTAAAATAAGTTTGATACATAAACTTTTCATCATCAATGAAATTTTTTTTCCTCAAATAAGTCACATCTGCAAAGGATTTATTATGATAACTAAAAGACTTACATGTTCATGATTCCGTAAATTCCCAAGTCGGTAAACGCCTGTGCCAAAGCCAAAATGTTATCTAAAATATATTTCAGGTGTTACTTATAATGTACCTATCATTATCAACTATGTACATATTTAAACGAAATGAGTTCCATCTGAATAAAGTATGTTTTGTACATGTATGGTAAATAAAACTATATCAAATAATCATCAAAGGAACAAATAAATGTGTCAAATAACAAAAGTAGCAGGTATGTAACTAATTCGGATACAATACACTCGGAAGTTCAGAACTAATATTATAGAAACGACTTATTAGCACAATTGTCAATTTGTTTTTTAATTATATCTACTAAGATATATTAATCGAATTTCATAAGCTTTTGCCACAGGTTCGTAATAGGTCGAAAATACGAGGCATCATCCAAATTTTCAAACCTGGTAAGCTCTAAGATGTTTTATGTAATTGGGTAAACTTGCAAATCCTAACTTATTATTATTAATATTATAAGTAAGTGTTTGTTTCAGCATCGGCAGCAACGGCCAGAACCGAATCCTATTGTAAAATCACAAACTTTTGTAACAAACATTAGATATTTTGAACACTCGATGTATTAGATAATAAGTTTCCATAAAATAGATATCATATTTTATTTTGACTCAAATAATAAAAAAAAAAAAAGAATAATTATGAATTTTCCGGCAGAAATTTCCAATGATTTTCCATTCCTAATGATGGTCTGAATACACTATTTCAGGATGCGGTACAGTGTCACTTACACCCTGTATAGTCGTTGATACGTATAAAATCAGAGTGACGCTTGATCGCGCGTTCTGCTGCCGAGTCCCTGCGCCGTGATCGTGGTACTCCCGTACCACCCTCACTCGCGCGGTGTGCTTACGCAACGCACCAGAACAAAATAGTGATTTTTCGTAAGAAAAATTAAACACTAACTTTTAAACTTTCGCGTTCCATGATATATATTATCTACGTATTTACGGGAATTAACGCGATCACGAAAAGGTATTACATACCTCTGAATCGGGTGAACACCAGAATAGGGCCACATTGGTTTGCTTACAGAATAGGGACACTGTTAGTATAGTATGTGACGGTAGATGGCGAAACGAAAATATCAAAAAAGTGGAGGTGGATGAACAACCTTCTACCTCACGATGTCGACGACGGAGGGCGTGCACTGCTGAGCCAGTCAGCCTGTGACCACGGACAGTGCAACCCGGTCGAAACGTCAGGCAATTCAGAGGTATGTAATACCTTTTCGTGATGGCGTTAATTCCCGTAAATACGTAGATAAAAATTTAACATTCGATTGAAAAAGTTCTTTTGACATTAGCTGTCAAAAGAACTTTTATCCAAATTTATTTAACTATCTCAAAAAGTTATTTTTAGAGCTACATTTATGTTAAAGAGTTTTTTTTTTCTCTTTATTTACCAAACGGCAAGGGCTTGATCACGCAGTGATCATGTCACCCCTATAGGAAATAACATATAAGAATAATAATAATAATCAAGTACTTCTATTATTAAAACCTAAATTAACAATTTTGTATAATAATATTGCTTCACTTGACAAAGGAAAAGACAAAATATTGTTGCAAACCCCAACGGATCGAAGGGATATGCCATGTGTGATTTGGAACCGATTCCTTTCAGTTTCATTTCTTAGGCATTCTACCATTATATGATATACACTTCCCTAACATTGCAAACCGTACCGTTAGGTAAGAATTTTGTTTCATCATGTATATGAAGCTATTTAAAGGCACATGTCCAGAACGCAGTCTAAGGGCACAACTTCCTGTCTAGACAAATCAGAATCTGCAAACTGTTAGGGGTAGGGTTGTATCGTCTTATACCAAATACCTACAGTCCGCGACCTTTCATCAAAGTTCTCTTTCCACATATAAGTGCAGCGTTCCTTGATCATGGGTAACAACTCTGTAAAATAAGGTTTATGGGGAACTGATATACCTATAAATGTTGCTTGTTTTGCTAAGCCATCAACTATGGTATTTCCCCCCAGACCGATGTGTGAGGGCACCCATTGGAGGATTATGTGTTTATTTTCAAAACGCATTTTTTTTATTAACGCAGATTTTTAACCTAGATTCCTCTCCTTATCCATTTTTCCCCATACAAATTTACCATATTTCCTTCTTTTACGGTTTAAACGACTATCTTCCAAAGGGGGGTTGTAAGGCAGGCGGCCGGTCATAAAAGAAACCAGCGTAAACCCTTTGCAATGTTACACATTGCGCCGCCTCCAATGAAAATTGGGGTAAGGGCAGGGAGATGATGATGGCAACTTGCCTTAACTTAAATTATCATATTTTTAATTACTACATTCTGTTAGTTACCAATAATATAGAAGCATCGGTAGCGTAATGGCTAAGGCGTCGGACTTGCGATCGAGTGGTTCGGGTTCGAACCCCACCCAGTGCATTACCGACGTGAACCCACTCCTAAAACAGGGTTAACAAGATACTAGTAATGTGTGACCCACGTTGCTAGTAATGTGTGACCCACGTTACTAGTAGTCTTTAAAAAATCAAAAATAAATTTCTCAAGTTTGTTGTCGCCACATCAAAAACTCTTACTTATTTTATTAAAAAATAGGGCCAACTATAATAGATGATAACACAGTTCACTATTTAATAAAAAGAAGTTAATAGACATTATTTTGACTGGTTATACCGGTAACGCAATACTATTGGTCGATTGATAAATATTAAAGAATAGTGGGACTATAAAAGGGTAGAAATAAGTGAAGATCGAGTGACTTGAGTGCGAATAGAGGTACGAACAACTTGGCAGTTACTGTTAGTTAGTGATTTTCATAGTTTATATCAGTAGTTGTGAGACTGTTTCTTACAAGTTAAATATGCCTAAGGCTCAACGATAAAAATTGTGTATGGTTTTAGCTTATCAGGTGAAAGAGAGACAGTGTGTAAACTGTGGTTAGAATGTTAGAAATAGGCAAGCAGAAAAGAACCCAACAAAATAGGTACAATTAACCTGTTTGTATAATGTGATATGACGTCATAATTTTAATGTAAACAAGTTTAAAACACTTTTACAGTACACTGATGGTGCTAAGTATCTGTCAGCTATGTTTAAGGTAAACATCTAGGACGTACATCTAGTAACTCTAGAATGTAATTGTACACTCGTTTTATCTTGTCATATAAACATTTAATTTATTAGACTATTTTATTACTAGCAATACGGTTTCACTACAGACGCAGACGCTAATAATTTATAATATAAGTTCAGGAACTGGAAATATTCGTAGGATGCCAGCTGTGGTGTATTTTATCCTTTTTCAAAAGCTTATGTTGTTTACATTATAAAATTCTACGTAAACACAGGTATTACAGACTAAGGTTTGCACGCAGCTTCGTACGCGTCAATGTAGATTAGATTTTGTCATTCGTTTATCCCCTGGGAACAATATTATTTTCGGGACGAAAGATACCCTAAGGCCTATTTTGTACCCCTGAAAACGTGTATGGAAAGTTTCATGATGATCGGTTGAGAGGCGTGAAAGTGTAACAAACAAACAAACTTGTATGTAGATAGTACGTCCATCTCGAGAATCAATTCTCGACGATATTTCCTATTACCTCACTCTTCCGAAAGACTAACTTAACTTTGCGGTTCTAAAATTACTGTCCCATACATCAATGTACGACAAAATCAATTTTTCAACCGCAAAATATAAGTTTGTAATCATAAAAACCATTTTTTTGTGATATAACAACAAATTACGACTTTCGGATTTTTCCTTCACTTGTGCTGTAAGACTGCTTCTTGTTAAACTTTATTATTCTAGGTCATTGGGAAGTAACCAATAGGTTTTGATTTACCTGCGAAATGTTCAGATTTGGTCAAATCCAAGGCTTAAATGGCCTTTGATAAAATGGCATAAAAATTTTTTGATTGCGTCGACTGAGAAGCTTGATTTTTTACAGACATAATTGTTATTAATTGTTGGTATTAATTTCAAATTGATGCGTCCTCTGGTTCCTGAAAAAAAGGGGCTTGACAAACAGACAGACAATAAAGTGATACTATAAGGGTTCCTGTTTTTCTTTTTTAAGGAAACTCAATTTCTGGTTTATATTACTAGTTTGTATACCGTCTTCGATCTCATTTCCACATTCAATGAATTCAGGTTTTCTGGAGCGCCTGTCACTATGGGCGAGCGACATGGATCCATTCCCGGCCCTTGTCCGTTCTTATCAACCTACATAAAAATGTATTGTTCTAAATAGATTTGCGGCGAAATTACACTATTTTCTGATGACATATCGATTACTCTTAAAAACGACCGTAATGATTTAAACTTTGATAAATGTAAATTACTTTTAAATGTCAAAAAAACTGAAAGGTGTTGAATTTAGACTTCAGCTTCTGGCGACGTATCCTGCCGACCCCGTACATTCGAGAGCTGTGTTGGCACGCAGGCATATGACATCGCATTCCACCATTTAGCTGAGTACTCAACCTGGGTATTACACGCCAGCTTTTCAGGTACGCTACATGATGCCTCATCCATTATAAACCGTTAAGCGGTCATGGATGTTAAAGATCGTTCTGTGTCCATGTCAACTAAATCTATGTCTCTTACCGCCCGCCGCGCAGTTTTAATCTATCGTTTCTGGATAGATGGTGGTATGGTCACAGATAAGATAATAGTTTGGTGTGCTGTTGAACCATGGGGTTAATGTTCTCTGCAAAATAATGACCTTTGCTTCTTCATTTTGCTTGAGGGTCTTTATCTCCTGGAATTTATTTATTATCGCATAGCGAGAAACACGTAATTTTTTTTCTAAATGCGATAATAAAATGGTCTGTATTGCATACGGTTTACTGTTGTTCGTTCCTTATTTCAATGGTTTGGCTGGTTAAATGTAACGAACGGTTGACCGCTCAAATACATACATACATGTGTTAGAAACAGTCTCAAAACCACTGATATAAACTATGAAAATCACTAACTAACAGCAACTGCCAAGTTGTTCATACCTCTGTTTGCACTCAAGTCAATCGTTCTAAACATATTCCTTTTATAATCCCACAATTTATTAATATTTATCCATCGACCAATAGTATTGCGTTACCGGTATAACCAGTCAAAATAATATCTATTAAATAGTGAACTGTGTTATCATCTATTATAGTTTGGCCCTATTTTTATGAATAAAATAAATAAGAGTTTTTAATGTGGCGACAACACATGTGTCTATAAAAGGGTTACATAACAAGAAAATTCAGCACACGACCGGCACTCGAAAATTGCCAAAAAAATTACGTCGGATCCAAAATATTTAAACGTTGCAGATCCGGTGAGTTTCTTTATAGTCTTGAAAATGGTTACAAACCTGTTAATTCTCAGTCAGCCTATGTTATGGCATGAAGAACATGCGGGCACAGCTAGTGTAATTCTATTTCTAAGTGCAGGTAGAAAATGGCTTGGGCATTGAGTCCTATGGCATTCTATTTCTAATGTTCTTTTCGCTAGAGATTATGCATTTTCTTTTGTCTATACAATTTCAAATAATCCATTTCAAGCACCTCCTTGCTATGTTGGATAACCTTACCTAAATATCCATCCTATTGAATGTGGCTGATAAAATTTGGACTTAGATTTTTAAATATAAAGTATGTGTCATTCGTGATCGACAGTTAGATTTGCTTGAGCGTTTAAGGCATGTCATAGAATAAGGAAAACGAGAGAATATTTAATTCCATTGACTCTCTCTTTTTGACGCTGTACACAGTGCTCGTGTGTGCTTTTAAAAAGATTTTGGTTGCCCCCCCCCACCTAGTTAAGGATAGAATCATTTAGGGTTCAAATTAAAAAATGTTCGTATTTACTATTAAAGTTTTCCATAGGAAAAAAATTATGCTGAAAAAAACAGATTTTTGAAAATCTGCCCTCCAGTCCCCCCTTTGGGGTAATATTCCATTAGATTCCATTCACGAACTTAACCTTAATTTTGCCCCTGTTGATTTTTCGTCCAAGTTTGAAAGCAATCGGTGCATAATTGGAACCTCTATCGTGCCGGTAAAATTGAGGTACATACATATATACAAATCTATATATGTACATATATATATAAAATTATTAACTGGTGGTTGTTTTGGGGTCTAGGGATCATAATTAGACCTCCTGTGAAGAAAACTCTTTGGAAAACTCGACAACTGGTACACAACCAATAGGTAGATTTAAGGATTTAACTAAAACAATCGATGGTTCTAAATGTTACCTGTTTATTATTTAATGTACCGTTTACCGATTAGGTCTCGATTTACATATCTGATAGTAGTTAGGCACTAGTAATATTGGATGCTGTTAGTTCTCCTCAGTCGACGTGGCCAGAGTGGTCGTGGTTTCGTGATGATGTTCTGGTTTGGATAATGTATCTCTCGCAATACTGTTAGTATTAATTACTAAATCCGGCTATCGATACTGATGCCGAATATGCGATTCAAACAATTTTTGTCTGTCTGTCTGTCTTTCTGTCTGTCTGTTGGTATGTTCACGATAAACTCAGAAGTTACTGAAGGGATATGCTTGAAACTTAGTATGATAATAGTTTGAGTGCCTGCGCAGGTTATAGGCTACTTTTTATTCTGGGTTAAACGTTGGTTCCCACAGGAAAATCAATGGAAGCTGTAATAACATTGTAACGTTAGTGGAATGTATAATTACTTATTTCGAACTAAATTACAGCGAGCGTTTGGCTTATCTGGCGTTGATTACGAATTCTACAAGGTTGGGTGCCGGATCGAATCCCTCTTTGACACTCTTTTCTTTTTTGCACTTTTTTTTTAAATATAAACTAATTTACTTTTTAAAATTAGGTATCGTTTTTAACCGAGGAAAAAAAGGAAGTTCTCAATTCGACCGTTTATATACATATTTCTTTTTTTTGATGTATGTTCAGCCCGATCCGTTATTTATGAACCGATTTTGATTATTCTTTTTTGTTAGATAGGGTATACCTCAAGGGTGGTCCCATGTCAAGGAAGTCAGAATCTGATGATGGAATTCTGATAAAATTGAGATAAACCCTCTAAAATTGTAGGAACGAATAGTGTTTCTGTTTACTTTTCATTACTTTATCAGGTATTTGCGTTTAGAAATCATCATATTCTTCGACAAGCTTGGTGTAATGACAGAGAATATACTGATTTATCTGAATAATTGTAATTAATAAATAATAATCGTAATCTTTAATTTAATGTAATCTAAGTGTGTTTTAATCTAAGAATGTGTTAGTTAAATGTATGATTTACCATTTTTATTGTACAACATCAACTCACATATAAGCGACTTGGTGTAAACTGTAAGCTTATACTGTTTTATTTGAAATAAATAAATCACATCACGTAGCCGAGTTGATGATGAAAAAAAATAGCTGGTTCTTGACTATGCCAACGAGCTATTTTGCCTTCTTCTTCAGGGCATTAATAATGCGCTCCCTGCTGTGTTTTTTAACGGTACAACTATACCCATTTCTCGCTCGGTGAAAAACCTGGGCTTACATCTCGACTCTAAGCTAAACCGGCGCGACCAAATTACCAACGTATGTCAAAGGGTTACCGGAACCCTCAGAGCCATATATCGCCTAAAAAATTTTCTCCCTGCGAAAACTAAGACCACGCTCGTGCAAACTCTTATCTTTCCTTTAATCGACTATGGTGATATGTGCTGTTATGACCTGAATGCAGATCTTCTCGATAAATTAGACCGTCTTCTTAATAACTGCATTCGATTTATTTTTAATCTTCGTAAATATGACCATATTTCCACCTTCCGTTCTCAACTCAGATGGTCTATTCGTCAACACCGAAAAATGCGCGCACTCACTACCCTATTCACTATCCTTAATTCCCCATCGCCCCCTGCTTATTTAACACCACACTTCCAACTACTGTGTAATAACCATGACAGAAACCTTCGGTCGTCAAGTAACCTACTTCTACTTTGTCCCTCCCATACCACTGGGTTTATCGGTTCTTCTTTCCCGGTTCAGTCTATTCTACTATGGAATGCGCTTCCTCTCGAGGTCAGAATGGCCACCAATCGTTATTCTTTTAAAGTGAAAGTAAAGGAGCTCTTACTCAAGGAGTTAGAAGATTCAACTCTTCAATAGTTACTATTGAATATTGTTAAGTCATATACCTACTTATTCGTGGATATATATACTTAGGTGATAGTAAGTTTATGATGATCATGTTTACATTTATGCATGTATGTCAGTTTATGTATGTATATAATATGTATTTATATATAATATATATATATATATATATATATATATATATATATATATATATATATATATTAGGCTACAGGTTACATAATTTTGTGTATTATGGGGATAAATGTTGGTTTGGACTCTATTTACTGTACAATGATTTAACATAATTTTTATTTGCACCTACTTCTTCTTTTCTCTGCATCACCCAATGGTTGACTGGTAGAGAATGCCTCAGGTATTAAGTCCGCCTATGTACCAAATGTGCATAAAGTTTAAAATAAAATAAAAAAATAAAATAATAATAACAACTTCACACACCTCATACACGGCCGTCTGATCCTAAACTAGGCAGAGCCTGTATGTACTATGGTAACCAGACTGCTGATAAACATACTTATATATTTCTAAATACATACATATTATAAATAAATTACACCCAGACAGAGAATAATTCGTCCTGGGTGGAAATCAAACCCACGACCTCTTGCTCAGCAGTCACTGTCACTAACCACTAGACCATCAGGCCATTCCAGTAAATATACATATATTTAGTACATATATTAAATAGAGTTATGGAAACTTTTAAACCTTGTCATACCTTTTAAATACGTGATCGCGTTGATTCCCGTCAACATGATTATATTAGAATAGAAAAGAATTTTTATTTAAAGCATCTATGACTTAGTTGTTAGTTTAACTTAACACTTTGTTAGTATTACAGTATTTTACTATACTAAATGCATGGCAGACACTATCGCCAAAAAAGTTACATCTAAGCTGAAATATTGACATGTAACCAGTGAAGTTTTTTTTACACTTTCAGACCATTTATTTTCCGTTCGGTTACAATAGTGTGAAATCTTATGTTACACCGTGACTAAACAAAGCTCAGAAGCAAGCACATTTATCTGTTAGGTATACCGAGGGGGCCCATAGTTTTTAGGAAGTAGCACTGACTGACTGACTACAGCAAGAGTCTCCCAATATGTCAGACGAATTGAGATGTTAGGTCGTCACAGTTGTTTTATGACGATTTTCTCCGAGTAAAACAACTCTCGCGCAAGGAGGAGGTGACGGTGTGGATTCGGTAGAAAAACTTCCAAAAACGTACGCTAAGAGTGGCCGTGGGTGTAAGAGACGAGTTTTATGTTCTTCACCCGAAACAGAGTCTCCCGTGAAGAGGGTGTCTGGACATCGCCCAGTTGCCGGCCGCTAGCCAGCCCTGGGTGGATCATTGGAGGCAAAACGTCGCCGTACCGACGGTCAACTCATAAACGGTGCTGTGAGGCACGCCGTGGGGTTTTAGTTGGTTTAAGCCTGATATAGGGCCTCACCAATAGCCGGGTGAGGTGAGCTTCCACACGAAAAACAAATGAGTAACCACGGCCAAATTATGTTGTTATTTCACGTGTAAGCAACCAAAACAACCTTTTTTGTACGCTCCAGGATGTTTTACCGCCAATACAGTATCAGAAATACTGCCTGGAGAAAGGGGTACTATGCAATAAGCGACAAATTCCTGTTTTCCGATAAAAACGCGAACGAAGTCGCGGGCACCGCTAGTAATAAATATAAATACGCTTATTATGAACAAAAGAGTGAAGAACCACCGTTGCGCCGCAACGCTGTATCGCCTCACCAATCCTTACAACCTACTCATTGTATCTCCACCAATCTGACTCAGCTTCTAACCCGACTCACTCGCTGACCCACGATTGTATTGACTTATCGCAATCTCTTAATGCACATGACTCCTAACGCAGCATGCAGGTCATATAATAATTTTTTTATTAGGGTCTAAGTACTTTTTCTAAGTCTTTCAGCTTACACAATTTATGGCGCCATGCGACACGAGTGGGAACGTGAAACGAATAAAATGCAACATTGAAGTTTAATGAGTGACATTTATATGAATTTTCATAATCACATGATTTCCTTTATCATTAAATGATTTTTCTATTATCACATTACTAAAAGTAAAGTACACAAACGGCCTTAAAGAAGTATTAAATTTGAAATTGGTTTTTATTTTAAATTCAATTCTACTTTTTAAGTCAAACCAATTTAAAATCTAGCACAGACTCATAGCAAATACAGGGTACACACCCGTATCGTAACGATTAACAAAAAAGCTTAAATTGTGTTATTTTTAACAGTACACTGTCTGGAGTTACTATGTGACTGAAAACAAGGAACATCTTGTTCCGGAAACCTGACTTATTTCATATACCGCATGTAAGAACCACTTATAGACAAAACAGCTTTATGATTCGTGTATGTAGAATATTTAATAAAGAGACTTCCTTTCAGAGGAAAGAGACGTGGATTGTTTGCTACCAGTGTTTCTCACTTAAAAATTTTCATTACGTTTTTGCTCCTAAAACTCATGATGTAAATATATGCTCTAACTTTCGCTGTAGTGTATAGATTTATCAATAATTTACACAACCCGACCATATATTTTTACTTAAAACATTTACTAATTATGAAAACTTTTGATTGGCCTTCATATATTTAGTTTCTTGTTTATTTTCAGTACTTAGCTGTAAGTTTTCATAATAAAATAAAATACGCCGACGTACTACTTCCAAGGACCTTCTCTGCTCCTGAACTGGTGCCATCAACACATAGCCATGTACACGTGTATTGCTGCCTTGTGTTGTGCAAAGGCAAACACCGGAATGTTTCAGCAAGCATCGACGTGATATTGAAAACATCCACTACTAACATCAGATGCGGCACTAAAGATTTCGGATATGAAGATCAGAAGGAGAGTGTTGTCATTATTCTTCTTTAATTTGATATGTGGACGATGTAGAATGTTGATTGTATTTTTTGATATGTAAAACCCTGTATCTTACATAAATATGAATGCCATTCACCAAAGTTTTCCTTCTTATTTCATCAATTAAACTTGAACTCAGCGTTTGGCCCCTTTAAAGTTTTAGTCGGAATACTTAAATAAATAAGGCATTCTCTACTATTTTCGATGACCTTTGGGTTATGCAAAGAAAAGAAGAAGTAATAAAATAATTGAGTAAGAGAAAAGTAAAATTTGTCCAAATAATACACAAATATATACATACATGCATATATTTAGACATGGTCATCATAAACTTGTTTACATATACCTATAAAACTATATAATACATACATATCTGCTTATAACAACATTCAATGCCAAACCACTTACCAGATACTATGAAAATGCTGCCTCTAACACAATTTCGCAGACATTTATATGAAGTACTTCAAAAGAAAATTTACTATACAATTAATAAATACTTAGAAGACATATTTTCTAAATAAATTGATATTATATCCTCAAATATTTGTACAATTTTTTCCTTTCTTCATCCGTTTTTCTTTTTTTGTATATGAGTGTAATAATGTTATATAATTTTCTGCAGTAAAAGTGAAAGTTGGACCGGAGTGATACCACGACCTCACAGAAAACCGCCAGTAAAGCAATACTTGCATTGCTTTTCGCTGAGTGAGTGAGGTTACCGGTCCCCCCTCCCTTGTGACTTAAAGCCTTAAAGGCCGGCAACTCACTTGTGACTCTCGAGTTGCAGATGCCCATGGGCGGCGGTAGTCATTTACCATCACGTGACCCGTCTGACGAAAGAAGAACCGACTGAACAGAGAAAGAAGAGTCGACAAACCCAATGGTGTGAGAGGGACAAAGTAGAAGGAGGTTACTTGACGACCAAAGGTTTGTGTAATGATTTTTGCAGAAGAGTTGAAAATGTGCTGTTAAATTAGTAGGGGGAGATGGGAAATTGAGGAAAGTGAATAGGGTGAAAAGGTTCGGCATTGACGAACAGGCAACCATATGAGCTGAGAATAAAAGGGGGGAAATAT
Organism: Callimorpha dominula; assembly: GCA_949752705.1. NCBI lineage: Eukaryota > Metazoa > Arthropoda > Insecta > Lepidoptera > Erebidae > Callimorpha > Callimorpha dominula. The sequence goes on from OX456992.1 coordinate 26,829,183, forward strand.
GGTCAAAATCATGACGGAGACACCAGTGTGCAACGTGGACTTAACAACATTTTTCTTCATCTACTAGCTTTTGACCGTGGCTTTACTCGTGTTTGTGTAGATTTTGTCAATCAATTCAGGTAACCCTCTGGAGCAGTACTTATTATCTGGAAGTCCTTTTCTGTACTCCTAACAAAGTTTTTGCAAAATTTCACGATGATTGTTGAGTAGTTATGGCGTGGAGGTGTAACAAAAAACAATTTCACATCGCACTCAGAATGTTCGTTAGGATAATACCACCTCAGATCTTTCCTACTTTAAGTATGTATTGGAATCGATAGTATGCTCAGAATGTTGGGAATGAAAGCGTTTGGTAATATTGGACAAATTAACCGCTCGCTGCATACTTCGACTTGGTCAAGTTCGACAGTCTTATACTATGTAGGCATTTCTCCTGCGATCGATACTGTTTAAGTGTTTATTTTTTAACAATGGTATTCTGGAAGATGATTTTTAATAGATTTTTAGATACAGTCTTTAATGTTTTTGATAAATTTTACGATAATTCTCTGGAGCACTCATCTCCTGATCGTTTTTCGGAAGTGTTAGTCTGGTGCGTGATACCGATGCGGCAGTTCGCTTCATCTCGTAAAAAAAGGTTCGGAACTAGATGGGCGTCTCTGACGTATACAAGTGAATATGAATTGTACTATAAGAAGCACAAAAATTAATACATGAAGTCAAACTAAGTTAAAAGTTCTAACTTTTAAACTTTCGCGTTTCATGATATAATATTATTTATGTATTTATGGGAATTAACAAGTGTACAAAAAACTTGATTGAATACGTCTCAATAGCGTCTTCGAAGAGGATCGTGACCATCGTACTTTCGATGGCCATTAGTGACAGAAGCTTAACCGCTATCTCATTCCTCTTCGAGGATATTTTTCGCAAGCAGAGGTGGCAGAGCCTACCCGGGCCTGAGTCGTCGGTGAACGGAGCGACTGAAGCGTGCCCTCATAAGCCACTCTGAGTGAGACTACGGCTAGACAGGACGGGTTTTCCTTTCACAAAATCTAATAGCTAGCAGCGAAGAGGCGACGTCCAAAATATGTGCCAGGACGTTTCTTTGTTAGAGGGTTATCGTCGGTTAACTTCTAACGGGCAGATGCTAGCGAACTATCGCTTAAAAGTTATCAACGGTTTCTGGGCCTCGTCTAATTTCTAGGCGCAAAAGGGTGATTCTGATACAAATAGAACAAAAATCCTGGTGGTGATAACGGATCGTGAGGTTTTCTCTCTCGTAAATATGCACTGCTGGAATCTAAAAGTGCTTTAAGGAAACAGACTTCTACCGATTTCACCGATAAAATGATTATTTTGATTCTATTCTTTTCATAGTTCGAGTCAAACCACGTACCAGCAGAAAAACGTAAAAAGTGCAACTAACTGACGGCTTAATGGAGGTCAGTGGCCATCAGTTCATTGGCTTTTAATGAGAAAAAGGGCATATTAGGATGGATCTCAGGTGGATTAGTTGTTTAAAGTATCGCGATCTCATTACGTACTGTCACAAGTTTTAGACTCGTTCCAAGAGTTGACTTTTACAAAGCATTTAAAATTACAAAAAAAATTAAGAAGAAATATCGCACTACGTAGGCCCTATGTAGTGCGATAAAAATATTCCAGCTATATCACATTGTTTAAAATTATTTAATAAGTAATTAATCTTCTTGCAAAGATCTTGCGATTGTGATTGCTGAAAATACTACCAGCATTTTACGAAGTTTGAAGGCACTGCAAGCAGTTATAGTTGATTAAAGCTAGTTTATTAACCAAAACGAACATCAATAGGAATGAGAATAAAAACTTTCGTGAATAGTCTACATATTTGTAAAGGATTTACGGTTTTGTGCAGCGAGACACCAAAAGGTCGCTCCACCCCCTGAAAACGGTCTCACATCGGGTCGGAAACTAGACGGGCATCTCCAAAATACACACCTTAATAAAACCGTATATTCTTTATACATAAATACCAATTAGGATGATCGCACCCCTTCATGAAATATTCTTAAGTATGTACCTAAAATATGACTTCAGCTTTTTATTTTATTTCTTCCTCTACTTCCAGTATTACATAAACTACGAGTATAACTATGGTAGTTGATTGTTAAGTCAAATCCGTTTCTCAGTAACTTTTGTTGAAAATTGTATGTAATAAGGATCTGTCACGTCATACTATAAAAAGTAATAACAAATTTGATAAAATTTATCGAATCTCATTTCATTTTTCATTCAGTCTTATATAATATCTAACTTCATGAAACTATCATATTCTAGTGCAGTATATTATGAGCTAGTGCGATGCTTATATTATGCAGAAGGTGGCTCGAACATGCAACGCAATTTCGGATGCTGTCATACAGAGGCGCCTTGTGTCATCAATCATACCCTGCACTTAATAGCCCAGACTTTTGCATACATATAGTAGGATACCAAAAATTTCTCTTGAAAAATACTTAAGAGTGAAATAAAGGTACACATGGGTGTAAATGGGCAACAAGCATGGGCTTGTATCCTCAAAGGGGTAGACAGAGGTGTACTAAATACCTACCCAAATTTTGCCAATTTCAAATTCATCTCCAACATCTTTAAGCAAGACGGGCTGAACTACGTAGGAACTACTAATATTGCATCGTGCAATGAAAGTTCTCGCGCTAATTAGTATATATATAACTTCCTTCCATCAACCGTTGGGCCGCGGTCCGCCAGACATGATCACCTAGCCTAGTCATCAAGATGGGACATTTGGGAGAATATTGGAAGGGAAAGGTAGGTGAAAAGGAAAGGCATATATATGGCTTATACAGATGGAATGAAAGCAATAGCTCCTAAAGGTCACTATCGCATACTTGCACCTTGAACTGACTTTTTTCCGAGTCCTCTAACGTTTAAGGGTCAGTTCGTTGAACACGTGGAAGTAAGAAAGCAGCACTAAACTTTTATCGCCGGTCCATTTGTTATGATTCTAGTAGCGCCATTATTTCTTTTCTCTCTTTCTCTCTTATACGCGTGGTTTGTCGTAAACCGTCATTTATTTTGTTTTACGACGAACTTACTTGTTGGCCTCGTGTTGCTGTTGTGTTTATAGTGTAACCATTAGAATTCAACGTAATTTTTTTTTATTCTCTCGTATTTTTAGGCCAAAGTGGTTGTTAGTTAATTAGGTAGGTAATTATTCGTACGTGAAAAACCGTTTCCGTACCTAAACAAGGTACTTACCTATGTATGTTATACTAAATTGTTAATGAGTATTCACGAGCAAGGTTTTGTAAATCAGCTGCACATAAGATAGATAGATAGATGGATAGATAAACTCTTTATTGTACAAAAGTATACTTTAAAGGTGAGGAGGTAACTTTGCCACTTATTAACCGACTTCCAAAAAGGAGGAGGTTCTCAATTCGTCGGAATCTTTTTTTTTATGTATGTTCACCGATTACTCGAAAAGCCCTGAACCAATTTTGAAAATTCTTTTTTATTTTAAAGGGTATATTCCCAAGTGGTCCCATTTAAATTTTATCGAGCGGTTTCTTAAATATCAACAAATATCTAAAAATTGTATACATCGATCATGTTTTCGTTTGCTCCAAAACATCGCTGTTTCATTGGAGCAGTGCGTTTAGTTGGCTTACCCATATTATATTTAAACAAAATACATCTACTTTCTACTAAAAAGCACATTGAAGTCGGTGATACTTTTTTTTTAAAAGATAATTATTTATATTAAATTAATATGAGTCCATAAACTAAAATCATAATGTCTGACGTGGGACTTGCGATCAAGTGGTTACGGGGTCAAATGCAATACACTACCGGCGTGAACTTACACTTATGTAAGCATAGAATATTTCTATGAATATTCGTGATCCATGTTAACAGTATTCTATAAAAAAAACTTCATTACTTGACGCGGAACGACTACCAAAGCGCGGAGCGAAGACGAGCTTACATTTCCTTTGCTATATAGAAACAATAAATGTGGCTCAACATGCTGCAAAAGCCCAGAGCCTTTTACTTTTTGTCACCCATTTCAGCGTATTGGTTATAGAAAAGATATAAACATACAGAAAAAGAGTGTTTTTATGTGTAGTGTCTGGCTATAGCCATAGTTTTACGGTCTAACGTAAAAGCATAAACCCACTCGGCCTATTTCACGGTTCGTTATGAAAGCCTTGGAACGAATTGCATACATTTACTAACATATTGTTTAAAAATGTTCGCTTTATGCTCCTCTTCTATACATAAACTGTAAGTGTTCCAAATGTCATGTTCCTTTGTTGGTAAAAATTTCTACAATGAGTACAAAGAATTCGCTTCACATATTAAATAGTACTATGTACTGTAGCATATCAACCTCTGTGATATGAATTTCAGACTGGTATGAGAACGTTTACAGAATTCGTTTCGCTTTTTGATTTTTATTCGGTGACCTGAAGTTTGGACAACCACCGAGCTGGTTGAATGTACTTGTTGCCCCAATATAATAATTACTTTCAGATACCAGAGTTTTAATTTATCATCTTCACACACCAAAATCCCGAGAGAAAGTCCTCTTGATAAAGTCTGGCGAGTTAAAACACAGAAGAGAGTGCTACGGTACGTTATATTAACACGTTTATATTAGCAATTGTAACTAAGAATGTAAACAAATCTTGAAAAGCAATTTTAATAGCTTCAATTATAACTAAGGATGTTATCAAATCTTGGAAGGCAATTTTTATAGCTTCAATTGTAACTAAGAATGTAAACAAATCTTGGAAGGCAATTTCAATAGCTTCAATTATAACTAAGGATGTAAACAAATCTTGGAAGGCAATTTTAACAACTTTAATTGTAACTAAGAATGTAAACAAATTTTGGAACGCAATTTTAATAGATTCAATTGTAACTAAGAATGTAAACAAATCTCGGAAGGCAATTTTGACCTACTTCTATTGTCGTATCGCAAAGAAACTGTATGTATATGTAGTTTAGATGACAATACTATAATTTGGCATCTATGAGCTGGTGTGATGATGGAGCAGGGAGGTGGATTGTGGAACTCTTTTTACTTTTTAATTCAGTTTGCCATTACAGCGTGCTTTTCTAGTTTTACTGAAGTATAATTATTATTTTACATACAATATTATATGTACAAGGCTCATTGCCACATATTACGCAATCGAGTAGAGTGTAGAATCGAAAAACACGAAGGGTAAAAACGTTGCCGCTTTGATGAGGGTAACCCTTTTTGTGGCCCTTACCGCGTCGCGCTGTTGTGACGAACATTAGAATGGACAAAAGGAAGAAGGGACCATATATATAGGAGCCTTGATTAACCATAACCCAAAGGGTAGAAAAATATGGGATGAATGATTGTTCATCCATTGAGTTTTATCTGTAAACTGATTCTGTTCAAATTTAGCACACATATGTAGTCTTAATGACAGTACGACGGAGACCTATAATTGATCTGATGACGGATACGGAAGCCGGTTGAGTGAATCAACCTTGGGGTGAAGCAGAAATAAACAGTCGTAGGTGCAAAGATATGGTAAAGAGTACGGTCTACATCAGCTATCACGTGTTTGGGTTTATTCATTTCATTTAATATTATTCATTAATCTTATTGAGAACTTTAGGTATTTCCTTTAGTGTAGGAGTAAGTTAGGATAACAACTTATTTTTTATTAGTTTCTATTTTCTTTCGTCGGTTAAATTTTTTGTAAAAAGTTTTCATTGGATTGTAAATAAAACTAAAACTATTAATGATTTTTTTAGTTTGTGAAGAGAGTGTCTCAGTTATGATGATAACAGTTAGACGGTATCTATATCTTTATATTCTCCAATCTAATCATAGAATACAGTTGTTCCGGTCTGTAATGGCTGATCTTAACAGACTTAATACATAAGATTCAGATAAATAATTTAATAAGGCGTTAGATGGCAGATCCATCGTCGAATTTAAAAAGGGAAGGGTACAAAAGAGGAAAGTAAACCTACCACTCACCTTCGGTTTGTAAAACCTTAACGATGACAACAACAATGAACTGCTCTGTAGAGGTGAAACACGTGTCGAAGTATCACTTCGTTTAAATGGATGATTGCGCAATAGGTCTTTTGAAGTTCTTGCCACACCTAGTAGGACGATCTCTCTTGAGGGAATTCAGTTTGCCTTTTCTATGGCGATTCCTTGAGTTTGAGCTGCTGGTCTTTGGCTTTTGGTTTAAAAACCGAGGCTACATCAGACCGCAAGCACGGGTTCGTCCGAAAGCTCAACTGTGCTTACAACTGCATTTAAGAACCATTTTTTGAGCGCCGATCAAACATCTATGGTATTATATGATTGAAGTTGATAAGTATCCAAAGCTTGTAAAGTACTACACACTCATAATTAAAATGATGAATGATTCAAAACGAACGATAACTTCAATTCAATCTTAAGTCTTAAATGAAGACAAAGATTCTTCAGCCGTAATATAATCAGTTTCGGTTTTGGGGAATCAACTTACCTAAAATTAATCGTAAGGTACATTTAAAGTTACTATCCCTGTAGGTGATTTTATAACTGTGGTCTTCGTAGTAGCAAAAGAGCACTTTTTTAGGATTCCGTACCCAAAGGGTGTAAGCGGAACACATATTACTAAGCCTCTGCCCTCCATCTGTCTGTCAGCGGCTATATTTTAGGGTCATAGATACACATTTTCACATAATGTGTGTTTTTATTGCTGCTATATGAATAAAAAGACAACAACTAAAACCCGACTACTAAAAATTACCGTCTATAACGTATGAAACAAGAGAGGTATTCTCATTTTCGCTTAGGTACAACTGTCAGTATAGTCTGTATTGTTTTGTGAGAGTAGGTGGCATACGACGGCCAGTGCAACCTGGTCGAAAAGTCAGGCAATTCAATTCAAACAAGGCCTCATTAAAATAATTTATTTTAGTTCATGATTTTATGTCCTCAAGAGGGGCGCCATATTCAATTTAATGTGACGTCACATAGCCTATAAACAGCCGACAATCAAGGCGCTTCCAACGATACCTCATTTGTCAAAGTATGTATGTAGTTTAGAAGTTCAGAGGGAAAAGATGAACATACATACATACCTACAAACATACATACATACCGGTCAAAATCATATACACCTAAATAATTGAAGGAGTAGGAGCGCAGCAATGTTGGGTGGCTCATACAATTGGAGCCCTTATCGCACTGAGGCAATCTCTTACAGGCAACCATGGGATGTAGTGAACATAGGAAATCGATTTAAGGGCAGTATGGAAGACTTACAGCTATATAACAATTTAATAAAAATGGAGAATTTAGTTTTCAGAGAGCCAATAACAAGTCCTCACTTATACTAATTGAATAACAAACAATATACAAACAAACTCATTGAATCACATCACGCGTAACATTCAGAAAGATAAATACACAATAATCTAAACAAAAACAACACGTCACATCCATAAAACAAATTTACTTTGCAATGAAACATAACATCAATTTGTAGGTTTGAAAAATTTTAGACTCAAACACCTTCTTGCCGCGGGCACACTGGTCCAAAAAGGGTCAACATCGCACTGTCTACATAGCCTGTTAATGTTTCTACTTGCTCTCACAATAAGACCATTTTGCCTATAGTTTGTAGTAGCACTTGGTATTTGCAGCGGTCGGTTAAAACGGATTGACTTACAGGGTACATTAAAGGAAAACTTAGATAGGAGCTCGGGGCTATTAATATTATTATTTAATATTCGAAAGACGAAGATAAAATCAGCTATCTCACGACGATTATGAAGAGGTAAGAGATGAAATTTACAACAAAGTTGATAATAATTGCTAGACTGATATGGAATATGTTGGTGGAAGCAGAGGTATTTGATAAAGCGCTTTTGAACATTTTCAATACGGTCGATATATTTGTGATAACAGGGGTTCCATATCTGACACGCATATTCTAGGTGACTCCTGACAAAGGTACAATATAAGATTTTAAGTGTTTTAGCTTCAGTAAAATTTTTGGATAGTCTCATTATAAAGCCAAGTGCTTTCACAATAATATCAACATGTGTCTCAAAGGAAAGCTTGCAGTCATTGTATACACCTAAGTCACGTACAGTGGTACTTCTTGGTAAGGTTATACCTCCCAGTGTGTATTTAATAGATATAGGTGCCAATTTCCTAGTATATGTCAGAACTGAGCATTTTGAGGGGTTTAGGTAAAGTTTGTAAGTTCGACAATAATCTTCAAGACGGCAGAGGTCATTTTGAAGAGCTATCACATCATTAGGTGATGATATAGTGTTAAATATTTTCATATCATCTGCAAATATGATGTTGATATCATCCAGGGAATGTTCCTTTACCAGTTTCTTAAAAGCAGGTAGTGATTGCGCACGTCTTATGGTCAAAGGTAGGGTATTACATAACCGACAGAGAAGGAATTGTCGACGAATTTCGTAGAATGTCCAGGTAATTTTAATATCAGGTTCTCCGACGATCTCAAAGATCTAGAATGACTGTCATGTAAGAAACAGAACCGTTTTTTATGGTAAGTAGGAGTTAGATAGGGGATTAAATGGAATGCTGTATAAAAGCGAGAGAATATGTATCTGGCGAAGGCGTATACGTAACCACTTGAGCTTTTTTCGATAATCAGAAACATTATCATATTTGCGTAGTCAAAATATGAATCTTATACAGAGATTTTAGAGTGAACCTTGAGAGGCTTATTCAATTGGTCTTCAGTAAGATCTAAACAACTGGCATCAGCATAATCAAGAATAGGAAAAAGAAGGGATTGTGCAAGCGCAATCTTAGTGGTGGTAGGTAGAAAATTGCGAAGTCGGCGCAAGGAACCTGCAGCGGCAATCATTTTGCAACTCAGCATTTGCAGCTGAGGACCTCAGGATAAGGTATGAATCAATGTAAATCCCCAATCCCCATTGCACCAAGAGGAAACACTGCTTCCAATACTAATGCGCTGCTGGCGAACAAACAGGTAACTATGAAACCAGTTAATTACCTTTGGAAATATGTTAAGAGAGCGCAAAATACCCAGTAAAACCTCAAAGTCAACGATGTTGAAAGCCTTACTGAAGTCCAACAGTCCAACAGAGTTAGAACCGAAAGCTCGCCGTCTTCCATAGCTGATCTGATGTCTTGCGTAATATGATCATATACTCTTGGCAAAGTGTATACAAAAAATCATGATAATCTGTTGAGTAGTTAAGGTTTGATAGCATAACAAACAAACTCACTTTAGCATTTATAATATTAATTAGGATTTTTATTCAGGGGAGCATTTAATCAAGTATGTTAGTTCCTTTAGTTTTGCTCATGAATGTGTCATTTCACACTGGTTGGCCCTGTCCTGAATAGGCGCGGTTGCCATTTTTTCCTATGTTATAAGCGTTTACGAGGGTAGCTATTAAAATCGTATATAGACGTCGTATCGTCAACGCTTAGTGACCGTGACTATGTTTTGAAATTTCATTTTATGGATAACTAGCTGCGCCTCGCGGTTTCACCCGCGTTAGTCCCGATGCCGTTGGAATATCGGGATAAAAGTACATTAGGTATCATGACCTACAGAAAGTAGTTAGGTTTAAGGTCTTCTTTGGAAGTGTTGCTTAAGGACCTTAAATTTTTCGTGTGTTTCTATTTGATTTAAAGTATCCTTTAAACGCAAATTTTTCCATTAAGTAAACGAAAACCTTTTGATCTGATTGGAAAGTAAAAAATTACTGGACCACCTTACTTAACATAATATATGTAACTAGCTGCGCCCCGCGGTTACACCCGTGTTAGTCCAGGTGCCGTAGGAATATTTTGATAAAAAGTAGTCTATGTGTTAATTCAAGTCTCCAGCTATCTACATACCAAGTTTTATCGCAATCGGTTCAGTGGTTTTTGCATGAAAGAGCAACAAACATCCATACATCCATACATCAATACATCTATACATCCTTACAAACTTTCACGTTTATATTATTAGTAGGATTATTAGATTATATATATTTTTAAATAACAAGTGAAAAATCAACAACTGAGAGGTAACTTCAATTAGTAATTCTAAAGATATCAATAGCTAAAGATAGGCTTGATTTACAATATCATGAGTACACTTTAAAGATAAAAATGAGTTTATTGTAGTAAATATAATGTATGAGGTTCAATTAGTAATTTCTTCTTGTACTTGATACAAGAATAAATTACTAATTAAACCGACTTAAACTACACATTAGGTCATTTAATTAGCCGAGATACTTATATCTCGGCTAATTAAATGACCTAGGATACGGATACGGATAACGGATCGAAGTGGCAAAGGGGATAGAGTGCTTACACTCTATCCCCTTTGCCACTTCGATCCGTTATCCGGTGACGGTTTTCCCTAAGATCCACAGTTGCTTAGACAAAGTTTAAGCTTATGAGAAGAAGAAGACAAGTCAATGTTTTTGACGTATATAGTAAAACTAAAAAGAATACATTGAATTTTAATTAAGTTGAAAAAGTAATGTTTTAGTGCGAATGGGCATAAAATGGAATATTCCGTTATGTTAAATCCTCGCGCCTAATGGACAACGGACCTTTTTGTGGCAATTAAAAAGGAGATTTATTAGATTTTACCTCGTTTTTCGCCACAAGAAAATATAAAACTTGACAGTTTTTTTATATATGGATTACATAAATTGCTTTATCATTGAGTCACTTATTATCATTATCTTTGTAGTACCAATGTCCTACGGAAAAGCCATGAACAATTTGTATGCAATCAGTTCCTGCATTTCAAAACTTTATGAAGACTTTATGTAAACACTTAAAACAAAACCAAGCATTCGTTTCTTTTGTGTCTTGTATTTTTTTTCATCTTAAGGTTGCCTAGAATAAATTGCATTTTAGCAATAAGGTCAACCTTTGTACATACAAACTTTATATACTCACTGTAAGCAATATTTTAATGGTGTACAATAAGGTTTATTCATTTTGTTTTGAGGAAGGCTTACCAGACTAATACCAAAATATTGCATAAACATAAAATAGGTAGGTAATTTAATTGCTAAGCAAGCCCCCACAGTTAAAATATCTGCTTTGAAGTCATAATTAATTTTATTCTATTCTATTCTATGCGATTCTAGTCCACTTCTGCGATATCACCGCATATAGCCCTAAGAGTAGACAGCTGCCACGAGATTTTACTTAAAATTAAGAAATATATAGACAGTTTTCAATTTTATTGTTTGACAAAATTATACATTGTATACTGGCCAGAAGCCAAGGCATTCATTAGTTCTTTGAGAATATTCAAGAAAACAACATGATTAGAGTGGATAGAATTTTATACAGTTTTTTTATTACAAGAGATTAACGATTTAACCGCTTTGTATTTTTTTCGACCTAAACGTTTTCAAGCAGATAATAATTTAAGATATTTGTATAAGATTATTCCATTGTAATAGTAACCAAAGGCTCGATGTAAATAAAATTGAAGATAATAAATTTATCAGAAAAAGAATCAGAATATGAGAAAGCAAGCATATTTTATACTTCCTCATAGACTTTTTTTATTTAAAACCATTTAGTAAAAATAGTAATGTTTCTACAGTTGTGATGTCAACCATTGTAGATTTATTCATTTGTTAAGTCAGTAACATTTCAAACAATTCTTTTTTTTATCCGCCAATTCTGTAGGGAGAAAAAGGTGAGGTTTAACGTAAATAAACACACCTTTCTTCCTTCGGGGAATTAGGAAAATCTGTTTAACACTTTCATAATATATACTACTACTATACGAGCAACAAATTGTATTTTTCATTCAAGCATTCATAACTGTATATTCAATAATACGGATATGTATAATTATAAGTAACTGCTTCCTTTAAGGCCACACTGTTCAACGTTTTATTCACGTCACGTGGTAGCCCGCCTCTCATATTTTTATTGACCGCAACAGCTTAAGAAAATGCTCAGCAGTGAAAAACAAGGGCCCTTTAATGGATTTTTGTGGAAACAATATGAATTATTGTGAAAATGGCGGTTTGAGGTGCCATTGTATGGAGAGATGGAAAATACCACAAAGGTTTAAGTTTTTATAGGTATATTGGTTTTCTCTTACCATGACATAACAAAAAAAGAATTGTATAAAATGCAACATAATTACTAAGGGTATACTTTGGGGGTGCTTACCGCAAGTTTTAGAAGAAGCAGAACAATTTGTTTTCAAAATATGCTGAATATGTAGAAAGATTTGGACTGAATACGTAGCATCATTGGACACGTTGAAACATCTTTTAGGTCAGTTTATTAAACTGGCCAAGTCCACCTCCAGTCTGGAGATGTTTCCGCAATAGAAAATCGCAGTTGACCGGCATTAGTAGCGAATTGTTGTATTTCTGCTGTTGAAAACAGGCGTGAGAACCGTATTATTGTATTAAGTATCTTGTAAAAACCTAGCAACTTTTTAATATTGGCATCTCTATGTCGTCTAGTGGCAATCCTCTCTGTTACCGATGGTCGATGTGGAATAATGTAAGTTTTTGTAAAACGCACTAAATAAAATACAATTGTCACAGTATTTAAAAGTGTTTATTGTTATTACTATCAGTTACAATACAAGAAGTTATTGAGGGATAGGGTTGACAACGCAATACTAATTGGAAACTATTTATCATCAGGAGGGCTGTGGGCTGGTTTGCAAAGCTATGCATTTTTTAAACGCCCTAAGCATTAAAGGAGGGGTGTTATAACTTTACCCGTGTATGTGTGTCAAGGGCATCATAGCTCCTAAAAATATAGACCGATTTTGATGTAGTTTTTTTTGTGTGAGAAAGAGTGCCCTTAGCTATAATTCAAGAAAATCTATTTAGCAGTTAGAATATTATCCCCCTTTTCAAATTGTTTACAGGATATTTTATACTTGTAGTAAGATTAGAATAAAAGAGAATTATAATTATCCCAACCAGTGGCGACAAGATTGAAAAATACTAGTAAATTAGCGGAACACGTATTGCGACAAATGTTACGTAACTCACCTTTCCAGTCATGAGCATGTGGCTCCTAATTGAAACAGTTCCCTCTGTTTAAATATAACATTTGGTGCGGTGTAAAGTGGTCCACAAAGAACGTTGATTGGACATGTTCAGCTGGCGTTTGTGGCGTGTGCTCACCGCGACATATTTCATTTAAAAGGGCACAAGATTTTAAAAGCAACAACTTCTGTTTATAGGACTGCCCAAAAAGGAGTGTAATATTTTCAGGGTTCATGTACTCGTATGTATGTGTTTTTCTTTATTCTTTTCGATTTTCATGCGGTTTTCACTAATAGACAGAGTGATTCATGAGGAAGATTGTAAATTGATTGAAATATGTTGATGATTGTTGAAGATGTCTCTGCTACCCGTGCGAAGCCGGGGCGGGTTGCTAGTATGTTATAAAAAAAAGATACAAACAGCCGAACCTAGAACCTCTTTCTTTTTATAAGTCGGTTAACAAGAATAACATTCATCACTGCAAACGTCAATGTTGCTTAATTTCAAGAAAAATCAACATATACAAAACAGGGTTTCCCTTGTTTTCCTCAAATACCATCTTCAGATTCGGACTTCGTGCCATTGGGTCCAATGGCAAAGTAAATGCTCCCCAGGTGGTCACCCGGGGAGCATTTACTTTCAAATAAAAAAAGCATTTTCGGAATCGATCCATAGATGACGGAAATATCGGTGATCATACATACAGGCAACCGAACATAGAACATCCTCCTTTTTTAAAGTCGGTTAAAAAAGCATTCAATGCTATGCCAACTCCTTTTGTGGTAACATAGTATCCAGTTTATTTTTTACCCAGGATGGGGTATATAAAACATGAGTAATAAAAAATGTTCATCAGAATTAAAATGAAGTGTCTCATAAATTGTCTGGGGCAACTGCGGGTGGCGTTACGAGTCGTAACTATTGGTTCACTGGGCTTTATGATAAAATACATCTTTGTTATTCTCAATTGTTGCAGTAAACTTATTTACTTTAAAAAGTTTTTTTTTATGGTATAGGCGGCAAGCGAGCAGACGGGTCACCTGATGGTAAACGACTACCGCCGCCCATGGGCACCTGGAACTCAAGAGTCACAAGTGCGTTGCCGCCCTTTAAGGTGGGGGATTAGAGTAGGGAAGAGGGTGTCTGGACATCACCCAGTTGCCGTCCGCTAGCCAGCGCTGGGTGGATCATTGGAGGTAAAACGTCGCCGTACCGACGGTCAACTCATAAACGGTGCTGTGAGGCACAAACTGTGGTTTTAGTCGGCCTTTAAGGTGGGAGTATGGGAAGGGTGGAAGAGGGGGAGGGGGGGGGGAATCGTTAGGGCCTCCGGTATGTTTCACTTTATTATTGGCTTTGTTTCAGCAAATTATTTATAACTGTATTTAAGGTTACGTGTTGACCCCAATTAATGGTGCCATAATACCTACTGTTCATTGGTTTTTCAATTCCTTTAAATTTTTTGTTGCTTTGTAATACAACTCTCGTACTTTGTAATACAACTCTCGTACTAGGAATAATTCCTATGTCGCGGAAGATTATACAAACATTCAAACGATCGACTCAAAGAACACCCAGACTCGGGAAAAATTATTTGTAGATCACACAATTTTCTGTCCCGTGTGGGAATCGAACCCGTAATACTCACGGTGTGATATAGTGGTAAGGGGACCACTTTAGAAATTACGCTATTAGTGTTAATCTTACTAATATTACAAAGGCGAAAGTTTGTAAGGATGGTTAGATGAATCGATGTTTGTTACTCTATCACGCAACAAGGGCTGAACAGATCTGAATGAAACTTATCACAGAGATCAATTTTAGTCTGGAATAGCACACCGGACCGGAAAATGTATGGTTGTCCGGCGGATAGATTTTACAAAAATTACGAAATTGCAGAGAAGACGCAGAGATTAGCTAGTAATATTATAAGTTAGGATATCAACGTAAATATGACAAATTATAACTCAATCTAAAATGCACAGTTCAAGTTTTAGTTTCATTAAAACTTCGGAATAAAAAGTACCTATTTTAAAACAATCTTCTATTAAAATGTAATGCCGTGTAAGGATTTCAGTTCAGATTTTCAATTCATCAAATACGTCCCGAGATTTGCGGCTACGAACATACGGAAGCAGAAATATTATAGGTATACTAGCAGTTCCCGCGCGGCTTCGCTCGCTTGTACATATTTATATATTTTGCGTGGAATCCTAACCCTTTGTACAAAATAAAAGTAGTCTAAGTTACGCCTTATAACCCCAGCTATCTGCCAGTGAAAGGCAATCAAACAGACAGACAAAAATTTTAAAAACTGATTTTTAGACATAGGTATCGTGCAAATAACTGTATGAGCTTAAAAATAGTATTGTTTTGACATTACAAACAGACACTTCAACTTTATTTATTTGTATTGGTATCATAAACTTAATATACATTGATATATGGTTTCTTGCTAGTTGTTTAGCTCAACACTTTCTAAAAAAACGTTATTCTAATTTTTAAATCTAGGCAAATAGTACATTAATAACATAGGTTGAACTGCAGGGACTAAGCTCTAAAATTGTATAGTGCGCTTAATCCTCCATGCTTCTGCGATTCAAACTAAAGCCATTAGCGGTAAACAAACTTATACATGCACATATTTGGAACCTTATATCTTTAAGTTAAAGCACATTTAAGGTGCACCCAGTGGTGTTAGTGTTGTTAAAACTTGTTGCATACGACTTGGGGAGATTTGTACGGTGCACCAGTTTTATATTTCCTAGTGAATTGTGGAAAATATGGCTTGTATGTGGTCTCGCCAGATGTTTGCTTTAAAGCAAAACTGCTCGTATTTTAGTTAGTTAACACAGTAGTTTAATATGATATAATTAAAAAAGTCCGTTAGGTATCATAACCTACAGAAAGTTATCTTCTTTGGAAGTGTTGCGTAAGGGCATGGTTTTTCCATCAAGTAAACGCATATCTTTTGATCTGATTGGACAGTAAAAAACTTACTGGACCACCTTGATTTGATTTGATTTATTTATTTCATATAGTTTGAAACATAGTAATATTAGGAATACATACATAAATCGAACATTCGAGGCAAGAGATTAATTATACATATAAATGAACGCATGCACATACTTGGTCAGATACAATTAATTACACAATTGTTATGATACAATAAATAAAATGTCAAGGGAATAATTGGATTAGAAATTAATAAATGTCAAATGCTATTAAATTCAGATTCAGCTTTTATTAGTAAAATTTTATCGTCATTCGCCTCTCAGATCAGCTATACAATAAAGACATTTGTCCAACAAGAATGCTTTTAATTGAGACTTTAACATGTTTGCATTATATACCATCTCCTTTAGATAAGCAGGCAATCTGTTAAATAACTCCACTGATTGATATCTGGCGCAATGCTTCGTTATATTTAATTTTGGTACTATTTTATTTTTTATATTTTTTCGCCTCGTTCCTTCTCTAACTTCCCTTTCGTTTTCTGTCTCGTATTCCCATATATACTTGGCAAAGTTGCTTAATAAAGTTAATGTGTATAGACTGGGAACTGTTAGAATACCTAAATTCTTGAAATGGTCCTTGCACGATTCACTTGTGATATTCGTACAATAATCCTAATGGCCGTTTTTGTAGGACAAAGGCTCTTTGCATATTATATTCATAACTGTGTCCCCAACATATTATGCTATACCTTAGCCTAGATTCTACCAATGCGTAGTAAACTGCTTTGAGCTGCTCGATACCTATTTCATCTCTCAGACTCCTTAACGCATAACAGGCGGAAGAGATAGATGAATCGAGTGATGCTAATTCTGGTTTCCAGTTAAGTTGAAAATCTATGTCCTTATGTCCTTACTTAACATAATAGTACCTGGAGTACACGGCCATCACTAGAAACCAGATATCACGATGAACTTCTTCTAAACCTTCTTAATCTACATCTCTCAAACTAACAGCCGTTGGGAAATCTTTAAAAACTATTTCCTATATCTGGTGGTAGTCTCGGGGGCTACTTGTAAATAAAGAAATATAGACGCGCCTCGAGGCTCAATTAATATTGACTGCTTGTACCCTGGGGACGCTCACGTTGCGCATCGAATCGCAACCTCTTGCGTCGTAATGATGTGGATAAAAAGATCTTTTATGGACGCAGTGTGCTATTGCAATAGAAGACTGATTAATGGAGTTATTGGTGGTGAAGAATAATAAAGCAGTATACGTCTTATAATAAAAAGCACAGTTGTAGAGGGAAAATTATTCTTGGTTTGATATTATTCTATAATAATTGTTAGTATTTCCTTTTGTTTATACGATCTACCCTAATAATGGTCAAATAATCAAAAGGTTAAAACAATTAGAATTTTTGAAGTGAAAACTTCTTTAGGCACGTTGTGCACTATTGCTATGGGGAATAAAAATCTTTATAACAAAAAATTAGACCGACGAGAAGAACTAAAAAGCAAAAAATAAATAAACCTTAAGTCTTAAGTATTGAGCTTATATACATAAACTATAAAATTTTATATAAACTAATTTCGAGTCGGCGCCAAACAACAGACTGATTAATTATCAAAATTTTATATGTACCTACGTAGGCTTTACGTAGGTAATTAATCATTTTATTATTTGGCGCCTACTAAAAAGTAGTTTTTATAAAATATATAGTTTATGTAAATAAGCTCAATACTTAAGACTTTCAAGGTTTATTTATTTTTGCTTTTTAGTTCTTTTCGTCTATTGAATTTTTTGTTATAAAGATTTTTATTTTACGGTTTGTTTCATTATTAGCTCAAAATAAACAGAGACACTATTCGTTTCCTACAATTTTCGTGAGTTTCTCTCAATTTTATCAGGATCCCAAATTTCAAATATTTTAATAAATGTCATCATTTTAGCTACTTAGCTCTATTTTATTATTTTATGGTACGATATACATCAAACATTTATCTGTGTAACTTCGTACTAAAAGAATATTATGTATGTGCACACTTTCTCTTGAAACTGACATCTATCTGTAGAAGCATCGTATCTGTATGAAAGACACGTAGAATATAAATTGACCTCGTATTACCGCAATTTGTTTCATTTGAAGCGGGCGCTCGTCTCTGATGATATTATCATTCTGTTAGGCGGTACATCTGTCCCGAGTTTGTGCATTCCAAATGTACTAACAGATTATAAGTTAGCCAACAGAGAAATACAATACCAAAGAAAATCGGACAAGTGCGAGTCTGACTCGCGCACCGAGGGTTCCGTAAGCAAACAAACTTGTATGTACATAGTACCTCTATCTCGGGAATCGATCCTCGAAGATTTTTGCCTTTTTTGCCCGAAAGACAAATTCAACTTCGCAGTTCCAAAAATATGGAGAGTATTAGAACTGTAATATTCAGTTTGTTACAAATGACGATAAGTATGTATGTATGTATATCTGTATGTACAAATGACGCAAAATATAAGTTTGTGATTGCAAAAAAATTTGTGATTTTTTTTCAAATTTCATGATTCTAGGTCAATGGAAAGTAGGTACCCTATAGGTTTTGATTTAGCTAGAAAATGTTAAAATTGATCTTTTGATTGTGTTGACTTTTTTACAGCTTAAAGGGACCGCTGACATACGTATTTGACATTAACTTGAACTTGATGCCTTCTTGACAGACAGACAGACGGACAACAAAGTGATTTTATAAGGGTTCCTCTTTTAGTTTGGAGAAACGGAACCCTAAAAAGTAAAATTATACATATAGAAGGGAGAAAATTTCTTGTTAGAGCAGTGAGTATGGAGTAGTAGGTACTCGTATGGACAGATCTTTGTAATACTCGTAACGAACTGTTTGCTTAGTCGACCAACACTTGCCGTGCAAAGCTGGTTAGCCTTAGTTTTCTCCTGATAGTTGGAGGTATGTCCACAGTCGATGAACTTCAAAACGAGCTGACATCTCATGTGCATTTCGTAACGTAAAAAAAATTTAAACAAAATACGTGATCATATTACATGGAATAGAAGGAGAAAATATTGATAAAAATGTTAACTATTTCATCTGAAAAATAAAATAAATAAATAAAGAATAAGGACCATTCCAAAGCTATAGGATAAAACATAGTTTTAGGTTGTACTTAGTTAGTTTTTTTTGAACTAAAATATTTCTTTTAAGTTTGTAGTTTCTTTTAAGTTTTAGTGAAATATAGAATATCAGGATTTTCCAATTAATGTACTTTTTATTTGAATAAGGCAGTTGCCTTATTGAAATAAAAAATACTGTATCTAACTAGATACACTGTATCTAGTTAGATACAGTGTTCCTTACAAAAAGCTGAAAAAACTACGCAAATCTAAATAGAAAAAATATTCCGTCTGGCGTCACACTTATTTTTTCATACCTCTAGTGGGATTAAAATGAAATATTCAAGTTGCACTTTCACCGCAGACATGCGATAACGAACAATGTATAGCTAGCTGATGAGCCGGTCGAGTCCCTCTAATTAGAGGATAGACACGTTACATGTCGTAGGATGCGTCATGTTAGGTAGAGATGAAACAGAGCTTCGTGGTGGGCCGGATATCCGATGTCCGGCCCACCTCGAAGCCGGATGTCCTCTTTTTCTTGCAAGCATAATTTAGAAAGTCATTTTATCTCCTTAAGTAATTCTAAATACTCGACGTCAGATTTAAAACAAACCACAGCAGGTTTTTAAAGCTGAAAGAGCTCGACAGACGATTCTTTAAATAATTTATACAAATGTCTTGCGACGAGTCCCCCAGATGCAGTTGATCTTCAACACCGACTAAATAAGTAGAGATGAGGAGAGAGATGTATCTCGCAAAACTTACGACGTGTTCTGCCATTAAAAATAACAGTAATTAGTCCCACGATTAACAAAAAAAAAGCAATTTCATATGTAATTGATTTTAGCTCCATTTATACATAAATTCACGACTTTCTCCCTTCGAGATGGCAGAGATAACAGCCCGCCTCTTGTTTAGATCTTTACAAACCTCACGATCTTCCTCGAATGCCATTAAACCTTCCATACAAACCCGTCGGTTTCGGGCATTGACCTTTCTTCAGTATATCACTAATCTGATCGTGGTATATTCTGCGTAGTCGATCCCAGCAGGCATTCCCGCTTACGTTTGCCTTATATACTTCTTACTTACTTTTGCGTTATATAATTCGTTCCATATTCATTATTTCACGTCATCATAGTCTTTTTAATTTTCGTCATTATGTACTCATTTAAGCCACACACACCTGTAAAGTGTCAAGCCACTTGAAAGAGTGATTTGTGTGTATTCTGTAGTAGTGTATACAGCGGAAGATTTTTTCTAAAGCTGGTCCGGTCTATCAAGACCGTTTGTTTTTTCTTAATGCAGAAATTGGTATTCATTCGCCATAATTTACCCTATTACTATTACAAGTACTATTAATATACATACAACAAATGTAAGTGAAAATATGGCGATTATATTTGTTATGTGGCTTAAATTATTTCTTTTGATATCCTGTATCTGGCTGGATAGTAAATTTAGGCAAGATAGTATCCGGCTTATCCGAATATTTACCGGATACCTGTTTCATCTCTAATATTAAGGCACTAAGGATGTTGTACAATGTTCAGTGAACTATACAACAACATATATGGTAAACTGCACCTTAGAGTGTGTTTTGTTTGTCATCAACTGATATGAGTACAGTTTTGGTTCATCTACTAGATTTATGTTCAACATTAAACTCTTATTTAAAAAGAAAATGAAATCATTTGTTTTTTATCTACTTGCGTCACCCGTTTTGTTGTTAACCTCCGCAACTAATAAATGCTTAGATTAGGAGTAGGTTTACTGGCTGGAGATCGAACCTGCAATCATTCGATCACAAGTCAGACGCCTTAGACATTAATTACACTAGCGATGCCTCAATCACGTCGCTTCTGTATTCTGTATGATAGAGAAGAAGGAACTCTAACGGCTATCCACCAGTCGAGAGCGTCGCGTTGTTCCAGTCGAGGTAGGAAATATACGTTCAGGATTAGTCAAATAACTGATGATATTATTTAACTTATTAATCTTCCAACTAAGACTATAAAAGTTGTACTGAAAGGCAAAACCGCGTGGTAAATAAATAAAAGCAGTTTCAAACGGCTCCCCTGTCAAATAAGCCGCTGTATCTTTACGTTTCGTAAGCAGAAACAATATTAACCGGGACTCCAGTTTAATTTCCATAAGAAAATAAAAATGGCCGCTATTTGTCTTTGCGGGAGAATCTTGTTTGTGGTTAACTACTATCGGTGAAAGTATGAAAAAGCGAATTTTGAGTGAGAATTATTTAAAAAAGGTAGCGTTATGAATAGTGTCGTATGTATCAGAATGTTTATAATATTCAGAAACACCTCACACACGGCCGTCGGATCCCAAACTATTCAGAGCCCGTACTATAAACATACTTATATATTACTAAATACATACATACATATTATGGATGAATTACACACAGACACAGAACAAACGATCGTGCTTATCACACAAACATTTCTCCTGGGTGGGAATCGAACCCATGACCACTGGCTCAGCACTCAGAATCACTAACCAGGAGACCAACAGGCCTGTCATATGACAGCATGTGTAAAAATTAATCACTCAAAGAATCAGTTTATAACCAATGACTGAATTGGATGGCTCTATTGAGGCAACAGTTACATTATATATAACTAGTGAGAATATTTCTTACTAGATATATTCTGACAGCTTCGTAAGAAGGATAATACTGGTGGAATATACATAGTATATTGCAAGTCTTCTCAAAATTTTCTTTCTTCTGGTCCAAGGTTAACCAGTTTTAAGTTTCCTTTGTAGTACTGATAGTAAAGTGATTAGAAAATGTATCAACTATATTACATTTTTACTATTCTTTTGTTAAAATGACAAATGTAAGAAATCTCAACGCGTTTGGCACAAAACTCTGTTTTCAATGTTACGACACTTTTTAGAGTGATATGTTATTTTATAGACACCATAAAGATTTTATGACTTGTTGCAAGCATCCGATACAAAACGAATGAACATCGCGAAAAGAAATGTCTATCGGGAAAATAAAAAAAAAGTATCGATAGAAACAAATCAACACTGGTAAAAAGAAATTGTAATTTTTTAGATCACTTGTCGAAAGTACGTCTCTTGCAATATTCCTGATCAATATCATAGGCAGGATCCAAAAGTATACTGTTAATATCGTCATATAGGTCGAAAAATGTTATTTGAACTAATTTTATTAACTTACTAGCTGCATCCGGCATGCGTTGCAATGCCATATTTTTTTCTCTCTTTCATCACAATCTGATCAATGGTGTCAGAATACATAGAAGACAAATATACTAACATTGATGTTTATTTATATAGAAGAAAAACTCAGTGAACGATGTCCTGCACTGTTTTGGGACAAGTAAGAACCTATCTTATTAGGCAGTGCACGAGAAAAACACCAACTTTGATGCATGTCAGCGAGTGTTGGCTTTGGCAGATAAAGCATGAAATTAAAATTAATGAAATGGAAATACTGAGAATTATGCGTGATGTAAGATTGATTAACAGAGTAAGGAATGATGAGATAGTAAAATGGTGTACGATGAAAGAAGTGACAAGAATTGAGAGAGGAATGTTGCGGTGGTTTGGGCATGCTGAAAGGATGAGTGAAGGGCGAATGTCTAAAGGAATTCTTAAGGCACCTGTGAGTGGAGGAGATCGAAGTTTGTAAGTTGAATGGTATTAGAGTCAGCCTGTGGCCACGGCCAGTGCAATCTGGTCGAAACGTTAGGCAAATCAAAGGTTTATAATTATTTTTAATGTACTATATACAATACGTAATCGCCCCCGTATCCACATAATAATTATATTATCTTTTGGCGCTTGTCATTTATTTCGTTTTTTTTTTATTAGCCATTTCTACTACTTAAGTGCATCTGAAACAATTCTTACATGTGTTTACATTTACACAGGTTCCAATGTGTTGACACTTTAAAATGATTTCTAGAACTCGACTCGAACTCATTTCACGTATACGTTACTTCTAGTAACGCAGGGGAACATAATCCCAAACTTCTTATTTCTTATTTGCATTTGCGAAGACATGATTTCAGCAAGAATTTCAGATAAAAGGTGTTATTGTTTGTCAGCACTATTGTCCGAATACATTTAATTCTGTCTACAGTTTAATTTCTTTGCTTTTATTTACATTACTTTCAGAGATTTTGAGTACAATTATACCCGTAATATCAATGTTAAGATGAGTCGCGTACGGCTCGGTAAGCTTTAGCGGTCGGCTAATATTTTATTGTACCTGTTCGTGTCGTGTTTGTTCATATCTCGTTCTTGGGATCATTTTGATCCAGGGTAAGGTTGCCTGGAAGAGATTGCATTTAGCATTAAGACCCTTTGTACATTTTCGGCGACACATACACATACCTACTAGAATTGTAAGAATGGTGTATAAAAATTTTTTCCTAAATATCAAAAATATTTGGTATTACAATTTTATTGTATAACCCAATTATTTTCTACTTAATATAATATTCTGTTAGCCTGACTAACAATGTTGTTCATTATTTTTTAACGCATATTTCGTTGATGATGAGTCCAGGTGCCATGAGAATATCGGGATAAAAAGTAGCCTATGTGTTAATCCAGATCTCTAGCTATCTACATATCAAGTTTCATCGCAATCCGTTTAGTAGTTTTTGCGTGAAAGAGTAACAAACATCTATACATCCATACATCCACACATCCACACATCCATACATTCTCACAAACTTTCATGTTTATAATATTAGTAGTATTTGCCTACTTAACCTGAACCGCTTATGGATTCCTAAGATTTCCTAGCGTCTTTACTGCCTTTTAAATAATTTCAATTATCTGCTTTTCCAGATGACCTGCATTTGTCTGTAACTGTCTATGCCTTTAATATATCCTTGTTGACACTGTTAAATTATACAATAAGGCACGTGATTTCTCTGTATACAAACTTAGAGGCAACGTTACGTAACCTTAATAAAAGGAAAAATAAAATAATACCATACTTCTCCAAAACCATTTTGTTTTATATATATTTTTTTGTGTAAAACATACATAAAAATAAAAGCAAAGTTATAGTTATATTAGTAACAAAGTTATTATTTGATTTAAATATATTATACAATAACACTAACGGACATTAACGCGATTATTTGGGTATGTCAATACATACTTTCCACTAAGTTACGACATACGACATTTAGTCCACGTTGCAATAGCCATAGTCACAGGCTGACTGATTTTAATCTAATTATTTACGATGGAAATTGAAATAGTAAAGTTTGTTGTCGCCACATCATAAACTCGTATTTATTTTATTTAAAATAGGGGTAACCTTAAACAGATTATAATCATGTAGTAGATCATGAAACAGTTCACTATGTAATAAACATGAGAACTGAGAGAAAGATAAATTAGACATTATTACGACTAGTTACACCGGTGACGCTACGCTATTGGTTTGTTTGGCAAATGGTGGACAATGGTGGGGTGATAAAAAAAGGCTAGGCGTGCATTTTAAGATATATGCGATCACTTAGGTGCTCGAGGTGCGATGTTGTTCGTTCGCGGTTACATTTATTTTGTGAATTTGATTTATATTTGGTTTATAGCAACAGCGGTGAAGTTCTTGCTAACAAATTATTATGAATATATTTTAGTAGATAATACCATCTAAATACAACGGTGTACTGTACTCATACTAAAACGATCGAACAGGTTCTCGAACTTTGAAACAGTAATCTGTTTTACAGTTTTGATTTAGAACTTTTGTTCCTTTACTTTATCCTACTAATATTAAAAACGTGAAAGTTTTTAATATTAATAGTAGATAGCCGGAGACCTGGATTACCACATAGGCCACTTTTTCGGCACTTACGTGAACCGCGGTGAAACCACGTTGCGCAGCTAGTAGTGTTATAAACGTGTATTCCTTGTCATAGTTATAATTATGATCAGTTTAATCTTATCTATTCGAAAAGGGGATTGATGATAGGTGTTTTCAAGGTCTCTTAGTTCTCATTGACCTTGGGGTAGCATTTTGGAGCGGCCCACTTTGTAAGATTAAACAAATGTTTTTGTTAACAAATATTTATTATTTCAAATTAACTAGACTCTACACATTCTAAATGCTTTTATAAGAAAAGTACATAAAAATATCTGGAAATTTAAACGGTCAGAACTTGTAAACGGATAGTTTTTTTTTAATTCATATTGTAACTGCAGGTTGGAGTCATGTGTCCTTTCAGAGATTTAAAGTAAGTATTCCTTTTTTAAATACAGCCTGTATTTTATACAAATTTAGAAGATTTAGTAAAGTTCTTGAACTGTTTCGTGCTGGTTAGTAAGATCACAAAAGTTGCCTGAGAGGAAGATGATTTTGGCGATTTTGAGAGTTGGATATAATTATGTAAAGGTATTACATATATTTGAATTGCCTGACGTTTCAACCAGGTTGCACTGGCCTGTTGTTCTCGTGGTTAGTGATACTGACTGCTGAGCCAGAGGTCATGGGTTCGATTCCCACCTAGGACAAATATTTGTGCGATGAGCACGATCATTTGTTTTGTGTCTGGGTGTAATTTATCTATAATATCTATGTATTTAGAAATATATAAGTATGTTTATCAGCAGTCTGGTTACCATAGTACAGGCTATGCCTAGTTTGGGATCAGACGGCCGTGTGTGAGATGTGTCCAGTTATTATTATTATTCTCTTTATTCAACATAAAACTTATTAATTACATTTTTAAATACGTACGTATAAAACAAAATATATATTTAAAAATATAAAAAATTGTATACCACTGACATCGGATACAGGGACCAAGACACCGGTGGTTAGGGCTCCAAAGACAGGAACCTCCTCACTATACGGGCCGTGTCGAGAAGAACTGCCTTCTGCATCAGTCCCTTGATCCAGCCGTCAAACGCAAGCCTCTTAAGGTGTTGGTCTAGGCTTTTGGCTATCAATCCATGAGCAGATATGACAATCGGAACAATGATCGCCGAATCGACATTCCATATATCGACAATCTCGTGAGACAAATCCAAATATTTGATTTGTTTTTCTTTTTCAACTTTCACGAGGTTATCGTCATAAGGAACAGCAATATCGATAATCATTGCGCGGCGCTCTAATCGATCTATCACCACAATGTCAGGTTTATAGACAACAATAGTTCTGTCAGTGATGATAGATCGATCCCAATACAATGTGGCACGACCATTTTCGAGAACTGGGTCGGGCACATACCTGTAATATGGCACCTCTGAATGCACAAGATTGTATCTAAGGGCAAGTTGTTGATGCACAATCCTGGCCACTTGGTTGTGTCTGTGCAAATATTCACCGTTGGCAAGACGAAAACAACCAGAAATAATATGCTTGATAGATTCACCGGGACGGTGGCATGCCCAAAAGATGTCCACCGTATCATCTTTCACGATATATTTCCGATAGTTATTCGTCATAACAACTTCGTCCATAATTGCAAAGACAAAACCTTCAGTTTCTCCAAAAAGATCACCAAACCGTAGCCAAGATGTAGACGCTTTAAAGTTTATATCAGGACTTAGGGGACAGGATTTAGGGCCCGATAAAAACGACCATGAAGTTCTCTGCCCTTCCATACCTCCCTGCTATCATTAGTACTAGGTACTACAGGCTTGCGCCAGTTCTCTTTAGCCAGAGCGAGCGGAGTGAGCCCGTTGTCCACTGCGACCACACTACGATGCACTCCCACGTCAGTATGAAGAAAATATTCTTATCTATTATTATTATTCTCTTTATTTACTTAATATACATATAAATTACATTTTTAAATACATTCACTATAAAAAAATAAAAACAAATATATTTAAAAATATAAAAAATAGTGTCCCACCGGTATCGGGTACAGGGACCAAGCTACCGGTGGTTAGGGTTCCAAAGATAGAAACCTCCTCACTATGCGTGCCGTATCAAGGAGGACTGCCTTCTGCATAAGGCTCTTAATCCAGCTGCCTAACGTGAGCCTCTGAAGGTGTTGGTCGAGGCTCTTAGCAATTAACCCATGGGCCGAAATGACTATCGGCACAATGATTGCTGAATCCACATCCCACATGTCGACAATCTCGTGGGCTAGGTCCAAATATTTTATTTCTTTATCTTTTTCGGCTTTTAAGAGATTGTCGTCATGGGGAATGGTGATGTCGATAATCATTGCTCGGCGCTCTAATCGGTCTATCACCACTATATCAGGCTTATTGGCAACAATAGTCCTATCAGTGATGATAGATCGATCCCAGTACAATGTTGCACGACCATTTTCGAGAACTGGGTCGGGCACATACCTGTAGTACGGTAACTCGACAGCCACAAGATTATATTTAACAGCAAGTTGCTGATGGACTATCCTGGCCACTTGGTTATGTCTATGCAAGTACTCGCCGTTGGCAAGACGAGAACAACCAGAAATGATATGCCTGAGGGTTTCTCCGGGACGATGACACGCCCGACAAATGTCAATTGTGCCGTCCTTCAGGATATATCTCCGATAGTTATTCGTCATAACAACTTCATCTGTAATTGCACAGACAAAACCTTCAGTTTCTCCGAAGAGGTCACCGAACCGTAGCCAGGATACTGATGCTAATAAATCTATATCGGGCCCATTTAAGGCCCGATAAAAACGTCCATGCAACGCCTTGCTCTTCCATATCTCCCTGCGGTCTGTAATGGTAAGTACTGCTGGTTTGCGCTAGTTCTTTTTCCCTAGAGCAAGCGGAGTGAGTCCGTTGTCAACTGCCACCACATCCCGATACACATCCAGGTCAACGGAGAGGAAGTAATCTCTAAAGTTGCATACCTCGCGGTTATGGAGGGTCTTGGCATTTAAAAAACCACGACCTCCACGTTTCCGCGGGATATACAATCTCATGACCGATGAACGTGGATGGTGCATTCGGTACGCGGTAAGCAGTGTACGAACTCTTCTATCCAGGGCATCTAGTTCAGTCTGAGTCCATCTAAGTATGCCAAAGGAGTAGGTTAGGGCTGGTATGACCCAATCATTATAGGCCCGCACCTTATTACCACCTGACAAAAGACTTTGCAATAATTTTTTCAGGCGGCCAAAGAAACGTTCCTTTAACGATTGCTTCATAGTCAATTCATTTACACCTAACGCCTGTGTCATACCTAGATACTTGTAAGTTTCGTTGGCGGAAAGACATCTAAGGTGTGTGGAATCTGAGAGTTCCATCCCCTCAGATTCCACAATCCTGCCTCTTTTTACATGCATGACTGCACATTTATCCACACTAAATTCCATCCTGATACATTTACTAAAGGTTTCAGTTACCTCAAATAATTTTATCAATTGGAAATTGTTGCAGGCAAACAGTTTCAAATCATCCATGAAAAGGAGATGGGATATAACGTGACCTTCTTTCCGTAAACGATAGCCTAGCCCTGAACTCTCCAGTAAAGTGCTGAGAGGATTCAAAGCTAAGCAAAACCACAAGGGACTCAAACTGTCACCCTGAAATATACACCGCCTGATCTTAATATACTCGCCGTAACCCTGAGACCGCCGACATCCTGGATAGTAGAGTACCGTTCTCCATTGCCGCATACATGCCTTCAAGAAAGTGCATAGAGTTGTATCTACCTTGTACAACTCCATCACTCTCAAGAGCCACGTATGCGGCACAGAGTCATAGGCTTTTTTGTAATCTATCCAACATGTCGCCAAATCCTTTCGATTACGACGAACTTGTTGGTTAATGGTCGTGTCAATAATAAGGAGCTCTTTAGTGCCACGGGCCCCACTTTTACATCCATTCTGAGAGTAAGCCATAATAGTATTGTTAAGTTATATGAGATGTTATCTTCACTCTCAGAATAGACGTAAGTAATTTATAAAGTGTGGGTAAACACGTTATAGGTCTATAATTTTTGGGATCCGTGGCACTACCAGACTTAAACAGCAGGTGAGTTACGCCTGTGGTCATAAAAGTCGGAAGCGAACCTGATTCTAAGCATGATTGCAATTGAGATGCCAATCGTACATGTGAGCTACGGAGCCACTTTAACCAAAAGTTATGCAGTCCGTCCGGTCCCGCTGATTTCCAGTTCGGTAGCGAACGAACTGCATAAGGTATATCAGTATTCGATATTGTTATTGGCTCCATGGTATCAATCGACTCACACACACACACCCTCTGTGTGAGTGACAGGCATCGCCCAGATGTCACGCCAAAAGGTATTCGTAATTTCAGCATCTGGGAAATGTGTGTCACTCACTAAATCAGGCTGCTCCCACCTTCTATAAACCCACCTCTCATCCCTTTGGAATGAACGACTCTGAGTATATCGGTCCACTCGTTTTTTGTACCTTCGTATACGGTTTGCCCATGCATAAACTTTCTGTTTCAGAAAGTCAATGCGCTCTGTGACCCGCGCTGCATAATTACAGGAACTGATATCAGTTCCCGAAAAAGCCCGGTTCACAAAACGCATTACTCTCGGGCGCGTGTTACCCGATCTGAAACAGATAAGCTTGCCAATGAGTGCCCTCGCCTCAGCGATACGACGTTCAATCCTGCACTGCCACGCCGGAGCAGCAAGCTTTGACCGAGTAGCGGTATCATTTTCTGGAAATTTAACACCAGCTACTCGACATGCTGCAGTACAGAATTGAGTATGTATCACTGACATCTGTGCTTTCTTCTAAATAAATACCTAATATAGAATCAAGGGCACACACTAGCGCTTTATTTCGTTTATGCATTGGCAAACGCGGTAAACGAGGTCTGTTGTCATAACTTATGGTCCGATATTCTCGAATAGCACCTTCCAAAATGTTCCTTATTTGTTCATTGTACTGAGTACTTACAGATGAAGTACCACTGTCTTCTCCACCCTCAGCTGGGTAAGGTCGTAGCAACCCAGAAATTGATTGTGACACTGTTTGTTTGTGACACTGGGGAGAAGTAACAATGCTATTCTGCAAGTCCAAGCGTAGCCTATCAAGCACGGAGTTATCCAACAAATGACATCGTTGAATAGCCCGTACTTGATCCGATAGCCTTTGTGCCGTAACGTTAACAGCTGGTTCAAGTTCCTGAAACAGAGACAACATACGATTACGATACGTAGTGAGGTTAGTTCCTCCCTCTGTAACCACAAAATATGCTCGCATGACGTTCTCGTTTATCGAGGATGTCCATTTCATGCGATGCACATTACCACCGGCAGCGGGGGCCCTATTCGAAGCCGGTGGGCCTCGGGGTCCCAAGCAGGTCGGTGGCCGGCCTCTCCCCTGCCGACGTACAGGTGTTGGCGACGTCGGCGGAGAGAAAAACTCGTCACTCGATGTTGAGCTCGACGCATCCACAGCGGCCGGTATGCTTGATGCCGTTTCCGGGGGCCGGGCGGCGGAGCTGAGCGACGAGTCCGGGGATGTTAAGGGTGCAGTCCTTGCTCTGGATCTTGTTAACATTAGCAGTCATATTCTTCTTCTTTTAATTCAATGGCTCCATCGTTTATCGATGATTTCAATTATATTAGACATGACGTTATAAACGTCATGTCGTACTCATATATTTTTGGTTTTTTACATATTTAAAACTTCCTTTTCATATGAATATTTATTTATGGTATTAATTTTTATAAATACTATTGAAAATATATACAATTGGATTTGTAAATACAGAAAAGTAAAAATATTGGATAAGAGGTGAAAATTTTACGACTGCCATATTATTATTATTCCTCTTTATTTATCTTAATACTTATAAATTACATTTTTAAATATGTACAAAACAATATATATATATTTAAAAATATAAAAAACAGTAGACCACCGACATCGGGTACAGGGACCAAGACACCGGTGGTTAGGACTCCAAAGACAGGAACCTCCTCACTATACGGGCCGTGTCAAGGAGAACGGCCTTCTGCATCAGTCCCTTGATCCAGCCGTCTAACGCGAGCCTCTTAAGGTGTTGATCGAGGCTCTTGGCTATTAATCCATGTGCAGATATGACAATCGGAACAATGATTGCCGAATCAATATTCCACATATCGACAATCTCGTGAGACAAATCCAAGTATTTTATTTGTTTTTCTTTTTCAACTTTCACGAGGTTCTCGTCATGAGGAACAGCGATATCGACAATCATTGCGCGGCGCTCTAATCGGTCTATCAGCACTAAATCAGGTTTATTAGCAACAATAGTTCTGTCAGTGATGATAGATCGATCCCAATACAATGTGGCACGACCATTTTCGAGAACTGGGTCGGGCACATACCTGTAATATGGCACCTCTGAATGCACAAGATTGTATTTAAGGGCAAGTTGTTGATGTACAATCCTGGCTACTTGATTGTGCCTATGCAAATATTCCCCGTTGGCAAGACGAGAACAACCAGAAATAATATGCCTGATAGATTCACCGGGACGGTGGCACGCCCGACAGATGTCCACCGTACCATCTTTCAGGATATATTTCCGATAGTTATTCGTCATAACAACTTCGTCCATAATTGCAAAGACAAAACCTTCGGTTTCTCCGAAAAGATCACCAAACCGTAGCCAAGATGTAGAAGCTTTAAAGTCTATATCAGGCCCATTTAGGGCTCGATAAAAACGACCATGAAGTTCTTTGCCCTTCCATACCTCCCTGCGATCATTAGTACTAAGTACTACAGGCTTGCGCCAGTTCTCTTTAGCCAGAGCGAGCGGAGTGAGTCCGTTGTCCACTGCTACCACACTACGATGCACTCCCACGTCAGTATGAAGAAAATATTCTCTAAGGTTGTATATCTCGCGATTGTGTAGGGTCTTAATGTTTAAGAGTCCACGACCCCCAAACTTTCGCGGGATATACAACCTCATTACCGATGAACGTGGGTGGTGCATTCGGAATGCAGTCAGCAGTGTACGGACTCTCCTGTCAAGGGCATCCAATTCGGTCTGAGTCCATCTAAGTATACCAAAGGAATACATCAGAACCGGCATGACCCAACCGTTGCAGGCACGCATTTTGTTACCCCCTGATAAAAGACTTTTAAGTACTTTTTTCAGGCGGCCAAAAAAGCGCTCCTGCAGCGTTTGTTTCATATGAGATTCAGGTATTCCCAATGACTGTGATATACCTAGATACTTGTAGCTTTCAGTTGCAGACAGAGATCTGAGTTTTGTTGAATCTGAAAGTTCGACTCCTTCAGATTCTACTATCACGCCGTTCTTTACATGCATGACTGCACACTTGTCCACACCAAATTCCATCTTGATAGAATTACTAAAGTTTTCAGTCACCTTCAGTAACGCTGTCAATTGCAAATTAGTGGGGGCAATAAGTTTCAAATCGTCCATGTACAGAAGGTGAGATATAACTCGATCGTCTTTCTGCAACCTATAGCCTAGTCCTGAACCCTCTAACAGCGTACTGAGAGGATTCAAAGCTAGGCAGAACCACAAGGGACTCAAACTATCACCTTGAAATATACCCCGCTCGATCTTTATTGGTGCATCGTTTGTCGCAATCTGCTGACATCCTGGATAGCGAAGTGCCGTTCTCCACTGCCCCATACATGACTTTAAAAAAGTGCAAAGAGTTGTATCAATTTTATACAACTCCAGCACTCTCAAAAGCCATGTATGTGGAACCGAATCAAAGGCCTTCTTATAGTCTATCCAACATGTCACCAGATTCTTACGGTGACGACGCACCTGTTGGCTAATGGCCATATCCATGATGAGGAGCTCTTTAGTGCCACGGGTCCCACTTCTACATCCATTCTGAGAAATAGATATGATCGAATTTTTATTTAAATGTGTAGTAATTTTGAGTCTCAGAATAGATGTTAGAAGCTTATACATAGTTGGTAGGCATGTAATTGGTCTATAATTTTTGGGATCCATGGCACTACCAGATTTATAGAGTAAGTGGGTTACGCCAGTTGTTAAAAAATGGGGTAATGAACCGGAATCCAATGCTGCTTGGAACTGAGATGCCAAACGAGCATGCGAGCTTCGGAACCATTTCAGCCAAAAGTTGTGCAGTCCGTCTGGTCCAGCCGATTTCCAGTTTGATAATGACTGAACTGCACTACTTACGTCACCTGTGGCTATGGAAATTGGTTCCATTGCTTGTATAGACTCGCATGAGCACCCGACATCTCGTATCCAATCACCTTCTGAATGAGTGACAGGCACCGACCAGATATTACGCCAAAATTCATGTGTAGCATCATCATCTGGGAAATGCCCGTCACTCACACAGGGATCCGATTGTTCCCATTTTCGGTAAACCCACCTCTCATTTCTGTGGAACATACGATTTTGATTATACCGATCTGTTCGCTTTTTGTATCTTCGAATCCTATTTGCCCATGCATAAACTTTCTGCTTTAGAAAGTCTATGCGCTCTGTGACACATGACATATATTGTTGAGTACTAATGTCAGTCCCCAAGAATGCCTGTTTCACAAAGCGCATCACTCTCGGCCGCGTGTTACCCGATCTAAAGCAGATTAGCTTACCGATGAGTGTCCTGGCCTCAGCAATACGACGCTCGATTCTACACTGCCAGGCTGGCACAGCAGGCTTGGGTCGAGTAGTAGCGGTATTTACAGAGAAATGTACTCCTGCTACTCGACATGCTGCGACAGCCGCACAGTAGAGAATAGAGTGTGTATCACTAAGATCTTCGCTATTGTCTAAATAATCAGACAATAACGAATCCAGGGCACACACCAGCGCTATATTTCGTCTATGAATAGGCAAACGGGATAAACGTGGTCTATTAATGTGGTTCACAAACCGGTATTTCAGAATCGCATCCTCCAAGGCGCTCCTTAACCTTTCGTTGCATTTGGTACTTACAGATATAGCTTCACTATCCACAATTTCATCAACATGTAACTGTGTTACCAATTGCGGTGTGCGATTGGCCACCGAACCCACAACTTGCGATGAAGAAGGGATAACCAAGCTATTCCGTACGTCAGAGCGTAGCCTCTCAAGTACGGTATCATCCAGCAGGTGACAGCGCTGTATAGCCCGTACCTGATCCGACAGTCTTTGTGCTGACACGTTGACAGCTGGTTCAAGCTCCTGAAACAGAGACAGTAATCGAACACGGTACGCAGTAAGGTTAGTTCCCAACTCTGTAGCCCAATAATATGCCCGCATGACGTTTTCATTAATTGAATAAGTCCATTTCATGCGGCGCACATCACCACCGGCAGCGGGGGCCCTATTCGAGGTCAGTGTTCCTCGGGGTCCTAAGCAGGTCGGTGGCCGGCCTCTCCCCTGCCGACGCACAGGTGTTGGCGACGTCGGCGGAGAGAAATACTCGTCGCTGGAGCTTGAGCTCGACGCCTCACTGTTTGCCGATCTCACCGAGGAGTGCATTGGCAGCTGTGGGGCGGAGCTTTGCGACGAGTCCGGGGATGTTTGCTGTGCAATTCTCTGTCTAGCTTGATACCTTGTAAGCATTTTATTTCATTATATTCCATGTTGTTGGGCTATTGTCTTATATGACATCTGTCATTTTCTTCGAATTTTTTTCTTTTGAACTTTTGCATGTTGTTTCTGTGTTTTTTTTTATATATTTTATGAATCTGTTTCCAAATGTTTGTTTTGTATTTATTTTGCAATTTATCTCGATGTATACAATAAGTTAATAGGTATAATATTTTCTGTGAGATAATATGACGCTTACAGGTTGGTGTTGCCAGTTATTATTATTTTATTATTATTATTATTATGCGAGACAACAGACAATTCAAAAATAATATGTAATATAAGATAATACCCATTACGGGTCCCGTTAATTCCCTTTTACATAAATATATATCATGGAGCGGGAAAGTTTTAAACTTAGTATAAAAGAGCATAATTATCGAGACTTGTCTTGTTTTTTAATTCCATAGGGTCTCGCATCCAGGAGCCGTGAGTCATTCGAAATATGGAAGGGCAAAATTCAAGGCTCGAGTTTGTCATCACCCATAAAAATGGCCAAATCTGGCTGTGGATTTTCATTCTATGTTAGTTAGTTGATCATTTATACTTAGACTTATCGAAGACTCTCCAAGTTGTTTAGTGGAAAAGTGACAAATAAAGACTTTGGAACTCGGTGCCTATACAAACAGCTGTCAGGTAAAAATCGAAAGTACATTGAGGGTTGTAAAGGAAGTCGCTGTTGTTAAATTGCAAACATGATACTTAGAAACTTCTGAAACCGTCAACAAGTTTTCTAAGCCCATGCTTAGAAAACTTGTCAAAATTATAATCGTTTGTTTGAACCACTTACTTCTTGCTAATTTTCAGTAGAGCCCTTCGCTGTATTTTCTTAACACCAGAGCCGTTATCACATAGAAGTCGCGATACGCTGGTGCTCCTTACTTGGCTCAATTGAGCTGTATAAATTCAATCTATTAGTCACGTCTGTTCAATCAGCCCTTTATGAGGGTAGAGTGTTTTTTTACCTTCACATGAATTGTATTTTAGTTTTATGTTAAATAAAAATGGTTACCATATTTTCAGAACTCAACTTTCAACACTTGGACTGGATTTAAATTAATTTAAGTAGCCCTGTTTTTTTTTGGTTTGTTTATGGCATTCCTTAAGCATTAAGAAAGTTCTGTCGCCAATTTATTGGTGTTCATTTTAATCACTCACTAAATAATAAAATATATTACTTCTGTAGGTATTGTAATAACTAAGAACCACCCAATCCAATTTTTTTTTTCTGCTGTAAATTATTTTTCTCATGTGACGTTATCGCTCCCCTTACCACCTGGTCAAGACCGACTGCTTTACTCACGCTGCGCATGTGCCGGCGCCGTTCGAACCATTGCTTTCCATAGGTTTCATAAGGTTCCATCAAGTTCTAAAGACAGCTGAATAATATAACATCTAAGTGTAACTTCAATGTACTTGTCCTAATCTTCAAGACAAAGCCTTTTGTTATAGCCCTAGAATAGGCTAATAACATAAGCTGGGCTATATTTGTCGAAAATACGGTTCCTTGCACTATCAGCTAGTAGTAAAAAAATTGTTGGTCTCTTAACCAAGCTGAGAACAGCAGTAGGTGAAACTGAGTATTTCTTGTACAAATTTATTGTAATCTAGTTTTTGCCCGCACCTTCGCTTGCGTACCTAAAGTTATTTTCGTAACCCTCTACCATTTTCTTCAGGATGATAGGTACCATGTCTTGTTCTGCTTGGATCTGGCGTGCTTCATTTATTTTTTCATTCCCTGACAACGTGTATATAGATTCATGACGATTGGTTAAGTAGCGCAACAAACAAATATACTCATATTCGAATTTATAAAAAAAAGTAAGTAAGGAAAGAAAGAAAGATAGAAAATACGTTTATTAAACACACTACCACATTATATACATTACACATAATTTATTAGTGTGTCGTGATGCGCGCCACAATACTAATCTATATATGTATATATATATATATAGTAATACTCCATTATCAAACCAGAACCGGTCAGCTTTCCTCGTGCTGGTCCCACCCATGCATCTGGCAGTAGTTTTTTACTGTATATCGCCACCATCAGCTTCGTATCATCCGACAACAACGAGTGATGGCCGTCATGGTCACAAGGGGATACTGTACGGTTTCCGTCGAAGCGGCGAGTCTTATAGTCGGAACTGCACCATGGGACCTCGAGACAAAGATACTTGCATTATTATATCAATGTATAAATATTAATTTAAACAATAATCTAATCTAAAATAGATAAAAATCAGTTGGTAGATTGGCTTATTAATCAATCTAAGTGAGTAGAGTGATTCGGGGAGAATCAGTGGTTCTTAAATACCTTTAACTAGGCAAAGATACTATTAGAGCAACCCCACCTAATATCTCCGCCATCAGTTCATAATACAGCATGTATTGCCACTGTGCAATGTTGATCTGTCGCGCGTCTCAAACCACTTCTGATCATCCCAACATGGATTGATAGCAGCCAATTTACCAGCCATTTACCAGCCAATCGGTTGTGTTCATGGTAGAACCACAAGACGGTTAAATAGATTCCTGATAACACATTTCCATCATAGAAGTCTCCTTTAAAAGATACCAGTTTATATGATGAAAAATCGAATGAGATAGCTGTAATGAGAATTGACACTACTATAAATTTATTTCCAGGAATAATGTTATAAACAGTATGAGGTTCAACAATTTTCACTCTAGCAGCGAACTATTAATCAAAATCACTTAAGCTCATTAAAATTATTGCAGATTTTTTCATTGCTCTTATTAAATTAAATTATCTACAGTTCTTCCTTTCTTGCATGAGATTACAAATAACCATCGCATGCATTTTACTAACGATTTGTGTCACCTACGGAAAGCTCATAGCGTGTTATTTACTGGTGTTATATCAATAATATTTCCATGTACGGATAGCGTCAACCTGCATTCGTTCAACCTTCCTAGTATAGATGCTATCTAAAAAAATCCTGTTCTGTGTAGAAAAAAACATTTTATAAATGGAAATATATTTTTGCATTTAAACGAAAAATTGCCGAATTTTGTCAATGTATTTTTACGTTTTAATGGAAGGTTATTGGCCTGAAATGGATCGGTTTGAAAATTCAGAAAATTGATGAACTTTTTAATGGTATTTTTCGGTGCTAAACATTCTTGGTGTAAAATGTTATCTAAAAATGGGAATCATGAAGAGATTAATGGAGTATGGCGGGCGCAACGGTGTGTTTCCAATCGTAATTTCTGTACTTTGGAAACGTGACGTATGTATGGACGAAAGTTGTCATCGAGGAGAAGTTGATAAGAACAATTGACAACGAAAGCCAACTAAGTGATCAGAGTAACAGAAATATTTTTTTCCAGAAGGTGTTATTTTGCTACACGAAACCACTCACAGAATTCGTAACACGCATTATCAACAGTTCGTATGTTATTGCATATAAATGACGGGCCTGGCAGTCGCTCCTCGTCCACACAATGTTTCATATTCTCTGATCTCAACAAACCACCTTCGTAAGCTCTCATCTGACTCTCCCTGAGGTGAGAAACCAAAGACTTTTAACAGGTCTTCTAGAGGAATTGGTAGAACGTACTGTGGAATATAATGTAGAATATATTGATATATACTTCTATAAAATAGTTAAGTAAGTCGTTCGATATACGAACTCGTTCAGCTGGTAAGGTGTTGTTGTACCTATGTACATTCCATTTCTTGATAAGTGGAGAACCTGGTCAAGTTCATAAATCTAAGGCCGGTGAGCCGAAGGATTTTCTTGAGGTACGGGTATCGGGATGCAAAGAGGATTGATGCGATTGGGTGTATTACCTATATAGATAATTGGCTATTGCAAAACGCACTGGAATTGAAAAAAATAATATATACATACTTTATTCTGTCATCAGGTAGATAATCAGTACATAAAAAATCATAAGCTGATACAATGATTGGGATCGCAAAGATCCGTCTCAGAAGCAGAGCCCAGACGCAGCACGACAAGCTCCATGTGTCACTTTGTATTTGAAGTTGAAAAATAGGCCACTACACTCGAGGTGTAGTGGCCTATTTTTCAACTGGTTGTCAGCCAGGTTTTACAGATATTTTCTTTCAAGGTTATACCCGATATCCATCTAGGTGACCACCCGTCGGGCTTTTTAATCGTTGGACAAAAAAGGATCCTTGATCCCAGCGTTTCGACTCGAAATCATATGTATTCGCAATGAAACTTGAAATCGTCTTTAAGCCATAGAATAACCAAAGATTACTTTATCAGTTCCAGATGATGTTTAGTGACTTTGGGATTTTTTTTTTAATCTTGCAAATAGTATCTTGTAATATGGTTAAATCTGCGACATCGCCTACAGGGGAAACAAACAGGTGTGTAGCCAAGGTGTTCAATTTATGGTCTTCAGGGAAACCAGCGAGCCGTTCATAGCTGGCCTCAAAATGTACCTGAAAAACGACATCTTTTGGAAATTTGGGATTGTGAAGTTCTTAATTAGTCAAGTCCCGGTCGGTTGTTCAATGTTGAATGGGTAAGATTAATATACTTTGTGCAACAGAAAGGTATTTGTTACATTTTAGGATCGTTACGTATAGCCGAAAGATAGTTGAGTTAGCCCGAAAAGATAATGATTTTTATTTTTTTCTGAGGAAAAAATAAATATATATAATCATAATTAAACACCTATTATAGGTTTAATTAAAACACATTTGGTCTGCTTATTGTATAGTGTAGTGATCAAAATCACTGTTTAGCCTATTATTATTATATCAGGAACTGATAGGACAATCAAATAATTTTTCAGAATGTGATTATAAATAAATAAAACCCTTGAAAACTGCTGTTGTAAATGCTATATTAACCAGTGAAGTGCTTATCATCACTGTATTACCACTTAAAAAAAAAATAAAGTGTACTAAGAAATACACCACAGAAATATACTGCGTCGAGAACTCAGAAACTTTTTGTAGATGTCAAACCGAATTACTTTAGGGCTGGTTAGACAACACGGTCGCAAAAAAAAATATTTTAAGCAATAGCAGTACGTGTGACAGAGTAAAATTCTTTCGTTGACTTGATCCATCCGTACAGCTCGCTGGCATAGCTATAACGAACGCTGTTTATACATTATAAAATACTTAAAAAAGCAGGAGTTACTCAATACTCTGGAAATTTAATTA
This sequence comes from Callimorpha dominula, assembly GCA_949752705.1. Lineage (NCBI taxonomy): Eukaryota > Metazoa > Arthropoda > Insecta > Lepidoptera > Erebidae > Callimorpha > Callimorpha dominula. Next base: position 26,869,022 of record OX456992.1, read on the forward strand.
TATGTTTGATCAGAGAAGTTTTTTTTCCAACGTTTTTATCAAGTTTTACCAAGTTAGAAAAAGATATTCCACTTCCAGGATGGGAAAATAATAAACTAAGTTGCCTTAAAGACCTTAGTGGTAAACGAAAACAGGTTTGCAGAAATTCCTTGGCAAATATAGTATTTTATTGGAAACTGTGATTAAAGTAATTATCGAGATGTTATAAGTGAGTTAATTAGCAATTAACGTTATTAAAAATGAAAATAATATTTTAGAAGGTTGTTTAGCCAAGCGGCCAGAAGATACGAACGTGGGAAACAACTAAAGTGCGCGGGTCAATTAGTAATATATATTTGTCAAGAGTGTACAAAATGGTTTAAAGTAGTATTTACAAAACTTTTCTCTTAACCTGTTCTTTTTTCTTGACATTAGACAGGCTCTAAAAGCACCGGGAGATTTTATTCAACAAAACGTACTCTTTATCGTCCCATTTCTTTGCATAACCACGTGCAAGATTTCTTAAAACCTGAACATAAAGTTCTCTAAGGAGATCTTTGTAAGAGTGCTAGTGACAATATTTATTTATTAAGTACTTACTTTTTAACGATATCAATTTGTTTTTGATCTGTGTTAATCTAAGTGAGTTTTATTTAAGTATATTTTTGATATTCTTATCAACCTCATAAATACTATAACTTAAATATACCTAATAGTAATTTGCGCGTCAACGATATGTTACATTGTCTTCACTTTTGTTTTACACTTATAAGCTATGTAACCAGAAAATTGTAAAAAATGTGTTGAAAAAGAGTATCCTTATAGTTTCTTGCCTGTTCTTCTCCATAGGATCTACGTATTGGAACAGCAGCTAGCTTCACGACTGACTTAGTCTGACTGACTCCTTCTTCTTGACAATTCAAAACTACGTATAATTGATTGGAAAGATTGCAGTAAGTTTCGAGGATGAAAGATCAATTCTACAACTGACAATTATACACAGTTAAAAATTTTACCTACTAGTAATAAACGTAACGCGTACATGTAATTATACTTTCTGCTAAAGGTACCATATGTATGTACTAGTGTTGTGAAGTCGAAGGGCCGAAATACAGAGGGTCGAAATCTCATCTCAAATCTATTCTGAGATTTGAGATGAGATTTCGACCCTCTGTATTTCGACCCTCTGCATGTACTTTATTCGAAAAATAAACATACATATATACCTACATATACTTTCTCACATTATCGTGGGTATAACCCCCCTCTTCCACCCTTACCCTAGTGACCTTAAAGGTCGGCAAAGCACTTGTGACTCATAAGTTGCCCAGTTGACAGTTGAGGTGCCTATGAGCCGCATTAGTCATTTACCATCAGGTGACCCGTCTGCTCGTTTGCCCCCTATACCATAAAAAAAAAATATATATCCCCGAAGGGATAGGCAGTGGTGTATTGAAAACCCAAATTTTCCCACACATAATTTCGTCCCACTCACTTAATAACAAGGTAAGCCTATTGCCATCAACCGGGTAATTGCTGGGAAAATTTGAAGTATATTGAAAGGGAAAGGTCAAGGGAAAACGATCGCAAGGTATAAAATACTTTACTATATTGCATTTTGTTAATTGACTTATTTTAATCAAATAAATAAGGTATGTTTACTTCGGATGATGGTCAATAATTATCTTTTAAAAAAAGTAGCACCGACTTCAAAGCGCCTCAAAATACCCAAATCGCTTCAAGTGTGCTTATAAAGTTTGAAGAGTTCTCTCGATTTCTCCACATCAGATCCTGACCTGATGACCATGGGACCAACTGGGAAGTATACTCTTTCAAACAAAAGAAGAATTTTCCAAATCGGTAAAGGGGTCTTTGAGTAATCAGTCAACATAACACAAATAAAAAACAAATACAGAGGAACATAGAATCTCCTCCTTTTTTGAAGTCGGTTAAAAACAGGCTTTGTTACCACTTTTGAACATGCTTTTATTAGCAACACTGGTAACTATGTAAACAAATTTGGAAGTCAATTTTAACTTGCTTCTAATTGTCGTACCTTCGTATTCAGTGGCTACCAGTAATTTCCTCGAGTTTGGGCTTTTATGATTAATTTTGACGAGTTTCGGCATAGTAACGATGGTCTGGTGATTAAGCCAGGTGATGGACAGTAGAGCTCTGTTCTACTTTTTATTTTGGTTTGCTATTAAAGGTGTTTGATCTTTGGCACACCAATGATCTGTCCATTTTTTGAGGTCAACTCTAGGAATATCTTCACATGGTACTGGTGAGTTCCTAGAAAATACAATGATAGTAAAAATTAATGTGTTTGATTGAATTATCATTTTCCTATGGTGTATATGGTATATATAATAAGTAAACTATTGCTTAAAACCCAACTATAATTGTTTAAAAAAAAAACAAAATAGTTTAGAAGGAGAGTCTACCAGGGCCTACTTCTACGGGTGATCCATCTCAACATCAGAATCGACTACTATCCTCAACTATGCTAACAGATAAACTGATGTTATTAAAGATCTACTGGTATCTGTGGAGTGAGTATCACTTATTTATACTAAAAAAAAAGTTTAATCTTAACACTTGCTTCGATTTCGGTTTAATTTAGGCGCTTATTTTGTTGCAGCTATATATGGTTTAAAACCACAAAGTCTGCCTTGTGCAGAAGCCAATCACCGTAGTCAATGGACGCCAGTAATATCAGGCGTGGTTCTACATTTGATGGTCATTCCACATTTGTTCAAAAAACCCTCTAAAACAGCTTGTCTATAAAAAATTTAAACTACTTACTTTGCGAATTGCATGCACATGTGAAAATGATATTATCTTATCATTTTAAAATAGAGAAAGCAGAACTTACTTAGGTCCAATTCTGAAAAATCCTCGTGGTTGAATCCAGTTGACACTATCACCGTTATCGCAAAGAATACGCGAAATGCTTGCTTTCCTGATTTCATTGAGTTGGGCTGCAAAAGAAAAATAATTAATGTTTTTGTATGGAATAACAAATACAATACCACAGAGCTCTACGTACATGATACTCATACCTATAGAAGCAGCCTTTAGTAAGATAAATGCCCTGCATGTAAACATTAAGTGAGTCTGAATAACTTACGAATAGTTAAAGCAGAAGGGAAATCTCCATGTTCAAAGAAGAATTTGTCAGATTTTCTCCATAACAACAAGTTGTTTGCCATGATGCAGTACAATGAGGGACCTATGAAAGCCCCCGGAATCCACTTCTCTATGTACATGGCCACCATCAACTCCACGTCATTGATATCGTCATATAAACGGCGCAGTTCTTCTACTTTCTGTAAATCATTGACACAAAATGACAGGAGTTTGTAATTATGAGTTAACCTATCAAGAATTTTACAAAACATGCTACTTTTATTATAACTGAAAATATTAAAAAGTTGATTATAAGGTAGACTGATTGCATGATTGACTAATTAAATCGATTGCTTGATCGACTGATTGATTAATTTTATTTAATAAAAATTAGCACCGATTCTTTGAGTCTTAATTTAATGAATCCATTAATGTTTTATTAAACTTACATCTTTATCGATAGTGTCGTAAAAGTCCTCCCAGTCTTTAGCTACCTTCATCCCGCAGATTTTGCGGTATTGGTTGTACGGTGGAAATCCTGCATCGCGACCTCTCATAAAGTCTGTAGCTGGCAAGTCCGCAACCTCTTGCATACCTCCAGCAAAACGTTGTGTGAGCTGAATACATAAGTTTAAACAAATCAATATTTAATGGAACTATTAGATGCATTTTCATTAAAATAACTTTATTTGAGTCATCCAAATTCAACAAAAAACTTGCTTTAATGCCATCTATCAAAATCATTTCATTAAAGTAACTACTGAGAAGGTGATGGAGCGTGTAGTTAACACAAAGCTCCTAAGATACCTAGAAGAACACGCTTTGATCTGCGACCGTCAGTATGGTTTTCGCCACGATCGCTCGACTGGTGATCTTCTAGTGCATCTCACACACCTTTGGGCTTCGGCTATTGAGAGTCAAGGCGAGGCTTTAGCTCGGACATAGCGAAGATGTTTGATCAGGTGTGGCATCGCGGCCTTCTGTTGAAGCTGCCATCCTACGGATTGCCAGAGGGTTTGTGCAGATAGATTACCAGCTTTCTGTTTGCTGTTTTTGCTGCATATCAATTACATGTTGTCCTTTGTTGTCATCCATTGCTATGCAGAAGACAGCACTGGGGATGCTTATTACACAGGGCGTGCCAGGATTTCTAGTTCCATTGTGTTAGAGATCCAGAGCAATCTAGTCAGGGTCTCTGAGTGGGATCAGAAAAAGTTGGTCCGGTTCAACCCCACGAAAACAAAAGGCACTTGGAAGGCAAGGCCAAACTGGCATCCAAAAAGCTTAGAGTGTTTAATAGAGCGAAGCGGTACTTCACCCCGGGGCAAGGACTTTAAGATATCCTTTTGGGTTGGAGGGACATAATCCTCCCCACTTTTATAATAAGGAAGCGTTTCGACTTCCTAAACAAATAACATTTAGAAATACCTGGGGATCGAACGTGTAGTCAAGTCTAGCAGAGGGTTGTATGTAGGAGCCTTGCGTCAGTTCAGCTTCAGTACCGTTAAGAGCGAGTATTCCACTTCTGAGAGCTTCATCTGTTACCGATCTACTGCCACGGAATGTTCCGTTTCTATATAAACTGACAACAAGGAAGTAACACGAGTCTTTAATTTATGTTTATATGTTTTATATATAATATAATAAAACCTAGCCAATGTTTATATGTTTTATATATAATATAATAAAACCTAGCCAATGTTTTTAAGATTCAAAAGACAAGAACATAGCCTACACGAGCGCATTAACATATTTTGTAATCTTACATACCGCCAATTATGGTAGGAGTCTTGAAATCATTACAAATAAAGACATTTAAATATTAAATAGTTTATAATCAACATGAACTAAACCTTAGCATTCACTAGGTTTGGTTCGGTATCCTGTATTCGGTAAGTTCTAATATAATCTGACAATAAGAAAGTTTACGAAACTTCGAATCGTGTCGATGTAATAATATTATTTGTAATCTTTTAAATTTCATATAGTTGAAACTAATTACGAACTATATATGTTGCTGTTCCCCTATTTTATAGCTTAAATAATGTAGTAGTGCCTAGTAGTAACCTAGTTAATTAAAAAAATAATATTATAATGATATTACTATTTAATAGTAATCTCGTGATTTAATCTGTTTTATAGTTTATTTTGTGTAGGAACAATGATTCCTTTATTTTTCAGTAACAATGTTAATATACCTTCATTTACTTTTGGTTCAACAAATTCTCGAATTATAGATAATCCTAAATTCGGAAGTAATAATAGTAAAACATATCCTAATATAGTCCGCATGATGTATATTATTGATTTTAAGTATGTAACAATTTATTTTAAGTATGTAACAATTTATTAGAATTGTATATCATGTGTTGTAAAAATATCAACGGCATGCTTACTGTACTAAAATTTACTAGAGACTGCAACATCATTGCTCGCTATTTAGAACCAAGGTACACGAACCACTATCGCTAATCACCTGCGGTCACCATCTACAGTATTCATCTGGATCCGGTCAATGCATGTTGCAGTCAAATAAAAAATTAAGACATTTCATAAAGTGACCAATTCCGGATTTTAGGGTCAGTCCACCTACCAAAATAATATACTGCAGTGTTTAAGTGCACTTGACCTGCCACTACTATGCAATTCTGCTGCAGTACCGGAATTACGGAATTTCTTTGAGAATACCGGAATTTAGTTGGAGGAATCGAATCTTGTATACCTCAGCAAGGAGCTCCAACCAGAAAGAGAAGTGGTGTCGATAGGACCGGCAGAAGTGACCTCAACATAATATATTATAAGAACCCTATTTGAAACTACTAGTAAAAGAAAAAGTAACAGCCTACATTATTTTATTTATTTTGTCTACCTACTTAAAACTACCTATTCGAGCGGCTAACCCCGTGACATCGATGAACAAAATGTCTTTACAGTTGACCTCGTCAAAGATTCAATTCACGGTAAATATTTTAGTAAACCTTACGCATCGCATGACCTTTTGTTGTTATGTCTTAAGTTGACAGTAAAATCTTTTTCATATCTGTATTAATAGATTTGAATCTATCGAAAAATAATATTATGTGTATAAGGTACGCTGCTTGCTATTTATTGTCGACTAAGTATAGTTAGTGAAAGGGGAGAGTTAGTAGCAAAAAATATTTTTGCACAAATAGTTACAGCCACTGTGTTATAGATATTCTGTAATCACTCATAATAAATGTCTTCTACTTACTCTAAGAAACCCGGTTGATAATTATGAAACCATCTTGTGCCAACTATGTACTCGCGGTATACTCCAGGCTCATGGCGATAATCAAAATCATTCACGTAGCCCGCAGTCTCATAAATGATACCTTCTAATAGGACATTATTGCGACCTGAAAAAAAAATACAGGTGCAAAAATATAAATTTATCGAAAGAAATAAGTACTTCAAAGTGTGTCTCACCTAAAACTACAGCTTAGTGGAAGATTTTCTACCTTAAAAGTTATTGAAATGTTTTCTTTCTCTATCGCTGATTAAAAGGCTTTATTTCGTTCTGAATGGAAAAGCGGTTTGATAGATCTGCCATGACAGTGACCTACAAAAGAGTGTCGAACTTAAAAGGTTTTTTTTTAAAAACGGTCTCGGACTGCCTGGGACACCGTTAATGGATGTGTATAATACTTGTTAGACTCATGATAGCAATCCAACAAAAAGATTACTTAGATGGCGGTTCTAGCTGCGTGAAAAATTATTTATAAACAATTCCTACGACTACATTTCTTACAATTACGAGGATTTCAAACTATCACGATTTGTCTTTCTCATAATGTTTGTTTTAATATTCTTGTCCTTTATGGCTCTTGATGAAAATTTTTATATAATTCACAAATAGAACCTGTTCTTTAAGATTTAATAGATATATAGAACATTATTTAATGTACACCACATTATAAATAGAATATCAATTAAATTAGTTACAGGCGATCTTATCGCTAAAAGCAATGGCTTCCAGAACTTTGGATGGAACAGCAGACGAGAATAAGCAGTACCATACCATACCTACGCATGTATATGTAAAATTCTATAATAGTTCACTTGCCCATAATTGCCGGTATTAGTTCATAGTAGAAAACATATTGATATTCTGCTATGTTGATCTGTCTAGCTGTTTGGAACAGTTTTTCGTCGTCCCAACAAGGATTTAAAATTGCTAGTTGTCGAGCTATTCGGTTGTGCTCTCTGAACATCCACAATGCTGGCAAAAGAATGCTTGTGAGCAAATTAGCGTTGTAGTTATCACCTGTAAAAAAATTACAAGATTATGGTACAAGCCACGATACGAGTCAATGTCAGAGAAGCTCTAGAGTAAATAAATTTAAAATAACGGTTCTCCATTTAAACAAAATTAACTATAAGTATTTCCGAAGATATTTAAATTTAACACATAGCTGTACCAATTAAGGTGAATAATATACTATAGAAAGTACTAAGTTATTTCCCTTTCCATGTTAAATAGACACCACATCTTTATAAAGTGTTTAAGTACTGGAATACTACAAAATAACCCACAAACATGAAGGTTTATTTCCTTCTTCCTTAACATTTTCACATTCTCTTATTCTATAATGTTAAAATTAAATTAAATCGTCTATAGTGTCGTCTGTATCTCTATAGTGTTTTAATGACATTGATTAATTAATTTTTAATTTTGTGATCAATTAATTGCTAATTAATTTAACAGGAATAGTGTTGGAAAGACATTTCAATTCCATATTTTCAAAGCGAGATTCACTCCAGATTTTATTTTTTGTTTGTTTAAACGCGCTAATCTCTGGAATTATCAGTCAGATTTAAATAATTGTTTTTGTATGATATAGAGTATTTTTTGAGGAAGGTTATAGGCTGTGTAAGATTATGCTACGACTCTTAGGAGCGGAGCAGGGACATAAATGTAGGTGAAACTGAGGAACAGCAGACATAAACCGATAAATGTGACGTACCAAAGTTATAACAACTGGTTTCTGGAGGGCGGTTACCGATACAGAATACGCCGTTGCCAGCTGGTACTTCCCTGTCACCCTCCATCACAAAAGCAAGAAGCCCCCCTTCATTAGCTCTAATTTCTCTGTTTCTTACTTCTGTATTGCCGTAGACTAATGAAAGGTCCAATAATGGAGTGCTCCTGGACAACTGCAATATTATTAACGAGTCTTATTAAACACATACTCTAGAAACTCGGAACGGAAAAACTCGGGTTGGAGTAAGTGCACAGATACACCAGCTACAACAACTAGACGAATGCAACATAAAATGAATAAATAACAGAACGCAAATATATACTCTGCTTTGGGTATAATGAGAAACATTGCAATGTGTTCCTAACCCTCTTCAACAATGGAGACCATACTCCTTATTTTTAAAATAAGAATAGAATATTTCCAAATATTATCTTCCTTCCTTCCAAATGCAATAACAATGTGCCTCACCCGGGAATAAAACTTATGCCACAGGACAACTGAGGCAGTCTTTAAGTAAGCGGTAAATAACGTCAGAAATATTAGAAATATGTTCATATTCTTCTTTATAACTTTTAAGTATTTCTGATCAGGTTGGGACTTACACTGAAGATTAAAAACTAAATAGTCGGTGCCAATTAACTGCTTGTAAAACAAAAGAAAGATGTGGTTGAACAAGACTTACTCTTTCAACAGGCAGGCTTGGTGGTAGACATCCATAATCTTGATATGTCTCAACTCTGGTTAAGTTTAAACATCGAATGCGGGATGGTCTTAGGTAAGGGTCATCGCCAGGTACCGGTATAGAAATACATCTAGGATTAACTCTGTTAGGTGTATTACCAAGACAGCAGTCACTGACCCTTAAATAGCGCACTGGAAAATTTAAAATATTCTGAATCTGTATGAAGTCAGTCAAGGTTTAAGGGTCTTTATGTATCTCAGTAAACATGTATTAAAAAAATACTAGGTACTTACAAAGATAGAACAATTCGACATTATCTGCTGCTGAAAACACTTGGAAATGTGTGGCTAGTGTTGAAAAGTCGTGATCCCTGAAGAAGCCGTCACCGAGTAGCGTTGTGCGAAGGAGCCTTGTCGAAGGGAGCTCACTACCATCAGATGATGGTCTTAACATGTTACCTATTACATGTAAGATATAGATTAAAACAAGTAAACAAATATTTTTTATTCACTTTCAACTCAGTGTGTCACAATTATCATACCTGGTCCGAACTGTGATGGTAGTAATCTCGGCAGAGGCGATTTTCCAGCTCCTCTTGAAGGGTAGTAGGGGTTTGTGCAGGTGCCATCTACACGTCTGCCCTCTTCTTTTTGGCATGCTCTTACTGGGATTGTACAAAAACTGTGGATCAATAAGAATTATTATGAAAAATTACTTTTCTAAAATTGATTACAATGCTACCAAGATTTTTTGGTCCCAGTTTTTAACGATTTGGTGATAGTATTTGTTAGTGGCTGATGTTGGTGCTATCTTTTTTATAATACAACTGCGTTAGTAAGCAAGCAAACGGCCCGCTTGATTGTAACTGGTTAAAGGTATTTTATATATTTTTATATATTTTCCTTACTGTGCCATTGCTTGAAAGCTTTGGAACAGTCATAGGCACAGCATCAAGACTGACAGTATTATAATTAAGTAGCAACCATTATTAAAAATATATTATAACTTTCACGGGCAAGAAGTTGTGGCCATAATTAGTTTGAAAATAACCCCCTCTACGTATTTTATTCTTTTTATAAAATATATGATTTCTTTTCTAACTTGATAGTATCTCTAGGGATCTCATTAGAGAACCTATTAATTGAAGTAGGCTGTATCATATCACTTTTTGTGTTTAGCCCCCGACGCAAAAAGAGGGGTTATAAGTTTGACGTCGATGTCTGTGTGTGTGTGTGTGTGTCTGTCTGTGGCATCGTAGCTCTCAAACGGATAGACCGATTTCGATGCGGTTTTTTTCATTTGATTTCCTTGCGGTGATTCTTAGCCATGTTTGGTTAATATCGGTCCAGCGGTGTAAGAGATTCAGCTCTTTTCCAAAATGATGTGAGGCATTTTTGTTATTATTTTGTGTCGGGGTTTTTTAAATGTTTAATTTATAGTTATTTTTTATTCACTGATATTGTGACTTTGTACGTTCTCTTTTGTTTTTTTTTTCCCAGTATCCATTTTTAGTAGAATTTAAGATGCAGATGAATGTATTACTTTAGGGATGTAGAAGCGGCTGTTGCTGATAAGAATAAAATGTATTAGAATGATTGTAATTGTGCCTCTCCATATAATATGTTTTGTTGAGTTGAGTTTTTATTTAAATATTCAAATACTAAGTTTCACCCGCGTAAGTCCCGATGCCATGGGAATATCGGAATAAAAAGTAGCCTCTGTAGTAATCCAGATGTCCAGCTATCTACATATCAAGTTTCATAGCAATCGGTTCAGTAGTTTTTGTGTGAAAGAGCAACAAATATCCATACATCCATACATCCTCACAAACTTTCACGTTTATAATATTAGTAGGATAATATTAGTAGGATAATATTAGTAGGATAATATTAGTAGGATAATATTAGTAGGATAATATTAGTAGGATAATATTAGTAGGATAACTAAATTTGTGAATTTAAGTATTTCGTTTAAATATTGACTTACCTTGTGCCGTTGACAGTTCCTTCCAGATAGAGAGTTCGTCTTTCTGTGACTGGTTTACCAAAATACGCGTCATACAAAACTACGGACTCTTGCGCAATCACTGCTACAAATATTTGAAAGAAAATCACAATGATTAACATTATACTGTTAGGATTGCACATTATTATCGGATGGATGAAGATTGAATCAATTTATAATACCCAATAACTGACCTTATACATAATTACTAGAATTAAATTCTCACGCAAGGTTCACAGTAATTATGTATGTATGTATGTATGTATGTATGTTATAAGGATTAGCTCGTCGATATATTACACACTAGCAGCGCCCCGCGGTTTCGCCCGCATAAGTCCCGATCCCATCTGAATATCGGGATAAAAAGTAGCCTATATGCTAATCCAGGTATCCAGCTATCTGCATACCAAGTTTCATCGCAATCGGTTTTGTAGTTTTAGTAACAAACATCCATCCATCCTTCCATCCATCCAAAATTTCACATTTATAATATTAGTGGGATTAATGAAAAAATAAATGTTCGATTGCACACTGTAGTATGTATGTATTACTATATTAGTACAGCACAAAATCGGAATAGAAACTAGGTCTATTATATTTTGATGATATGATAATTGTTAAATGATTGGTTGAATATACTGTGAAAATTGGCGGCGTATTAAATCATTCAGTTGCGTGTATGATAACGTTAGTTTTGAACCCACGAAAAAACGGAGGAGGTTCTTAAGTCAACCCGTATATTTTTGTTTACTTCTTCATGTATGATTACCTATAACTTTTTACATGGTTGTCTGATTTCCATAATTCTTTTTCAATTAGATAGGGCGAAGATACTTCAATTATGGTGTCATTTAAATTACAACCCTAAGGGTACAAAAATAGGGGACGAATGATTGTTTCACCTGTAAACCGATTTTGTGGAAACTTAGGACACATAACGCAGTCGAGTGAATTCCTAAACGGTTTACAGCAGCTATCTCGTATTTGTTAGCAGTAAAATATTGTTGAAGATGTGTTGTTCAAACATTTATAACAAACAGGTAACAATGACAAATAACAAGTAGATAATTATATTATACATAAGTTCATAAAGTAAGTAAGAATTTTAAATAATTAACTATTAAGTATAATAATATTTAAGAAACAAGAAACTATAAAAATATAACAAAAAATTATACCGACCGAAGAAGAAAAGAATTGAATAGAGAAAAATAGAGTATATTGTTAACCTAACTAAACTCCTATACCATTAAGCTATTTACCATACCTAAATAATTTGGAGTCAGACGTAAAAACAAAAAATATAAACAAATAAAGGCAAATAAACGAGTCCCGTCGCCGCTGTCATCGTTTAATTTTTAGTGCAGTCAGTGGAGCTTCAAACCCTATCCATTTGAGTTGTGACTACTTACATTTTTGACAGGACTCGATCGGGAACATACTCGAATAGGCAGCATCATAAGAAAGATTTTGAGCTTGATTATCTTCAACAGAACCAGAGTAATTTAGTGGTGGAAGTTTTGCAGTTTTTGAATTTTGACGAAAATCCCTACTAAAGAAAATCCTACATATTGTTGTATAGGTTGATCCCGACCGATTCCTGCCAAAAACGTAATTGTGTATCACACCCAGCCTTATTATAGCTTTAGTTGTGCTTAAGTGTATATAAGCTTAATACTCAGTTAGCTCCATCAGCGCTGGTCTAACGGTAGCGGGTTGGGCTAACCCTTGAGACCGTATCGCAACGTGTCCCACTCGTGCTTCTTTTATCTTGAGAGGGGTAAGGCCCCACAGTGTGGTTCCCTGCTGTCAGGCGGCCAAGGTCTGCAGGGGTCTTGGAGGCTTCCTTTTTTAGGAAGCCACGTGTAAGGTTCGTTTCTAATATAAATTGATCTTCAGTTACGATGCAAGTCGATAATTTGTCAGTATAAATTTGTACTAGATTATATTCTGTCAATTAGGTACCCTTCAAATCGCCACTACTACGCTACTAGCAGTACAAATTAACTCCAAACACCTTCTGTTAAGTAAGTATTGTATGCATTATGAAAATATTAGATTTTGGATGACGTTCCACTAAACAGTGTAAGTTTGTTAGAGAGCTGTTAAAAAGCGGAAACCATTATTCAGTCCTCATCACTGATAAAGTCCTTCTAATTGACAAGTATTATATATTAAAATTTAAGTTAAATTCTGTTAGTTATATGTATAATTATAACAAGAATATTGTGCTACATATTACACAACGCAAACAATCATGTTCATGGTGAGCGTAAACTGATTTCGCTACATATTCGTCACATTTGTTAAGCATAATGTAAGCTGTTACAGCATTGACATAATATTCTATAGTGGTGATGAGACCTCTCGCACCGCTTGCATACTCCTTGGATTGGAATGAACACTCTTTGAAGCGGAACAGAGGTCTTGGCTGGTGGCAACAAACTCGAATTTAGAACATGTTCGAAATATTTATAGAAGAATTAAAAAAATAGAAGAGTGCATCGTCCCAGAGGACAGAAGACGGTCGTGACGACTCTCGTGCGATGTGCACGGAATAGTTCTAGAAATATTAATTATAATTAATTTGTTTGAAGTTATAATTGTTATATGAATCATTTGAACAATCGCATAGTGCGTTTGCCTGCTCTTTTAATTTTCCTCCTCTACATAGAACCTGTCATAACTGGCTACCGTAAAGCCCCCAAGCTTTCCACTATTATAAATAATAAGTCCTAAAATAGATAGTAATAAAACAATAAATTGTTAAATTTAAACCATTTTCAGACAATGAAAAATTATGTTTTTTTTTGTTGGTCTATATTATGTAACAAGGCAGTAATTGCCCGAGTCCTTGAGTGTTGCACACGTTTTATTAGAAAATAGCGTAGGCTAAAAATAATACAATTAGTAATTTGATTTTAATTTGAGGTATTAAAGTATTTTTAGGTGCATTTAGTTTAGGTCTATGATGGTTTACAGGCGGACTTGCACAATATTCTGATTATTTATCGAAAATATTATGTATGGAAGGGCTTTAACTAATATTTTACTTATTTAACTATTAAATATTGTTGTTTTTTTTGTGTGTTGACAAAAAACCTCTATTTATTGAAAGATGTTTTATTCATATATTATTATTTATTCAAAATTCAAAAAAATATCTGGCTCACAATGCAATTCACAACGATTTAAAATACTTGTGAATTATAGGTTCCTAAATTTTAATAAATATAACCACATTATGCAACCATTTCAGCCATATAGAAATAATAAAATCCTGTCAGAACGTGTCTTATTTAGACTCCGCCCCTATCCGAAAATATTGGTAAATTTTACATAAGATTCGGTAACGATTTCAGATAGATTTTTATTTCGGATATCCGATAGATTCAATTACGGTTACAGAACTCTCTAACATTCAAAGTTTAAACTATGGTTAAGGTGCAAAGCTACGTATACCGGTCGCCCCGTCTGCCGCAGTGCACACTGCTGTTGTGGAGCTAACGTAACTAACAAATACTCTAAAACCAGTTTACAAGGCCTACAAATATTTCCCCAGGGAATGTGCAGCTAGGATAAAGCGATAAGAGGATAATTTCAAGAAGTGGTAAGTAAAAGTAGTTTAGTGCGAAAACAGTGCGGTATATGAATAATAATAAATAAATTCGTGGGATTTGACTGGCCTGTTGGTCTAGTGGTTAGTGACCCTGAGCCAGAGGTCGTGGGTTCGGTTCTCACCCAGGACAAATTATTGTGTGATGAGCATGATTATTTGTTCTGTGTCTGGGTGTAATTTATCTATAAAATGTATGTATTTAGAAATATATAAGTATGTTTATCAGCAGTCTGGTTACCATAGTACAGGCTCTGCCTAGATTGGGATCAGACGGCCGTGTGTGAGATGTGTCCAGTTATTATTATTTTTATATTACTGTGATATCATTCAATCTGAACCGTGTAAACTATATTCAATATATAAATTGTTCTACCTTAATATATATTTAAAATTATTTGTAAACTTTTGTATTATCTATAGTATATTACATGATTGATTAATCTCTATGTTTTACTGTCTTACTTCTTTGAGAACCCATTAATGAATTCACACTACAACTGTTACTAAACCGTTTTAACCTAGTAATATTTTTTCCCGAATAGATTACAAAAACAAAAAAAAATTGAGGTAGACGCAGAGGTAGATTTCGTGTTTTTAATTTTTTTTGAAAATCTGCTCCCCATTCTCGAACTTAACCTTCATTTTTGCCCTGTTGAGTTGTCGTCCAAGTTTGAAAGCAATCGGTGCATAATTGCGACCTCTATCGTGCCGGTAAAATTGAGGTACATACATATATACATATATATATATATATATATATACTTTTAAACTGGCGGTTGTTTTGGGGTCTATGGATCAGAACTAGACCTCCTGTAGAGAAATTTTCTGAAAACTCGACAACTGGTACAAAACCATTAGGTAGAATTGTCTTCGAAATCTACCTAAAACATATTCTCGCACAAGTTTTCCGCGACTAAGCGTGCGAACCCTGTTCTGAAAGAAATTGAAAACGAGGGATTTTTCCGTCGGGTGTTGGATCAAGTTATATTGCAGCATTCAGAGGAATATACCGACTCCTTGCGGAAAATTGTGTGCCTCACTTCACTCTATATTCAAAGATTGAAATTTTAAGAGGATATTTTAGTACCATTCAAATGTACGCAAGAATTTTCTCTTGTGCTGAAAGTATGCACCTGGGTCGTCTTTTGTGAGCTAATAATATATTAAAGGTGAGTTTAACCATAATTATGATTTTGAAATGGCGGCCGCATTTCACATTGTTTTTTTTTTTATGGCATAGGGGGCAAACGAGCATTTGAGTCATCTGACGGTAAATGACTACCGCCAGCCATGGGAACCTGCAACTCAAGAGCAAGCATTGCTTCACTGCCGGTTTTTTTTTAGGCTGTGGTATAACTTTATGGTGTTTTATATTTAATGTAGTTATACACTGTTTTCAGAATAGGCGTGGATATATTTAGTAATATTCTGGGATTTATTAGGTATCTTTTACTCTTTATAATTTTGTTTTTTTTTTTTAATTAAAACATATTTTAGGGGAATAAAAAAAAACAAAAGATTAAAATTTTATTCTAAACTTAAAAAATTATATTTATATTGATTCCTAATAGTATAGGATTCCCCTGGTAACCTTTTCCCCCTCTTACAAAACATATACAGATATGAAATAATTTTTGCACCGGAACTTACGTAGGTGAAATCGCGAAGCGCAGCTATTTTTGCTTTTATATTAGCATCTCTCTCTCTTTTGGTGTGAGTAGCCTCTCGCTGGAGACCTTGATTATGACCATGGTCCAAAGCGAGAGTGCGTAGGTATTCCACCGCCTCTTTTTGAGAGCAGGTAATGTGTGCCAAAGAGGCGGCGGAAAGGGAACGGGGGAGAACTAGTACTAACCCGTCCCGCAAAAGACGCACCAGGTGCCGGAGGGAGCAAGTGGATCTCTGTTCTCCATGAGCGCTTGCCTGGGGACGACGGACAATGTTATCCGGCGCCCTAGCAGAAGCAGGCCCCAGACGGTGGCGCCGTGTTCATCGCGTGCCTCTCTCACTGAAAGGGGCTAAAATGGATAGTGGTTTTAGTCGGTTCGAGTCCGACATACCACCCTACTGCTTAGCCCTGGTGGGGTGACGACCCGTGGGGGTTTCCATAAGTTAAAAAAAAAAAGCGTCTCTCTCTCTCTGTCTCTTACAAAACATTAGCGTTTCAGATATATAATAGTTTTTGCATTCATATTAGTATCTCTCTTATAAACTAGGGAAACTCTGGACTTTCCAAGAATTGTCTATTTAAAAAATGAGTACAATTAGGTCGAAACTTATTTATTACATACGTTGTATCTCAGATTAACTTATTGATTAATACTATCTGAAAAGCTGAAAAATTAAATACAGTCACATAAGGTCGCTTGCTCGGCATCTTGATGATAAGGGTTTATTTTCCTTATATTTTCTTGCTGAATAAATAAAATAAATGACAGGACGATCTGAATATAATGAAGCTTAGAATTTGCCTTTTTTCTTTCTCTAACTTTAAGGGGCTACACGTGTATGTCTTTAACTTCCTGTATAAGTAACCATAAAAGCCACGAGGAAAATTCTCGTTGAGGGATTTAATACGGCAAAATATTCTGTTAAGTATTTATAAAAAAATAAATAATAATTTGCAAAAAAAAACTTTAGATATTTCTTCCATCTTTTGGGAACTTTCTTTCAGCTTTTAGTGTGAATATGACGAATAAAACATACAACTTGTGCTCTGTCAATAATAAAGGTACAAGTGAGAACTCTTGATATTTGTACTCCTCACTGCAAAAAGACAACTTTTATGCCGACAAAGCTCTGCACCTTACTTGCCGCAGAAGCTAACAATCAGAGTTGGTTATTTGCGATCTTCGATTCGATCATCAGCGATCTTCTGATGAATCCTCAGTTTCCAGTCTTTATAGTGTTTAACTGTGCTAAGGTTATAATACAAAGTAACAAAGCACAAGATTAGGTAACTACTGACCTTTTGTCAGTGGTCTTGACTAGTGAGCCAGAGGTCGTTGATTTGATTCCCACCCAAACAAATTATTGTGTGATGAGCATGATCATTTGTTCTGTGTCTGTGTGTAATTTATCTATAATATGTATGTATTTAGTAATATATAAGAATGTTTGGGTACCATAAGTTCAACCAAGTTTGAGATTAGACGGCCGTGTGTCAAGTTATTATTATATAAAAAATAAAAATAACTATATTCAAAGATGCTTTGACGGGATAACGGACAGTTTTGATAAGATCTGCTGTGACTCGTTTAATATCTGTCTGTAACGCTCACCAGTTACCGTCCATCGGTGTTCTCAAAATTAGGGGCCAATAACTTTTTCACTGCAAATGCCACACCAAACAGTCACTTTGCGGGGATGCAATGTCTCCTTGGGAGTTCTCGGTGCCGCAGAAACGGATGTTTGTTAACATAACCATTTAAGTGGAAATGGGCCTCTTCGTCCATTATGATTTTGGATACGATATCATCCTCTTCTTGGATCAAGTTAAATAGAGCATGGGAACAAGTTAACCTCGTTTACGGTCAGCAGGCAGTAATTCGTGGACGATTTGCACTTTGTACGGTAACATCTTCCAGTCTTTCACTGAAACTGGATGTATCGAACGTCTACTGATGCCCAATTGTGTGCATTGTGATCTCGTCGATGTTGGATTCTCTCTGAAGTCGTCGGCCGCAGCAGCGATCGAGCAATACGAGGCCGGTCACTTCTTGCGTCATCTTTATTGAAACCAATAATAGTCTAGCCAGCAGTCTTCACAAGAACCACGACAGCATCCTCCTCAATATTTTTTTTATTATTTTTATAGTATTTCTTAAATACTGTAAGTATTTAATATTTAATAACCACATTGAGAGATTTTGAAAGCATTTTATTTTTATAAGTTTTTAAGGATTTTTAAAATTTTGGTAATTTATTCCGACAGTTTGTTACTACGAATAGATATTTTTTTATTTAAATCATTGGAAAAAAGTACCAATGTACTTAGAAGTCCAGTCGAGTAGTTAAATAACCAGTTTGCTGGTAGCTGGTTAATTCATAGTGCAATTATGAGTGTAACTTAAATAGGTATCAAATAAAATGAAGGTTTGCTTTTACATACTTCTGCATATTTTAATAAGTATAATTTGACTTCATGTAAAACAAGAGCGTATAGCTCATCCAATTATCTTAACAAAATTAGTCTAGCTGTATTTATCGTAGCAGCTAGCTAATAATGATTACGGATTATAAATTAGTCTAGCTGTATTTATCGTAGCAGCTAGCTAATAATGATTACGGATTATAAATTAGTCTAGCTGTATTTATCGTAGCAGCTAGCTAATAATGATTACGGATTATAAATTAGTCTAGCTGTATTTATCGTAGCAGCTAGCTAATAATGATTACGGATTATAAATTAGTCTAGCTGTATTTATCGTAGCAGCTAGCTAATAATGATTACGGATTATAAATTAGTCTAGCTGTATTTATCGTAGCAGCTAGCTAATAATGATTACGGATTATAAATTAGTCTAGCTGTATTTATCGTAGCAGCTAGCTAATAATGATTACGGATTATAAATTAGTCTAGCTGTATTTATCGTAGCAGCTAGCTAATAATGATTACGGATTATAAATTAGTCTAGCTGTATTTATCGTAGCAGCTAGCTAATAATGATTACGGATTATAAATTAGTCTAGCTGTATTTATCGTAGCAGCTAGCTAATAATGATTACGGATTATAAATTAGTCTAGCTGTATTTATCGTAGCAGCTAGCTAATAATGATTACGGATTATAAATTAGTCTAGCTGTATTTATCGTAGCAGCTAGCTAATAATGATTACGGATTATAAATTAGTCTAGCTGTATTTATCGTAGCAGCTAGCTAATAATGATTACGGATTATAAAATAGTCTAGCTGTATTTATCGTAGCAGCTAGCTAATAATGATTACGGATTATAAATTAGTCTAGCTGTATTTATCGTAGCAGCTAGCTAATAATGATTACGGATTATAAATTAGTCTAGCTGTATTTATCGTAGCAGCTAGCTAATAATGATTACGGATTATAAATTAGTCTAGCTGTATTTATCGTAGCAGCTAGCTAATAATGATTACGGATTATAAATTAGTCTAGCTGTATTTATCGTAGCAGCTAGCTAATAATGATTACGGATTATAAATTAGTCTAGCTGTATTTATCGTAGCAGCTAGCTAATAATGATTACGGATTATAAATTAGTCTAGCTGTATTTATCGTAGCAGCTAGCTAATAATGATTACGGATTATAAATTAGTCTAGCTGTATTTATCGTAGCAGCTAGCTAATAATGATTACGGATTATAAATTACGGTTTGCATTTAAAGGTCAATCGACTACACAAATTTATTACATTATACATTTAAAGAGCTGGATACTTACACAATATTTTTTTCACGCTGTGAACAGCCGAATAAACATTTACAACAACGCTATAACTATACAAAAACTCTTTCACGAGGTAAAAACATAAAAAAAGTTTTGAAGAACGCAATAATAACACAACAACTCTTTTACGCAGCGAACAATCATAAAAACATTCCCATCAAACAAGATTTATTTTCCATCAGAAGTACTTTCAGTAGAAATGCAATATCTTGGGCGTCGACAAACAATTAAAGCCTGCCTGTGTAAGAAACGAGTCCGCCGTCAACACGATAAGAATCTTGTTATTAAATTGAAAAATGTTGGACGAGTTCGAGTTGCAAAATTAGGGTAAGTTCAGATAGCGTTGTTGGCTTCTGTCACAGTTGGCTGGTTATCATGTCTCCTCGTATGTTTACATGTTCACTCAATGACTGACACTCATATTAATTTTGATGAGCAGTTGCGACAGTTCGGTCAGATTTCTTCGTCACGTCTCTCTCTATCTCTTTTTTATTTACACATATTCTGTAAACATTTTTTAGGTTTTAACGCCCACGTATGACATTTATATAGATGTAAGTGGTTCATTAAAAAGAAAAGAATCCCTCGTGCGCACAACCGTACAAGATTAATGTATGTACTACTATGTAGGTAATTCAAATTCAAATTCAAAATCATTTATTCAATTAAGACACTAAGTGACATTTATGAACGTTAAATTGAAGCTAGAGTTAAAATCATAGATCGGCACAAACAGACGCCACAGCATGTACTGGATTGTCAAGGTAAATTAGGTGAAAAACACCAAAATCTACTGCCTGTTTGTGTCGATCTATAACTTCCAGTTTCCAAAATGCATAGGGCCTTATGAGAAGAATACTGGCAAAGAAACTCATGGCCACTCATGGTACTTTTATGTATAGGAATATAGCAATACAAACTTTGAGCATTTCAAGCGTCAAGCGTCTACTTGTTACCTTTATTAAGAGCGAGCAAAACAAACATGTTTCTAGTAGGTAGGAGCTCCTCTTTAATTTTTGGAGTTTACTCCTTAAGAATCGATTTGCATATAAGGCGCCCGGTATGAAAAAAATATGAAGAGTAAAATTTAGTGATCCGAGGGCAGCGGAACGCTTTATTGTGCTTTTTATGCTTTATTGGAGTTTACTCCTTATTCTCGACGCATGTAAGTAGATATGTGTATACCTTTATGTTATATATATGTGTAAATATATACAGAATATATAGAGGGAGGGCGGAGGGAGGTAGGGAGGGAGAGGGAGAGGGAGAGGGAGAGAGAAAGAGAGAGAGAGAGAGAGAGAGAGACTCCAACAAATTGTAAACTCCAGTCGTGCGTCGGAGCTGACACACATTTTTTTATTTATTTTTATTACTTGTTGTAATAGCGGCAACAGAAATACACGTTCTGTGAAAATTTTAAATGTCTTTCTATTACGGATCATGAGATACAGCCCGCTGACAGACAGACGGACGGACAGCCGGAGGCTTAGGAATAGAATAGAATCCCGTTGGTTAACCTTCTGGTACGGAACTCTAAAAAGGAGTATAGTTAATAAATATTTAAGCTTAGGTACTTACTTACTTATTAGCTTGCAACTGAACGAATTACCTATAGTAAAGATAATTAACTGTATTTTACACCTGATGTACAATAAATAGAATTTTATATATATAATGGTATAAAATATATAGCGTATGTCATTCACTGAAAAAATGATTAAAATCGATCCAGTAGTTATGTAATTATTTACGACATCACATTAGAAACGTCAAAAATGACAGTATTTCTTCACTATTTAATGGATGTTATTATAAATATAAACCTTCCTCTTCAATAACTCTATCTGTTAAAAAAAAACGCATCAAAACCTGTTGCGTAGTTGTAAAGATTTAAGCATACATAGGTATATAGGGACACAGAAAGCGACTTTGTTTTATACTATGTAGTGATTACATTAAAAAATGCAGTACTCGTAAATGCACGAAAAAACACTTAAAGGTTAGTTCACAAAGCAACTCATTAAACCGACGTGATTGCGGTAATAACAATATTTTTTTCCCTAAAAGAGGTAGTAGGTCTGCTATATCTGAACTATCCTTTAACGTATCAGGATCGTAACGCTGCGATAGGCGAACGCAGGAATGCAGGAATAGATGTGGAATGTAAGTGATAGTTAACGAGGCTATTATTCAGACAGATAGTCGGCAGAAACCGATTGAACTGTTGTTTCCTGCTGAGAATCTAATGTGGAGCCACGCTAGTAAGTATTATGATACAGCCACTGCTTCGTGATCAATCGACTTGCATCAAAGTTTAGGTTGGTTTGGTTTAGTTAAGGTTTTATCGCAAGAAACGACATCACAGACTTGACTTGAATTGAATATATAATAGAAATATGTGCAGTGGAATTACTAAACAAAAATGTATTAATAATTATTATCTACTGGAATAGAAGGAAAGAGGAACTATTTGATTGCCAAATGTATACAATTTTAAATTATATCAACAACAGATACCTAAAATATAATATAATAATTGGAAGTAATTTTAAAACTTATATCTTACATAAAAATACATAAACAAACAAATTTCTTAATATTATGTAAGAATACAATTTTAATCAACATATAAAGTCGTCTACACGAATTACTAAAAATACATCGACTTGTTTGAACTTAATATTTACCAATTTCAATAACAAAAACATCTATACAAAAGTCGAAGAACTTGGATTTTTAGACCATAACGGAACGAAACGAAAGAAAAGTATTTCGAAAAAGACGGGCAAAAATCTTAGAGAATTGATTCCCAAGATGGACGTGTTATCTACATATAACTTTGTTTGCTTACGGAACCCTCGGTGCGTGAGTCAGACTCGCACTTGTCCGGTTTTTTTTTTAAACTACGGGACACTACTGAGTACAACTGTAAGTGTTGCATCAGAACTTACTATTGATTTTTTTACACCTTTTTTATTTTTTTAATATTTATAATTGTATTTTGTCTGTATCATGAAGGAATCCCACTCCAATAGACAAACCCAATAATAACATTGGTGTTTTAAATGTCCTACAACCATCTTCTGCCCCGAAATAGGTCGTATCTTTCTTGATTTAAGAGAGGTCCCTTTTAGGGCCTTATACGTTTTATCGATACTAGTGGTACGCCCTGACAATGCCAAACGTATGTAAATGTGGCTGGCATCTGCTATATTGTATTGTTTCTGTATAAAATATTTGTCCAAAGATTTTGGGTACAGCTGAATATTCTAAATGCTGATTCGATATTGGAATTTTTTTTAAATTTTTGGAAGAGGTCGTATTGTTTGTTACTGGGTAACTTCATTTTGCGGTCCCTGTTCCTTTAAACTTCTATAGAAAGGCCTATAAATTTTTTGTAATAAGCACAAAAATTTCTGTTTTATTAACCGACGAAAAAAGGAGGAGGTTCTCAATTCAACCGTATGATGAGTTTTTTTATTTATGTATGTTTAGCCCTCACTCCGTTATTAATGAACCGATTTTGACAATTCTATGTTAGATCTCGTATATCGATAATTTTTTTCAAGGGTGGTCCCATGTCAAGGAACTCAGAATCTGATGATGGAATCCTGATAAAATGGAGAGAAAACCTCGATAATAGTAGTAGGCATGAATAGTGTTTCTGTTGACTTTTCATAACTTTATCAGGTATTTGAGTTTAGAAATCATCACATCATGAAGCTGAGCTGATGGTGGTAATCATTCATTACCTACACAATTAGAAGTTAAATATAAAAACTGTGGTTTTAGTATAATATGCTTTGAAGAAAATACATTTGATAGCGTTTTAAAGTATTTAATATTAAATGTATTAAAAGGTAGTAGTTGTCAGAGTATTAAAAGATGACGCGAGCCACAAAAAATCATAAAATAAAAACTTTTAACAAAAAATTAAACCGACTAAAAATAACTAAAAAGCAAGAAATAAATAAACCTTTTAAGTCTTGAATATTGAGCTTATTTACATAAACTATAATTTTTTTTTTTAAACTAATTTTAAGTCGGCGCCAAATAATAAAATTAATTATTATTAGACTTATTATGTTTGTATGTGATATGTATGTGTGGCGAAGCCGGAAGCTGACATTACTGGTCGAGCCGCGAGAACGACCAAACCTCTAAAAGAGGCGGCGCACTTACGAGCGCGATTCACACTCTAAACCTTTAAAAGCGAAAGAAATAGATTTTTGTAGTTCTCTGAGTGAACTCACAAGGGTAGCATTGTGGATAAATTCTATATTCAATATTAAATAATGTATTTTTACTATTAGATCTCTGCATATAATACCAATACAACTTCTTGTGAAATAAACAAAGACAAAGAAATTGCCTTGCTTTCTTGGCAGCTTTATTTTTAATAAAATAAGCAAAATATTAGAACTACATACAATGAACTACCACATATGTAAAAATACTATTTTTGAATAGTTGCATCGTCAGGGGTATACTTAGACAGAAAATGTATTAAAGATTGTAAGATAAAGAAAACACACACACACTCATTAATACACACACGCACATTCACACGCTCACACACCCACACTTACCCATGCATGCATTTGGCTCTCTCTTATATTATGTTATCATTTTTGCTGTATATTTATTCTAATATTGCTTACTTGTATACCTTTAATGGGGGGCAGGCGCTCTGATACCTATAGTATAAGTTTCGATCTAGTTTAGGATCAGAGTGGCTTACCTTTTTCAGATCCATGCAATGTCAATTCTAGACTAAGATGAACATTTGTAATTAAAATTCAAGATAAGAGATTTGAACAAGTATTATTTTTATTTATTTATAAATATATAAATATTTATTAATGTCGGGTTCTGACAAATTTGTTACAAATACTGGTTATTTTTATGTTCTTTACAGCTTCATCTTCATCAAGTCCACCCTATTTTCTTGTTCATAAAACAAAACTGAAGCATTAAGAATTAGATTTTTATTTATGTACGAGTATAATAATAGTAAGTTCAGACTTCTTACACAAGACCGTCTGATCCCAAACTAGGCAGAGCCTCTACTATGGTAACCAGACAGCCATTAACATACTTATATATTTCTAAATACATACATATTATAGGTGTATTATTGTACTAGTTTTGTTTGCGGCTCGATGTTGCGAATCAATTCAGTATCCCCCTTGAACAATACTTTTTTTTAGATTAACGGTACCCTAAGACTTTATACCCTTGGCTATATCTATTCAAAATTAAATCTTCAAAATTATCTGTTTAAAAGTAAACAGTAAAGTCGTGAAAACGTAACAAACAAACAAATTCACATTCCCATTTATATTACTAGAATCGTACACTTTTAAGGGAAAAAAGTTGCCCTTGTGGTATTCCAGATTATAATGCTGCTATTCCAATTCTATTAAATCCAATCATTTGAAAGAAATAAAAGGAATAACCACATGTTGCCACGTCAAGAAAGACACGTCACATCTACATGACATAAACGACACATTCGAGACATAGCAGTCATAGACTAAAAAATGATGTTTGTGAAGTAGGTTAATAATATCTAGGAATGTGTATTTAAATTATACACTAAGGTAACATAAAAAAAGAAGCAAAATGTACACTGAGGTTTTTTGCAATAAAGTATATTTGGAGTTTACTCCTTAAGAATCGATTTGCATATAAGGTGCCCGGTATGAAAAAAATATGAAGAGTAAAATTTATTGATCGGAGGGCAGCGTAACGCTTTATTGTGCTTTTTATGCTTTATTGGAGTTTACTCCTTATTCTCGACGCAAACTACTTTTTCTGATCTATCCTTCTGCAAATTTCATACAGAGCCGTTCAGCCGTTTTTGCGTAAAGTAACAAACAAACATTCATCCATCCATCCTCACAAACCTTCGCCAATAATAAGTTAGTAAGATTAGGTCAGGTTTTTTATCGTTGTTGTTAGCTTGTATGCAACAGAAGCTTCGTTTTAGCTATTAATCAACTCTGTCGTGGTACATTTATCCAGCAAATACACAGCTATATTTATACGTTTCGTTTAAAACACAATTAAGAGCCGCACTATCGTCCTATCAGTTAATCTATCTGTCCTCCGGAAAAGTTTATTAAAGTTGCAAATAAAATCGTACAACAACAACATTCTTTAAGACTTTTTAAATATTTCATGATGTTCTATGAGATTAATTAATACATTTGTAATTGGGTCAAGATTTATTTACAAAACTGGGTCTTTAAGTCTATGTAAATGAAATATGTACTTTACTACCCCTTTACTAGAGGGATAGACTACAGATTTGAAGAGATTTTTTGACTACATGGAGGCATACGTTGCCCAGTCATCTGGTCAACTTTGCGTTTGTTTGTAGGCTTGATCCCTAACTATTATGTGATTCAAGAATTGGTTCTGATTGTGGGAGCATCTTTATTCACTGTAAACAAACAAGGGGTTTTGCCAAACTGAAACATTTGTTAATAAACTAGTATATTTCAACACAGAAAAAATAGAAATTAGTAATTTCACCAGCTACAGAAGAAAATTGCGGATCGCCACATAATTGTCACATCTCTATTTAATTGATTGATTGATTTAATTGAAATGTTTCAACATCGTTGTAGTTGAGTTTTCTATTGTAGTTGTTAATTTTCTTGAGACCTGTGACAGTGTCCGGCTACAAATGTATTGGCAGAATAGGGGAAAACGTTTATCTTGTAGAACATTCTGCTAAAACGACACTAGTAGCTAAAAATAAACCGTCTACTTCCAAAAATATTTACGTTGACATTGACAAATACAATAACTTTTATGCGAGCAAAGCAACAGCAGGCAATAACTAGTTAAGAATAAGTTGGTCAATTGCCATTATAGATTTTATTCTATAACCGTTATATACACCTTGTTCATGTCCACTTTATTTTCGATTACGATTAATCTTATTTGTATTAAATTTATCGCCGGTGGATTGTTTCGATATTTGACATATATATGCATACAGCATGCTGTATTTATTCTGTCTCTTGCACGTTGTTAGTACCTACTATCTCATATCGGTACTCTCAAAAGTTTAGGCATGACATAAATAATATTGTGTATCAACATCCTCCGCTCTTCGATCCATCCGTATGAGCAATATTTCTTCCTACCGACATTTACCTTTCAATATACTTCTAATTTTCCAATCCCAGTTATTAAAATAACTGAAGTGCCCGGTTGACGTCAATAGGTTTGTTTTTATTGTATAGGGGGCAAACGAGCAGACGGGTCACCTGATGGTAAATGACTACCGCCGCCCCTGGGCACCTGGCAGTGAGAGGGGGAGAGGGAAGTGTTATGCCTCATGCCGGTAACCTCACTCACGTGGCGAAAAACAATGCTACATTGCTTCACTGCCGGTTTTCTGTGAGGTCGTGGTATCACTTCGGTCGAGTCCATACGTGCCAAAGCATGGCTCTCCCACGATGTATGCTGCTTGCCCCCTATTAGGTACGTGAATGGGACCAACATTATAGTTGGCCTATAGTCTACCCCTTCAAGGCTACAGGCGTGAGTGTATGTATGTATGTATGTATGTATGTATGTATGACCATTATTATCTCTAATGAGAAACCGTTTACGAGTTTGCTTCAATAGTAATCCATCACGTCAGTTACGTAAAAGCAGTGTGATGTTCAGGAATGGACCGAGTTTCTAATATCGTTAGAGGTCAAGGTCATAACGCTGGTCGCGCCCATTTCAAGGTGAGGGACAAACTTAAGCGATAGAGTCAAGACTTGGGTTAAAAAACAATTTGCTTTGCGCTCGCTCAGTAGCTTAAAATTCCTTAAATTACTTTAAAGGAATTTTGATTTCCAAACATTAAATATAAAGTAATACTATAAATGCCAATGCAAGTTTCTTACATCTCCCTTTCTCTCTCAAAGCCTGGTAACAGATTAAACAATAAATTACAGTAGATGACTGAAGAATATTGCTATAATTAACTTTAAAAAGAAGCATCACAGACTGCAACGCGCCTAAATTTTCTTCATTTCTTAATTTTCCACCCGATAGATATCGCGTAACATACACACACACAAAAGAACAGTCATATTGTGTCCTCCTTTTTAAATTCGGTTAACAATAGGAAGTTAATCCCTATAGAAGACCGTGGCTAGACGAAATCTGCAAATGTACCTCTTTTCTGGGTGGTGAGTATTTTGTCCCCAGACCTTCATGGGTGAAAGTGTCTTTTACAGTAACATCTTCAAGTAACATCACTTGAGTGTTTTCAGATACTAAGTGATACTATTTATTAGTGCAGTAGTGTTGCTTTTAAATTGGTTTAAAAAAAACAACCACAGAAAGATAGATATGGTACGCCGGGTAGGTACTTAATGATAAAACAGTTTCTAGATAGAGTTTTTAATTTTACATAATATTAAGGTCAAAATCGCTTGAAGTGTCTGGGTTTTAGACATGATCTATTATTGTAATAGTGCATCTCAGGAAGCTATAGCCAATACATTTATATTTATACATTTACCTTTTTATTAAAAGTTTCTATGTGTTTTTTTTATTATAGTTTAGAAAAACTAAATAAACACGCTTTAATTACGACCCAAATTAAAAAGTAAAAAATAGTTCCACTATCTCCCGCCTGGCTCTATTATCAGATCATCGTTACCAAACCCAATCTGGTGGACTCTTCATAACGAATAACTCGAGGGGTTAACTAGTAACTACTGAAGAGTAGTGTGTTTAGTGAGTGGTACACACAAAAAAAATGTTATACATACGGCAATCTCCCAGTTTCAAAGCAAGCGGTTGTTTACAAGAAGAAGTGAATACTCTCTCTCATAACTTGGGCGGTGTAAGCCGGCCAATTTGTACCGGCTTCGCGTTACCGGCCTTCGCTGTGGCATTGAGAAGTGTGCCTTGTGTCTTGAATGTAAAGTAGCCCTAACGACTATATTTATTCTTTATTTATTTAGTTTCTAGAAAAAGCTTACAGATCAAAAAGTACTTGTATTATAGGTTATATTCAGATACATGTAGGTTCGATTAACCAAACTTTGAAAATTGCAGTGATCGTATCTGTAATCATATTTTATTATGTCAATCCACATTTTATGGTATTCGTCACCTGTTTTTTTAATGTGTACAAATTGCTAAAGCTTATATTGTCAATTGTTTCATTGTATAATTTTTATATATAAGTATTACCTACCTATTTTAACGAGAATTAATAGATATTAACTGATATCTATATTGTCATCTACTTTGTGAAAACAAAAATGTGAAACTGTATTTGTTAAAAATATAGCAAGAATCGATTCGTTTTATACATATTGTAAAAAAAAATCTAACATTTGCATGCCACTTGTGTCACTCGAACCTTGTTCCTTGCAAATAATAATTTTATTATTCGTATTTGCGTTTACTGCAACAAATACCTATTTTGTCTTTAAAAGGTATCTTGCATTGCTTTTCGCCGAGTGACTGAGGTTAACGAAAGCCGTACCCCTTCCCTCCCCCCACTCCCAATGTTCCACCCTTCCGCTACTCCCACCTTAAAGGCCGGCAACGTACTTGTGACTCTTGAATTGCCGGTGCCCGTGAGCGGTGGTAGTCATTTACCATCAGGTGACCTGCCTGCTCGTCTGCTATAATGACATAAATGAAATAAAATTGTAATCCTCATCGTAACTAATATTACAAATACGGAAGTAAATTCGTTTGTTTGTGACGCAATCACACGCTAACTACTTTGATTGTGTGATAAGCAGGATAATTTTTTAGGTTTAATTAATATAAAAGTAGATATGTTTATCAGCAGTCTGGTTACCATAGTACAGCTTTTGCCTATTTTGAGATCAGATGGCCGGGTGTGGGTTGTCTCAAGTTATTATTTTGTTACTTGTTATTACAGTATTTTCAATTACCTCTATATTTTTGGCCTAACTTTTTCCCCTAACGTATAAGATCTCCCGCTGTAAGTTAGGTCCGATTTGAGCGCAATGCACTCACTCCATTTACCGATATACCTCTAATATCAATAATTAGAAAAAAACTAAAATATTGAAAACATTATTCGTTAAACTTAAAAACTAAAACTAAAAAATGAAAAACATCGTCTTTAAACCTGCATGCGATAGAATCGCTATCGCAGGCAGCAGGTGGTTCCAATCAACGGTGATGACGAAGCGAAACGCTATGTGCCATCAAAGTCACCTATACATTTACTGAAACTCACACAAGCATACACATGTAAAATACTTTATAACCCAACACACACACGCATCCCTCGAATCGCTTTCAACCAATGGAGATCAAATCTTATGTAAGTGTGCGCGTAGAGACTAGGTTGGCTAGTGTATGGGTTCGTTTAGTTCAGCACATGGTGAGTCGCTCACATTTATCTTTGACCATCCCACCGCGTCAAAACCCTTTTCACGTTCGGGGAATTTTCCATCACATGTAAAATAAATGGGCACCGGAACGAAATGCTCTACAGCTTTATGCGAGGAGTGTATGGAATTTAAATTCAAAACAAAATGTTGGGATGGCTTTCAAAACTGTGACTAGAACTACGCTAGAACACGCTGGGAGTTTGGCAGCTTTTAGCGAAGTTTAGTAAAACTTTATAATACTTAATTATACATGTCCTGGGTGTACCACAGCTGAAAATATTACACAGACATTCAACATCTGTCTATTATGCAATTAATGTTCTATGACAGCTGCGGGTGGCCGTGTTACAAGGATTTTTTCAGAAGACATCAATATGAAAAAAAACAAGAGTCCTTTTCTTTTCGATAATAAATTCTGTCATGGGATAGTTATGCTTCGCCACGTATGGGCCGGCTCGACCGGAGTGGTACAACGGCCTCACAGAAAATCGGCAGTGAAGCAACACTTAGTTGCCACGCCACAAAAGATGATTTTGATTTACTTAACTTATAGATTAAAAGTCATGCTTTAAATTACTTCGAGTTGTCGTTAACTAGACGCACGTATGCGATATGCTATGGCAGCAGCTAAACTGTATGGTACCAATCATACACAAAATATTAACCTATAAGGTAGTTGTCGAAATAGGCAGCTAAGTTTTGTTGCCTCTTCCGATTTTCGCTCATACCGCGAAAACCACGTATGAAAGTTGACATATGATATAGACTTTTATTAAATTCCTGCCAAATATAAGGAAGTATGGAGCAAACAACAGATCAGCAACTTTATTCTGGTGATCCGAATTAGATACGTAAGATACAGATGAAAACTTTCATAAATTAATAACATAATACAATAATAACGACATCATATCTACCTATGTTATAGTTGACTGCACGGATGGCGCAATAGTTTAAGGGGTCACCTCCCCACTACGCCGCGCCGAGTGTTGTGGGTTCAAATCACACAAGGGACAAAAATTTGTGTGATCCACAAATTTTTGTCCCCAGTCTGGGTGTTCTTTGTGTCCGTTGTTTGAATGTTTGTAGAGCGCCCCCTGACATAGGAATATTCCTAATGCTGGAGTTGTCTTTTTAAATACAAAAGAAAAAAGTATCAACTTAGTCCTAAATTATTGACATGTTATAATGTTTTTTTAAATATTGCTTTTTTTAGCTATAGTTGCAAGGAAAACGTGCTAATTTGGCAAAGGACAGCATATTACAGTTAGATAAATGATTCGAAGACATAATGTGCAGTGAAATAATTTTGATCGTCTAAATCGTACAAATCAACAAATGTGCTACTTCGCCTATGGGCGTCAAAGACAAAACACTCTACTCGATATTGTTTTGAAAATCACAATATATATTATCTTGCTTCGCTAACAGTTGTATTAAGACCGAAATTATATCCATGTGACTGACGACGCGTAAAGCGGTAACATAGTACTCACAACTGACCCACAATAAACTCGCGATCTGTGTTCTCTGCTTGATCAGATGTTCATCAATCTAAGTTGCCAACTATATTACTGTCCAGATAAACCATCCAACAGCGTTTCAAGGTCTACTATACCTAATAAATGTTGTGTCATTAGCAACTAGATGGCGGTGTTAGTGTAACTAAATCACGCTATGGTTTCGTTGCATTCTATTGTATAAGTAGCATAAGAAATGTTTGTTTTGTGTGAATCGATTGTTGGAATAATTACACGGTTTTTAATAGTGGAGAGTGTATTATTTCACGTCTGCGGACCTCGCAAATTGTTCATGGTCCCTCGAAGCCGGATAGATGACTGGGTGTGTGATCGGTAGTCATCGGTGGTGGTAGTGGCTACTACCTCTTCGTCTCAACTGAGCAGTGGATCGCTGTTCAGAGCAACCCCTACAGCAAGGTGCGCTGTGAGAAGCATTGCAGTATTGGCGGTACCGGGTGGCAAGTGTTGTCACATCCGGAGGTGAGGCGGACTGAAACTACGGTGGCAGAATAGCGGCACGGCGCCGCTAGTGAGCGTCATCGTCGTTGGAAGTTGACGTCACGTCGAAGTTAAGTAACAGTGAGTGCCGGAGAATTGTGAGTACATTTGATCTTTTTTATTAGTGCAAATAAAAGTAGAAAAAAAAGTGCATAGAATTTTGAGTTAAATCAAGAACTTAGAATACATTTGGAATAGTGAAGAAAGTAGTGAAAATATTTGAACTTAGAAAAATTTTAGAAGTTTTAGACTTGTGTTCGTTTCCAGTAAAAAGTGGTTTGAACGGGGAATCCACGGACGATTTTACCTAGAATATTAGTACAAAACACTTGTAAACTTTTACGGAATTTTGTAGAACTTAGAATATTTTATTGATATTCATTGCTTTTAATGTTAGATATAGTTGTTCCAAGTAATTAAGTATATTGTTGTTTCTACTAGATAAATATATAGTCTAAAATTCATTTAACTTTTTGACTCTAAGATATTTATTTACCACCTACCTACAATTTGTTTATATTTGAATCTTGTGCATTAAGTTTTGCTAAGTTATAAGAAAGGATAATTCATTATTTGTAAATTGTTTGGGAAGTAGTTTTAGTTGTAGATTAGCGTTTATTAGATCAATAGTAATTAGAAATTATTTGAAATGGAATCGTTTAACAATCTTCAAGAGGACATTAAAGCTAAAATGTTACAGGCTAAAACAAATTTTAAAAAGTCCCCAAAGGAACGATTAACGGTTGCATATATAGAAACTAGATTAGAAAATTTGGAGAAACAGTGGGTTTTGTTTACAGGAACTCACACCCAAATTATAACTACAGTAAAGAAGGCTGAACTTTGTATTTCTAATTATGTTAAAAACAATGTGTATGACGAGGTTGAAGAGTTTTATGTGCAATTTAAAAGTGAGTTGAAAGAAATGTTAAGTCGTAATACTTCTACGAATGCTTCTGCGGACTCAAGGTCGTGTTGTCGCGGTGACAAGGTAGTCAGCCGAGTCAAGTTGCCCGAGATAAAGATCCCTACATTTTCTGGTAAATATATGGAGTGGCAAACATTCAGAGACTTGTTTGTAGGACTAGTTCATGAAAACAAGTCACTGGATGACGCACAAAAGCTTTTTTATTTAAAGGGGCACTTAACTGGGGAAGCAGAGCAGTTATTACGGAATATTAATGTTAATTCCGACAACTATGAAATCGCATGGGATAAGCTAAATAAAATGTATAATAATAAAAGATTTTTAGCCAAGGGTATTTTGAAACGATTATTAAACCAGAGGGCTTTAACATCAGAATCCGCGTTAGAAATTAAAAACTTAATTAATACCACATCTGAATGTTTAGATTCGATTAAAACCTTGGGTGTAAATATATCCTCTTGGGATATTTTAATTATACATATTATCAGCGCTAAACTTGATCCTGAAACGAGAAAGGCTTGGGAACTAAAGGTGTCATCGGATCCAACCGATGAATTACCTACATTTAAAGAATTTTCAGAATTTTTAATAGGCCGCTTTAGGGGCCTAGAAAATTTAGAGCTTAAACCCCGTATTGAAAAAAGGGTTAACACAAAGACATTTCATATTGTTAAACCTAAAAGTACTGGTTCCTGTGTGTATTGTGCTGCAGATCATAAAATTACTTCATGCAAGGCGTTTAGCAAGGAATCCAACGAAAGTCGACGCGAATTTGCTATGGACAAAAAATTGTGTTTTGTGTGTCTAAATAGCAACCACTCTGCCAAATATTGTAAGAACATTACCCGGTGTCAGGTGTGCAAACGCCGCCACCACTCTTTACTACACCCTAGTGGTGTTTCTGGGTCAGTAGACGATATTACGGTTCACGAAAAAGCCTCATCGACTGGGTCGATGAAGGAGGAAGCTGCTTTAAGCAGTCACAAGCATGCCGCGCAAGCGGAGGTGTCTAAGGAGCCACTGGTCGCTTGTCTTTCTACAGGGAACTGCAATAAAACGGTTCTATTAACGACTGCAGTCGTACAAGCTGAATCGAAAGACGGGATATTTCAGATGGTAAGGGCTTTATTAGACCAAGGGTCGCAAGGATCTTTTGTTACTGAGAGTACAGTTCAGTACCTGGGGTTGAAGAAGCTTGCAGCTAAACACACTATAACAGGTGTAGGTGGGGATAAAAGTGTGATCTCAAGGTCCACAGTCAACATTAATATAAGGTCTAGGGTCGATCCACGGTTCCAAATAAAGGTTAATGCCTACGTCTTGAAGTCGATTACGTCCCTTCTACCCGTTGCCAAGGTAACTAGAGTAGAACGGGTGGACTTGACTTTGGGTGACTTGGCTGATCCGGAGTATCACAGGCCTAATAAAATTGATATTTTATTAGGTGCTGAAATATACAGTCAAATCATCAAAGCAGGTCTTAATTGGAATCCGAGCAGATCAATCTTAGCGCAAAATACTGCTTTCGGGTGGATCTTGTCTGGCGTCTGTGAGGTGGAAAACATGACTAATATACAGTCTCATATCACCGTGATGCATTCTAGTCTAAGTGCTGACGAGTTTTTAAGAAGATTCTGGGAGCTGGAAGCCGAACCGCCTGGAATTAAGAAAATGCTCACGGAAGAAGAGATTAGATGTGAGGAGCTTTTTACAGCTACCACAACCCGGGATAGTCATGGGCGATATATCGTACGGTTACCATTTCGTGACGCGGACCCGGACTGCAAGTATGGTGAGTCAAGGAAAATAGCTGAAAAAAGATTTAAAGGATTAGAATTTAAGTTGGGAAAAAATATTAAATTAAAAATAGATTATACTAAGGTTGTTCACGAATATTTAGAACTTAATCATATGAGAAAAGTTACCGAATTAAAAACAAGAAATAGGGAAGCTGTTTACTTACCTCACCACGCAGTAGTTCGGGAAGATAAGGACACAACTAAAGTCAGAGTTGTGTTTGATGCATCCTGTAAGGGGATGAAAGGTATATCACTTAATGATAACTTGATGATTGGTCCATCCTTGCAAGCCGAACTCCGTCATACCATTATGCGCTGGAGAAAATACCGAATTTGCCTAGTCGGAGACATAGTCAAAATGTATCGGCAAGTTCTAGTGCATGAAGAAGACACTCTTTTTCAGAGAATACTTTGGAGAGATACTCCTGAAAGAGATATAGAAGAGTTTGAGTTGGTCACAGTAACTTTCGGAACGGCCGCAGCACCATATCTCGCCGTGCGGGCACTACATCAGGTCGCTTATGATGAGTGTCAGACTAGTCCTGGAATAGCCAAAATCATTCTAAACGACTTCTATATGGATGATCTAATGACTGGAGATGAAGATGTACAAAGCTGTTTCAACATTTATAGAGAACTGACTAGAGTATTGGCTAAAGGCGGGTTCCAAATGCAAAAGTGGATTAGTAACAGCAGAGAGTTATTAGATATGATAAGAAATGAGAAGGAGAGTGCTGATGAGGGGTTGAGAATAAAGCTAGATGAGATAACCAAGATTCTGGGACTTACTTGGAATCCACGTGAAGATGTCTTCCAATACACCGTTGATCTTGCTCCGCTAACTAAACCTGCTACAAAAAGAAAAATTATTTCTGACATTTCACGGTTGTTCGATCCTCTGGGGTGGTTAGCGCCATGTATAATTGTAGCAAAAATCTTCATCCAAAGGTTATGGCTAGCTGGTATTGACTGGGATCAAGAAGTTCCCTGCAATTTATTTAAAGAGTGGATGACTTATCGCCAGGACTTACCGTCTTTAGTAAATATAAAAATCCCACGCTGGGTACATACAGGCGGTGCAGTCAAACTGGAATTACACGGCTTTGCGGATGCTTCCAAAAAGGCGTACGCTGCTGTTGTATACCTGAGAGTGATTGATGAAATGGGGAACATTCATGTTTCGATAGTGACTTCAAAAACGAAGGTAGCTCCCATTAAACAAG
The DNA here is from genome assembly GCA_949752705.1 of Callimorpha dominula. Taxonomy (NCBI): domain Eukaryota; kingdom Metazoa; phylum Arthropoda; class Insecta; order Lepidoptera; family Erebidae; genus Callimorpha; species Callimorpha dominula. Next base: position 26,905,235 of record OX456992.1, read on the forward strand.
TGTCGATTCCTAGGCTTGAACTATGTGGGGCACTTCTGTTATCTAAATTGATCGTGGAGGTGGCTGAAGTCTTAGGAATCCCCAAGGCCGATCTCTATGCTTACACTGATAGCGAGGTAGTTCTGGCTTGGCTGAATCATCATCCAAGCCGCTGGAAAACATTCGTGGCAAATAGAGTTTCCGAGATTTTAACCACTATAGATACTCAACATTGGTCCCATATTACGTCTAAGCAAAATCCAGCCGACTGCGCGTCTCGCGGTATTTCTCCAACAGAACTGTCAACGACTTCCATATGGTTTAATGGTCCGGATTTTATGAGACAGAAAGTGATTGACTTCAAGAGACCAAAGCACCTAAGTACAAACCTGGAACAGACGAAGACACACACCATTGTCGTTGAAATTACCCTTTGGCAAAGGTTCTCCTCTTTATCCAAACTCCTCCGTGTAATTGCTTATTGTCGCAGATTCTTGAACCTCAGAAAAACTTCGGTGAGAAAACACGGCACTAAATATTTGGCAAGAGAGGAAATTGACGATGCTTTAGAGCTATGTGTAAGGAGATGTCAAGAAGAGGAGTTTTTTGAAGAGTTACAGGAGCTGAAGGTTAAGGGATGTTTAACTACAAAGGGAAAAGGGTTAAAGTCATTAAACTTGTTTTTTGATTCGAGAGGTGTAATAAGAGTCGGTGGGAGATTGGAAATGTCTCAGTTAGATTATAATAAAAAGCATCCGATTCTTATTCCAAGACATTCGTGGTTGACAAATCTCTTGATTGTGGACGCACATCAAAAGACTATGCATGGTGGTCCACAACTTATGATCACGTACTTACGCTCACTGTATTGGATTGTGGGTGTCAAGGGCTTAGTCAAAAAATATTTCAGAAGCTGCGTAAAGTGTATTCGCTATTCAACCAAGGTAACAACCCAACTTATGGGGCAAATGCCGTCATCTCGAGTGACCCCAAATAAACCTTTTTTTAGAAGTGGTGTCGATTATGCAGGCCCGATAAGTATAAGGGTTTCAAAGGGTAGAGGGAATAAATCCTATAAGGGGTACATAGCATTGTTTGTGTGTATGTCAACACGAGCAGTGCATCTCGAAGCAGTCAGTGATCTGACTACCCAAGGGTTTTTGGCGGCCTTTAAGAGGTTTGTGGCAAGACGTGGAAGATGTGCCGAGCTATATAGCGATAATGCCACTAACTTTGTTGGAGCTGCTCGCGAGCTAGTCTGCCTGTTCCAAGAAGAAAAATCGGCCTTCAGACAGGAATTGGCCGAGCATCTAGCGAACAATGGTACCAAATGGAACTTTATTCCTCCTCGTGCTCCAAATTTTGGGGGATTATGGGAAGCCGGAATAAAGTCGACCAAATACCATTTAAAACGGGTAGTTGGGAATTCAACGCTGACCTACGAAGAACTAAGCACCGTATTAGCTCAAATTGAGGCCTGTCTCAATTCGAGACCTCTGTCTTGCATAGACGATCAAAATGATATCGTCGTATTAACCCCGGGTCATTTTCTTGTGGGTGAACCACTCGTCGTAGTACCAGATACTAATTATGAAATGTCAACCTTATCTACTCTAAGGCGATGGCAACTCCACCAGAGAATGATGCAAGACTTTTGGCGACGTTGGTCACAGGATTACCTCCACCAATTCCTCCAAAGGCACAAGTGGGAATTTAAGAACCCAGAACCATCACTAGGTGATGTAGTTCTCATTAAAGAAGATGATATGCCTCCTGGTAGATGGTTGCTAGGAAAAATTGAGCAGAAGCATCCAGGTCCAGACAATATTACACGCGTGGTGACAGTACGCACAAAGAACACACTTATTAAGAGACCTACCTCTAAGTTATGTTTATTGCCTGTAACAACCTAACTGTATTTTATAAATTGCAAATATTATATTGTAAGACATGGCATGGTGGGCGGTTTTGAAGGACAAATTGCATTATGTCCTTGGTGGGCGGTATGTCCAGATAAACCATCCAACAGCGTTTCAAGGTCTACTATACCTAATAAATGTTGTGTCATTAGCAACTAGATGGCGGTGTTAGTGTAACTAAATCACGCTATGGTTTCGTTGCATTCTATTGTATAAGTAGCATAAGAAATGTTTGTTTTGTGTGAATCGATTGTTGGAATAATTACACGGTTTTTAATAGTGGAGAGTGTATTATTTCACGTCTGCGGACCTCGCAAATTGTTCAATTACATAACTCCACTATCTAGTATTTCAATATAAAAACAAACTTTAGTATTAGACGATTTTTAATCATTGGAAATATTTGGGAAAGTTAATCTCACTTGACACTAGACAACGAATAACAAGCGGTTTCTTTCTACTCCTCTCTCCTTAATGTTACTGCATCATCTTCTTACCCTTATGCTTATAATTATCATTCTCCACTATAATTCGTCATTTCTCTGCTTACTCCTTTTCTAGCCATATATTCTTTGACGCAGTCCATCCATCTTTTCTTTGGTCGTCCACTACTCTTGTAGCCGAAAGTATTCTATGAAAGTTCTCGAGATTATATTTGTATTTTTATTTGACTGGCCTGTTGGTCTAGTGGTTAGTGATCCTGACTGCTGAGCCAGAGGTTGTGGGTTCGACTCCGTCCCAGGACAAATAATTTTGTGATGAGCATGGTTATTTGTTCTGTGTCTGGGTGTAATTTATCTATAATATGTATTGATATAAGTATGTTTATCAGCAGTCTGGTTACCATAGTACAGGCTCTGCCTAGTTTGCAATCAGACGGTCGTGTTTGAAATGTGTCAAGTTATAATTATTATATTATATTATTATTTATGTATGGTAATGATTCAAGAATGAAGTCATTATATGTCTTTTGTAAGCCAAAAACAGGCATTTTGCTAAATCCTCCGCTATATATTTAGTTTTTTGAGAGCGACACACAAACAAAATCTCTAGTACTGCAAACGCTCATATTATGATTTATGTTCTCTAAAAGTAGAATGTATTTCTTCTTTACCAGTAATATTTAAAACAAAGTAATGTTAGACACGTGTTTCAATAATTACAAGCTAAATATATAATTTACTTTTACTTTATTACTTTACTTTTGTGTTCTGATTCCTGCGTCACTGGAAACTTGAAATGAAGAAAATTAACCAATAATAACTGTAGGTAACGTGATCGGGCCGAGCGAATAATTCGCTTACCTAATGTTAAGAGCCTGGCTTTAATTAAAAAACGCTCATTCCGAACCTGACTGACGGACGTGATCTGGATTAGAAAAGTGAACGTTTGTATTTATTTAAATGGGTTCTGTTTGTATTTGCAATTAAATCTCATATCTAACGATACATGAGTGTAACGATTGGTGTCAATAACTGAATCCATTACTGTCTTTTCTAGTGTCTGCTACACTAGAAAATAAATCAATAATATTTCACAATATATTATGAACATGCGTGTCAAGTTCCATATATTTGTATTTAAATTTTTTATGCAGACATTTTCAAACACATCTGAACATTCCATCAACATCCTTGGTATTAAATACTTATAGATAGTTACTTTCATGTCAGCCCTCTCTCATCTCTTATAAGAAATATTAGCTGGATATGTCAGTTTTTAAGTTAAATTTCTCAATTTCAAAATGATCCTAAAATGTGACACCTTCCTCCTTATGTGAGAACACTGATTAGATGCCTACACTTGATGTTAAGTGTTCACCGTAGACGACAGATACTTGCAGATGCAGATTACTAGCTTTTGCCCGCACTTTTGCTCGCGTATATTTCGCGTTATTCCAGGAACAGTACCTTTTTCTGGATGAAACGAATCCTGTATTCTTTTCGGTATCCTTGATGTAAGCAAAGTTTTAACGATAATCGGTTCAGTAGTTAAGGTATTAAAACGTAACAAACAAACAAAATCATATTTGCATTTATAATATTCGTTACAATTAGGATTTAAGATATTTTTGTGCGTTTTTCGAGAGAATCCGTATTAGTAAAGTATAGCTAGAAGGTCCTTCCATGATTTTTACTCTTTTGAAGTAAACATGCAGAAAGATACGCTTTGTATGTAATTATTCTGGTGTTAAACTATGACACCGAACCTTATGTAATCTGCTATTGATATAGTAGAGATCGGATTTTTTTTATTAGACCGCTTTTTTGTCGTCGTCATTCCTTTGAAATGTAGTTAGACCCAAATAGCAAAAAATAACATTAATTTTTTTGCAAATGATAGCAGAGTGTAATTTGCATGCATAGGCATTGCATTGCATGCATTAGTTCGTATTCCATCCCCAGATAAGCACTTTATTTTTATACAAGTATACGGCCTGTCTGACGTCAAGTGGTAACCGGTATCTATGCAACTCGCATCACTCGATTCGCTTGGATTAAGTATAGAGATTTAAGTATAGAAATGCCTGCAGATCACTATAGACCAGTAAAGGCTGATTATATTAATACGAAGGTTTCTCTATACATAAAACTAGATGAGGTTTGAATGAGAGAGTCTATAAGATTTTCCAGGAAGAAAATGTTCCAGGGTCACAGTGTTATATTTTTCATTGCCTCTAATTCTCTTGATATGAACGATATATACAACAATAATTGTTATAAAAAAGACAACATACACAACACTACATATTAAAAAAAATGTGGAATACGGGATACAAGTTTAAAATGTAATTTTAGCCAACCTTGTCTTTATGTTATTATGAACGAAATCATAAACAAACCCATGGCATGAACTTGTAAAAAAATATTCCATTCAGGGCAAACGTCGCTTAATTATTCCCTGATATCTTTTTAATGGGGTATTTTAAAACCGTTAGACGGAGCGTCCTCCGGTAGGAGCATCTTATAAGTCAGACTTTCTTTATCTTTATACTAATTTCATGCAGGAGAATTTATTTCATTATTCGCTCTAAGGGTCACTGTTCGTGGTGTTGTTTACTGGAAGAAGACAAACTTCGTATTCGACCTTTTTTGTGGGCATCTGTGAGTTGTTCTACTGTTGTTGGTAATAGGCGATAACAGTAGCATAATGATAAAGGGTTGTTGTAGCTAATAGGCAGTGGCAAATAGACAGCGATCAAAGCAAGCACCTGCTGAGCTAAAATGATTTTGTCAAGCATTAGAATTCTGTATCTTTTGTAAATATACAGAAGTAGGGTACATCAGGATTCCTGATGTTTCGGGAGGAAGCTCCACTTGGCTATATAAGACACTAATTAATCAGCATTTCTATCATAGTATTGTATTCTTGCTGACGACATTTCACCAGACCTGTATTGGCAAGTACGTAGCGGTTTGCAATAATTATTTATAAATCGACACGACAATAATAATAACTTGAGACACTTTACACACGGCCGTCTGACCCCAAACTAGATAGAGCCCCTACTATAATAACCAGACTGCTAAAAACATATTGATATATTTCTGAATACCTACCATTGTAGATTAATTACACACAGACACCGAACAAAAGATAGTGCACAAAATTATTTGTCCTGTGTGGGAAGCGAACCCACGACCTGTGTGCAGTCAGGATCACTAACCACTAGACCAACAGGCCTGTCCTAACATTTAATAACAATTATTGGGAATCGCGACGGATTTATAAGTTATGATACCTTCGACCTGTGGCCACGATCGAGGTATTGTACCTTCAAAATATTACTGCGATTAATGCAACGAAATTTTACCGTCCGTAAGCAAAACGAATCGTTTCTTGATTATAGGAACGCGGCATTAGTCCTAATTTATACATCAACTATCTATAGATAATTGTTTTTAAATTTTCGATACTACACGTGTTAGATGTGTAAATCGGGACTTTTTGGGCGATAATTTATATCGTGGTTGTTGTAGTTTAGTCTCCATCCAGACTCCAGCAAATGCTCGGCGATCGCTGACTTATTTATCTGACGGTTTTTTACACCTGTGATATGTTATTTGACCCGTTCTGCGAGCTACTAAAGCTGCAATCCACCTTATACACTCCTGGCGTCTGTAGAGGAACAACATCCTACGGTATTCTGAGTACTTTGCTATCTTGAAGTGCGGACTATATACAGTCTTAATGGAGAACTCTAAATACTCTTCTAACTTTGTCCGTTACTCTTTTTACATATGCAAGATGTGCTGGACATCAGTTGCAACTCGTGAATGTCACACCTGGTGTAGAAATAATACGAATACGTCTACTTCTGATCTACTCTCATCTATATTTGTTTAGGTATTGACTATGGATTATATTAAAAAAAAATGTATTTATATTACGTCTCATTCCTTTGAATAAAGAAATTACAGAGTATCGTTATTGCGTTTCGAAGCCCTTAGAGGCGATCGCCCTCGCACCAATCACTCGTTAACAGATCAAATAGTGATTAACAGACTGCAAACATTTGCACAGATAATAGATGACAGACTTTAACTTTTCAAAGTAAACACTAACTTTTTATTTACACTTATAACACACCAAAGTAGACTTTATTATTTAGGTGAGAAGGTTTCATGTGGTGTAAAGGGGCTTTGTCTTATTTTCTCATCTATGGCAGTGGAAAATGTGATCTATGTAAATGGCATAAAGATGGGGGTGACCGAATGTAAAGGTTAATACGACTAATAGACTCTTGAGATTGGATTAAACGAATGGTTTGATTAAGTTAGTGTATCGCTGGTTGAGGTGTTTTCGTTAAGATATTTAAGATTTTTTCGAATTCGGTAGTGATAAGTGACTCTCGAGTTTATTGTCGCGTGCAAATAATTATTCCAACAAATGAAAAAAATTGAATAAAATAAAATTTCAACAGACAGTGTAAAATACCCTTACCATAAATATCTCATAAGAAGCTGCTATTGAGATATGTGAGGCTGTTTGACGACAAATATGTGACCCAGTTTTATAACTGACTTTTTTCTTCTAATCAGCAGCAATCATCGGGAGCGGTTGAGCGGTGGTTAAAAATTAAATCGTGAACCGAAACGGATATCTCACAAGCGGTTCCCTGTGTTATATTGGCACTATATTTTTAAAGAATGTTCTGAATAGACCTACATTTTAACCAGATAAGAATTTGTGTGTGTTTTAGTATGAATTACTTTTCACAGCCATGCTATAAATATTTCTCGTCCTTAACTGTTCGGTCTCAGTACGAGATACATATAGCTCTCTCATGACAGTTTCTCTGTCTGTTTTACTGGATTATGTACACGTAAATAGGCTATACATACATATATATTGTTAATAGATGTGTACTTGAATTTAGTCAGTACTTTGTTGAGAATAATCTACACCGAAGCAGTGTTATTCGTACGTAGTTATACAACTACTTTACCGTAAACAAACGCGATGGTTTGGATGTGTACAACGTGTACATTACTGTACATAGCTTTTAATTTCCTGAAATTTCCCTAGGTAACATTGACCGTAGTCAGAGGTCTCTGTAATTTGGTATGGACATTGTCAAACCAATAGGGTGATTCTCGTTAATGTGATTAAATACTATGGAACGCAAAAGAATAAAATGTAGCGAGCGTGAGAACGTGGGAGAGCCATGCTTCGGCACGTACGGGCCGGCTCGACTCCGCTCGATACCACGGCCTCACAGAAAACCTATAGTGAAACAATGCTTGCATTGCATTTCGCCGCGTGAGTGAGGTTAACGGAGGCCCTAACTCTTCCCTCTCCCCCTACTCCCACATTAAAGGGTGACAACACACTTGTGACTCTTGAGTTACAGATGGGTGGTGGTAGTCATTTACCATAAGGTGACCCGTCTGCTCGTTTGCCCCTATACCATAAAATAAATAAAAATAAAATAGCTAGCTATATTACCACGAAAGCTTTTATTCTAATATTACCATCGCCACGCGGTGTCACCCGCGTAAGTCCCGATCCCGTGGGAGTGTCGGGGTAAAACGTAGCCTATGCGTTTATCCAGATCTCCAGCTATCTACATACCTAGTTTCATTCTAATCGGTCCAGTAGTTTTTGTGTGAAAACATTACAAACATACACACAAATGTATCTTCTTTAAAATATTAGTTTAGATATGATTACTAGAGATCGGATAATCAGATGCATATTTACCTAAAGTTATTTTTTGGATAACAAATTATGGAAGCGGCTTCTAAGTACATTTTTATTTACGAATGCAGTTGTATTGTCGCGTCGGTACTTGCGCACAAGCAAGTATAATTTGCCGTCTCACTCGCACTCTTACAAAATGCTTACATTTCCTGGGGTTTAATATTCCCGATTTGACACTTGTTACAACGTAATAAGGTTGTGTTTGCTTCGTCAAAAATCATTGACAATAAAAGTAGGGAAAAGCAACCATTATACGTTGTAACAGAGCAAGTGTCATTTGTGTCAAACTGGGGTTTATTACATCTCACGGAGTATAGGTACACTTAAATTTGAATTTCCTGGAATCGCGGGATTCTATCGATAAAAAAGTGCTTTCCATATTAGCCAACATCTCAACTTTAGGTAAATATGAATCCGAATATCCGATCTCTAATGATAACAGACAAAATGTATAGTCTTAAGGTCTTAACTGACGCCGATAAACAATACGACAAACGACATTAAAATGACAATTTGAAAACAATTTTATTAAATAAAGTTGATTTATACATTTCACTAGCAACCCGCCCCGGCTTCGCACGGGTCGCAGAGACATCTTTAACAATCATTATGATATTTCGGTTGCAACTTGCGATGTTATGTCGTCAAGGTGCCTGCGGCTGGCAAGTGGGCTCCGTCTACTAACTGGGCAATATCCAGATACAACCTTCACGGGAAATACTGAATCCTGAATTTCGTTATAAAAAGTATCCTATGACTTCGTATGTCCTCGTAGTATGAACTCAAATCATGCCAAGTTGCATTTAAATCCGTTCAGTAGTATCAGTGTGATGAGCGGCCATGATATAGACAGAAAGACAGACAAACAGACAGACAAAAATAAAAAAAAATAGTTTTGGCTTCAGTATCGATCATAGAGTGCCCATCAAAAAAAAATTCGAAATATCTTCAATGAACAGAATTGGACCTGTTACGAGTACAGTTTTATTAAAAGTATATAAAAGATAAACTGCCTGTACTCAATGCCAGTATATTCAGAGCATCCGAGACCACAGTAACCGATAGCCAGAGACATAACTACTGCTATCCCGTGCTTCCGCCCTGCCCAATCGACGATGACCTGCTGGAGCCTCAGCACCTCCAAGCCAGCACGTGGAGCCTCCAGCCGGGACGATCCAAGAGCCATGGCGGTTTGGCAAGCGGCCTCACGCCATTTGAGTACTTCTTCGGGCCGGGGCCGACTGCCGCTGTCCGCCCGGAACTCAGCCGTTCACCGATATACTTCGGCGAGCACTTGCGCCTCCAGATTCCACGGGGGTCCCGGTCCGAATCCCTCTGTCAACATCTTAGCAGAAGTGACATCCATGATATGCCACGTATAAAAGTGCAGCCTTTACAAAACCCGGCCGCTGGAATGCTAACCAATTTTGCCAATTGATTTGCTTACAGGATGAAAACACCCGTGTATGTAAACCGCGAAGATGGGAGAAGGACGAAGTAACCGCATGTGTAACTTGGTTTCTTCGTCAGACAGATTAAAGGTGTAATGCACGCCCATAACTTACTTATTGTAGAATTAGAAGAAGCGTGTAATACGTCAATACACGTTGGTGGGTAACACTGTACTTCTATATAAAATACTTTACAAGGTTGTACGAAGAACACAAAGGGTTCTTAATGGCATTTCATTTTTTACAATAAAAAAAACTGCATGAAATGGATGAAATCCAGTGTCACAGAACTCATGCTATGCGAAAAAATGTATAACTAGTACGAATTTATTTATAATTAAACTAGCAGTTTCCGACCGGCGTCGCCCGCTTGTACCTTTTTATATATTTTGAGCGGAACCCTAATTCTTTTTCCAAAATAAAAGTGGCCAAGTTACTTCTTATAACACCAGCTATCTGCCAGAGAAAGTCCTGTGGCAATCGTTCCACCCATTTCGGAGATTAGCCGGAACAAATAGACTGACAGACAAAATTAAAAAAAACTGATTTTTAGACGTGCAAATAACTGTATGAGCTTAAAAAAATATTTTGAAATTACAAACAGACACTTCAATTTTATTTATTTGTATTGATAATAGACATGAATTGCAGAGTAACGGATACGAGTCAATAATCGAAGGTTATATTTGAATAAAACAATCGAAAGACATGAAAACGCACTCCGATTTTATAGCGATCGACTGCTGAACAATGTTTTAATATTGAGAATTTGTGACTTTCAGGTGCTTTATTCTAGAGTTAAATACACGTATTGTTGATGATTGTTCGTCGAGAAGTATTAGGTGTCGACTGACTATTTATTGAAATTAAATAGCGAATACTTTGCAGATACTTGTATAATTTCGTTATTTGTTATCTACAATCACAATGTCTTGTGAGGAGCAAGGATGAAAGAGTTGTGATTCTATATAATTAAAAATATTTCAGAGGCGCGCGCGGTGAATCAGTATCCCCACCATTGCACCAGTCTCGCGTTGATCACGCCACCTGTTTCATGTGTCCTTTGCGATAGATGGCGTTAACACGTATATATAAACACACCATATGTCATACAGATGTATCATACTAAATATTAAAAATATTCTTATGTTTCCCATTTTAATTTCTAAATCTTTCTTGGTGAGAGGATTTCCTACTCTCTAGTAGGAAATCCTCTCACCAAGAAAGATTTAGAACCTTATACCAATCTGTAGTAGGAAATCGTGCACTGCAGCCAAGCTGCTCTTCGACGAATTTTGTATATAATTTATATTCATTATTAGGATATGTGTATCAAAATATATTTATTGACTGGCCTGTTGGCCTAGTGGTTAGTGACCCTGACTGCTATGCCATAGGTCGTGGGTTTTATTCCCACCCCAGTCTGGGTGTTCTTTCTGTCCGTTGTTTGTATGTTTGTAAAGTCCTCCGCGACACAGGAGTAATTTCTAGTGCGGGAGTTGTCTATTTAAAAAAGAAAAAAAAAGAAAGAATTTAATGTATGTACTGATCAATTGATTTGATTTTGATTATTGATTTAAAATCTTCAAAGTTAACAATAAATTTACAAATAAATATTACGCGCGACGAGGCTAACCAGACTGAGTGACGTGTCCCTAGCTCTGACGCGGTCTTCTCTGATGTGACTTTCGACTGACGTAGACAGTATCTCTGAGCTCTTACTGCGTACTCACTACTCTCTCTCTCTCTCTCTCTCTCCCTACTACTAACTGCCGCTTAATATTAAAAATGTACACTCGTAATTTCGATAGTCTTTTTGATCTTCTTTTCTGTATTCATTTCGGTCGTGTTTCTTTAGATCACTTCTGACTCTCCTAGAATATTGTTAACATTTATTCAAATATCTGAACTTTACGAAATCAGAAATCCCGAACATTTCCACAATCGAAATTTGAGGAAAACCTAAATTCTTGATAGTATGTGTTAACATTGCAGGGAGCTGACGATGACGTTACAGACTTCACAACATTCTTTACGGAATGGTGCACTCTTAATAACTATAATAAAAACCACGCGATGATAAACAGGTTCTAATAGCTGGGATACCACGTAGCTTGTGGTAAGGAAGTCCTTGGAAATTCTCTCAAATCTCTAAAGTAGTCAATGTAAAAGTTTGTTATTTTAAAAGGTAGCTCTGACATTTTTCTGTGTTATATTTCGGACGACAGTCAGAAACATTCGTCATAACGCGAGAATCAAAGCTGGGGAATGAACCTCTAAAAGTATTTTATACAAACAACAGTGCGACCACACGAACTTTTATGCTACAAAGCTACTTAATACTAAAAATAACAAACGTTTGTAATTGTTTCCACGTACAGATATAAAACCTTTTTTGTTGTTTTGTCCAAATACGAGAATTTGTTGCTTGAGTACCTTGTTTTAATTTGCGTAACCATCATTTAAATTAATTTTAAAAAGAATCCTTACCTAAGTAAGACATGGCTGGTCTAATATTATAAGTGAATACTAGTGGTTCTGTGAACAATGGACTTCGTGAGCTCTTCTTTGCATTTATTTACTAATTTACTATTTACTAATTACTTAAGTACTTATAATATGGAGTATTGAACGAATACGAACATAATTCATCTCTACATTTTTTTTTATATTATAGGGGGCAAAAGAGCAGACGGGTCATCTGATGGTAAATGACTACCGCCGCCCATGGGCACCTGCAACTCAAGAGTTACAAGTGCGTTGCCGGCCTTAAAGGTGGGAGTAGGGAAGGGGGGAAGAGGGGGAGAGAAGGGGAGAGGGAAGGGTTAGGGCCTCCGGTAACCATACTCACTCGGCGAAAAGCAATATAAGCATTGCTTCACTGCCGGTTTTCTGGGAGGCCGTGGTATCACTTTGGTCGAGCCGGCCCATACGTGCCGAAGCATGGCTCTCCCACTATAGAATTTTACATACATGTATTCAGATTTGAATGTTTTGTTTTTTTTTCTGTATAGCTTTTCTAGGAATACTAACTATCATTGTATAGCTATTTAGCGTAAAAATCCAGCATATCATTTGTAGAGTTCACTTATTGCGCGTAGAATAGAGTGTGACATACCGTGACGTGTATAGTTCCTCTATAAAGACATTTTAACGCCGAGTCTCTATTTGAATTACTAATAATTGAACGACCAGTAATATCTAAAACCCAATCATAGTAATTTTGCTTGCCGCCTCCCTAAAAATGAAGTATATTAATTTGGTGAGAACACATACCACAAAAAAAACCAGGTCTTGAACTAATACTACTTACACCTATATTTGTCAATCTAAGATAAGTTAATATTAGATTTAGAATTTAAGTAGTAGGTCGGTCCGCCAGTGCAACTTGGTCGAAACGTCAGGAAATTCATAGGTATGTAATATCTATTACGAGATCCATATACGTATAAGTATATCATGGAACGTGACAGTCTAAAGATTTATATAAGAAGTAAAAGTTTATGTTTATTAAAAGACAGTATACATTGAAACCTTTGACTCTGAAATTATAATCAATCATTGCTTAGATAGTTCCCAATATGAACTATTAAATAACATGTAGACAGTATACTGACACTGGCCTTGATCATGTTCAGTATTTAAGGTGCTTGAATATTACAGACCCTGTACGAGTATGTATGGGATGCGGCCTATAAACTGTGTGTATAAAGAGTTATCAAGTGGAAAGAGGGATTCACGTGTTTATTTTAGATTAATAACAAATATTTTATATACAAAAATATAAATAGAAGTGTTGGGCGATCGTTGAGAGTGATTTCTATGATGTTTGACAGGTTGGCGGACAGTATTTGTTGTTAAATAACATAACTTTAAAAGCTATTGCTATAGACTGAGTAGCATAATTTGATCCATAAGGAACTTTAAATAACGTATATTTATATATTCAAGAATATAATGTGATAGCGAATGGCGAGTAAAAACATTTTTTTTTGATTAGATAATAGCGTAGATATATTTTTTACTATCTGCGCCCCGCGGTTTCACCCGAGTAAGTCCCGAAGGCGTGAAAAATTCGGAATAGTAGTAGTAGTCTATGTGTTAATCCAGGTCTCCAGCTATCTTGATAACAGGTTTCATCGCAATCCGTTCAGTAGTTTTTGCGTGAAAGAGTAACAAATATGCAAGGTAAAGTAGTCTAATTTTATAAAATAATATTTTGAATGAATCCAAGATATTTTTCCTCACTTTGGGTTATAATAGTAAAGTATTTGATAAAACATTCAAGCTACAGTTTCAAGTACAGCCGGCAAAACGTAGAAAGTTTAGTATATTCATAAAGAGGAAAGATTTAATAAAAAGCTATACAAAGTTGTTTTAACTATTTGAACTAATAACAAAGTTTTGATTTGTAGTAACTTCTTAGCGTTTTAACATTATTTATAAGCTTCTAGGCTTCTACTTTCAATCGAAAAGTTAAGGGTACTAGTTCTTCAACGGGAGTAGTATTTACTATCGAGATTTTAATATTTAGGTATCTTCAAATGGCAACTGAATAAAACTACGTATATATCACGTTGCAGGGCTTCCTCAACGAGATAATGCAACAACAAACAAGATTAGAATGCACTGCTATTTAAACTATATACGAAAGCAGAACGTAACTTAAGTGGGAAGGCCCGGACTAACCGGCAGTTCAAGATACAGGTCTTGGTTATGACGCCTACCTCGCCTACCCTTTCCACATTCTTATCCATATGATCTACGTATTGGAACAGCCAACTAGCTTCACGACCGACTTCTACTGACTATTCAATCTACTACTACTACTACTACTTCTGACAATTCAAAAACACCTACAAGGAGTTTACTTAAAATAAATAATTTTGATTGTGATTCTCCAAATTTTCCCATCATAATTCTCAAAGTGCGGGTTGGCGGTCTTGCCTTGCCCCTATTATCAATGTGAGACCCCCCCAGATTACCAAATTATAGTTGGCAAGATGTGGGTGTCAAATCATCGTGTGAGATTATTTCGGGGATACAGGAGTGAGTGTATGTATGTAGAATGTACGTAATACCAAAACTTGCCTTGTGTGTGTGTTTAAGATTGTACGTGATCTGGATAATAATAATTTCCTTTCCTAAAAGTATCTCAAAACCAGTTGAACTCGATGCATCTTTGTCAAACTGAAATATTTGTTAATTATATGTACTACTCACCTTGTGTGGCCGATAAGCTTAGTATAATCGTTATGATTGTTCGTCGACGAATGGGTTCATTGCGTTAATTAACTTCGCCCGTAGTTAGATTGTACACAATAAATGTAATTTTAAGTACGTAGATGTGTGTTTAATAAATGTATTTTCTTTCTTTTTTCTTAGTAAATCTGCTTTGCTCAGCATCAACTTAAATACGAGTAGTATGCCAAATCCATATTATTTCTTACGTACTGAGCCGAAATTTTAAACATTAGTCTTTTATCTTTATGCATACTAAATCTAAACAACCGGTAGCAATCGTTCGATATACAGTAGTGCGCCATGATAAATTTCAATCCATTAACAAAGGATTGCGGCTATAGCCTGTACACATACCGGTATAAATCCGTGGTACTAACGCCGTACACGTGGCGCGTGCTACTAAAATGAAAAGTGAGTTTAATTTAATTGAAATGTTTAATAATAAAAGCTTTTGAGTAAGTGTTAAATCTTTCTTTAGCTAACAAATTCTATACTGTTATAGACACGTATACATGTATACGACTATGTTTACATACAAGCACTCTGTCTAAGGGTCATCATCAGTTACTGGTACCCATCAGCGATTACAAAGAAAGTCGTGTCAACTTTGCGATGCCAACCATATACCCCTCTCTTTTCTACCCTCTTCGTGAAGTTCTTGCTAATCTAGTCGCCACCAACAGGAATAAATAAGCTCCATCTCAATAACTCAATAATCTGCTAGCTGGTACTTCTCGAGTCGGAGGGTTTTTATTCAAACAAAAAATATACATCCTTACAGATAATTATGATTATGATTTACTTAATACCAAATTATAATAACTAGTGTTGTCGCCACATCAAAAACTTTTTTTAATTTTTTTAAAATAGTAAACTATATAAGATAATAAAACTATTCACTATTTAACACAAATGAGTTAAAAGACATTATCAGTTATACTGGTGATGTATCGCTATTGGTCGGTTGACAGTAGAGGCGTGATAAAAGGCTAGGTATGTATTATAAGTTGATAACATTCAATTGAGTACTAATTGAGGTACGGAAAACATCGCGGTTACGATTATTTAGTTAATGTGATAGTTTATAAGTTTAGTGTTGACGTTGTTGGTAACATTTGGTTTTGTATTTCTTTTTGTTGCTTGTAGATTTAAATTCACAACATTTAACAAATTGTTATCGATTACTAATTAAATATAAGTGACAACTGTATATATCTTGTTCTGTAATGAGTACAAAACGAGCAATATAGGTACTTATCACTTGCACGTAAACAGTGTTTAGCCATAGGATAACATTTAAGCAACACAGTCTTATTTTGTAGTCACATCGAAGAACACTTAGTAAATCAAAGTAAAACAATAGTAACAACTAAATAATACCCTACGAACGCTGTAGAATCCACAGACCCAAAACTTAAAACTGAGTTCAATAGTTCAAATATTGATAGTTTTGGTGCATGGCAACAAACTAAATAAATTATTGGAATATTTTCGAAGTTCCGCCCTGAGGCTGTCGTCGCCGTCGTATTGAGTGGTTCAGAGGACATTTATACTATCCGAAAACGATAATTCGAAGCATTATATTTTTCACCTTTTTTAACAGGCTTTTATGAGCTTTGCTTGTAACTAAATAAAATAAAGAATACAAAGAAATCGATGTAACTAACAATGTCATCAAATATTGAACCTTAGGATTTTAAATGTCGTATGTAAATAAAACTTTTTTTTGATCATGTGATGTAATGAGTCCAATTGATTGGGCTTGGTAACGAGGGTCTGATGATGGAGTCATGAAGAATAATCATAAAAATGGTTAGAGGAATTCTTCAGTGGTAGTAGCCACTCGAGGGTATTAGTAAGTATAAGTAGTGGATTAATCTTTACTAATCAAAATGGGGCACGATGCAAATGTTGGACCCGCAGGAGAAAGAAGCCGGGAGGCATTCAAATAAAAAATAAATGAATGCTTGGGTAAGCATTCATTTATTTTTGAAGTGAAAACTTCTTTAGGCACGTTTGTGCACTTTTGCTATGGGGAAAAAGCACTAAACTCGTGACCGTCAAGCTAATAATACATATATAGATCCACTAGAGGGCGCTAATCTAAACATTGAGTTTAGTCAGCTCCTTTTTAATGAATCTCACCAACCTGCTAATGTGACGTTTTAAGTTCGTCGTTTCGTTTATGTTTTCACTTCAGTCGGCAGTCCCATGAGTGCCTATTTTTTTAGAAAAAGAAAATAAATAGCATTGCCGATGCGTTTCAGTTTTATGCTGAAACATGTCCCATTGCCCAATTGTCTCATATCTGATTTCTAATTTTGATTATAATCATTCATTTGTTTTCTTTTAAAAAAAAAATCTAACTCTTGCAGTTTAATATAAAAGCCTATCGTTAATCCGGTGTATCGGTGGTGATTAAGTTTTAATGGGTCGCTTTTGTGCGGCAATCGAATGCATTATCCGCACAGATTGCACTACTTAAAACTAAACCATCTGTGCAGTTGCTTTTGTTATTTAATTATAAGTCGATCAAACGTGTTATGATAGTGCAGTCTGATGTTTTAAAGTCATTTCATTACTGTAATATTTACTTTTTATTAATTTTTAGGCACCTAAAAGACACTCGTAAAGGAAATATCATCTTAACGTCCGTCGTTTGATTCCAAGTTGTTTAACTTACATGAGAAGAATGCCAGAAATTAATATTTACTCTTTTTAAATTCTCAGTTGGTTACAATTTAGTTACTTAATCACTAGATTGATCTATTCATCTGGTAACGGACTGCCTTTCCCGCATTAACTAAGTCATTTAGGTGAATTTAAAGAAGTTTTCTTTGGTTAGAGTTTGACCAGGCGACCTGTGGTGTCAGATTGTCTTGATAGCACAATCATCGAACTCGCTGGATCCACCTGACTAATTTTCAAGAGGTATTTTTCTCTCAGAAAAATTTCGAATGTCAAGAAAGGGGAAAGCTGTTTATGTTCATACATGATTCTATAATGCAATTCTGTAAAGTAGTAATTAATTTATTATCAATATAATGATCAGTTAGTACATGTCAGCGGCGATTTTCATTACAAAAAAATGGTAAGATAATAGGAGTAGGTTAACACATTACAAATTTAAGTAATGCTAGCCAGGTCAGTCTAGGTGACAATTCTTAACACATTGAGACCCCTCCGTGCCTCGGAGAGCACGTTAAACCGTCGATCCCGGGTGCCATACAAACATCTGTGGCATTCGTTACGGGTAGTTGGTGCCCTAAAAAGTCCGACAACCTGGTCTAACTACAGAACTTCGATATCGCCTAGTACTCGGGTTGTGGAGGTCTGATGGCAGTCGCTTTACGTAAAATATCAAAGTTTCGGCCGTATCGTAGTTAGATTGAAAGCCGATCCCAACTGTCTACTGTTTATCTTTCAGATTTTGCCCTATGAAAACATCTTGATAAAACTGGCTACGTTTTGATAAAAAAATGTATTTAATACTAACGTTCCTTATTATTTAGTTTTCAGCAGATCTGGATACAATATAAGTACATATTGTATGCATAACATTCGCTAAAGTTACACTAGATTTAGACCTTTTTTTTTTTTTTTAACGTGTGGAAACTCCCTCGGGTACCACCGCACTGAGCTGATACTCGGTGAAGTGGGTATGTCGGAATCGAACCGACTAAAACCACACGGTGTTCCGTCACGGGTGTCTATGGCCGAGGGCTCAGGTATAACCTATAAAGGAACTCCCTGGGCCCCCGACAGACTTGACTACCTTCCCATAAAGCAAGGTAGTCTCGCAGGCGTAAGTGGGAGCCGTGTCCCCTTCACATTTCAAGCGCGCGTGGATCACATCGCTGCCACCGTCTCGGCATAACTTTCCTCTTCTGGCGCCGGTTTGCAAACACTAGATTTAGACCTAGTCGCCCTATGCAAGTAGGAAAATTGATTATGAAATTTGTTACGGGATGTTTATGACTGTTTATAGGCTTTCAAATAAAAGAAAAGAAAGACGACAATAAAAAAAGGAGGAATGCAATGTTCAATTTTGCATTATTTTTATGGTTTCTTGTAATATTGGTCATTAGAGAACAGTTTGTCGACAAGGTTTGCACACACAAAGTTGAGTTTTTTCACATAACCACCAGATAAAAACACTCTTGAACTACGAATTTGGTATGTTGAGATTTCAACATTATATATTCATATTAAAAGACATGGGCTCAAGGCAAAATATACTTTGATCAGTTGGAATAAAAGCCAACAGGCATGCAACAATCAATTGTCGAAGATGAAATGGAAGGCAGTTGAGGTAGATGTTGAAAAATAACTTTTATGTCTTTGCAATAAGGTCGTTTCATTAGGAGGTATTGTAATAGTGGTTTACCACGTATCGTGAGATACATTGTAGGATATTTGTATTGATAGTCTCCAAATAAATATATTCTTATAACACTCGTTTATATTCACGATGCGTAAGGTTGACTTATGATATTTTATGTATACCTAAGTATGTTTTAGAATTGTGTACACAAAAAATTCTGTTATGGTTGTTAAATATTAACTTAATATCTTACAGGTCTTTATTAATATATTCTGGTATATTGATAACGTAATCTAAAGAGAACACATAAAAAATATGATACAAAAAATATAATATTAAGTAGCAGCACAATGGGCAGTTTTCTCCTCGCAGTCTGCGATCTCTTACCTCAGAATTGACTGCACGGATGGTGCAATGGTTTAAGTGGTCACCTCGCTCCTACGCCGCGCCGAGTGTTGTGGGTTCAAATCTCACACGGGACAAAAATTTGTGTGATCCACAAATATTTGTCCCGAGTCTGGGCGTTCTTTGTGTCCGTTGTTTGAATGTTTGTGAAGCCCCCCGCGACACAGGAATATTCCTAATGCGGGAGTTGTCTTTTTTAATAAAAAAAAATGGACTATACTGTGTAGTAGTAGGTAACAATTAGTGTAATTAGGTTTAATTACACAAATAGCCCATATCTCTAAACTTTCGATCTTAACGGCAGTATTTCTAAATGGAGAGGAGTCTTAAAACCGTGCTATTCCACCCATTCTAGAAGAGGAAACAGACTATTTGAGCAGAACAATTGCTTCTAAAAGCTATGGTTCTAAAATGTTCAGTATAGAAGGCTATATCTAATATTTTAGAAGACATAATAATTAACCACCATCTGACGAACCGTCTAGACTGAAATAATTTGAATATAAATTATATCAAGTTTTGACGTCTAATAATTGTAGACCATGTGGTTTTTAGTTTATTGCATACCAAAATGACCACGTCAGTGCTAGCTAAAGAAACAATATTTTTAATAAAAAATGTCAATTATTGTTATTAAGTCTTAGATACGTTTAAAGCTGAGTTATTTAGAGAGTGAGAGAGAGGGAGAGAGAAATTCAAATCGTGAGTAAATGTGTATGTTTACAATCCACTATTATGAACATAATATGCCACTTAAAGGTGTATTAGGTAATTAGCGATGCGTGAGTTATTTCTATGATCTATATGAGTTGAAACGTAACGCGTTATTTCACTACAACATTTTGGGTTCTTTCTAATCTAAAGTATTGATATATAACCCTTGTTACTTTACACACACCATAGCCTGAAACATCTTTGCTCTTTAAACTTTGTTTCAATCAAGTTCTTCACATGCAGTAAACATAATTTGATAAAACACGTCACTAAAGCAGTAAAGTTGTATTTAGTTCAAATTGTTAATTTTGTAAATAAAAAAAAAAATATATATATTTTTCCATTAAAAAATCTAATAGTAAATCTGGTTTCTTTGTAATAGTATAAACAATAACTAGCGATTCTTAAAGTGGAGTCATTACGTGTAGTCCGAAACACAGAAACCCTCTTGCTTAATCAATTTTACAGGAACAATTATTCTGAGCGTGCGAAGAGGCGTGTGGTGGATGGAATGATCCTTCGATCTCGTGTAAAGACGACTATTGCTTACAATTCTTAAAAGTTTGATTCTTATTAGTAGGTGCTCTGACATGACGTGTATTGTATTATGTCATGCGATCAAATAAAACGTCTAATGATTACACGACAAAATCGAGAGGTCACAATAGAACCTTATATTATATTGACGGACGATGACATAACAGAAATTTGTACTTGTAGTCGACGTATAGCCATCCTGCTTTATCGCTATAACGGTATGGAGTTTAAAATATTATATATAAACTATGATGAAGGTTATTTTATAACTGGTATGTGTGTGAGTGTAAACGCTCTGCGTCCAATAGCGATAGTTGTTTTACAGCAATTTCCGACTTTTGTAAGCACGTTGTCCTTTAGAGATGCGCAGAAGGAGGTGGAAGGAAAAAACAAGCTAACCATAAAAATGATAAGGATCTTTCAGTCTCGCTTTTGCTTTTTCTACCTCTTTATGGAGTTCTTAAAAGGGTACTCAGCACAGGAAATATTTAACAGCTTGTTTTCGGGTGAGTTAGTGTACTTAAGTTATTCCAATTTATTCAAAAACTCTTGGTCGAAAAGAATCCATCGACAAAGAATTTCATCCTAAGTTTTTATTAAGTTCAAGAGCTATTTTAATTTGCGGGTATATTTTATTGTTTTACAAATATAATATAAGTTAGTAAACAAACTGTATGTCCCTAAGATATTTACAGATGTAATGGCAGTAACATCCCTGACACTTCATACTGAACCAGGTTTCATGTGCTCGAACTCTTTTACGTCTTATATTTTTTTTAATACTCGTTACCGTCCGCCGTCCGTATTTCTCTCCACTCAGGTCAACCTCGTTTTAAAGCTATGTAAACCGATTTCAATTTACCGTTTAATATTCAGGCTAGTATCGACCACGATACCGAGCTTATTAATGAGCTTCAGGTGCTTGGTCATACGTGACCTAACTTTAAAAATAGAGAGGCAATATCGTCACTGATTTTCTGTATTTCTTGTAATTAACATTTTAAATCATTTCTTAGATATGTCCGAGTCTGACAAACTGGATAAGTATCAAAGGTAGCAAAGAAGATTATGGTATCCTCACTTACTTGTAATACTTACGCTAACTTACAGGTTTTAAAATATTATATAAAGAATTTACTTACAATATCTGTCAATAAAATATTTACAATAATTGCCATCTAGCACCCCATGCTGTTTTATGATAAATAGTTATTTTTTTAATCACTCTTTTTTAAATTACAGAAAATTATTTTCTACTTTTTAGTCCAGCTAGTTACAAAAGCGTGTTTTACAAACTATTATTTATATTTTATTTTTAGCCTTTAATATTCTATTGTCATCGGTCCTTGATAAGTGCGCGAAGGTTCAATTCAATCCAACGTTTTAAAGTGGGTGAAAATCACGTTTAAAGATCCCGTTACGTAAATACACACATACATACATACCAAGCTAATAAAAGCGTGTTAAAAATAAGTTTGCCTTCACGCCTTAATAACTCCATTGATCATCATGAAATTTAGCATTACATGTTGTCAGGGATACAAAAAAGGACACAGGGTAGCATTAGGGAACACATGGTTTTTTCTAAACTAATAGTATATTTATATATACACGAAGGTACTAAAAAGTATCAAGATGACTCCGCCTCACACGCCTCCGACTTACAACAAGAATGCTTGCTTCAACGTCATCTAGCGAAGACTCCATTGTAACTAGTCAATGTTATGTACACCGTAAGTGTCATACATATCAGACACAATACTGTATAATATAATTTGTAATTTTTTTTTCGGGGTCGTTCCTGGCGCGGAGGTTGGCCATAGCCATTCAGCGTGGGAACGCAGCAAGCGTGCGCCGGGAGCGACCAGGGGTGGGTTATTTGTTAAAAAAGAAAAGCCAGATAAAAGGTAAGATAAACTACGTTGTAATTACTGTTCTCTGTCATTACTATACATACTCGTAAATACAATTTTCCAACATCAATCGTTGGGTCGTGGTCAACCAAGGTTGATTACCTAGTCTGGTGTCCTCCCTTTGTATTGGAGGGACACATTCGTTCACACATATACCCATAAAAATATTTTTAAGGACAGAGTAAAAATGTCATTTATAAAAGCGGTGTATTTTATACAGTGTGCTGTGGCCTCTTTAGTCTGTTACGTGACAGCTTATGTCACTGCGACAGACGTAGGTCATATAGGCAGACGGATAGACGACAGACGACAGATGAAAGACCTTGATTTTTCAAATGCGGTGTGAAATATGGAGCGGTTGACCGGCAGCCGCATCGCAGAGCGAATAAAACTATTTCCTCAAACATATTTTTATTGCGATCAACCGGACGACTGACCGCGTTACAGCTGACCGCAAAGTGCGTAGGTATCTCAAAAGTTCTATTCAAACTATAGACAAAATTAAATAAAAAGATTACAATACCTTGTAGTTTGCTCAGAATATTTCAAAATCAGAATATTTCATTAAACATTATCGTATTATTTGCACTATTTTGTCGTTCAGACTATTACCTCATCTTCTGGTATAATCTTGCCTTTCTTTGTTCAACTTTCAATATTGTCTTGCTACCAATGAAAAACTCTCTTTACTTGTACTTTTAATACAATTTTCACTGACGGAATAACAATTTTTATTACCTTACAGAGCACAAGTTGTGAATGCTCAAAACTGTCTGTTCTGGAACAGGACAATAGACCCACATTTGATAAGCTGTGTACTTTTTTTGCAAAACATAGGTACCTAGTCGTCGTATTGACAGCCTGCGAATAGTCGACGATCAATGTTTTTGAGAAAAATACGAATATTTTGTTGACGTTAAAGGAAATGTACATTAATATTCATTCTGTGAAGGTTAGCAGAATGCGGTCACGCCACGTTGATAGCCTTTCAGTTTACTTATATTTCAATTAGTTTTTCTAAATTTTCTACTTAACATTTATTTTGAAGTACCTAGTATGTGTGTGTATGTGTAACATGTATGTATCTAAGTATATGCATCCGTGTTTTTGAATCCATATTACAAGCTCTAAAATTATAATAGCAATTGACTAGTCTCGGTTGTTTAACGCCCAGCTTTTCCATCATTGTTTGCAACTGTTGACAATACAGTTCTGCCGTAATTGTCTGTCCAGATTTTAGGAAGCTGTAGTGTAGTACCAGCACTGGTCTAACAGACACTTACAAGTACCTTTTTTTTCAGTCGACTTTCGCCTGGGGCGAGATTTAACCGGTTCTCCCGATTGTGGTGAGCGTTTTCGATTATTGTAAAATCTTCTCGTTATTGTGACGGTTGAGTAATCAACGCGTGTTTGTTGGTGTGCTTCACTTAATTTGTGCGGTACCAATTTTTCTTGCCTTTTTACTTTTCCAATTAACACCCAAGCCTGCCGCTATTTCTCATGTGATTTGCGATGAATCCGCTTATATGACGCCTTTTGATTCTTCATTGTCAACTAGGGTTTCCGGGCCGTGCACTAGATTTGTTCTGTAGGTTAAAATTTGGAGAACGCAAACGTTGGAACCAAAAACGTTCCGCGTTTACTTTTATAGTAGCTTCCAAATAAATATCATTAATCTTTCGAGCTGCTTCGGCAGCGCTTGTGCCCCGGCGGAATTCGTATTTCCATATTGTGAACAAAACGATGTCAAAGAAAAATCAAATGGCGAGAAAACAAACGAATCACTATATTCAAAACATAAATACACAAGCCTAACTTTGAAATTAATTTGAATTTGGAATTGCTAACCAAACGAAATATATTTGAGACCGAAGTGACCAGTTTGACAAAATGCCAATTACTTGTGTAAAGACCTAATATCGTTATACCTGAAAGCTAAGCTGCAGAAATATATTTTACAGAGCGCCGCTACGCTTTGCTTTTGATGCAGAAATAGGTTCTTTATTAAACTCTACCGAGCATGTCGAAAGCAAAATACCATACCTAGGATTTGATACAACAGGTGCAACAAGCCTGTGCTTACAGTTATATAAGCTAACTTGCATTTTAAGCGTGCAATGAATTCCTATGCATTCTTAAGCTTTTGAAATTAGATTAGATATATAATCATCAGAATTAACGCAATCACGTAATAGGTATTACATACCTTTGAATTGTCCGGCGTTTCAACCAGGTGGCTCTGGTCGTGGTCACAGGCTAACTGGCTCAATGTTGGACGCCCGCCGTCGTCAAGTACGTGAGGTTGAAGGTTTTTCATCCATCCGCACGTTTTCGACATTTTTGTATTGGCATGTACCGTCACATACTATACTAATAGCGGCCTTATTCTGTAAGCAAACTAAATAAATAAAGTAATGTAATGATCTTGTGGTATCTCCTATCATGCCAGGACCTTTTTGTTGTTGGTAAAGGGATTTTAACCATCTTTTACAAGAACTATTACTATGCATTTAATATTTTTTGACACAATACAAATAGCTATGTCGACTCAAACAAGAAATAGTTTGTATGATTCTAGAACACGCAAACATACCAAAGTATTTTTTCTTCTTAAATATGTACATATTATGCATAAAATACCTCGAATAATTCAAATATAAAGAGATAATTGTGCATTAAATAAACGTTTCTTGACTTGCAGTCGAGAACTCGTTCTCTACGTAGTTGTAACTGTTCCTTTCCATCTTTTAGAATGGTGTTCATTCGATTGCCTTATAATATTGAAACTAACCTACTAGTTTGAAACTCAAGTAATGAAGCGAGTATCACTTGCCTGCAGAAACATTAAAATTTACTTAAGAAACCGGTCCCGTAGTTAATTAGCAGATCTGATAATGATTTTGCAGCCGCTCCGCTTCCGCTAGGTGGCTTTACAAACAAACTCGCTTTTAATGGCTCAACTTGAAAGTTAAAGTTTTATTTTCAAGCGGTTTCACGTAACTTAAAGTGAACAGCGTAATCTTCTCTTTTAATAAAATAAACTTAATAATTAATTTGAAATATTTAATGGAATTTTCAAAATTAATTTCTGTCCGAATTATTTATTAATTTGACACATACCATCGGCCAAATGAAATGAAGTAAAAAGCTAAAAGTAATCATCAATGAAGAATGGAGCTTTTGATAGTGTAAATAAGAAAGTTAATTCGGCTTTAGTTAATTAATTTTAACGTTTCTTTTATATTAAATACTCCTAGTTCCAATATACATTTGAAAAGAAGGTATTATAATACTTAGACGCGTTACTGTCCTTTTCACTATTTTTTTAAAGCTTTCATTACCATAGGGACTACTAATTTGGTACAAAAGGACATATTGCTGGGCCTGTTGGTCTAGTGGTTGGTGGTCCTGACTGCTGAGCCAGTCGTGGAAGTCGTGGATTCGATTTTAACCCAGGACAAATATTTGTGTGATGAGCACGATCAAACGAAATTCTGTGTCTGGGTGTGATTTATCTATAATATGTACTTTCTATACAGGCTTTTCTGCAAATAATTCAATTTGGATTTGAATGTATGTATTTAGTAACTAGTAGTTTCCGCGGGACTTCGCTCGCATGTACATATTCATACATTTTGAGCGGAACCCTAATTCTTTTTCCAAAATAAAAGTAGCCTAAGTTACTCCTTATAATATCAGCTATCCGGAGATTACCCGGCACAAACAGACAAACAGACAAAATTTAAAAAACTGATTTTCAGGTATAGGTATCGTGAAAATTAGTGTATGAGATTAAAAACAATACTATTATTTTAACATTACAAACAGACACTTTAATTTAATTTATTTGTATTGATTGGTGATGATAATAAGTTGTGTGTTTATCAGCAATCTGGTTAGCATAGTACAGGTTCTGTCTAGTTTAGGATCAAACGGCCGGTAGTGTTCAAGTTATTATTATTATGTATTATTATTTTACGTTTCATGGTAGGCTGTTACCGTTGCCTGCAAACACAACACATTGGTATCATTCTCTGGTTGCGGAATCTCTCTACGGTTTTTCTTTAAACGAATAGTCCCGATTTTTTGTAAAAGCTTAGAGATTTTTACTAACGTAATTTTTTCCTTTAAAATTAGGATTGATGTTTTTTAACGTAATAGAGATTTTCAGGTTTTCAAGAAATTTTATGATTGTGTTGGAATATTATCTGGCGGTCTTAAAATTTCAAATGAATTGTTCGATTACTGACAAAGCATGTATTTATACACGTGCACTGATCAAATTACAGCTCCTGCAGCACACCCACGTAGCGAGAATGATGTAAGAGCAATGAAGAGATAATCCTGTGATTCGATGTAATCACTAAGACAAGAGATAATCACTTGTTGTACTTTAATTAATCTTTATTACGACGTTTTTGTAAACAAATTGATTGTACATTTTTTGAGCTGAGATATCTAAAGAAAACGTTTATTTCGAGTTCAAATAAAGGTTTAGTTTCCATATATCGTGGGTTTGAGACTTCAATGTACCTGTATTAGACGTGAAGGCTGCAGTGGACGAGAGTGGATTTGCCTAAATTATGCTAAGTTACCCTCGCTTTGTGATGGTAATGTAACGATGTCTTAACTCTTGCAATAAAGCATTAAATGTCTGACGACCTGTTTATTTTGTATACAATGGGATAGTTGATAAAACGATTTGATTGATTTATGTTAGTAAGAATCTGATAAAAGTCATCGGTGATAAACGAAAATCTCTAAGGAGGTATAAAGTATCAGAATGAATAAGAACTAGCTGATAGAGAAGTACCTCCACTTTAAGAAGACTTCTGTGAAACTATACTAATGACAGTGTGAGACTTCTGCAACAGTTTGGAAGTTTTTAATAATAATATTTGGACCGCATTCGACAGCCACGGCGGGGGTCACAGGTTCGGTTCCTTCTCAGTGCATTTGCAGTTTGCATTTCTGTTCAATCTTTCCTCATTTATTGGTGAGTAAGCATACTTTATGTGACACCAGCTTTGCATCAAGCAATGAACCGACGTATCGTGAATGCGTCGGCAATTCTACCAGACTTGTGTATTGATATTTCGCTAAATTTGTCGCTGTGGATGTTTTACGTAGATAATTTGAATTTTAAAAACTTTGAATATCATTTCAACCGTGTTGAGTGATATAAATTGTTATATAGAGCGTTAAATACCTTGTATGGTGCCAAATAGGCGATTTTCCAACCTACACGCCGTGTGTGGTCTCCTGAGTCCTGAGCTGCTGATCTTTGCATGCGAATGTGGATGGTTAAAGTTGATGGCTTCGCTTATCCGCTATTGTGAGCATTGATTATTTATACTCCAAAACTACATCTTTTACTATACAAAAATTAAAATACAGTCCACTTAATTTCACAATATAGTGACATCTATTGCTTAAAAACTGCACAGCATTGGACAGGTCTTTGTACAATATGTATATATTTACAACAAAACATATATGTATGTATGATTACCCGTGTTCTAGAAGCCATAACACAAACTCTGCTTGGTTTGGGTCTGGATAGTGTTGTGTAATATATTTATTATTCTTTTTCTTTTATGCTATAGGGGGCAACGAGCAGACGGGTCACCTGATGGTAAATGGCTACAGCTGCCTACAACTCAATAGGCACAAGTGCGTTACCGGCCTTTAAGGTGGGAGTAGGGGAATGGTGGAAGAGGGGTTAGAGGGGGGGAGGGAAGGGTTAGGGTCCCCGATAACCTCACTCACTCGGTGAAAAGCAATGAAATCATTGCTTCACTGCCGATTTTCTCTTGTGAGGCCGTGGTATCACTCCGGTCGAGCCGGCCCATACGTGCCGAAGCATGGCTCTCCCACGATTATTATTATGGTAGGTATAGTTTTAAGACAACGCTAATGAAAATTACCTGTAATTTTAGAAACATAATTAATCATAATCCCTCCTAATTGGCACCGATGCTTAAAACATAATCCTTAATATTGCTGTGTCATCTCGCCCGTACTTAACAATTGTGTTTGTTAACAATAATGCACTCAGAATTTAGTTCTGAAGTACTAATTTCTTATCTAATGTTATTATTTTGAATACATTCAATATCCCTTACTTAAAATTAACATTTAAGTTAAACATTTCGATTAAAAATAGCCTTCAGCCATCCAGATCGTTATTAAAACAAAATTTAATACAGGTTTCATTTCAAGATTAATCTCAAACGGTTAAGATTGATTCCTGTCGAGGTTCTCTTAATCAGTAATTAGATAATATTTCCTTTTCTACAAATCTTTCATCGTCAAGCAAAAACGACCTCAAAGTTCTTTCATGGAAATATAAGTCATTAGTTAAATAAACAAGAATTGTGTAGGCTGTATTTCTCTTTGTAAGTATTATGTGGTTTCTAGCTAGGTTTTATGAAACGACTCTTTGAAGTATAATTTAACTTCATAAAATAACTAAAGACTCATGTACTAAATATCGCGTTTATAACATCTTCATTTGAAATATATACCAAAGTAAAAGTAAATAGTCGGTCTTTCTGTTACTGTTTTATATAAGATAAGTGAAGGATCACTCTGCCTTGCTATTTTTAGGGTACTTTGGGAATGTTTTTTTCGGTATCTAGATCTCTTTGAATAGTTACCAAGCGACGTGACGTGTTACTCCAGCGCGGCAGATTAATATATAAGGTGGATAATTTGCATCCTAGTAAGTATCTCCACCATATATAAGTCGTCTATCTAGAGCCAGGCGTTTAGGGCAGCCAATCAGAATAGTAAAAAAAATCGATCGTTTGATATACTCGAGCGCGTCGGATTAAGATAAGGTGGGTAAATTACATGCTTAAAAGTGTGCATTTTAATAATCTGACGATTTGAAAGTGAGGCAAGGGAGTGGGTGAAAATTCCGTGAATTGACTGATATTGAAACAGGCAGATTAGTCTATTTTAGTTAATTTGTATAATGTCGTATAAAACTATCTTCGTGCGCCAGAAGAGGGCTATCCGAGAAATTTATAACTCAGGTAATCGTGATTCACTAGGTAGAAATTTAAACAAATAAAGATCCTGACAGCATGCCAGTATATTTATGAAAACCTGTTTTACTTTCATAAAAACAAAGACCATTTCTGTAAGAAAAGGAAAAATATACATTATTTTCACACACGTAATAAAAATAAACTTCCCAATTTTGATTTTCATAGATCAAGTAGTTTTCCAGACTTCGTTATTAGTCAGCAGCTGAGTGAGTGAGTGAGTATCTTTTCGGTTTAATATATGTTTATACATAGTTAAGTCTTTTGGTATTTGCATGCTATTTTCCGTGCATTTCATTTGACACTTTAATACATGTATTTTTTTTTAAATCGTTAGATGAAGAAAATCTCTTCAAATAATCGTAATATTATTGGTCAACTTGTCTAGGACATTAAGCTGAACCGTCTGTATGATAATCTGTATTTAAAAAAAGGCGATTTTTTTTGCATTTTCAAAAGCCGCCGTGAGTTTGCGCCACGACCGAAACGTCAGTATTTTGAACGGGGGTTTATTTAGGGTGTACTTAACATCCGCTTGTACTTAATCTTGATTTCTGACGCGCACGAACAAATTTTTTTTTCTCATTTTTACATTGCATGACTTTCATAAATCCATAATATAATAAATATTACTCATTTGGGTTTTTACTGAAGAGGTATGCGGGACAGAAGAAACAGTAGAGAAACTGTGATGGGAGCTTACGCTAACTGAAAACAAAGAAATAAATCAAATTATTATACTCGGACGAGTCGACGGTTTTTTACTTTTCTCTCACACTCGTTGTAGACACACTATTGATGCTTTTTTTATAAAGTGGTTCATGAGGTCTCTGTTGATAAAGCAAGACGACATTATCTGAGATGATCGATTTACCTCCTCGATAATAGGACACGGCGTCTTACTACTACCGATACCACTTTATCGGTAGTTAGGACACGGATTCTGTCTGAAGCTTACCATATACTCCTCTTGTTTTTGAATTCTGATAGTTCCAGTTGTATAAATTAAAGCAGCTTAGATCTACTTTGAGTTTAATGAGGTGTTGGTTTAGTTATAGAAATTTTCCATTACGCGGTACTAGTTTTTTTGTGGTAGCTTCCCGTGGACTGTTTATTTTTTTGTTATATTTACCTATTGATAAAAATTCGTAACATACAAGTGGTGTTTAGAATTCACGCTAGCAAAAGCTACATTACAATTCACAGTTTCTGTTGTGTGAAGGCAAAGGTACACGTGCGTGTGATATAGAAAAGTATTGAAGCATAACGAAAGTAATTTATATTTACTTGAGTTAACTATTAAGTTAGAGTGACAAAAACATAGTGTTATGGGTCTTGTTTACATTATAAGATGGACTAAATATTGTAACTACGAAGAATTAATATGATAAATCATTTATAACTAGTTATATAATAGTGAAAAGAAAAAATCTTTTTAACAAAAAATTAAACCGACCAAAAGAACTAAAAAGCTAAAATCATTTTATTATTTGGCGCCGACTCAAAATAAGTTTATATAAAATTTGATAGTTTATGTAAATAAGCTCAATACTTGAGGTTTATTTATTTTTTGCTTTTTAGTTCTTTTCGTCGGTTTAATTTTTTGTTAAAAAGATTTTTATTTTATGATTTTTTTCATCATCAGCTCAGCTACATGATGTGATGATTTCTAAACGCAAATACCTGATAAAGTAATGAAAGGAAACAGAAACGCTATTCGTTTCTATTATTTTCGACGGTTCCTCTCAATTTTATCAAGATCCCATCATCAGATCCTGACTTCTTTGACATGGGACCACCCTTGAGGTATACCCTATCAAACAAAAAAAAAAAATCAAAATCGGTTCATAAATAACCATACTAAGTTTATGTAAATAACGGAGTGAGGGCTGAACAGACATAAAAAAAAAAAACAAAAAATATATTATACGGTCGAATTGAGAACCTCCTTTTTTTTCGTCGGTTAAAAATTAGTGCCGTTGTGTTTATATTAAAGTCATATTTACGAATATTATACAACAAAAAGTTTTTTGTTCTGTTGTTTGTTTGTTTAAACGCTTATCTCTGAAACTATCAGTCAGGTTTGAATATTTATTTTTATATTGGATAGCCTATAGTAAGCCTGTGACCACGGCCAGTGCAAAACTGATCGAAACGTCAGGCATTTTAAAGGTATGTTATACTTATTCAGGACGTGATTGCGTTAATTACCGTCAACACAATCATAATACAAAAAATCTCTACATATAACATCGACATAAACCCATTTAGCTTCACACAAACACATCTCGTACAGACGTTATCAGTACAGAGCCCGTTCGAGAAAGAATCAATCCATTAAGGGGAGGCGTATCCTCTGTCCGATCTTAATGTGCTAATATAGGGATGGCCCTCCGCTTGCCAGCTGCGAGACTTGGAGTTTTAATTTCTGAGCTGCATGAATTATAGTATAGAATGAAGTTAGTTGCACATATAATTACATTACACGTATTAATAAAACATTATCGTAGAAGAGAATTCTTTGTACCATTTTTTTAGCAAATTTCGTAGACGGAGCAATGTGAAGTTTGGAAAGAAAGAGGAATAAAAGAAAGTCTCAATTTTTGAAGTTATACTTCTTTTGGCGCGATGGAGAAAACTGATGAGAGTGAATTTTTACGATGCGCGCCCACACCTACACCTGAATTTAACATCGTGAAGTTAGTTATAGGTGGCATGAAAATCGATAACTATGTTCAAGTTGTATATTCTAGAATTTTTATATTTAGAACACGTGTTTCGTAACAGTACAATTAAACAGTGTGAATAAATAAATAATAAAACCTTTTTTTTATTTAAATAAAATCTTGTTGATTAATTTATTTAAATAAAATCTTTTTCATTAATTTTAATATTTATCGTTAATCACTACTGCATTTAAGTTATTTTTTTTCCATACGCCAAAGAAGTATAACTTCTAACGCGTGTACATAAGTACACACATTTTAATTTTTTTATGAAATTGTCAAAACTCGATCACTAGGCGATCTCTACTATATATTCAACATCCCAATATTAGAGCTGGAGCCGCGGGCTGCAGGGTATCACCGCTAAGCCTAGTTAGAAAATCCTTCTTTTGTGTTGAAGAGTTGTCACACCCCATTCCTCCATGCTATTTCCTGTTTATTAGAGTGTATGTAAAGGTAGGTAGAGGAGCTCGAGGCTAAGTGGTAAGCGAGTAGGTTCACACATTACAAAGTTAAGTAATACTAGCCAGGTCTGTCTAGGATGGGTGACCTTTCTTAACACATTGAGACCCCTCCGTGCCTGGAGAGCACGTTAAACCGTCGGTCCCGGGTGCCATACAAACATCTGGCAGTCGTTACGGGTAGATGAAGCCCTAAAAAGTCCGACAACCTGGTCTAACTACAGAACTTCAATATCGCCAAGTCTTGGGTTGTGGAGGTCTGATGGCAGTCGCTTCACATAAAATATCAAAGTTCGGCCGTATCGTAGTTAGACTGAAAGCCGACCCCAACTTAGTTGGGAAAAGGCGCGGAGGATGATGTGAAGGTAATCATCATGAAAAATAAAGTCCTAAGGTAGCATAGGTAGCGGTCTTCTGTGGGAAGTCTGGTTACCCTATGTACTTTCTACCTTTGAATCTTTAACCTTTTCAACATACTAATAAAAGGTATGAATTCATACGCGCAGCAAAGAAAACAATAATAAGTTTGTGTCGCCCCTCACTATGAACATTTCGCCAATCGTCGGATGACTCGGCCCGATGACGTACGATATCCGATCGTCCGCGAGTGTTGGCGGAATTTTAAATTGAATTTAGAGATGTGACTGTTTGATTTGGAACCTGTGATTACATTTTACAATTTTTTAGCAATTTAATAAAATGACCAACAAAGTAAATGAACATGTAACAAATTATAGATAATCGATGGCCTCCATTAGTCCGGTACGCTAGTGAATACTTCCTGTATAATTATCAAGGCTATAATTTCTTTTAAAAATTCTTTTTCGTTTTTTTTTTTTTTTTTTAAAGACAACTCCCGCATTAGGAATTACCCCTGTGTCGCGGGGTACTTTACAAACATACAAGCGACGGACACAAAGAACATCTAGACTCAGGTGGGAATCGAACCCACGACCTGCAGCATAGCAGTCAGGGTCACTAACCACTAGGCCAACAAGCCAGTCAGATAGTCAAATAGATATAGGTAAAGAAAAAAAGTGATTGTTAGTGAACTTCGCCTTCGTCAACATACATATTTTTGAAAGTCTAACCAAGACTTTTAAAGTTTGATATAATTATGAATACTTATACCGGAATCAGCCGTGGTCATGGTCGTCAGCCTGTGACCACGGCCAGTGCAACCTGGCCTGTGCAATGCCAAGCAATTCAAAGGAATGTAAATTCCTGTACAAACACATAATTAAGTATACGCAATACATTCTATAACATTTTATTCAAAGCATGAGCTTAAGTGGTTCCGAGGAAAATTTTGACACTTGAATGGCATAATGATTCACTGTTGGAGTGCTGCACTGAATTTGTACTCGAAGGTGTATAAATGTGGACTGGACTAGGACCAGAATTGAATCTGTGTCCAGGAGTAGAGTCTTATTATAATGATACCAGTACATTTTTGAAAAGTTTATCACTTAGACGATAGTACACCATCCAAAAAGGTAAAATTCCTGACTTCCTTAACACAAAAAAAAATTGTTGATCACGAACCAAACTATGATAGGCAGAGGATGATAACCTTGCAATTTTATTTGTTAAATAAGCTTTTTAAAGCTGTAACCATGCATTTTTTAACCTTTAAAGAACACTATAACGTATTATTTATAGCTAAAAATCCTTGTAAATAATATATTTCTGTTTTAACCGCTGGCGCTGGTGTATCCGGATAGAAGTGAATAGCATTTTAATCGATCCCTTATCTTAAGGTGCAAGTACTCATTTCAGGGCACGTCTTGTATACCGACGGTAAGCACCAGCTGCAGATCTTGTAAAATCATTTCTTTGTTGTTGTTTATTACATGCGATAATATTTTTTGAATTCATCTTAAGGTATTTTTAAATTCTAGCTTTAACGTCGTTGGCTTGTTTGGGTTTAATTTCGAACATTATCTGTTAACTTTTTTACTGTCGGCTAGAGACACATACAGTTACGTACGTTTGTAAGTCCATTAGCATCTTTATTTTTTTTTATTGTCTAATGGTATAGGCGTTTGTCTTCCAACTCACCTGATAGAAAGTGATGACGAAGACGAAAATGGTAAACGCCTATATAAGAGAAACCTATTCAATCTACTCTTGAACGTTCCAAGATTATAATTGCTTAGAAAAATAGACACAGGCAGTTCATTCCAGACCTTGGCAATCGAACCAGAAAGGAGCTTTCGACTTTTTGTTGTATCGTCAATGAAGGGGTGGAAATTCTGTCCGATGTTCCATGATCCTCTCCAAGAAATGGAGAGAGTCCAATTAGTTCAAAAAGAGCCTTCGCACACTCGCCAAAGTGAATCCTATCAAAAACCGATAACCAATCGACTTTGCGACGATGTTCAAAATTATGCAGCACCCTATTCGTGAGCACATCGTCGTTGATAAGTTTACGGGCTCTTCGGTCGACAGAGTCCAGTGCTTCAAGTTGACACATTACTAAATAAATGAGTCATCAATAAGGTAACTGCAGTACTGTATGCAAGATCGAACCTGAGCTGTATAAAGATTAAGCAGCTGTTCAGAGTTGAAGTACCGCCGGACCTTGGAAATGACTCCCAATTTCTTACAAGCTGTCTATGCCATGGATTAGGTTTGTTGACCGAAGTTAAGTTTAGACGTGACTGTAATATCCAGAAGCCCTAGATGATCAGTAATTGGTAAGGATACACCTTGGAAAGTGTAAGTTCGAGTTTCAAGAGTTTCAAGTTGGGTGTAAGTTCGAAATCACACTTTTTTCACTAAAAAGAGACACGTCTTTGTTTTAGACAAAGGTTGAAATTACCAAAATGGCCACCCGCTGCAATGTTAAATTAACCCGTTCAATGATGGACTATCTCAAAGACTGGATTTCTTGTAAACATCTCTCACGCCTATATCCCCGAACGGGTAAGCAAAGGCATAGTAAGCAACCAAACATTTTACCAACTATAATTTGACCCCCCTCACGTCACAGGGGCCAAGTCTATTGTTGCCAACTCGTACCACCCTTTAATGTTACCTACCTTCATTTAGCTACACATGATCTCATGAGATTATGCCAAGAGCATGAATGTATCGTCAGACGAGTAGATATACGTTGCGGGCTTGGATTTTAATATCAGCTGTTTATCTTATGTCCCAATCATACCTTCCTTTTGGAAATTTTTATGAATCGCTTTATGAAAGCGATCATACTCGTATCTTATTTAACTTCAAAGTATTTACAATGCCTTTTTATGTTTCTCTGGAGTAGTACTACACATTAATCCGCTTATTAGCTTCTATCTCTTTCATCTTTTTATCTCCCATCCTACGTAAGTATATTCATGCTTATTATTTTAATAGTTACTAATTGTTATATACCTCGGGAAAAGTTTCTGGACGGAAGGTGCCCTATACAGGTGTTCTGTATTACAAATAAATGAACAAACAACCTCACTTTTACGTTTAAAATATTAGTTAGGATAGTTAGAATGTATGTAATTAGACTGAACAAAATATGTACAAATACAAATTTATTTCACATTAGTTGACAACAGAATAAATCATAATAGCAAATTCAGTAAACAAGCGGTCGTAGCCGGGAGTTTCGATCCATCTGTATACAGAGTACGTAGGGCTCTACGAGACTGCTGCGCGTGGGTGTAGGCACGCTACGAGCTACGAGCGTAGTAACTACTACGGCGTGGGTACGTAACAATGTTGTTATTGCTTATTTTGACGGCGTCTGTTTTGGAACAGCTGTTGCCGCGTACCTAACCAAAGGGTACCAGCAATGTATTCAATTTTTATTAATAATTTATGCTGAATATTTGTGTAAAGCATTGTCTGTCAAATACTTAGTTATAATTTTTTTATTGATAATTGGTATAGGCGTTTGTCCTTTATTTCACCTGATGGAAAGTGACCATAAAGACGAAGAAAGTACATACCTATCCAAAAGAAACCTATTCACTTTACTCTTGGACTTTCCAGGACTATATTTTTATGGAAAAATACATGCAGGCAGTTAATTCCAGCCTTGACGACACGAATCAAAAAGAGCTGTCAAAACATTTCGTTCGACTTTTTGGTGATTAACTCGATTTCAAATAAAGATTTTTATTTAGGAACATATTAACTTTGATTCGTCGATGACAAAATAAGATGACAGATAACATATTGGCTAACATAGTCTCCTCGATAAGAGACACCACATGCCATGTTTTTATTTCGATCCCATATCTGATTTAACTAGCAGCGCCCCGTGGTTTCACCCGCGTAAGTAACGATCCCTTGGAAATATCGAGATAAAAAGTAGCCTATGCGTTAATCCAGATCTTCAGCTATCTACATACCAAGTTTCATCGCAACCGGTTTAGTGGTTTTTGCGTGAAAGAGCAACAAAAATCATCCATTCATCCATAAATCCATCTAAAGTTTCACATTTATAATACTAGCAGCGCCACGCGGTTTCACCCGCGTAAATCCCGATTCCATGGGACTATCGG
The DNA here is from genome assembly GCA_949752705.1 of Callimorpha dominula. Taxonomy (NCBI): domain Eukaryota; kingdom Metazoa; phylum Arthropoda; class Insecta; order Lepidoptera; family Erebidae; genus Callimorpha; species Callimorpha dominula. The sequence continues at coordinate 26,942,675 of OX456992.1, forward strand.
GATAAAAAGTAGCCTATGCGTTAATCCAGGTCTCCAGCTTTCTACATACCAAGTTTCATAGCAATCGGTTCAGTGGTTTTTGCGTGAAAAAGTAACAAACATCCATCCATCCATTCAAACTTTCACATTTATAATATTAGTTAGATTGGTGGGATAGTGGGAGTGACATGTGTATCAGTTACTTTAACGGTTTGTAAATATATTCATAGTTATTTAAAAAAGTAAAATATATAAAATAATCTATAATGCAATCTTCCGTAGTACATTAGCGGAGGGCAAAATACTATTGGTTATGAATTCCTGATGCAAACAATTGACGGGCCCGTTAGTGACTCTGACCGCTGATTCAGAGGTCGTAGGTTCGGTTTCCACCGGGGATATAATAATTATATCATGAGCACGATCATTAGTTCTGTGTCTGAGTGTAATTTATCTATAACTATATATGTATTTAGTAATATATAAGTATGTTAATTTGCAGTTTGGATACCATAGTACGAGTACATACAGGCTCTGCCTTGTTTCTGATGTGTTTTAAGGCCGTGTGTGATGTGTTTCTAGTTATTATTATTATTATTCGAATAGTAACATTAGTGTCATGTGTTTCGTCATCCTATCTTCATCGAGTTCTGATCCCACTTATGAGTATAAGTATCATTGGGCTTAAATTCAACACCATTATCATCATTCACTTCCAATTTGAACAAAAAAATCTTCCTTATGACAGTTTCAATGTTCGAATATAATCCACACGTAGTTAACTTTCACAGCATATCCTAAAACTTATAACAAGTAAATACATACATGATGTATACGACCTCATATATTATTGATACGGCAGTTCAACAGTCAAATCTATTGTAAATGGTATTCTAAGATATTTCATCCAATGTTTGTTACCGACAGTCGGCTTCGAAGGACATTAATCAAGGTAATGCGGTAACGAAAGATCAATCACACAGGACGAGCGGAAAAGTATCAAGTTGTTACTTGAACGCTATACAGGGAGTTCTCAAAGCAAACACAAAGGACGACAAATCTTTTCTAGGTTTTATGCCATTCCGTCTTAGATATAATTGTTTGGTTTTGCTGTATGTAGGATCCTCTGTAGATCAAGCCGGTGTCTTTAAAAAAATCGTGGATATTATATAATATGTGGTGATATATGATGATGGATGTGATATATGTCGCATATGGATTGTCGAATCCGCTGTTTTACAAAACTCCTGGTTGTTTTACTAAACTGCTGGTTCTTTTACAAAACAGTTACTCTTAAACTTTCGCGTGTATGTACAGTAATGAATGCTATTGCGTAACAGGTATTACTTACCTTTGAATTCCCTGACCTCTCGACCAGGTTGCACCGGCCGTGGTCACTGGCTGACAACACCTTAAATAAAATTGCTAGTTGTTTTACAAAACAGAACCGAAATGAAGAACAGGTGAACGATGACAATGCGTACATACAGAAATATTTAAGGGAAATTATTGAAATTGAAGAGAAATTGTTTAAAAAATTTATTCATTTTATTTCAGGCTGCTTCAATTATTCAAAAAATAAATTGTAGATTAATTGAAATACTACACAAAACACCGTGTTTAACACTGTGTTCTATAGAAAATGGTATTATAATTTATGTCTTTATTTAGCTGCCATGTCGGTGTAGCTCTGTTAAGTCTTCTGGCTGAGAACCTATAGGGTAATAGTAGACTCTTTATAGTTTACAAAGGAATTAAGGTCTGCAGAGATCAATATTATATATATTGCATTTGTCTTGTACCTACTTCTTTAGAAATATATCAGAATTCACGAACTCACTTATAGAGACCTCACGATTCAATCCAACTATTAATATATAACATTGTAAGTACGGGTAACTAACTCTTAAACGAACAAGTTTTCGCCTTAACCGACACAAGATCCATAAAGTTTAACAACCTATATGTTGTTGAAAACTAATTATACATTTTGGTAGTAGATATTCAACTTTGTCGACAAAACAATTATGTTCACACTTATTTTTATGTTTTGCGCAGAAACCTAATTATTGTCTTGAAATAGAAGTAGTCTAAGTTACTCCTTATAACATCAAGTATCTTTCAGTAAAAGTCCTGCGGAAATCCGTCTACCCGTTTCTGAGATTAGTCGGAACAAACATTTTCATAATTGGTATTTTGGTATAAGAACTATGTCAACAATCAGATGCATTTAGCAAAATGTTGTTATTTTGACATAACAAGCAGACAAATTTTATTTATTTGTATAGATGTATATATACAGCTTTATACACTTCACTTTCGACGTCTGTATTGTGGCAAATTGCAAATTGTTGTAGTAAGTGTAGTTTGTCGAAATGACGAACAACGATTTTTACTGTTTTTTTATTTTTCCACGCCTTAACTATTCAACCGGTCATCATGACGTTGCATACACGTTTTTTGGGGTCCAGAAAAAGCCACATTTCATTCCGAAATTCCCAAGGAATAGAAAAATATCTTAAATCGACCAAAGCCGCGCGCACAGTATTTATTTGAGTAGAAAAATTAGAAAAGCAATAACATGTTTTATATATTTTTATTGCTTACCTGTGACAACTGGATTTTAATTATGGAACTGTAAAATAAGTGACCACTGTTTTATTTAAATTTTCGTGTCAGTACGCCGAGGCCTTCGACATGAAAGCTGTGAAAAAAATATAGTGAAATCTGTCATTTCATGCGTTAATTGTAAAAGACAAATAACACTAAACAATATAAAGGGAATTGATCAAGTAAATAATAAACTTTAAATCTTTTCTTTGTTTACAGAGCAACGCATCGTAGTTTTTTATCTTTTGTCGAATTCTCTTACATAATTAACCTTTTATAAAAAAAATTTAAGTCAAAACATTTCGTGATATTATTTTACAAATGGAAAAATCACACACAATATGTCATCGTTATGTTGAGGAATCAATGGTATCAATTTACGGCCGCCGCACGCCTCAGGCCGCTTCACGATTTGTATGCCATGTCGTGTCAATCTGACTAATATTTGATGTAATTATCGATAGCAACCTAGTTATTTTACCAATTATTTTCATAGCGTTGATATTAATGTTTACCTTTAGGTAAATTAAATCGATCCATTTTGGTAAAGAAAAGTTTTTGCTGAGTCAATGTAAATGAATTGTCTCCTTTTCGGCGTGGTAATTAGCTAAGCTTTAGTTTGGCGATACGATTACGCTGCAGATTATATGAGTTGTAGGGATTTAAAAAAATGCGATTAATAAATCATGTCATACGAACGGTTTGGGCTTGATCTTTGATCTTTAACTTTGACCTCTGACTTTTCTAACTAAATTCTACTGTTGATTGTCAAGTCGAATCAGTTTATTTTTATTAAACGTCAACACAGTAAATTCTGTAGAAAATGTGTAAACCTTTACTAATTTAACATGTATCCGTATAATTAGGTGTACATGAAACCCTGAAGGCCCGAAACTACTTGCGTTTGTCTTTCTGTATGTGTGTTATGTCTAATGAGTGCTGGCAAGTCACCAATACAGTGTAAGAACACAATATCTTTGATCACAAATCAACTTACGTCGCGAGAAAATAGAAAATGATTACCTACTAGCTGTTGTCCGCGACTTCGATGGCGTGGAAAAGTTTGCTGAAATCCATCCCACGGAAACCTAGGTACATATATCGGGAACAAAAAGTATGTGCCTATGTGCTATTCCAGACTATAATCTATCTCTGTGCCAAATTTCATGCAGATCCGTTAAGCCATTTACTACGTGTCTTTCTGCTGATGACTCTGTTCTTGAGCAGATCTTAGTACAAAACGACGCAGGATTTAAACTTTAGGAGAGACCTAGTAAGGTACTTACGGATAAAATAGTCTCCGAACAAAAAGCATTAGAATCTATAAAGGAAAAGGATTTTGCGATTAAATTTAACTTATTAAGTATAATTAGTTTTAAAGACTTTTGTCTCAGTTTGCATGACAATTAATTATATTTTCAAATTGTAAATGCTAGAAAAAGAAATATTGTATTTAAATTAAATTCAATATTTCTTTACTGCTGCTACTGTCCTTCTTTTATTGTCTCGATAATCGTTATAAAAACATGTCACCGGCATACCAAGGAGGCATAAATCCTTTTCCTTCGGACTTTTTTAATAAGCATCAAGGTATGGCAGGGTGGCGGGGATCCGGAGGGGGTAGTCCTCGCGGCAGGGTGTGCGGGAGACCGCCAGACGAACGCCTACGCGTGTGGCGCCGGACGTCTCTACGTCCCGCCCGACTACCAGTCCGCAAGCGGTGGGCCGCGCGCCCGCCGCGCCTCGCGCCATCGCTCGCACTCCCGACATACCTTCTCATCATATACCGTTTTCGTATTTTCTACTGTTTGTATTTAATATTTAAGTCAACTTCGGGTAAGTACGTCGACTCAACCTTATGTGTATATGTACGTGTTTATATATTGTTCTCATTCATCGTCTTCATTTCATTATTTAAGGTTTCTTTATATTTATTTTTTAAATAAAACTGTTTTTTTGGTGATACTTTGAATTATAAATATATTTTTTTATTTCATAATAAAGATAAATTTATGAGTTTGTATTTTTGAATTTTATTTCATACTAATTACCTTTTAAAGTAAATCTTATCGTATCGTACAAGCAAAATTAAGTGTTATTGATAGTTATTAATCAAAGAATCTCTTAGCAATTTTGTAGACATTTATAAAATAAAATTTTATAAAAAATGCATGTTCTAGTGGTTAACTTTTATTCAAACTAAAATGTAACAAAACAATTAGGTAAACCTAAAAACATCAGATACAATAACTGGGCGTCTTAATTACAATAATATTTGGCTTTATTCAAACAACATTTAAACGCGAGAAACCTGGTTTAGCGCAATCAATTTTAATATAGTTGAATGAACTCAGATCAATTAAGGAAATCTTAAAAGCTAAAAGCTGTCTTCGCTTAAGACACTAAACTTTTTAGAATTATTAAAAAGTGTTTTATTGGTCATTTTATATATTATTACTTGAAGATGATTTCTGAACGATTGTAATACTTAGTTATAATATAAACTGAATAGGAAAGCGGCAAGAAAGTAGAATATTTATCATTTACTCTTGTGGTTTATTTTATTTTTCTTTATTATTTTTTTTTAAATGATGAACCAATTTAAATGTGTTTTTTTGCAATAAATTTGGTCAGTAGCCGCTTGGCCTCCGTCTATGTATACGTATAGAAGAATGTTTGAATATAAAGGAATGAATTAATTATTTGAATATTTTGGTTATTCGCTTTGCAAAATAAATTATAGTTGAATAAAAACTTATTAAGAAATGTTGTAAAGAAGTAAAAAGGAAAAAAAAAGAAATGCAAAAAGAGTCGCGTACTTTTTACACCAACTGGAATAATTATTTTTAATGATTAGTCATTAATGATTTTTTAATGATTAGATTAATGATTAAAAGGCAACAAGGAAAATCTACGGTTTCACCGTAGATTTTGCTTGTTGCCATTTCAAAATGGAAATAACTTTTCTATCTTCAATAAAAGTAAAACTATATTTTCAAAATGTGTCGGTATATTATTCAAAATCATTTTTTGTCAAAATTCAAATCAAGTTTTGTCAAAATGGCTGATTGATACAAATTTTATACAAAAATAAGCACTTGCGGTTTTTTCTAAATAGTTCCCTTCGCCGGGCAACTTTTGTAATTTTCTTTAACCTAAAGTCTTTTTCGGACTAAAGTAAATATTTAATAAAAGAAATAACAATATTTGTCGAATTTCTCAAGATTTTTTATACATTTATACAGAAATATAATAGTATATAAAATAAATTGAATTGAATTAATTATCTTTAATTGTGTAGTCATCCAGAGGTCGATATTCGACAGTAAGTAATTAATATTAACAACACTAAAGTTTTGTATTTTCTATTATTATTAAAATACGAAAATTCATAATCAATATTTACAACACCTTCAAGACGAGTAAACACACATAGGCAATTGTGTAGATTACAAGCCAGCACTACCATTAAGAGTGTACCGAAATCCCCGGCACCTGGTGCGTAATGTATTGGATCCAATGTGCTTGGAACAGCACTTATAACAACGCTTGTGGCACAATTACAATCCCAGGGTGTTACAGCCTGAGATTCTCCTTAGAGATAAACTATTAATAAAAAGAAAATAGGCGGACCGTGTTTGATCATGTTTAAAATCTATAACAACGTTATTCGATGAAGTATAAATTATTAATTACATGATTTTAATGAACCTAGTATAAATTTAGTAATTCATACGACATAAATCAAGTTAATTTAAAATGCAGTTTTCTACGAAATTCTAAACCATTCGCAGTGTATAATGATAGCATATTACATTGTTGAAATCAAATAATGAGATTAATTATGAATGACTTTAGACGAGCATATTAAAAAGAGGCATTAAAGCACACATAACATCATGCATTTATAACATTACTGTTGAACACTAGGACGTCGACAGCGGTTGTAAATAGTCTACGTCAAAGTGTCTGATTAAAACGGTTAAAGGCCTGTTTCGGCGCGTGGAAAGCTCACGGGGGCTAACTATGAAATGGTATATCCCTCACGATTTCCGCCATAGATAAATATTATAGTATAGTGTATCTATGTATGTTTATCCGAGTTCTAGAACATATAGTACAATCTCTGGTTAGTTTGGGTCTAAATAGCGACGTGTAAAATGTTTTAGGAAATTATTATTATTAGTATTGCAAAGAGCTCAACTATAACCTAACAAGGATCGGAATCTCGACAAATCATTGCCGTCGCTTGCGGTGTTTAAAACACGTCGCGCCACCCCTCCGGTCTGCTTTTCTTACGATAAATTAGAACGTCGGAGTCTGTTTCGTACTCTCTGGCGCGTGGTGCTTCTTCTGCAAGACACTCACTCCGTCACTCTCGTTTTGGATCGTACATAACCACGATCTCGAGCAAGACCGATAGACATTTCCAGGTTGAAGTTAATACTTAGTCTTCGTGACAGGCTTCGAAGTCGTGACATCCAGCACCCAGGCGTCCATTCGTTGCTTTATTATCCCTAGAACTATGGAAGAAATTGAAGCCGTAGACAAAAACTATCAATATTTTAAAACTTATCATAAATATTTTGCAGGGTGAGACAAGTATTTATTATTTTAGCTTGTACGTGTTTATTTTGCTGTAAATCCAAGTTGTATTAGTCTTCGTTACTAATCTCTCCAGAATGGGTAAAGAAGAAAAAAATAAAAATATAATATTACTTAGCAAATGAAGAGATCAGACATATAAATGTACTCATGATAGAAGTAAAAGCTATTTAAGTGGGACTTATAGAGAACACACATCTTTTATGAATCTAAACTTTGCAATATGGTCTATTAATTAGTCATCTGAAAACTACCTGGGACGGAAAATTTTTATATTTTAACATATAATTATTATCATTAATACGGAAATTGGTTTTCTCACCTCATTCTAATAGACTAAAAACTTTTTCTGAAACCACCTGATTGTAGGCTAGATTAAAGTCTAAAGATTGGAAACCACCATTATAATCCTAGAATGGTGCAAAATTATAACAATAATTTAACCCCAAAGACTCCGTTCTATAGCAGTATACAGGAGTTATCAATATTCTCCTTCAGTGTTATAACGATTATAATATAGGTATATTCTATTTCATAACTTTTTTATAGAATTCACTTTACAGCAAGTACAGCACAGTATGCAAAAGCTCTTTTTGAATGAATTGAACATCCATCCTTTCACTGTCAAAACAAAAAGACGCCAAAGTGTGTAATGAACTGCCTGCTGTTTTTTCAGACAATTATAATCCTGGAACGTTCAAGAGTAGAGTGAATAGGTTTCTCTTAGATAGGCGTGTACCATCTCCGTCTTCATTGTCACTTTCCATCGTGAGTTGGAAAACAAACGCGAATAGGCGTGTGTTTTCATTACTCAATAAAAAAATATTTATTTCACATTCCCATCCTACCATCCTCTTACGAGTATGTGAGCGACGATCATGCATTAGACAGCCACGGCCGGTAATTTTTTGTTAACAAAATTTTCCACAAATCTTTTACAGATTGTTTCCGTAATCAAAGTCAAAGTCTGGTACTACACTGAACCTTCTATTGCACGTCAGTTATCGCTCACACTCCTGAGCCCTTTGTTTTTTGTCTCTTTTGTCCTCACACTAGTAAAAGAGAGAGTAAGATTCGACCCCTGAATATGTTATCTGGGTCAAGTTCAGCTACCATCTGGGCCGTTTAGTGCTAACTTTGACAATATACATCGACTTCTTAAGAAACATTATAGGGACAAAAAGTAATATTGATGTTCCCGGGTTTACAGGCACTTTATACCGAGGTGCATAATGATTCATGCTTGGTAAGACAGGTTCTTGTAGAATTTCAAGTTTATATTTTTGTTTGAGTAAAGTATTATTTTCAATGTTGTTTTTCTTATCTTCAATGATTGTTATGTTTTGTAAAACACTCACGTTTTATTCTTCGACTGTTTACAGCCTTAGACAAGTCACTAATCATATCTGGTATTTTATTATTTGTTTGGTTACGTTGTTATAAAGATAAATTTAGGTCATATAATGTTAATGCACAACTTTGACAGTTTTAAACAATTGAACATTTAACACATAAAACAGTTGAACATTTTCCAATATAAAACAAGACACCAGAGGTGCAACTTGCGCAGGTCTTGTCTGGGAAACCTACAAACCTTAAAAAATATAGCATTATGTCTGTGATACGGAGATCCTCTCTCTTCTGCGAGCTGGAGCGAGACCCACGAGAAATTTTTCAAGCCTATGTGTCAATTGACTGTTCAGTCAAAACACTTCTTTTTTTATAAAATTTCAAACTTTTGTATTTATAGTTTGGTTGAGAGTTTATACTGATAAGAGGACTTCTATTAATTGATTCCTTTATGATAAGTAATAAACTTTTTGTATATTATGCTTATAATGCCTGATAAAATCCTACACGTTAAATATTACTTTAAAGGGCCACTTTACAACTCACCACTTACTCTCGGCTACGTTGTAAGCCCCAGCTATGTATGTATAAACGTAGTCGAATTGTTTAATTTTATTTTTATTTATGACATAGGTATAGTAACAGATTACAGACCAACATATTTACAAAAATATTGTACAGTATACATTATTTAGATCTGTATTACAATTATAACTGAACACATAATTTATCTTCTAGAGAACACATGTGAGTAAAAACAAAAACACACGAAAAACAAAAACCAATAATAATGAAAAACAAAGGAAAGGAAAAGGAAAATAATATAACATGAACTGGTTGCCTCCATTTTTGCGTTGCTTTCATTCCTTAATTAAAAGATTTTTTAAATACTTTTTTTTTAAGGAGTACTAGTAAAGGGAGTCACACATTACTAGTATTCTTGTTAACCTCTCCAGCTAAGCTTAATGCTTGTGTTAGGAGTGGGTTCACGTCCCTCGTGAACTGGTGGGTCCCGCAACCACTTTATTGCAAGTCCGACGCCTTAACCATTACGCTACCGCCCCTTATAAATACATTAAAGTAACTATGAAAAATGGCGACTTAAGAACATATTGCATTGTATTGAGTACACATTCGCGAGAAAGGATTGTTCTGGGATACGTTATTATTGCTATTCGGTACATTAAACAACTGTGGGATGGGCACGGATCGCGTTGGTATCTTGAAGTTTAACTGACCGATGAGATCACTATCAAGTGAGCCATTTGCAATTTAGTGTAGAGTACACATGTCACTCATCCATCTTCTTTTCAATCCATCAATTTCAAACCTACGAAGGCGACTATCATAATCTGGTAGTTTCCGTCTTAGACCAAATTTAGACGATACAAAGCGTCTCTGAACTGCCTCTATGTGGTATGTTTCTATGTGGGTCCTGTAAATCGGAGACCACATCGATGAACAGTAATCAATTATGCTTCTTATTAAACAATAGTATAGTGTAATTAAAGAGTCTCCCTTTTTTAACGGGTGGCCTAGCGTTTTGAAGTACAAACGAATTGCTATATGGAAGGTAAACCAAATTTCTTCAAAGAGGTCTCTCTGCTTGGCAGGCACTTTCAATTTTCACCCCAGAATTAACAATTTGTATCGACAACCGTGAACAAAAAGAAAAAATACAGCATTTCTTTATTTAATATAATAATTTATAAATCTTAATGTTTAAATAAGTTCAAACATTAACAGTCTGTCCAAAGTCCGTCGGCCAACAGTAATGATCTTTCATGAAAAATAAAAGGGTTAAAGTAAACGGCGGCCGCATTTCTCCTGTTTTTTCTGTCGCCTCTACAAAAAGCAATAAAAGATTGTTCGAGCAGAAATCTCAATTTGCCCAAAGTTTAAAGACGGCTTCAGTTTATCATCTTTTTAATGTTATAATTGGTTTACTGTGAGTTGTTACTCTACGAGTAAAAACTTGAACCTTGGTTTAGACGCTTAAAGTTCAATTTCGAAGTACGCTTTGGAAGATTTAATAATTATTACATTTTTAATACAGACTGTGCTCTTTCATCTTCTAATTTTATCAACATATCACAATCGCAGTAATGGTGGACGATACTGACAACCAATACGAGTCTTATACGTCGGTAGACATCAAGCATAGTCTGTACTTAGTATAGTACATACATACATTGCTAAGTATCCTGCGATATTTAAATACAGTAATTAAGTAAATTAATACCTCTACTTCTACAGTTCTTTAAAGTGAAGGTGCCCTTTATATAGTATTTCTCCTACTATATAGACTGAAAATTTGTCAAAAATGTTAGGCAAGCATCGAATGAAGCCAGGGCGAGACCACTCTTCTTTTAAGTCTAGAGTTGACACGCGAGAGTTTACATACACGATTTGGAAAAAAAAGCATCGCCTTTCGGTCATAAGAATATTGTGGGCTCTGATAGATTTACTTGTTTTTTTTTTTGTTTTACCAGTTTGTTTGTTACAAATCTACAAAACATACATACATTTTTTTACGGTCGATCGATGGGTGCATTAGCAGAGTTATTTTACAGTGGACACATATTTAGGACTTTAAAACCATCAGCATGCAGTGTTTACCCATTGAAAGTTTGAAAAAGCATAAGGCTTTGACCCTACTATACGTTTCTGGGGGCATCGGATTCGTCGGTGCAGTGTTCTATCTTGGCAGGCTCGCTACATGAAACCCTGATGTCTCCTGTTGAACAGGAAGGCCAACCTCGAGCCCTGGCAGGAGTATAAAGACAAGCAGTACAAGTTCTACTCCCCGAACATAAACTACCCGAAGACGCGCCCAAGCTTCAATTGTTTAATGTTAATCACCGCTAATCAAGAGTAATTATCGCAACTTTAGATGGGAATTATTTAATAAATAGCAAAAAGAAAGATATGTGATATCATCGCCATAATTTGACAAGTAAACGTTTCACTGGAAAATATTGTATATATACCATACAGGGGAAGCTGCTGAATTTAAAAATAGAACATAAATATCTTCGAAGGATAGCTTTTCAATCATCGGTTGTTACGATGTTGACAATACATCTCAATATTCCTAGAGACCTTTTTCAAGGCCAGGGTACTCAATCAACCTTGTGGGTTCACCTTTTTGTTTTTTTTATAAAATATATTATAATTTGATAAACAGAATGCAATATTAGAAAAAAAAACCAAAGAAGTAAATAAATTTACCTATGTATACATATAAAACCTTTCATAACTGTGTCGACACGAGAAAAAATTTAATTACTCTGCAGTTGGTGAAGTAGAAAGCATTCATATATCATCTTCTTGACCGGGTTAGCGCAATGTGTTTTCTTCTTCCATTCTCTTCTATTATTCGTGCGAGTTCTTTCGCACAGTCCATCTTCCTCTACTCATATATCCGTCAACTTCCATAAACACTCATACATACATAAAACTCTCTTCACCAATAAAAAATGTCCATTATTGTCCATAGTACTATAATATTTTGTTCCTCAACTATCATCTACTGGCGCTACGTATAGGCCCGGTCTAATGTATTAATTCCTCACCTTGTTCTTCCTAATGACAGCACACATCTATCTCAACATTCGCATTTCAGCTACTTGCATTTGTCTCTCATCCGTTCTCATTGTTGGTCAACATTCAGACCTGTGCAGGATCGCAGTTTGATAGGAAACCTGGGGGGATTATTCCTTTTATTTGCTTCCACTTTATTCAGCTTTTATTCATTCGATGTTGTACAGACTTGTCTATTTTGCCATCGCTTTTAAAGCCTAAAGCTTGTTAAATATTAGATGTGGAAATTGGGACTTAATTAAGGTAACAAAATACGTCATCACTATTTATGAAATTCGATTAAAACGTCGGTTAAAAAAAAGTTATTAGTATTACCGCGATTGAGGCCTGACTTACACATTTAATACAGAATTTTTACTTCTGGAGCTGATATATTTCGTAAGTTTTCTCTGAATGAAATAATTTTCTTCCTAATAAGTTTCTACCGATAGCTTTAACCATGAGATCACTACTACTTGCTACCTTTCTTTATAAATTATGTCACAATTCTCCAATAACTGCGCCGAAGCACCCCGCTCCAGTTGTCAATATTTATCGATTTATTCATCAGTTATGCGATTTATCAGTTTCCAGTACCTGTATTGTTTGCGATACCGCTCGTAAATCAGCTTTATTGCTCCCGGTATCAACTTTCGGTGCAAACAGTTATTTTTGTAAGAGTCCGAATCGTTTGTGGCTTGTTCGTACATGTATGCATTGTACATTTCTATTTGTCGTCGTTATATTGGGCGCAGTTTTAACTGTCCGTGAGTATTGATTTCATTTTGGAGATTATGGTGATGCCATTAGAGGATACTGAAATGCTTTAGGGATGAATATGCCCACTTAAAAAGGGCAAATAGACTGGTCATTGTAGATTCGTTTCGCGCATTAATTAAATGGTGTGATATTAAAAAAGAATATTTTAAAAAGATTTGGAACCTTACTTAATGTTTTCAAAAAATATATATCTACTAAATTGTGTACGTATCCTTTTATTTATTTTCAACGATAGAATTAAGCTCCCATTTAAATTAACTGGACATGCGTCAATGAGTATCACATTTACGATCTGCATTCGGTTAATAGGTGTGTTCTGTGCTCGTTGAAAGCTATCACGGCCTCTTCCGGCCCCGTAAATATCAAACCTCTCATTAAATCTTAATTTTTTTGGGAAAATAAATAAATCCAGGTCTGGACTATGTGCGGGATGGGTTTCTACAGCTACAGCCTTACACTAGATCTACCTTTTCAGAAGCCAAAAATTACTTTGTCTTGTTCGCGGTGTGCGCCGAAGCATTGTCATGGTGCAATAGGATGCGACTTCTTGGTCGTTTTTCCCTAACTTTTTCAAAAACACTCTGGAAACAATAGGTGGTGTACAACTCAGCATTAACTGTATATTGTCCTTCAAGTAGAATAGTGCAGATAGGACCCATACGGGAGAAAAAAAACGCAATCATTTTTCGCCTACGTTTCTCGCCTGCCTCAATTTTGTTGGTTTGCTGTCACTTTCAAACACCCATACAGAAGACTGTTGCTTTATTTCCGGCATGTAACAATATATCCATGTTTCATCTCCTCTCACAATGTCATACACAGTGATCGTACTTTAACAACATTTTTACATCAATCAACACGAGTCCGGTTTTGTTCTATGGTGAGTTCATGAGGAATCCACCGGCAACAAAGTTTTCTAACTTTTAAATGTTGATGTAAGATTGTTTTCACTAGTCACATTTTCCTCAGTGATCGCAGTTGAAGGCCGACCTTCACGAACTTCATCATGCTGATTTCCCGCCAATTTTTTTTAATAAAAATTTGAGTTCTTATGTTTAAAAAAATATAACATTCGAAATTCAATTCATTCCTGAGCGGCCAGGAGCGCAGAACTTTCTCTGTGCCCTATGTATTATTAGTAGTCACTACGTGGTTCAGCTCTTTGCTAGACAATGTTGAAGTATATTTTTGATGTATGTGAAAGTCGCCACGATTGGTATATTTAATACCATGACAAGTTCTATTTTTCTACATGGTTTTATCGCTTACAGAATAATTTAAAACTCTTGAACATAGCACGAACATCAAATAAAATGCATTGTTCACTTCTGAAGTTAATTAAATGTTTCATTAATGTTATTCAAATCCAAAAAACATTATTAACGATACTGTTACGTACATACTGTTTTTTTTTTTGTTTTATTACTATCCTATATATAAATTAGTACATGTGTGAAAGATTAGGTAGATATATTAAGAAGATTTAAGCATAAAAACGTCATGTCAACAACAGCCAAAGTTTTCCACATGATAACAAAGCACTCAACACGCTCACTGAAGCAGGGAAATGACTTGTTCTTATGCGATTAATTAACATAACAGACAGTACTCAATTAAATTATTTCATTCTCGCACATGATTGGATTTACTCAAGTCCAGCGAAGACTTATCTCTCACTATTCATTTACCCATTGCGGGCTAGTGACTTGGGTAGATATTTGTAAGTTGGATTCATATCGAATTCCCACCCGACTTATATAAGTGAGGATGGAATATTCATTAGTTGGAGGGTCGCTTATGATAGCTTAAAAGACAATGCTCGTGTCGAAGAGGTAAAGGAGTGGTGACCTGGAAAATTCAAAGTGAATCGTCCGCTCTTTGCTTAAATAGAGAATGTGCGTAATACAGCCGGCAGCCTTTGAATACGGACATCAAAGACTGCGGAACTCAACTGTAGACTTAAGACTCCTGTTCAGTTAACGTTGCAGTATAGTTTAATATAATGTTCTACAATTTTAGGTTTCACCTGTTTACTCAAATTCAGATTCAATATCTTTATTTCATAAAATTGATCATCAATTATTTGATATCGTCCCTGTAAAAATTAATTATTATAATTTAAAATTATAGAGTGCTTTGTCAAATGTTAAATTATTAAAACAAAAAGGATAACATAATATCACATCTGCCTGTTGCGATCTATAACCGCCCGTTTCCAAATGGTTGAGTCTTGTGAGAAGAAGTCGGAAAAACCAACTCACGGCCACTCTTTTCAAAAACCAGACCGGTTTAACAATATTTAGTAAATTTTATTACATCATTTTGCTGTGTGCTATTATGTTTTTAAAATTAAGAGTAAGACTAAAAAAAGAAAATAAATAGAGAAACTGAAAATTAAAGAAAAATTTAATTACTTATAACGTACTGTACTTATTTTTGCTCTTTGAACAGTTTTCCTCTAATCTTATGGAGTTAGCGTTTAGACGACTGTTTTCAAATAATAATAATAACATAAGACACCTTACACACGGCTGTCCAATCCCAATCTAGGCAGAGCCTGTACTTTGGTAACTAGACTGCTAAAAACATACTTATATATTACTAAATACATACATATTATAGGTAACTTACATACAGACACAGAAAAAATGATCGTGCTCATCACACAATTATATATAATAGGTGGGAATCGAACACATGACCTCTGGCATAGCAGTCAGGATCACTAACCACTAGACCAAAATTCGGTTGTAATTAGAGTAAGGATTAATCATAAGTTATAAATCTTACATATAAAAATCAATGCATGTTTATTCGCATTTTATGCGCTGTACCATGCATACGGTTATCATGAAGTTTTGCATACAAGTTGCCATGCTTACGGCGAATGACATATGATACTTTACCGCTGCAATGAAAGGTCTGGAACATTATTGCCGCGTTCCTGTAATCAAGAAACGATTCGTTTTGCTAACGTGGCATATAAGTTTTACATCCTACGAGGGCTAAGCAAGTATCTATCGTGCGTTCAGGACTACTTCGCGTAATACCCGTGGCCCGTGAGAAAGTAATCGGTTCAAGTCCAACATAGCCCATACACAAGTAAAGGAAAAAATCCGAAAGTCGTTAATTTGTTCTTATATCACATAAAAAAATAGTTTTTGTATTGACTTTAAAGTTGACTTTGTCGTAAATCGTTGTATGGGAGAGTACTTTTAAAACTGCAAAGTTAAGTTTGTTTTTCGAATAAAATGGTTTCCGAGATGGAGGTTTTATCTACAGACCAGTTTGGTAGCTATCGGAACCCTCGGTGCGCGAGTCAGAGTCGCACTTGTCAGGTTTTTTAGAATATAGACATGGTTAAATCAATTCTTCATAAAGAAAATCTGATATAAGAATTAGTAGAAACTTGCAAGATAATGTGTTTCCAATATCTAACTAGATACATTCAAACATGTGTTAAGGCAACATCAGTAATATTGGTCGGAGTCTATTGAGGATTAAAGTAGGATTCACAACATATCGCAAGACGTATTAGTGGTATCCGATCCATTTGTACAGCTGTAATGAACAAAGGTTGGTTTTGTAAGCCGATTTCGGTAGCTATTGTACGAGAATCTTCTTATTGTAAACCTTCCAAGTACGTTATTATACAAAAACACAATATGTACATATATAAAACTAAAATACCAGTAGAAGTAACAGTAACCTAACTATGTTTTTTGGTAATAAGTGTAATTTTGTAAAACCCTAGAAGATGTAAGTAGTTATGAAACTCGAATGATAA
This sequence comes from Callimorpha dominula, assembly GCA_949752705.1. Lineage (NCBI taxonomy): Eukaryota > Metazoa > Arthropoda > Insecta > Lepidoptera > Erebidae > Callimorpha > Callimorpha dominula. The sequence continues at coordinate 26,959,368 of OX456992.1, forward strand.
TAATAGTTAATGGGAGTGAAATAGAAGGCGACGAAGTAGCTTTTATTGAATTTTGAAATATGATTTAAAAATGAACTGGCAACCCCCCTGTTCGATGCTTTTTTATCAGTTTTCTTCGTGTCATCCCCGCAAATATCCGTTCACATTCAAGCTGCGCTTTGTGTAGAAAAATACACTCCGTTCCTATACATGTTTATGACAATGTTGTACAAGTGTCCATGTCTAAATCATTACCTCCACCACTGACACTAAGTTAGACCGCTGGGGACTAAATCTATTTAAATATTGTACCTTACATAAAAGAATACCCTTTTAATGATTTGTCTTTCTCTAAGGTACCAATAGAGTAACTGATCAACATGATTTCTTGCACAGGGATAGCTTATCAGTTGAGAATTCATATCCCGTAAAATATACACGATCCCTGTGACACACCACAGTTAATAATCTAGAACCATAAGAGTTAAGTGGCTGGTATACGCCATTACATTTCGCGCATTTCTTGAATATCCCCACAATAGATGTAATAAGGCTCATGTATATGAGCTGAATAAATGTATACTCAGTATTCTAATTTTACCTGAAAATTTCAGCAATTTTTATCTCTAAAGACTCAGACTCACATTTCTGCTTACTTGAACAATATACACCGGAGTCCCACACACATACATATTATGTGGGAGCAGACAATGTAATGTTTAATTAAGAAAGGGTGCGTCTTGTTCGTGCTTTAATTACATTTAATTAAACAAGTGATGTAGGATTATTTTAGCCATTTCGAATGTCTTTTATCGACATAACGTGTTTTTGTTTGAAACTAGCGTTCGTACTACAACTGATAATTAGTTTTTTCTATGCTTATGAAAACGTAGGGCCGATAGGAGGTTAAACAGTGGTAACAAAACAGAATCTTGTCACGTCGGAAATTCTCATCCGATTCCAACTATATATACATTTTGAAGTTAATGTGTGTATTATATGTTTGTATTCATCATTTGGTTTTACAGCGAATGAAAAGTTCGTGAAGAATCCTGCATAACTGAGAAGTTCACATGTTACTGTCGAAAATTTGTGAATTTCCTACAGTGGAGAAGCCCATGCAAAGCAATGAGACAGTTCATAAATAGAATGGTGACTGAGAATTCTTTAATTCAGCAGCAGCTTGATCATTTTTGATCTTTAAAATTATTTCGTTGACAAACCCAAAACTTCTTGCACGTTATATTTTACTTATAACCCTGTACACCTGCCGAATCAGTTCTTCTAAGATAGGATACACTATTAATCTTTCATTTGTCCTACATACTGGCGTTACGTTGCTTTTTAAATCGATTTTTTACTAAACATGCCTTGCAAACACTGATTTGATCAAAGAACCCTACTTTAGTGACAATTCTGTGTCATCACTTTAACGCGGAAAGGATATGAACCGACAATATTTGTATTTTTTTTCCGATAATATTGTCTTGTTTGACCAATAGTTTCGAAAACTTTATCAAAAAATTGGATGTGATCGGGGCTGAACTTAATGACTAACTGCTGCATACTGGTTTTGCAATTTTTAATTAGCTTCTGACAGAATTTAAGCTTGTAGCTACAAGACGTTAACTTGTTTTTCGAGGAATGCTTTCGAGGCTTAATTTCTTTTTTAATCAATTTGGGATACGTTGCGTATTTTATATATTCTAATTAATAGATTAAATAGTACGATTGCAATAAAGTCATGGGATAAATGTCTTCAGAATCACGCCTTCTTTATCCTAAGGGGTGCGCGTTAAGATGACATCTACCTTTTGCTGGCCCATGTTTGGTTGCCTGTAATAGGTGGCTAGTCTATTGATGTATATGGGCTACAACCTGTGGGACTGCAACTAAGTATAGTTATGTATGGTGGTCAGCTAATGGTCACCTAATATTTACATACCTATATTCTGTTTTTATATTAACTGTGCTCGCAGCGTCGCCCGCGCGTAAGTAAAACTTACGTGTATGTATGGTGAGAAAATATTTACAAATATGAATACAATTTTAACGTTTTTTTATGTATATTCATATCAATACGTGAAGATAATTGTTTATACCCTTTTTTGGCAGAATTTCGTTTATGGACGAATGTTTAATTTGGAACACTTAAAGTTTATATGTGTAAAAGTTGTATTATACGTTTAAAAATTATGGGAAACCGGTTACTAAATACACAGGTCGAGTATATGTGTCGTATCATGGGACAGAAAGTACCTATATATGTTTTTATTTAATAATAAGATATTAACTAAAACAGACAAGAAAGCGCATTCCAAAGTTTGTCTGTAAGATAAACTGATGAACAGGTCATTGACCGGGTTATAGCGAAAATATTATTGAAATGCTGCATTTAAGTTAAATTAGTAGCCAAAGTGCTGTCTGCTTGGAAAGAAACATATTGTTTTGACTTGAATTAGTTGGAAGTACGGTGAAAGAGGCACTAAAACATTTAATTAAATCTCTATTAGAATCAGTTTATGTATATGTTTGTGGGGCTTTCACGTCACTAGACTTGCTGCACAAGCTACCTAAAAGTTCACAGGTTTAATAGAAATATAAATATTTGAAATATTTTCACAAAATATTGTCCCAAACAAATGCCACTATTGAAAGAATTTGAAAGTGACGCAGGTTTTGGCGCGTACTCAGGAAATGAAACTGCCGACGCCCGCCATACATGGAACATGAAATGTCCAGTATTTTGTGGTCGTTTTTCGTAATAATACATTTGTTAAAAACTATAAATGGTTATGTTATCAAACTATGTTTACAGAATAAATAATATGTATAACCTATTATTATCCCTGGGAATTTTATTAATCGACTTTAAGGAAGAAGTGAAATCAGTAATATCTCGACGTTAATTGACATTAAAATTGTACATACTTTTCAAAAATTTAAATATCCAGTTTTCATATGAGATATTTATATACTAATTTTTTTTTTGAAAACAAGTGCATTCCTCATTAATACCGTCGTAAATTGATAGTTGCTTCAGAGTATCCAAAGAATTTGCGTGACGCTCGTATATCTGAACTTCCGAATCCTTGCTTCACAACATCAAGCCGAAAGCTGCGGCGGTGTAAGTCCGAAGAAATTCTTTGGAGCACTCCCCATAATACAAACGTTAGAGAATGCAGAGCGAAGCTACATCTCTACGCAGCCCCAAGTGGTTAAGCCGATATGAAATATCCTGGCAATCGACGAGCCGAGTCACACTCCGTTGAATGCGCTCCAGAGGGAGTAGCTGGTACTCGTACACACCTTCGCGATTCATGTATTCTGTGTTTAAAAAACATTACTTCATTCAAAAAACTATGGAATCAATTCTTTTATTTTAATAGTTAAATCTGGCGAACAATTCAACGAATTCTATTTCCTGTATTCATATTTATATCATTTATTCATTTATAGTTAATAAAATTATGACAGAAGTTATTTTCAGAAGTGATAAGTGAAGAAGGGCAAAATGTTCGTTATTCCTGCAGTATGTTTCCTTATTCATCTAAGGTCACTTATTTTGGTAACTGACCAATTGTTACCTATTGTGAGTTTTCCTCCTCCATTCTCGTCCAAATGTTTAGTGATCTGTGAAATATCGATTCCGACACATTGCTCGATTCCATATTTGTATAAGAGAACATTTTGCTAAAAAACTATAAAATAATTATAAAAGTTATTTGATTCTATCTAATAACGTCATACGTCATACGTTCATGTATATGAAGTCATACGCGTATTTATACATATTCAAAAAGCTTAAGAATGTTTGAGACCTCGCCAAAAATATTATTTCATTTAATCTCTTTTAACTCGTCAGACCAGAAACGAAGATTGCGAGAAAAGAGATTTAATCTTCTTTCCTGTAAGGTTCTATCCATTTAATTTAGTTTAAATGTACTGAGTGTACATATTTCTACGGTCAACTTGTTTCTGAAAATATATTGTTTTAATTTTAGATTTTAAAAACGTTGCTATAAAATATATTGTGTACCGTTAATTCTGGAATTGAATTGAGCAATGGGACGGTCGGTTCCTAGTATTGGCTCTAGGTTATTACGAAATCCAAAAGAAGCTACAATAAAAATTATACGGACACATTGTTAGCGCCGACTTACGGGTTGGGTTTCACTCTCCCCAATGACACGGATTACATTCGTGAAGAAATATACGAAATATCGTATTTTTTTAAATATATATTTTAAGACATTAAAGATTTATTATATGTAAACATTAACATATTTATGTTATTTGTTTATTTCAGTGATTTGGTATCAAATATGTAAATGTGGAGAATGTTATTGTGTGATTCTAAACGGTATGAGTGTCAAAATAGGATCGGAAAATCTATAATCACTTTTCATAAATCAGTAAATGAAATTGGTATAAACTTGTACATATGTGAACAGGTACCAATGTCGTACGCAGACGTTGAAAGAGTTTGAGTATTGCTTTGTATAGACGTCTGTTTTTAGGCATAAATTAGCCCAAAATTGAAGCAATACTTATCTATGTGAGAGTTACGTTTATTATCAGTATTAGTATGAAATAAAAATAAATGAAATAAGCAACTCGCTGGGGACTTTTACAGGCCATTAGTTAAATCGATTACCTATGAACGATACACGGTTTTACCAATAGCTCCTGCTTATGCACACCGAAAATCCCAGCGAATACGTTCGAGGGGATTTCTTCATTCTCAAATAAGGCTCTTAACTACCCTTTTTTTTTGCGCCGTTTTACTCCTGTTAATCCCAAGACCACTCAGAGATGTAATTAGATAGCCAGGGTCAAGGAGGACGGTCAAAAACATGAGTTGCTCGCACCTCGCAGATAATTAGAACATGCTTCAGGTGCACGCAAAACACCAACAGTATAAACCCAAGATATACGAGTGAATAGTAAACATCTTTTTGTTTTCATGTGCAGGTAAACTGAGAAAACAAATAAATAAAGTCCGGCGTCATTGATGTCAGGTCGCGAGCGCACGCGACAGATCAATGATAAGTGAACGCGAGGGCGGACTAACACAAGATGGCGTCATTCAAAGGTAAGCTGTAGTCCTTTTATGTAAAACTTGATAATTGTATAGTATATTGAAGTAGAAGTCTAACCATATTTTTTCCTGTGACCTATTCTATTCTGCTTATGACCAAACCTGGCTTTTGGAAAAAATCCGTCTATTTGGTAATCAACTATTTTTATGCTTGTAGCGTTCATCTTTACTAAGTGTTATACTTATAATACGGGAGGACTTTCATATAATGCCTGGTTTATGATTTTGTGACAAAAGACACATCCTATTCTTTTTTAATACAGTGAAGGTAAAACTTACAGATGAGCGCATAATACATTGAGAATCAAAATAATAATTATAATATAGGTAAATACTAATTTCAAAAATGAAATAAAACATGAGATAGTGTAGTTGGAACATCTACTTATAAAATGGATTTCGTATTATTCTACATACAAAATCAATAGTTTCCGTACATACTACAGTAGACGTTCCCCGCAGTTTCACGAGCGTTTATGGTCACTACTCCGCTCGTTAGGGTCGTAGCGTGACGTAGGGTGATGTAACATAGCCTATTACCTTCCTCAATGAACACTATTCAATACAAACATTTTTTTTTAATCAGTCTAATTAAGTAACGGTTCTTTGGATGAACGGGTGTTATGTCCCTCCAAGTTCCAACACAAAGGGATCCTCCGATTAGGCTAGGTGATCATGAGTGGCGGGCCGCGGTCCAACGGTTGGTGTTGGAAAGTTGTATATATACTAAACGGCGCGAGAACTTTCATAGCGCGATGCAGGATTAGTAGTTACTCCATAGTTCGGTGTGTCTTTTTTCTGTATGTAGGTGTCGCCACAAACAAACTATCTGTTTGTATCTAACAAAAACTCTTCAGTTTTATTATATTAGTATAAATAAAAGCCACCACAAGGACCAGTTCGAAACATGGTGGATTTTCTACCACAAAGTAATTTTTTATTAAAAATAAAGTACTGTTCCGACTGATTAATTACAATGAGGACACCGTAGACGGACAGCGGATAATTTTATTAACTCCGGGACACAGTGACATGGATAATTGTATTTACTTGTCATCACATTGGTACATTGTTAGTCTTGGCAACATCGTTACCGTATTAACAACATTCACAGCATTACAAGTTAATATTGCACGACACTTGTAGGTATATTTTTCAAGTCGAAGCGTGCGATCAATGTAGGTCTTTAATCTTTTATCGCAAGAGTTGTTATTTATTAAAATATTTAAGAAGTCTGTACCACGTTTTACTCTTATGGATTCAATCCATTCTAAAATGTAGGTTTGTAAATGGTCTACATTAAGTTTACATAAATAAAAATTAATGTAAATATTTTAGTCCTCTATGCATTCTAAACCGTTGATCAGATTGTGATGAAACTTTGGCAGGATCTTCTGAAATAAAGATATGTAAAAATCATTGCAATGTACTTCCGGTACAGCTAGTTTTCTATAAAACACTCTTTTGTGAGTTCAAATTACGTGTTTATGAATTACTAGCAACCCCCCTCCCCCCCGGCTTTTCACAGGTACAAATTAACACCCAAACCTTTCTCATGAATCACTCTGTCTATTACTGAAAACCGCATGAAAATCCGTTCAGTAGTTTTTCAGTTTATCGTGAACAGACAGACAGACGGACGCGGCGGTGAACTTTGTTTCATAATATGTAGTGATGTAGTGATGATACTAATTACTAATAGGTAACTTAATAACAGATACCATGATCCTCTTTACCACCCACAAAAGTTACAATTTAAATCCACTCAAATAGATAAAATGAAACCGCAGAATATTATTTCAAAGTTGTTTTCAATCTAATTGGCAAACCTGAAGTTGGGTAAAGTTTGTAATATCGTTTGATTGAATATTATGTTTATTTATTGAAAAGTTCCGAGAACGACTTGTTATATGAATTCTGAAAATATTTTGCTTTAATTGGTGAATATTTCGCTTACTAGTGAGTGAATTATAAAACATAATATCGTGTAAATATTTTTATACGCGTTTATTAGCTTCCATTGTAAGTAACAATGTAATAAAATCATGAAAGGCAATTTTAACATACTTATAATTATAGTGGGTTTGATGGGTTTGACATTTATTTGGGTGTGACCCAGGACAAATAAACGTATAATGAGCACGATCATTTCTTCTGTTTCTGGGCTTAATTTATATATAACTAGCAACCCGCCCCGGCTTCACACGGGTACAAATAATACACCTAAACCTTCCTCATGATTCACTCTGTCTATTAGTAAAAACCGCATGAAAATCCGTTCAGTAGTTTTTCAGTTTTATTGCGAACAGACAGACAGACAGACGCGGCGGGGGACTTTGTTTTATAATATGTAGTGATATGTATGTATTTAGTGGTGTATGAGTATGTTTATCAGCAGTCTGGGTACCACAGTACAGGCTCTGCCTAGTTTGGGATCAGACCGTCTGAGGTGTCACAAGTTATTATTTAGTTTGGATGCAATCTTATAATATCTTGGAGGTAGCTAGGTGGTGGATAGCAGATTACTTCAGAGGCTATCAGCAAACCTCTCAAGTTTCTGACCATATATTATAATTCGTTTTCATGAGTCTAATATATTGCGCTTGATGTCGAGAATCTGATGATGGAGCCAGGAGTCGATAGTGGAACTCTTTCCTACTTTTTCTTTCGATATTTAAGTGCTGTTTTTGAAGTGAAAACTTCTTTGGGCACGTTTGTGCACACTTTTGCTATGGGGAAAAGCACTGAAATCGTGACAGTCACGCTCATCATAATACACGTATACCATTAGAGGGCGCTAATCTAAACATTGAGTTCTGTCAGCTCCTTATTAATTAATGTCACAACCTGCTAATGTGACGTTTTAAGTTCGTCGTTTCGTTTAAGTTTTCACTTCTGTCGGTAGTCCCATGACTGTTTTTTTTTTCTTTTTGATATACATTTTATTATGTTAAGACCACTTATAGCAGTGTATGGTATATCGTAGTGAAATATTTGTTATCTATACGTGGGTGTCTGCGGCCTACTATGTCCAAATATTCCAATTATGAAATTGACAGGGCTTTCAAAGTTTTACGATTAAATTTCATTTCGATAAGAGAATCTTTACAAAGCAAGGAGAAAATGAACATTACTGTATTTTGGCGTAAACTTGGGACATTGTACAGATAAATTAGATAATAATTTGTATACATTTGTAGAATCAATTGAAAATCGGTAATGAAATAAATTGAATTTTATACCTTAAACCTTGACAGCGTCAAAAAAACTCTTTAGGTACTTTTCAGAAGCCTGCCTACTTCGTTCACAAGTTCATATTCATGTAGACTTTTTATACTTTTCTGGATTTCCAAATGTTCAAATGTCCAAATGTTCAATTCATCATACAGTTATGATGAATGGAAGTAGCTCCTCATATCCAGTCCCAATCATATTGGTCGACGGTTACGAAGGCAACCTAAAATCCACGAGACATAATTTCGCATATCATTTTGATATTTATGATGGTTTCATTAAAAACAAACAAAAGATGCGAAGTATTCAACAAAATTTAATTTTTATGTGAGAATTTCTTAATAACTGAGAGTTATGTCGCGAAGGAATTTAGGTCGAAAAATAACGGCTATTAAGTTAACGAGTTTTCATAAGCCCTGTCTGTTTACTGTTATGTAGGGTTGAATTAATCGCGATCGTATCACTTCTTATATTTATTATTTTAATCAATATGTCGTAGGTGTACAATAAAGATTATTCTATTCTATTCTAAAATGCCTGATTACAGATAATGTACAGTGAAAACTACACAATAAGCAGATAAACTGCCCAATTACAATTTTAAAATGTGTTAAATAAATACCTGCGTTTGAGTGTTGGATTTATAATAATATCTAGAAATATAGGTATGCTAAAAATTTATGCAACTAAAGGCGGAAACATACTTTAGAAACGCGACGCGACACAACGTGTCCACAGACACAACGTGTCCACACGCGACACCGTACACGTTACTAACACGCGACGCCACACCACAATAGTAATTAATGAAGAGAGTCAACTGAGAGCTGTGGAACTGGAAACTTCAGCCTACTACGACTTAAATCTCATTGGTAAAATTCTACCCATTTATCTTTTTCAGGTACAATTAATAAATGTAGTACTTTAATAGTGAAAGCAGGAATTATTTGTTATTGCAAGAACAGGTAGGTACAATTAATAAATGTAGTACTTTTATAGTGAAAGCAAGAATTATTTGTTATTGCAAGAACAGGTAGGCACAATTAATAAATGTAGTACTTTTATAGTGAAAGCAAGAATTATTTGTTATTGCAAGAACAGGTAGGCACAATTAATAAATGTAGTACTTTTATAGTGTAAGCAAGAATTATTTGTTATTGCAAGAACAGGTAGGCACAATTAATAAATGTAGTACTTTTATAGTGAAAGCAAGAATTATTTGTTATTGCAAGAACAGGTAGGCACAATTAATAAATGTAGTACTTTTATAGTGAAAGCAAGAATTATTTGTTATTGCAAGAACAGGTAGGCACAATTAATAAATGTAGTACTTTTATAGTGTAAGCAAGAATTATTTGTTATTGCAAGAACAGGTAGGCACAATTAATAAATGTAGTACTTTTATAGTGTAAGCAAGAATTATTTGTTATTGCAAGAACAGGTAGGCACAATTAATAAATGTAGTACTTTTATAGTGAAAGCAAGAATTATTTGTTATTGCAAGAACAGGTAGGCACAATTAATATTGTTTTTATTCAGTAGCTTAAATAAAAGTAATTTGTTTAAAAACCAAACTTTCGTAGCGGGTGACTTCGTATAGTAGTTTTAAGCAAGCTCTTCGTACAACTCTGCCAGTCGACAGTCACTGTATGTCGTAGACAGAGAATGCATATGTAGTACCTCCATGTATAAGCAAGCTCTTCGTACAACTCTGCCAGTCGACAGTCACTGTATGTCGTAGACAGAGAATGCATATGTAGTACCTCTATGTATAAGCAAGCTCTTCGTACAACTCTGCCAGTCGACAGTCACTGTATGTCGTAGACAGAGAATGCATATGTAGTACCTCTATGTATAAGCAAGCTCTTCGTACAACTCTGCCAGTCGACAGTCACTGTATGTCGTAGACAGAGAATGCATATGTAGTACCTCTATGTATAAGCAAGCTCTTCGTACAACTCTGCCAGTCGACAGTCACTGTATGTCGTAGACAGAGAATGCATATGTAGTACCTCCATGTATAAGCAAGCTCTTCGTACAACTCTGCCAGTCGACAGTCACTGTATGTCGTAGACAGAGAATGCATATGTAGTACCTCCATGTATAAGCAAGCTCTTCGTACAACTCTGCCAGTCGACAGTCACTGTATGTCGTAGACAGAGAATGCATATGTAGTACCTCTATGTATAAGCAAGCTCTTCGTACAACTCTGCCAGTCGACAGTCACTGTATGTCGTAGACAGAGAATGCATATGTAGTACCTCCATGTATAAGCAAGCTCTTCGTACAACTCTGCCAGTCGACAGTCACTGTATGTCGTAGACACAGAATGCATATGTAGTACCTCCATGTATAAGCAAGCTCTTCGTACAACTCTGCCAGTCGGCAGTCACTGTATGTCGTAGACAGAGAATGCATATGTAGTACCTCCATGTATAAGCAAGCTCTTCGTACAACTCTGCCAGTCGACAGTCACTGTATGTCGTAGACAGAGAATGCATATGTAGTACCTCCATGTATAAGCAAGCTCTTCGTACAACTCTGCCAGTCGACAGTCACTGTATGTCGTAGACAGAGAATGCATATGTAGTACCTCCATGTATAAGCAAGCTCTTCGTACAACTCTGCCAGTCGACAGTCACTGTATGTCGTAGACAGAGAATGCATATGTAGTACCTCCATGTATAAGCAAGCTCTTCGTACAACTCTGCCAGTCGACAGTCACTGTATGTCGTAGACAGAGAATGCATATGTAGTACCTCCATGTATAAGCAAGCTCTTCGTACAACTCTGCCAGTCGACAGTCACTGTATGTCGTAGACAGAGAATGCATATGTAGTACCTCCATGTATAAGCAAGCTCTTCGTACAACTCTGCCAGTCGACAGTCACTGTATGTCGTAGACAGAGAATGCATATGTAGTACCTCCATGTATAAGCAAGCTCTTCGTACAACTCTGCCAGTCGACAGTCACTGTATGTCGTAGACAGAGAATGCATATGTAGTACCTCCATGTATAAGCAAGCTCTTCGTACAACTCTGCCAGTCGACAGTCACTGTATGTCGTAGACAGAGAATGCATATGTAGTACCTCCATGTATAAGCAAGCTCTTCGTACAACTCTGCCAGTCGACAGTCACTGTATGTCGTAGACAGAGAATGCATATGTAGTACCTCCATGTATAAGCAAGCTCTTCGTACAACTCTGCCAGTCGACAGCCACTGTATGTCGTAGGCAGAGAATGCATATGTAGTACCTCCATGTATAAGCAAGCTCTTCGTACAACTCTGCCAGTCGACAGCCACTGTATGTCGTAGACAGAGAATGCATATGTAGTACCTCCATGTATAAGCAAGCTCTTCGTACAACTCTGCCAGTCGACAGTCACTGTATGTCGTAGACAGAGAATGCATATGTAGTACCTCCATGTATAAGCAAGCTCTTCGTACAACTCTGCCAGTCGACAGTCACTGTATGTCGTAGACAGAGAATGCATATGTAGTACCTCCATGCCTCTATCACTTTAAGTAAATTTCGCGCACATGAATGTGAAATGGAGTGGAATACTTAAAGTTTATGTATAACTTTCTATATATATATAAACTTATCTATATATATATAATCTTATCTATATATATATATAAACTTATCTATATATATATAATCTTATCTATATATATATATAAACTTATCTATATATATATATAATCTTATCTATATATATATATAATCTTATCTATATATATATAATCTTATCTATATATATAAACTTTTCTATACTTTAAAAACAGAGAAAGCTAAAATTTTAAACAACATGAGTTATAACTTAAAAAAAAATAGAAAACTGCAAAAACCTACACAGACTCAGTATAATGTTGATCTGTTAGCTATACGGAAAGTGTATAATAATAATAATATAATGATCATTGTGCCGATAGTCATTTCAGCCCATGGGTTAATTGCTAAGAGCCTCGACCAACACCTTCAGAGGCTCACGTTAGGCAGCTGGATTAAGAGCCTGATGCAGAAGGCAGTCCTCCTTGACACGGCACGCATAGTGAGGAGGTTTCTGTCTCTGGAACCCTAACCACCGGTAGCTTGGTCCCTGTACCCGATACCGGTGGGGCACTATTTTTTATATTTTTAAATATATTTGGTTTTTTTTTATAGTGAATGTATTTAAAAATGTAATTTATATGTATATTTAAATGAATAAAGAGAATAATAATAACTCCACACATCTCACACACGGCCGTCTGATCCCAAACTAGGCAGAGCCTGTACTATGGTAATCAGACTGCTGATAAACATACTTATATATTTCTAAATACACACATATTATAGATAAATTACTCCCAGACACAGAACAAATAAAAACTATATTAAATTATTATTAACTAATTATTTATTATATAATAATTATTAGACCACCAGGCGGTCTCCAGTTTATTATAGACCTTGTCCAAGCCCTAGCCTCCGCTTATGGCAAATTTCATTACCCTTTGACTATATGACTTTAAAGGTTTAGTTTTGAAAAGGTAACAAGCAGATTATGTTGGTTTTAACCTCAATTACTTACTGTTTTACTTACTTGCGTAAATATAATTAGGATAAACAAAAGTATGCCATGTTATATTATGTCTTAGATTTTATGTAAATGTATATATTTGCGTATAAGCGATCTTAAGTGATCAAAACTATTTAAAACCTATATCCTAATTTTGAGGCTGTTTGCTACATCTAGGCCCAAATTATCCCCGATGGCACTTGATTATAATTAAGTTAGTAAGATGATACCGGCACTTTCCTACGTTGAGTCGGCATTATTTCTTATCAGCTGTTACCACGTGCCGGTACTTAATATACTTAGTAAGTATTTAAATACCTACCTAAACTAACTGTATATGTTGTCAATCAACAACGTCACTCTTTCCGCCTGTGTCTTTGTGCGCGCAAACTCTTGTACACTGAGCTTATATGCATAAATTTATATCAAGACTAGAATAGAAATAAACTTTATTGTTCTTCAATCAAAATTTGCTAGCAAGAAAAATACACAAAGTGCGGTCTTATCGCTACAGGCAATCTTTGGGTGCACAAAAACGGCAATAAATAAATTCGTGTTTAGTATAAAATGCTTGTTGTGTCTTGTAGATAAATTTGTTTGGTATAGAAATACGTTAACTGGATGGGTCTAAGTATATACTTGATTATGTTTTGGTAACGTATGTATGTCTGTATTGTGACGTTAGTTTTCAGCAATGGTGACACATGCCATTATGAATTTCGTTTTCATAAGCTCATCGAGTTTAGATTTATATCGAAAAGACTATCGAAATAGTATAGTCTAGTATATTTCATAAATCGCGAGCCACACAGTCGGGAGTCAATAAAAGTCTAAGGAAGCAAAAAGAAGAGAAAGAGAAAAAGAAAGAGGGTGTTAGCCTTAGAATGAAGCTCTGTCAAAGAGGACCACGTTACTGAAACGCCGCATCAAGAGGGAAGGGACACGACGCTGAGTTCGGGTGTGAAAAGAACGTCATCACAGAGAGGTCGCGTGTGTGGCGACAAAATTTTTTTATACCATACAATCATAACATAATAGTTTAAAGAAAAACTGGAAAAGTATGTCATCGACGGTTTTCTGCGGGCGGATTAACTTACCCAACCAAAGTGGTGCAATTTGATTAAAATTTGTTTACGCCCGATTTTCTAAGAAAACAGTAAAGAATAGCGAAGCATCGCACTTATTCGTCTAGTACTCAAATGTTTATCCAATTGTATTAAATATACTGGCTTAGTTTCCTTAGCGACCATTGTTTCTGTACAAAATACTAGAAATGTTTCGTAACATTTATTCGATGTATAATTATAACAGATTTTTGTATTATACACTTGGTAATATATACTATTTGCTAATATAACTTCAACATATTAATAATTATCATAAGTCTTTTTTGTTATCTTGGAACAACAAAGACTCCTAGTTCAATACGGTAATTTGATTCTGATTCTAACAATTATTTAGCGATATAGTGACTACAGCGTTTCCAAGTTGCTTCGCTTGTAAAAGTTTGTAGCTTTCAGTAGCATTTAAAACTAAACATATATACATAAATGTACACGTCGGCTGTCGTTTTTAAGGAAATCTAACATCATTTCCACGTCATCCTCCGAGAATCTAGTGTCTGTATGCCAATACAGAGATTTTCCATACGCAGCCTCGTTTCCATTCACTCACCAGAAAACATCCATCGCTCCAAAAGAATCCAAGCCTCTGTAAATCCTGGGACATACTTAAAAACAGAGCGTTCACTTTGCAGCCATCTCAGCACTATCCCCAGCAGAACATTAGAGTAAACCAGCATTTTGGAAAAGGATATTTATCTGTAAAGTGGAAGAGCCATGCACGTATGGGCAGGCTCGACCGGAGTGATACCACGGCCTCACAGAAAACCGGCAGTGAAGCAATGCTTGCATTGTATTTCGCCGAGTGAGTGAGGTTACCGGAAGTCCTAATACTTCCCTCTCCCACTCTTTGCCTTTCTTCCCCCCCCCCCTTCCTTTAGTCCCACCTTAAAGACCGGCAACTCACTTGTGACTGTTGAGTTGCAGGTGCCCATGGGCGGCGATAGTCACTTACTTACCATCAGTTGACCCGTCTGCTCGTTTGCCCCCTATCCCATAAAAAAAGCTTGAAGCCTATATTATATTCTACACAAGCTTAAGCTGGCCTGGAATGTCCTAACATCCCAAAATCCTTAAACACACAATACAAAAACAAGTATGTTAACTCCTTAATCTCAATATTACTCACGATACCCTTAAACCGTTGGTAAACATTGAAAAATTTAATATCGCCAGGATGAAGCGGTCTTACAACTTTGACGGTAAAGTTTAGAACTTTGACTAATAACTTACATACAATTACTTCAAATTAATGTATTTAATGTTTCTAGCTTTAAATATTAATTAATATTATTACATAATATCGTGTTGCGTATATTTTGCTGAAACCACAAGATTACTTTCAAATTATTTGTATTTTTATTTGCAGTGAATTACTTTTTAAGCCCTATGGAATTTAGTCTATAGACTGTGTAACAAACGCAGTCTATAGATTTAATTAAGAAATATATCTGAAAGCCAACAAAAAACTGTTTAACATCGAATTACTGACTGTTCTTATTCAACGTGAAATGTGAACTGGTTGCTGCTGAACTTGCTGTCAGGGCGGAGAAGGTACTTATTAGTAACATTTTACAAAGAGCATGAGATTTATATGACAGCTGTCGTAACTCAACCACCACAAGTTACTATTGTGATAAATATCGAAACTATTAAAAGTAACAAAATACCTATTTTATTTTATTCATTCATTTCATCCTCGCTGTATAATTTTAACGGATTGACAAAACGCTTCTTCGACGAGTTTCTTTGAATGATTAATAAACGCTTAAATTTGTAATAAACGCACTCGCACTCGCAGCACAAACAAGCCAAAGTTACAATGGCCTGGTCATATCTGCAAAAGACTAAGGGCTTCTGGAGTTAACGAGTGCTAGGATAGATACCACAAATCGGTAAACGTAACGCCTGTTCCTCCCAGATGGACTGACATCCTGAAGGAGTTTGCTGGGTGCTGAAGGCTTAGAGGCACAAGATGAAAACCTACGTTTAGACGTGGACGTGAGGCGATTGATTGGTTAAAAAACTACTAATAGCTAGCTAACTAAAAGCTTTAAACACCGTTATTTAATTCTGAATCAAAAAGGCGTACAAATGTGTTATCGATGAATTCCGGTATCCCTCCCGAACAGTAAGTACTTTGTTTCTGGATGAAAGTACTCTTTGTCTTATTCTGTACCCTGGACAACGTTTATGCTAAATTCACGATGATCGAATGAGTAGTTAAAGTGTGAATGCGTAACAAACAATTAGGATTTATTTGTTTATTTTATTGAAGAGTACTCTTATTACTCTTAAATTTATCAAAATTCTCTGACTCCGTACATTGCTGAATACAAGTATCCTACATAATTAACAGTATGCAAATAAACGACTTTTATATTAATAAAGTTAGGTTAACTTGACCCAGCCAATGATTTGAGTGGTGGCGGAGTGGAAGCAGCGATTTGCGCGACCCAGTGCAGTGCACGCCGCTATAGCGGCGGTAAGACCCGTCCTACGAGAGTGGCTGGAGAGAAAGCAGGGAGCCCTCAGCTTCCGGATGACGCAGGTACTTTCCGGACACGGTTGCTTCGGCAAGTACCTGTGTCGGATCGGCCGGGAACCGACGTCACGGTGCCATGATTGTAGTGACCGTGCCCTGACGACACGGCGCTTCACACACTGGCGGAATGCTCAGCCTGGGCTAACCAGCGTCGTGATCTCGTCGCGGCAGTCGGTTCTGCGGGTAGTCTCTCGCTGCCGGCCGTGGTTTTGTCCATGGTCCGGAGCGAGAGTGCATGGAACGCCGTCGCCGCCTTCTGCGAGGAGGTGATGTCCGCAAAGAAGGCGGCCGAACGGGAGAGAGAGCCAAGCACAACTCTCTCTGCCCGCAGTAGACGCACCGGGCGCTGGAGGGCATTCAATGATCTCCGTTCATCGTAGGAATCGGCCTGCGGGCGACGAACTTTTGGGGAAGTCGTCATCCGAACAGATACAGGCCCGAGAGGCAGAGCGCAGTGTTCCGCGCGCGCTTGTCAGAGGAGTGCGACCGACGGGTGACGGTCGCACCGGGTGACGGGACCCGTCTTGGGTGAGACGGGTCAATGACTGTCGGGTCGATCATGGGCAAGCAGTGGAACACCGGGGTGGTTTTTAGTCGGTAAGAGTCCGACAGACCCCTTCGGCCCTCCAAGGGCGGAGGACATCCATGAGGATAGTCCATCAAAAAAAAAAACCAATGATTTGAGGACTTTTGAACTATTTAACTAATAGTTAAGTTCATAGTGTTACTAGTAACAAAGGTTTATTTATTTTATAAATAGGATCTTATTAGAATACTAACAATGCGTAATTACTAGTTTGCTGTAAACAATCTAAATTAAGGTGACCTCTACCCATAGCAAGGTGATCCCTGGCTTATTAAGCTCTTAACTACGATAGTGAATAACTAAACTTAACCTAAGGCTTATAAACATGATATCAATCATATTTTATGGAATGTTTCTAAAATGCATGTGTGTACGCCTGTGCGTGCTAAAAAAGAAACATAATCTTCGAAAACACATGTAATTTATTTTAATATACTTATGACGTGTCATCCTGACCTGAACTAATTTCCGGATATAAAAACTAAGAAAGAAGCCCATTCATCGTGGCACGTTTTTACGACGGCTTCCATGTACGTAAAACTTAACCAAGTAGCCGATCTCAGCGTCACACTAAGGGTAACCCATCGAAAATGCTTTGGGCAGTCTATCAATGTATGTACAATTTGTTACTTCATGTACTCGTATATAAAACGTAGACTACCAAAAACCAGGTTTACATACATACATACACTCACGCCTATATTCCCGAAATGGTAGGCAGAGACGTACTAAACACCCACATTTTGCTCACTACAATTTTATACCACTCGCGTACATTTACTTTATAATAAATTAGGTTAAACCTAATCCAATATATGAACGCCAGAATAACCGCCGAGACAAGTACACTCAACGCAATCACCTCTATCTGTTTGAACGCAAACAGGCGTAATTAAGCATCTCTAAGGACGTGGCCACGTGTCAACCAACTCGAAAACTTTCAGCTCAGACATTATCCTAATGGTGTACTTAAGGCATAATATCCTTTACGCTGTCTGCAAGAAAATATATTTTATACGAGTATTACAAAATATTTAATATAGGGTATTGGAAAATGGAGGTATTTACAGTCGTCGGTGGAAGACATGTACCTAAAGGTGATAAAACTACTTATGTACTTCAAATACTTTTTTCATTGTGATAAAATAATTTTAAAGAAATGAACTAGTGACATACATGGTTACAATATTTCTGGTAAGTCTGTGTCAAAAGGTCTCATACGTTTATAAAAGTTTTAAAAACATTCTGCGCGCGCATGTTATGCGCTAGTCTTAGTAAAATATAAAAAAGGATAAGACTGTATCTCAATAAATGTATAGTAAGGATTTAATTATGTATTTACTCGGGAATTAACGGCGATCACAAAAAGTCAGCCTGTGACCACGGCCAGTGCAACCTGGTCGAAACGTCAGACAATTCAGAGGTATGTAAAAACCTTTTCGTGATCGCGTTAATTGACGTGTAAATACATCATTATATCATGGTACGCGAATGACTGTAGCCATGTGGTATTACACAAAATACTATGATATGTAACATCGAATTAACTGTTTTGTTTAGAAATAAAAAAAAACATTTTTGAGTTTTGATATTGCAAATTTTGTACATCGTTTAAAAGGTGATGAATCAATTATAACGTGAGTTACACATTACTAGTAATCTTACGAATTCTTGCAAAATACTTGTGTTAGGAGTGGATTCACGTCAGTAGTGTACTGGCTGGAGTTCAAACTCGCAACCAATTGATCGCAAGCCCGACGCCTTAACCATTTCACATAAATATATTCTAATACGCCGTAGTAGCAGTAGCCATAGAATCTAGTACAGAGGAACAAATAACACATTTAAAAAATAATGAATAAGCTATAACGATAAGCTAATATACGCAGGAAATAAAAACCTCGGGATAGTGAAAAAAGAAACCACCGCTGACTACCACTTCTTTCACAAAGCTATATAAAAAATAGCTAGCTATATATAAATAAAAGTATGGAATAGCTTAACCATACTAATAGGTCTTAACCATACCAATAGGTAAGTTAGAGGGCCCGATCCCCGGCAAAAATCAGTTCGAGTCACAGGTATGCGAGCTTGATCATCTCAACTATTACACTTCTCAATTTTTTTTTTCCATTGCCTTCCTTTTTTGACCACCTTCTCCTTTCAATAAAGGTATTCCTAATTTTCCCATTCTTAATTCCCAAAGCCCGTTTGGTGGCATCAGGCTTCCTCTTTATTAGATGTGTAAAACCAAACTTTAGTTGGTAAAATGAGGGTTTTTAATCATTCTGACTGTCGGGCGTGAGTGTATATTATGTTAATAAAATTAATGTCCAATAAGTATTCGTCTAAAACTGCACATACAAATTCTCTAACGAGTACGTACTATTTCGGCTGGCCTGTTGGTCTACTGGTTAGTGACCCTGACTGCTGAAGCAGAGGTCATGGGTTCGATTCCTACCCAGTACAAATTGTGGACTGAGCACGATAATTTGTTCTGTGTCTGGCTGTAATATATCTATAATATGTGTGTGTTTAGAAATATATGTTTATCAGCAGTCTAGTTACTTTTATAGGTTCTGCCTAGTTTGGGATCAGACGGCCGTGTGTGAGATGTGTCAAGTTATTATTATTATTACTATGTGACCAATGACCAATACATTACTATTGCTACTGCAACAGATACTCATATCACATGGTTTACTTGTATTATAGCTTTAACGAGGATTTCAAATAAAATCCTTGATTAAATAAATTCAAGCGCGTTCCAAGCACTAAAAAGTTTATGGCGGACACACTGATCTTGAGGGTCTAGCCTCTGACTGAGATTCAGCTCTTTATATCCACTGTGTTTATGTCTAGGAAATTAATTTTGTAGCCGTTATTCAGTCGCGAGGGTAGATATGAGAAGTACAATATTGTATTTGCTGTAAACATTCTAACTTTAATTAAAACGTGCAATAAATTATGCAGATTTGGCTACCATTGGCCAGTTACTAGAAGCGTCATTAAAAAACTCAGTATTGATCAACAATTGATTCGGGATTTGGGCAAATTGTACACAAACCAAAGTACCAATGCTAGGAACAGTCTTACAACTATTTCTATAAACTATCAAAATCACTAAATAACAGTAACGCGCACAGAACAAAAGAGTTTTTAAAGCAAGAAAACATAGATTTATTAGACATTCCGCCGTAGAGTCCCGACCTAAGCCCTAATGATTTCTATACTTTCCCTAACATAAAGAATAAATTGCGTGGTCAGAGATTTTCATCACCTGAAAAACCTGTGGACGCCTACAAAACGGCCATTTTGGAGACCCAACTTCCGAATGGAATGGTTGCTTCAATGATTGGTTCCATCGTATGGAAAAACGTGTCAAATTTCGCGGAGAATACTTCGAAAAGCAAATAAATACATTTTTAAATAGGAATGTTGTTTCACTTCCTTGATTTCCGAAATTTTCAGTGCCGCCCTCGTAGAACCTACAAACTACAATTTTATTCTTAAATTTCAATGCAGAGAGCAAGTTTAGTTCTTAACTTTATCAACTAGATGTCCTTTTAACCTTTGTTTAGACTATAATTACGATACCAAACGTTATAGAAAACCTTAACAATAATTTTCCTTAAGGAAAACCTATAGATACTTGTCACCTAGCAACTGCCGATTAAGTTATCTCTTACTACCTACGTTCGAGGTTCGGGCTCCTGAAGGAAATTGCTTTTTGTTGTGCTTCTTGCGCATGGCAAATGGTTTATTTATGTGTACTTGTAGAGCTGTTGTAAGAGGCTGGCGTCGACAAATTTATGAGCCACAGAATTTATGATGAAAATGTTTGTTGAAGTAATTTGTTATAGTAAATATCGATTCCTTACGTGTCGTACTTTTGTAGTGGCATAAATAGAATATGGCATAAATAAATAAAATAAATGGATAGAAAGGTGCCACTTTCAACTATATTTTTAAGTCTTAAGTTGTATTAGTAAATATTTCTTCAGACTAAGGGTTAAAGTGACCTAACTTACTACCCTGTAGAATCAGAAACCGTAAAGACGTGTGAAAACAGTTGGTATGTTATATGTACTTCCGACACAAATTTAATTCTCTGATTGGGCTAGTTGACCGTGCCTGGCGGGCCGTGGCCCAATGTTTGATATTGTGAAGTGATGTATATGTATACTAATTCTCTGATTGGGCTAGTTGACCGTGCCTGGCGGGCCGTGGCCCAATGTTTGATATTGTGAAGTGATGTATATGTATACTAATTCTCTGATTGGGCTAGTTGACCGTGCCTGGCGGGCCGTGGCCCAATGTTTGATATTGTGAAGTGATGTATATGTATACTAATTCTCTGATTGGGCTAGTTGACCGTGCCTGGCGGGCCGTGGCCCAATGTTTGATATTGTGAAGTGATGTATATGTATACTAATTCTCTGATTGGGCTAGTTGACCGTGCCTGGTGGGCCGTGGCCCAATGTTTGATATTGTGAAGTGATGTATATATATACTAATTCTCTGATTGGGCTAGTTGACCGTGCCTGGCGGGCCGTGGCCCAATGTTTGATATTGTGAAGTGATGTATATGTATACTAATCAGCGATCAGATTGAGCTTCGCTTTCGCTTACCACACCTTAAAGGGGCAGGCCTATGAAGTGAAAGGCCTAGGTAAAAAATTAAGATGCACAAATTTATTCTCGTCCTTCCCCTCACCCCCTCTCCTCCCCGCTAATCCTCCTCTCCCGTCTTTCCGCTCTTCCCCCCTTTCCCCCTCTTCCCCTATTCACACCTTAAAGGGCGGGAACGCACTTATGACTCTTGAGTTACAGGTGCCCATGGGCGGCGGTAGTCATTTACCATCAGGTGATCCGTCTGCTCGTTTGCATATTATACCATAAAATTTACCCCTATACCATAAAAAAAAAAAATAGCAGACACCTTCAAAGCATGTAATGTGTACCGTGTGTATTTTCTTTCAGTTAAGTTTTACAAAATCATTAATTTCAAGTCTCAAAGGTCAATCAATAGACTGCGTTATAGGTTTCTAATAGCCCATGTAATAACTTTTCCGATGAATAATTTCAATTTATTAATTAATACTATCTTTTTCTTTTTGTACATAACCGTACACGGCCAGACAAATAACTCGTTAGGCACAACTCGTATAAATTGAAGTTAACCACACTGTCATGTGTGAACAAACTGCTCTCCTTTGTGTGACATTGGGGATATTTATCGTAGTCGTTAAGACACCTGATGTTTCACGGCGAATAATTTTGTTTCTATCCGTTCACAGAATTACTAAAAGCTTGACATTTCTGACAATCTAAGAAACAGAAACCGCCAAATGCTACAAGGTTTAACCGAGACAAGTACTCAATATATGACTACGTACTACAGTGGTTTTAATTACTTTCAATAAAATAAACTTAATTTTGAATTACGAGAATATCTCTAGATAGAAGGATCTTCGGACAAAGACACACTAAACAAATAAACATGGAAATAATAAAGAAGTGAATACATAAAGAGAAGTACATGATTGTAGCCCTAACAATTACATTTCTGTACAAATAACAAATATTAAATAGCAAATACTCGTATTACTATATCATATTCCAAAGAACACTAAATTATAATGATGTGATTGTTTATTTATCGCTCTCCAGATGTCGTAATGAAGCCTGTAGCTAGAGTCACAGGACGGTTCGCTACATAGCTACCAATTTTGTTTATTATTTTTCTATGAGTAAAACAGTAAGACTGTTAGGATACATAGACGATGTCCTGTTTGTCCAACTCACTCTTAATTGGGATGTATATGTCTGCAGGTCTCCGTATTTCAGCTAATAAACCACGGCACCCATAAATTCGTAGACTGAGTTTATGTCATTCTTATAAAGCGGATTTGTAACCGAGGAAGCTCCATCCCCACTCGATGATCTTTCCCCTCCTTCTAAGGAATGTATGCTAGAAATGTGGCTAGTATATTGGCTTTGAGCGCACAGGTTGTGGCCATGCTATTAGTAAATAGTATAATTAAATATTCATACATGTATTATGACAGGCTTTTTGCACACAATATCTATCTAAAGGTAGAAACACACTTCTTTGTGGTGTTGTGTGTGTCATGTCGCGTTAGAGGCATATCGGTTATTACAAAGTGTCGTGTCGACACAACACACGGTAGTAATTTGTTTTGAACCATCATGATAAATATATTAATGTGTCTTCTTTATTCTTGTATTTCTCTTCTTTTGTTAAAGGCTATTCAGCTAAGGCATACAGACATAATTATAAAATATAACTTATGTAATTGTTTTGTGCTCAAAACTAGAAAAAATAATCAGTAATTATTGAAAAAAAAAAACATTAGAAGTTCGGAAGCGAAATGTTTTGCGTTGACATCACGTCCATCTGTCACAAAGTAAAAGAAAATGGAAAATGTTATGCCTGAAAAGTACACAATAGAATATACTCTATTTAGTTTATAGGAAAACCATAATCATAATCATTTCATTTGTTTAACATCTCATAACTCAGACCAGAAAGAGGCAATAATAATTGTTTATAACAATTAGTGAGCTACAATCAACTTCAACTGTAATCTATTATAACAAAGTTAGACAATAGGCTATTTTGAACAGTTTTATAAATAAGAGTGTAGGTTGTTTCAACGAAAACCACTGTTAGAAAGTAGTTTGCAGAAGCCGTAAAGGTGAAGTTGACAAACACACATGAGACTGAAATAAATAAAATGTATTTCAAGCGTGCGTAGTGCGGTGGAAAAGGGATATTATTAGTGACAGATATTTTTAGTATATATAGTATATTATTGAACATTTTTCCCTAAAAGGAAGGTGCGATATGGTCATTAATTAATCATTTACTGACCAAGTAAGCGAAACGTCACTATTTCATGTCTGAATATAATTGTTTGTGTGTGTGTATTTCTACACTTTTCTTTACTTTTCTTGGTGATATTATCTTGGCTATTCGAATTCCTTATTTGTTTAGTAATGGGTGATTTTTGGCTTACTTACTCTTATATATAGTAGTAGTTTGCGCGACTGTTTATAGTTTTGAACAATACGTTACATTGTCCTCACATTTAACTTGCGCATATAGGCAATGTAACCAGAGATTTGTAAAAAACATGTTGAAAAAGAGTGTCCTTGGTGTTTCTTGCCTGTTCTTCTCCACTGGATCTACGAATTAGAACAGGCAACTAGCTTCACGACTGACTTAGTCTGCCTGACTACTACTCCTGACAATTCAAAAATACCCATAATGGTTTAATTGAAATAAATGATTTTGATTTTGGGCTGTTCTCCTCCTAATTTTTGATTGTCCATGATTCAGTGATCGATTTTGACCGTATTTTATAATAATAATTGTGTACGCGATTGATTGTGTATTGTTTTCTAAAGTCGTTTATATTAAACAGTTTTCCTTTCTTAAGAATTAAACAATAATTTGTACTGTCACGAGTTATATACTTATGTAAATGTTAAGAATATGTAACAAAATATCATGTAATGAAGTATTTAATAATCCACCACAGTTATTTAAAATACTGTTACCTGACTTTTTCAATCCTAGTATGCAGGATTTTTAACACTTTCTGCGACCTACAAAAAGGTGCCAAACTTAAATTCAGAGAGATCTCTCCAGAGATAAGTGAATCACTGATTTCGAAAATGTCTGAAAATATGTATTTGCAAAACAAACTCATTTACCATTTGATATAAAATGTCTTATAGTATAAAAAAGTAAGACTACTTTCAAGATAACACGTAACTCGAAGTCCGGTAATGGTACTGCTAAAGGTTTTGTTTGCCTCACTGAGTTTCTTCCGCAAACATAGCTATCACGAGCCCCGAGAGAGATAAAAGATAGGCAGAGTGGCGTGTAAGACAGGGAAACATGTGAGCTTGGTAAAGGGTTAGCAGTTTCTACACGTTTGTGGATTGCGATACAGATGAAGTAGGGTCAGCTTAAACGATTGAGATAGTTTTGTGATTTTATTGATATACTCGTACTCGTAAATTGTTTTTTGTACTTTTGGATCTATATTAAGAAACAACTTTGAGATAAACAATAGAAATAGATATTACATATTAACTATTTAAGTTATGATAGGAAAGTTTTTGTGTCTTAATCAATATTGACTATTTATTTAGTTCATCGTACATTCGCCAAACTTTAGACATGATAAATATTTTGATTAAAAATCATTAAATATTTATAAATCACTTTAAAGTACAACCTTCTCAAACTTTTTATCATTTGGAAAACCAACGGCACTGACCACGACTTGGAGAGGTAGATATGTGAATGTTACTTATTTATATCGGAATTACCGCGATTAATAGGTATTACATAGACTGACTATGAGTCAAATTATGACCACGGTCAGTGCCAGTCGAAACTTCAAGTAATTCCTGTATAAATAATAAGAAGTTTGAATATTAAACTGACTAAAACTTTACAAGACTTACACACAAAGCTCATGACTACAGGTCGGATTCCCCCTTCTACAAACTAGTCCCGAACCCACGACAGATCTTTCCCCGTCGATAAAAATATACTAGTTCTCCTAGGCGAGTTTGGCTCAGTTTTCCTTAGATAAGGCGTCCCCCGGACTCTATATGTTTCTGCTGAAAGCCTGTACTCAATGCTTCCGTGCTGGAATAAGAGTGAATGTTTGTTTAGAAAATGTTCTGATTACATGTTCATATTGCTCTTATGTCAGTGCGCATAGAAGATAAAGGTGGCATAACAAGAGGTTCAGAGTGCTTTCTGTCTGTTGCAAAAGAAATATTTCTTGACTTTGTGAAAAACTTTATAACTAGTCTTTGCTATCCGTACAGACAATGCCAACGTTCAAAGAGCACAAGATTTCTATTTACTTTATCTCGCGGCGCTTTTCTTTGTACCTTACACTTTTTCTAAGTATAAATCCACTTTGTGTATGAGCTGAGAGATATTTTACATTGTAGATGGCAAGTCACGAACTCTTCTATAGGTATTTATGAAGTATGTACAGTCGTCAAATAGGATAGTAGCTTATTATTTGAGATTTTTTTATTGTAACAGTAACAGTTCACTTTACTTCAGAAATCTAAACCTAACATAAAACATCACGAATAGGTCCCCCTACTGTCTGTCACCCTCACAAACACCTTCAGAAAATTAGATACATCAGTAACTCTTGGCCCTAACTAATGTGTTTCCTGATACTTTTTTTTGTTTTTCTCTTTCTTTCTGCACAATGGCAATCTGTTGAATGCAACAATAAGCCACTACTCTGTCTGATAAATTGATATCTGCTTATGGTTTTACAGCGTAGCGAGCCACTTTTCAGGTAGGTGTCTCATTTCATACTGATGAATCTATCCATTAAAGTCGGTACACTAAGTCGCTTCAGTCTCTTGTGTTGCAAACACTTGTCGCCTGATAGTTCGTACTATATCTTGCAATCTCTTGTTTGACAGTTGGTAGTTTTAAGTTATGATACATGAGTTTATTACTAATGTACTGCCGAAAGCTTTGAATCGCTCAAGTAGAGATATTGTTGTTGCTGGCTGTACCCCAGAGATGGACGCCATACGTCTATATTGGTTTTAAGATAGCTTCGTATACTGTCAGCTTGGTCTGTGTGCTCATTTGTGAGTCCTATGTCCGTGTGATGTCCTATTACACAGTATATACCTACTGCGTAATTTAAGATTGAGTTAAAGTAAATTTCACCGGAAGTCAGTTGTCTCTCCTGAGTGTAAATGTCACGTATGTCGATCTGCTTTGATTTGCGTGGATTCTCCAGGTTTTTAGCCATTCCTCTATTTTGTCAATGTGTTTTTGTAGATGTTCAGATGCAGTGTGTGGATTCGTGTGTGTAGTTAATAAGGCGGTGTCATCTACGTATGTTACAACCTGTCTGTTGTTGGTAGATAAGAAGTAAACATTGTGTAAAGAACCGGTTCCAGTATACTTCCATGAGGCACTCCAGATTTAGTCTCGAGTTCCTCAGAGATTACTGACACTAAGCAATAATTGCTTTGAGTGAGTTATGTAATAAGATAAAGTAATAGACGATGCCAGAAATAAAATCTAAAAATTGAGCATAAAATTGAATAGATTATAAATTCCTTAGTGTCAATAAAGTAAACTTCGAGACATTCAACCCGTTTAAATATGCAAAGGTCCATAGCTCTAAATTATCGCAGTCGTCATGAAACATTCATATCTGAGATCGGAAATCGGCGTTTCAATCGATCCGACCAGTCTATAGGTAATATCTAGCAGTAACCGAGTTTCCCCTCCTTAATTGTCCAACCTACACTGACAAAGGATAACTTCAGGGTTGTCAAGGCCAAGTTTTCACAGAGGCTCTTTACCGTACCTACATTTAATAGTATACGCGTTGAGGGGCCTCGCAAGTAATCATTAAAAATATGTAAGTAAAGTATTCACTCTTATTAACTCTTATTCGAAATTCTACATATAATTGTGTTATTTTATTGAAACATTAGAAAATATATTTTAATGGTATAATACACTAGCAGCACCCCGCAGTTTCACCCCCGTAAGTCCCGATCCCGTGTGAAAATCGGGATGAAAAGTAGCCTATATGTTAATCCAGATCTCATGCTATTTACATACCAAGTTTCAGCGCAATCGGTTCAGTAGTTTTGGCGAGAAAGAGTAACAAACATCCATAAATCCATACATCCATACATCCTCACAACCTTTCACGTTTATAATATTAGTAGGATGTTATACGACGTACTGACTGTAATTTGTTCATATGGAAATTTTTTTTAATATTTTCGTGGCAACCCTGTTATCTCTTAAGGTGAGGATTTACTATCAGCGTGGCTGGGTTACCACTAGCAGACTTTCACCGTTAAAGGACGCAGTTGTTTATAATTGACTTTACGGTAATTTTTACTGACTTCTAGAAAGTAGGAGTTACTGCACAGTACTTCCTCCGTACGTAGTACGTCTTTTTGTGTATGGTTTAACTTTAATTGGCACAAATGGTTGAAATTTATTCATTTTGGTACAATCTTGAGGTGGTACCATATACTAGTAGTATATATTTTTTAGCAATGATACATTTCATCTTATAGAAGAACCGCAAAATAAGTTTAAATATAAAATTTGTACAGTTTCCGTTGTCATAGTAATAACGAATACGGAGCACATTTTATTACTGGCCACAGAAGAAAAGGAAACCCGAAATACCAATCAAATTAAATTTTAATACTTATTAACCTTTAAAGTACTCGGCGATTACAATCGGCTTATTAAGTTTGAAGTGGCTTTATTTAGATTTTTGGAAATTGGAATGCTTTTTCTTTTTTATAATTACAACTTACACTTCGGAAGAATACATTTAAGCTCTGCATAACTCACTCATGTACTCTACTACCATTCGTTTACGTGAATGATTCTTAACTTGTGGTTAGCGATGATATTTATATGTTTATAGGCTTACCAACTAAATACATACATGACACTAACGTAGTCATTTTAATTTTTGAAACTTGAATGCACAAATTTCAGGTAAACACAGCAATAGTATTAGTTATGAGTATGATTTACATTGTTAATTTAAAAAAAATTAGTCCCTGAATGTACGCATTACTTCTTAATATAAGGACCACTGTTGGGCCCGAAACTATAGCCCGTCGCTCAGTTAAGTACTCAGTTCCGATATGCGCTACTAACTTACCTTTAAAAGAGTGGGCATGAGTTTGTTTTCTCGATTTCTTCTCACAAGATTCTACTATTAACTACTATAAACGAGTGGTTATAGATCGACACTGGCAGTTAGCGATCTTAATTATCTGATACACGGTATTATTTATTGTTATAATACTTTTACTTTCGACAGTGCAATCTATTGTTGCGATGACATTGTGTTGATCTATAATTTTTGATTTAAAAAAAACGATTTAAAGCAATTTTATGGGTTTGGACGTTATCATCAGTTGGACCGTGCATTTATTGCTACTGAAACGAACTCTAAAAACATTATGAACATCAAATTAACAATCGGCGGAGTATTGTAGGTGTTTATTTATTTATTCTTTCTTTATCATACACTATGACAAATGTGTTATCCAGTTTTAGCAAAAAAGGCCTTTCTAATCCAAGGCGTCTTTTTGCCGCCTTGAAATGAAATGAAATGATTTATTTGCCAAAAGTGTTGGTACTTTAAATTAGTAACAGATCCAAAACACTTGTCATTGTAGTGACATGCAAATACTGAATACAATACCTTTACCTACACCTACACTTTTTGGTGTAAGGGTATACCATATCACTGAGCATCTGCCAGTATTTACGAGTATACTAGACACATGAACATGTATTAATACACTACATAATTAGTAACTTATAGTAAACTTCTTGCAGTATGAAGGCCAGGATGCATTTGGCAATACGAAGATTAGTTAGATTTACTGATGACCTCATCACTAAATCTAAGAGGTGACACGAGGTTCACTGCACTCTCGCTTCACTCTAAAATCTTTATTGCATCTTTTAGGAGAATGAAAAGTACGGGTGAGATCCCTCTACATTATAGACACAGAGTTGGTGTTCTTATAGATGCGCATTTGTCTTAACGAAGATACCTGTATTCTACATAAATTTAGTCAAAAAAGTTGCGTTCTTCCAGGAACTAGGTGAAACACATTCGAATAGAATGCTGTTGAACAGTTTCATTTGACCATTAAGGATGAGCTCTCTCTCATTATCTACTCCGTCCTTTTCGGATGCATTCCTGCTTTTCCTCCTACCTAAAGCCTACTGCACTTCGTCTGGCGTAGTTCTGAATTTGACTAATATTCCTCTTTGTGTGTGTTCCATAAGTACAGCTTAGGATCCCCTATTCCTGCCAAAAGCCCAGAATGCATATAGGATTCTGCAAAAATTTCTCGAGCCATTATATAATTTTATCACGATCCATACATTCGTGTTTATTGGAATAACGCATAGGATTGGTTGGAACGCTTAGGAAAATAGCGCCACTATACATTTCCATAAAGAAGTGTCTTACTATTTGTATAACAGCAGCCGTGGTTTGGCATATAAATAGTTCAATGTTAGGAGCAGATGTCGACAACCCTATTAGTCGCCAGATTCAGATTTATAGCCGTCGTGATGTTTAGTATATTAGGTATCGAGCTCGTGCCCCGTCTGTACAATATTCATTCTGGCTTTATGTATTCGGCCTAATCATTCAACCTTTTGAAAACGTATTGCTTTGATGAAGGTTTGCTTTTGTCTAGAAATCGTTTCTGATTAGTTTGTTTGGTGATAAATTGATAGGCTTGAATCATTTCAAGCCTCTCAATTTATAAAACTCAAACCAATGTGTACAGACGTAGCCGTAAGTTTAAGTCTTGTGATGATATCAGCCAAACTGTGATATAACTGTTTCAAAAATATCTAAAAAAAACCTAAAAGAAAAGAGAAAGGAAATAGCATTTTAATAAATGACTAGATGAAAACCCGGTTTCGCTCGGGTGAAATGTGACTCATAATACTCAATCTCTCACAAAATGTAGGTAGATGTACGTGTAAATCGGCCTTAACGAACTCAAGATGATATCCGAGTGGCCAATATGGCGAGTGCCATTTGCACCATTAGAATTGAACAAAATACTCGACAATCCGAATTTTGCGGATATATGTTGTGGACTCGAAATAATAATTTTTTTATGTTTTATTATTAAGGCAAGGTTTCAATCGAGTCTACCGTACTCCTCGACCGAATTATTAATATAGATATCAAACTTAAGTAACTACATTTCTTCTATGCCTTGGCAACATCCTACGGAGGAATCATAAAACTTAATTTTTGTAAAAAGAAGTTAAGCTTTAAGCTAAAGGTTACCAACGGAGAACTTTGCATCATGGAACCTACCATCCAGTAGATTCGGAGATAGGAAGAAATGGTAATTTTTCATAAAAAAAAAATGTATGGTATAGGCTGACAAGCAGACGCGTCACCTGATGGTAAATGACTACCACCGCCCATGGGCACCTGCAACTCAAGAGTCACATGTGAGCTGCCTTTGGCCAACATGAAAGACTCCCTTATTTTGCACATCTGGGTCACAGGAATGGAAATGTGTACCAAATTTCAACTTAATCGGTCCCGTGGATTCAGAGCAAATTGGCCCTGACAGACGGACAGGGAGTCTCGCTCGAGTGATCATTTAAGGATATTGTTTTTTCATTCGGACATACGGAACCCTAAAAAAAGATTCAAAGAAAACTCCTTAAAAACAGACGGATGACGTAGTTCTCCATACTCTATGACGTATATGAGTACAAAAAAGTCGTCAAAACGTAATTATTACGACGTGTTAACTTAATAATCGCTAATAATTCGAGACAAAAATACTGTACATTATTATTTTCATCCAGAAATAATATTTGTTCCTGATATATGAATTGATTGACAAAAGCGGACACAAGCTAGTCTTAAGATATTTGTTGGATATGAGCAGTGATATATGTACACTTATGATTTTATTTATTATCAAAGGTAAAAGTAATAATACCAGAAATTTTTCCAATATTATGTAGTCATTTTGAAATGTTCAAATCCACAGCATTATTTCATTCCCTTCTATCATCAGAACTAAGATAAGAGATTAATATTCTCACCCACAAAATGTATATTAATTCTCCTTTGTTTCTCAACAAAGGGATGATGGACGGTTAGCAGTGATGCCTTGGACCCCTAGGTAATATGTAGTAGGTCATATTTCACAGGTTTGCATAAATCAACCTTTCTAGAGATTCCATTAAAGTAGGGTTTCCTGAAACGACCATATAATATCCTCTTGATTTTAATACCTGAGACTCGATGAGTGATTACTAGAGATCGGATAATCGGATGCGTATTTACCTAAAGTTATTTTTTGGATAACAAATTATGGAAGCGGCTTCTAAGTATATTTTTATTTACGAATGCAGTTGTATTGTCGCGTCGCTACTTGCGCACAAGCAAGTATAATTTGCCGTCTCACTCGCACTCTTACAAAATGCTTACATTTCCTGGGGTTTAATAGGCCCGATTTGACACTTGTTACAACGTAATAAGTTTGTTTTTGCTTCGTTAAAAATCACTGACAATAAAAGTAGGGAAAAGCAACCATTATACGTTGTAACAGAGCAAGTGTCATTTGTGTCAAACTGGGGTTTATTGCATCTCACGGAGTATAGGTACACTTAAATTTGAATTTCCTGGAATCGCGGGATTCTTTCGATAAAAAAGTGCTTTCCATAATAGCCAACATCTCAACTTTAGGTAAATATGCATCCGAATATCCGATCTCTAGTGATTACTGTGAAACTGTGTGACTTTTAAGTTTTAATTAAACATAAAATTTCCTCAATCGACAGTCATAACTACTGTACTGTCTATTTTGAAACTTAAAACAATTTTGCCATAATAATAAATTTAAAACGCATTAAGTACAACATTGTATACCGTTTAACGTTTACAAGCACAATTACATAATTTACACTAATTGATAACAGTGAAATTCTAATTACCGCACACACAGCAACTGTATGTATTACGTAACGTTTTTTCTGAAACATAGTGGCTAATTAGTTATAATATTGGATTGTCGTACAGTATCTCTAAAACATTAAGTATATGATCAGTGTCAAGATGCCCACAACTCTTTTTCTCCACTTCTGCCGCTTTTTGCTTGAAATATAAACATCATAAGGTACCATTGTTGTTCTAAGGCCAAGATTGCCGATCATATATAGGTTAAACCTTAGACTATACACCAAATATACCGTGCTAAAATGCAGTTGTAAGCACAGTTGAGCTATCGTTGACGTGTAACGTTTCAGGTGTAGCCGAAAATGCTAAAACCATGGTTTAGAAATGCAAAAAAGGCATGAAACGTAGTACTTTCTTACTTAAAGTAATGTAAAACTATCGGGTGCTACTATTTGACGCGATTTTTTTATGATATTTGATCTAAGGCTAAGGTCGAAAAACATTATATATGGAGACATTACATCCTTTTTCGAATTTAGATTTTCAGAAAAAAACAATGATGTCTTTGCAACGGAAACTTATAATAGGCCTAATTAAATATTTCACATAAAGTAATCGGAACATTAGGTTATTGACTACGAACACGGTTTATTTGATTTATTCTATTAAAACTGTACACACTCTCAAAGCGGCTATTTGTTATGATGGTAAGAGTTTTGCTAAAGGTTACAACTCTTCAACAGGTTAGAACCAATTAATGAGTACTCCCTAATTGGAGTAGTTAAGTAATAGCATTAACAATATTTAGTATTTGATGCGAATAAGTCGCATTAAAGTTTTAATAAACAAGTAATTTATATAATTCAATTATTATTATTATTAATTTGCAATTTCTAAGCATTAGCTAAGAAATAGCACATTTCTGTGTTTGTCGATGTTTATTTACATACATCATTTTATTTTATTAGGTTATACATTATTACGATAACTAATAACTTATAGTTTTCCGATCACTTTGGTATTGGTATTCGGTATTGGCATGGTGCATAACGGAGTCGTTTAAAATCTAGTAAACGCCAAAAATATTTGAAATACACAAATATTACAAATAATTTAACAAAATTTTATTTATCCAGCACTTAAAATGCCAAGCGTAACAAGAATATTTGTGAAACTTATTACTCGGTACCCTACATTACCCTGAAATACCTAAGAGCTAAAATATCTGAAAGTAAAGGTAACTTTTTAATTATGTTAGTTTGTTTTTTTAATTATATTATATTTTTACATTTAACCCTCACCCCAACCTGTTATCTTAATGTAATACTGTAGAATAACACTGTTTCTACCTTAGTTGACGATTTATTGTTAAAAAAGCGAAATCCAGCTATATAATAATTGTCAAATCGTCAAATATCATCATCGTCATAAAGATATATAATAGTAATTAAAGTCAACATCTATATATTTCAGCTTTTTCTTAGTAATTTTATGTTTATATTCATCTTTATAAAAGAAATAGTACTGATAATATAGATCCCGGAAACTACAGTTGTGTTATATTACTCGTAATTATTTGCCGCTTGAAACGTTATTAATGACGCAAACGATATATTAATAAGAGACTACATTAATAGGCAATATTAGTGGGATTAACGTGCGAGGGGGCGGACAGCTTGTTATCCAACTTATGTAATTAATTATTTTATTTGTAAATAATTTTATTAAATTTAATTCATTATCTGCATACCTATGAGGCTACATATCTCAATGATCGCAGTTTTTGTTATAAACATGCGATGTTTAGTAGTAAAGTGAGAATGTAAATGTTAAGTTGGTATATATAAAGTTGATAGAAGTAATGTAGCATTTGGTCACAATCCCTGCTATATTCCGTCAGGAGTATGCACGTAACTATTAAACGAAACGCCCCCAGAGACGTTTCAATCTACCCGACTCAAATAAGAGGCGTTGGACTGCGCATAATAAGATAAAAAATGTTCGAGTGTGTATTTACCAATATGAATATTTCTGTGCAAGGCGGGGAGAAATTGATAACTCGACATACATGTTCTTTTTATCATCGAATCCGCTTTCTACGACATCGGTTTTATAAGAAAAAGGCAATGTACACGCTAATACGCTAATATTGTTATCTCTTGTTTCATTATTTCCCGCTGACAAATGGTAGGTAGGTACTACCCAAGTTTTATTTTTATTTATTTTCTACTTATAAATTTGTTTAAAAATTTAACTATGCTAATACCAAAAACCGTGGTGTTACTTATGGGTAGATTAGAGATGAAACGGATAGCTATTTTGCCGAATACCGGATATCCAGTTTCAATATAAAAAATATAAAGATGGAACTGAGCAAAGTTATCCAAATTTGGCCCAACGCATGAGGACCTCGGTGAACGCTTAATAAAAAAAAAAAAAAAATTTTTTAAATAACTGCGTAGATCGTGCACAATATTTTGGTTGTGAAAAAATATATTATCTGTGACCGCTAGACATGTTCAGCAAGCCTCGTCTACTTGAAGCTTAACTTAACAAAGCATTACATATATATATATATATAATTTTCTCAATTTCTCAATTCTTTTTTTACCTATAACTCAACAGTTGAAAAAAATAATTGTAGTACGGCGAAAAACAGCGTCGACCCAAGATTAAAGGGAAAAACTTAAAGCCGAATGATCTCGCAGAAGATTCTATTGGAGTTTATAGAAATTACTTACGACCGGGCGTCCAGTAGCAGGTATTCTGCAACGCCGGCTAAATAAGTAAAGATGAGGAGACAGAGTCAGATGTATATCGCGACACTTTCAACACGCAAAACAATAGCAATCAGTGTCACGATTAATGAAATAAACAAAATTTTATGAGTTTATGATACTGGATAGTTGCCGGATATCCTTTTCATCTTTAGTATAGATTTAATTTGTTAAAATGTTGAAACTGAAACCGCAGCCTCTGGCCCACCCGTTTTCTTTATGATGCTGAACCTCACGGCAATCTTTTAACTTTCAAATGTCTTTAGTGTCAAACTTTAATTACTTAACAAAATATTCCTTTTGCGGTAAGCTAAGAAAAGTGAGTATGAAAATAATTTAGAAAATATTCCTGTTCTTTAAATTTCCTTTTTTTTTTATATGTAATAAAATAGGTAGACTTATTCTGTTTGTATGAAAATTTATATGTCCATAAATAACACATGCATGCTAATAAAAACATTAAAATTTACAGACAATTTCATTTTGCTGCCACAAGTTAGTTTTTACAATAGAAAAAACATCAGACTAGAGAAAAGAAAAAAAAATTAAGAAAGTTCTAACAAAAATGCTGATTTCAATTACATAAACAGATTGTAAAAACAATTTTCTAGTAACCTAACTGCCCTCAACAATTTTAATATTACACCAGTAAGTGTTGCCAAATATAAATTATCATAGATAGATAGATAACACTTTAGTTGTACATTAGCATTACAGTGGAAGATACATTTACATAATTACACTAAACAGATAATGTACAAAGACCTCCGCTTATGTCGAATTATTTCAAATGGAAGATAGAATAGAATATAATAATCTTTATTGTACACCAACGATATCACTTAGGTGAAATTCTTCTAAGGTGAAATGAGGAAACCAAAACATCTACTTTATTCACCCGGCTGATATCACCCAGGTGAACATAGTGAAATATAACCCCCGTATGGTATAAAAATCTTGCTGTTGGAAAGATAATGTTTAAACACTGCCTACACCACTATCTCCGCACCTATAATATATGGTTAATCTTATCGTAGTTTCCATTAAAGTACTCTTCGTCATGACAATAAACAAGACATAGAAGCAGACACTGAAT
Source organism: Callimorpha dominula (assembly GCA_949752705.1). Lineage (NCBI taxonomy): Eukaryota > Metazoa > Arthropoda > Insecta > Lepidoptera > Erebidae > Callimorpha > Callimorpha dominula. Next base: position 26,995,926 of record OX456992.1, read on the forward strand.
GTTTCGTGTGTTCTGAATGACCGCAGGGTGACGTGCTCTTTCCATGATCAATTTTTTACATCAGTTATGCGTAAGAGAAGCTACGTAATAAGAAAATCACGATGCCTCTTTTCCTATCGCGAAAATGTGAGTGAAACCCTTATTTAAAAAAAAACAATTAAACTGACAGGTTTTACAGTCAAAAATTATTATTAAATCACTCTTTTCAACAACCAATTATATTATGCAATGGAAGCATCTCCTTAGAAAAGGGAGAAGGCAGCATATGAGCAAATTCTAATTTCAATAAACCAATATCATCACCACGTGAATACGACTGTTTTGAAAGTTCTCATTGTACAGACAGTCTCATTTCTAAAAAAAATCTTTGTTTCTGAATGCGGTAAATATTAGCAAAGATGAACACAAAGCGCATATCAAAATGAACATAAAGCGCTCTATCGTAAGATATAAAAAAGAAAAAGTAAGTGTTATCGTGGAAGATTCAAAAGTCACGGTGATCATAGTCACGTAAGAGTTATTAAAATGTTGGCGACTGGCCAAACCCTCTCCGCTTATCTTTGGCGCTAGCTTTGACTTTGAACTTGACAAACTCGCAAGAAAAATGAGAATCTTTCCTCTCGACTTTAACGATAATGAAAAAGCTCTTGTCTCTGGTGAGGCAAATGTTATGAATAAAATTTAGTAACTATAAACTTTTAAATTATTTTCCAAAGTGACAGATTTAATGGGTTTATAATTTATTGAATTTAAAAATCTTGTGTAAAAAGGTTTTTACTGTTAAAAGTGCACAATAAAGGTCATCACACACTATACCGTCACAGTAACAGCACGGCTCTAACCCAGCAATAAAGTTGTCATTCAAATCTGAGCGTTAAAACGTGGTCGTATAATATAATTCATAATGTCAATATGAAAGAGCCGACGGGGGGGCAGTTATGCGCGTATTGACATTGTGAAATGTATTATACGACCACCTTTTAAAGCTCAGATTTGAATGACGACTTAATTGCTTAGCTTATCTTAATATTGCTGTACTAATTAAAAAAAAGTGCGGTCCGGGTACCCCCGTCAGAAATGAAGCATTATGCTTGTAGAAATATAAGTATATATATTAGAGAGAGAGAGAGACACTTTTTTAAACACTTTTTGATTCGACGATTTCTAGCTGTGAAATCTTACCGCAAGCCGCATTTTGGATCTTCATTTAAAAAAACACATTTTTCACCAGAGCACCTAATCAATACTATAAATGTACCATCTTCCTATCTTCCCACTTTAGAGAGTAAGACTACCAAATAATAAAACCACCAGGTGTTTTATAATATAAATATCAATGTTTTGTTTCCGACACGTTTACTATGAACAGCTACATATCATGTCAGAACCCTTTTCATAGTAAGCTATGCATGGAATATGATTTCACAGCGTTATAAATTTAATAGGTATCCAAGGAATGTCTTTTGTGACGAGATTGTGTAACCGTCATTATCTAGTTAAAGGTATACTTCTTGTGCAAATATGCATATTTGTACATGTTTATATAAACATGTATGTGATATAATATATGTTATGTTAGAGATACTACTGTTATGTGTAGGGATTGGAGTGAAGTATGCCAACCTAAAGCTAGGTGATTGTACTAGTAGTAGTAGTACTACTAGTACTCTCCTGTCCCGAAGGAGAGGCACTAGGCGCCGGAGAGCGCAGAATGATCTCCGGCCTCCATGAGCGCTGGCCTGGGGGTAACAGGTGAGGCTGACCGTTACTCTAGCAGAAGCAGGCCTGAGACGGTGGCGCGACGTGTTCCGCGCGCGTCTGTCTGTCGGGGTTCTTGGGGACTTCCTTCCTAGGGTATATCCGAGGCCCTTGCAAAAGACTCATTTGTGACGGAACATCATGTATCACTTCACCAGTAGCCTCGGTGAGGATCACCTCACCGAGGCTACTGGTGAAGTGATATGTAGTGTGGTTTCCACACGATAAAAAAAAACTGTTTTTGTACCGCTCGTTCGTATCCCTTAACACGTCCAATGCTCAACCAAAAATGTAAGTTTTTGACAGGTGGCCCATATATTTTTTTAAAATTAATTGTCTCTCAAGTGTACCAGGTATTATTTCCAGGTATGTTATGCTTTTAGTATAGCTGACATAATAACGTTTAATCACGCCCGCCCACTGCCCGATAGTTCAATCCTTTCGCTAGAGGCCCCTAAGAAACTCATTTGCGAGAACACAACGGCTCACGTAATATTCTTCATACAAAATAACATGGATGCTTCCCGCGACGTCGAGTGATGAGCTAGATGAAAGCGCACTGCGAACAAGAGACGTTGTGTGATACTAACTTGTAAACTTTCGCGTTCCATGATATAATATTATGTACGTATTTACGGGAATTAACGCGATCACGAAAAACCTGTGACCACGGCAAGTGCAACCTGGTCGGAACGTCAGGCAATTCAGAGGTATGTAATTTCGTGATCGCGTTAATTCCCGTAGATACGTAAATAACGTTGTGTGATTTTCAATGAACGTGTTGACCCAACACAATTCAACTATCTTTGTGATAGTTGTTTTAAATAAAACTGCACATACATTCGCAATTAAAACGTCTACTGAAAAACAAAATATTTTGACAAAAATGACACTACATATATATTGTTTAAAAAAAACTACATAACAACTTACATTAAAATAAGTTCAATATAAATAAATGTTTATAGCAAGATTGTGTAGAAATCCATTACAAGTGTAGCGAAATCTTAGTGTAGGCATGACAACCTCCAATCCCTTGAACTACGCATTCACAAAACCCTCCGACAAAAGGGCTCGGTACAATATTCTGTTGTTATTTGTTTTCACAATTACATTGGTACTGTTGTTTGGTTTCTTTTTTACAATTTGTCGGTGGAAACTTCTTTGTTTCCAACGCTAATAATTAGTATTGTGAGAGCAATGTTAAAACGACTTTTTGTACTAATTTTTTTCATTTCTTTCATTAATAAATACAGTTATCTAACCCTGTGTATTGCCCTGCGTGTTGTATTGTAATTAACAATGTTTAATGTCTTAAAAACATACTAGTTTTTTACGTGATCATATTTTAGGGTCATATAGAAGAAACCGTGAATAACGTAAAACGCTAACAAGTTTCTGAAATTTCTTAATTTTTAACACGGTTCAACTTTTAATACAATTCAATTTCCCCACATCAACCATTGGGCGGCGGTCCGCCATGATCACCTCGTCTGGTCTTAGGATCTTCCCTTTGTATTTAAGGGGCACGAAAACCGTGCCTCCACAATGACATTTTTTTTGTAATTTTGCTTTTTCATTGAGAATGATGTTGTCATTATATATTTTTGGCTGCTGTTGTAACTACAATTCAGCTTTTAAATTAGTATTTAGTAACTTTACTATACGATTTAATTAAGAAAGATATTGCTTTTTGTGATATGGCGGCCAACTGTCTCTTTAAAAAATGTTTCTGTACTTTTTTGTGTACAATAAAGAGTACTTAGGTACTCACTATTTAACGTACATTAAGTTTGGTCTATACGAAAACTCGAAATACATAAAGGACCTGAACATCACTTTCAAATATTGAAAACAGCCAACTGTACTTAAAACCCGTACTTAACATATTCAAACTTTTTTAATATTTGATTTTAGATACCAATTCAAAGAGTGGCTTTTATCCAGTTTTTTGTACAACGTCGGTGTGAAACAACGTATACAATTTGACTTGACATACGATTAGTTAATTTTTGCGTTGATCAGCCTTTCAGAAACCGGCGTAAGTCAATTACCGATGGAGTTTAAGGCGACCCTCGTTTGTACAAAGTATCGGTGACACTTGCTGTTTGATTTGTGAGTGAGGATGACCGGAGGTGGAAGTTGGTTTAATAGGAAAGTTCGATAATAATAAAGTTCTGGAGTGTATTTAGATATAAAGTGCTGTCTATGTCTACATAGTTCTTGACCTATAACTAGAAAACAAAACATGAGACGTCCTGTTTACGTCACTGGCAATTTCAAGAGTTCATTCTCTCTCTCCCTCGTGATATCTTAAAACTTAGCAACATTTTTTTTCCATTACAACGGTTCGGAACCCACCATAAAGAAGAAACTACGTCAATTTCATCAGCAAAGCAAAAAGTTTGTCGTTTGATCATGATCTATAGTTGTTGTAATGTAATTTTTGTTTGAGAAAATATCTTCTGTATAAATATGGATTTTTACTGAAAAGTCTTGCATATCTGTGGCAGCAAACTCGTGGATCGTAACAAGCCCGTGTCAGAGGCAGCTCGTTATCTGTTCTTATTGAAAACTCTCGACGTATGTTCAAATCAATTATAATCCATGCACAAACTTTACACATTTCTTCCACAACTTCTGAGCCTCTCCTTACAATTTGTAGAGGAAGTTTTGAATTGATTTGGAGTACCTACCTATACCTATTGATTTTTTATATATTTGAAGAATTAGAGACCACAGTCAGCTTATACACTGACTTAACATATACTCATTAGAGAAATGGATCAAAGCTCGTAAAATGTCTCTGTCTGACTCACAAGTCTGGTTCGGTTCACTTGAGGTCCGGATGTTTACCAAACATAAAGCCGTACCTTTAAAGCCTTAGTACATTATCTCAGTGATATTCCAATACGATATAATCTTATAATATAAAAATGAATCGCAAAATGTGTTGGTAAGCGCATAACTCAACAACGCCTGGACCAATTTGGCCAGTTCTTTTTTTTTAAATGTTCGTTGAATCTCAAAGATGGTTTTTACGGCGAGAAAAATTTGAAAAATTGCCTGAAAAAGTAAAAAAACACTTTTCTATACTCCCATACAAACGATTCGTAATAATACTTAAAAGTCAATTTGAACTTTAATACCTAACCATAAAGTTCAAGTGTTGGTGGAGAGGTTCCGGGAAGGCAAAACAAGTCAGTGACGTTAGTATCGTATATTAGATTTTAAAAATGTAGAATAATGTCAGTAATGGAAGAGGATTGACATATATATTGGTTGTCAAATATTTATGCGTGCGTTCAGCAATTTATTTTGTGTAAACTAAGGAAAATATATCAAGTTACAGAGTAAAAAATAAATTAAACCCGTGCGAAGCCGGGGCGGGTCGCTAGTATAATATGTTTGTGTTTATTAGAAATCACAAATCATTATGATTTTTAAATATAACACCAACTGCCATTGTCTCTCCGAATCATTTTGATCCATCCTAAGGTTGCCTGGAAGAGATTGCATCTAGCAATAAGGCCGCCCTTTGTACATTATCTGTTTAATTAAATTATGTAAATGTATCTTCCACTGTAATGCTAATGTACAAATAAAGTGTTATCTATCTATCTATCTATCTATCTATCTATGTATGTATAATATAAGTATATGAATGTTTATGAGATGAATATTGTATATTTATTACACATATTTTTCCTAGTGTATGGTCAATAACAGTGCGGTTGAGTGTTTGGTGTAAGACTAATTATTTTTATTATATATAGTTTATGTAATACACACTGCTTTTCAAAGAACGATTTCGAATTTCTAGGTCAGTTATCAATGTTCGAAAAATAATAAAGCATTTCAGTTAATAGGAAATAAGCTGCAATAGCAAGCAGATAGCTTTAAAGGGATGTCCATATATTATGATGAGAGCTGATTCGAGTCGATATTTGAGTATTAATGATAGCCATAAATATCCATCCTTTCATTTTTGATACTTTGAAAATTGATATCCTCTTGAGGCAGAGCGTTACATTCGATGATTTATGTGCTCACCACAAAAGGGGCTACAACTTATCTTTTTATACCGCATTGTTACATATTTACTCAAAGTTCTTAAGCCAACAAAATATATTATAATAGCAAAGTACCTATATAATTTGCTACTATACAGTTTTACGACAATACGAAATCCGAGATTATGAAATGCAGCTATCCAAAGTTCTAGGGTTAGTAAACTTATATAAACATTTATATATTCTGTAAAATGAAGATGAAATTTCTTACATAAATACACTCAAGCTTGTTTTCTCGTAGAGCTAGGCAGAGGTGTGTTAAACACCCACATTTTGCCAACATTTTGTTAAAGGGGGCGGGGCCTATTGCCGTCCACCGGGCTCTTTGGGAATTACAGATGAGAAAATTCGGAGTATATTGAAAGGGGGGGTGTGAGCAATAGCTCGAGCAGGTCAGGATCGCATACCTTACTTTATCTAACAAACATGCTGAGCTGCAGACCTTAACCGTGGGAGAGTCATGCTTCGGCACGTATGAGCCGGCTCTACCGGAGTGATACCACGGCCTCACAGAAAACCGGCAGTGAAGCAATGCAGGCATTGCTTTTTGCCGACTGAGTGAGGTTATCGGTGGCCCCAACCCTTCGCTTCCCCTCTCCCCCTCTTCCACCGTTCCCCTACTCCCACCTCAAAGGCCGGCAACGCACTTGTGACTCTTCAGATGCAGGTGCTCATGGGCAGCGATAGTCATTTAATATCGCCCATACTCGTAGTATTCATTGATGAATATTATAGGCTATGTGACATCACGCTACGACCTTTACGGGCAGAGCAGTGACCATAAAGGCAAGTGAAGCTGCCGGGAACTGCTGGTATCTAAGGAAGGTGAAATATGCGCGACTTGATACGTCTTACAATTTGTTAAAAATATTTTGTGTCAGTGAATGTCTAATTTTATTTTAATAAAAACATGTTTTCACGTGCACCCTCACTATGTGTATAAGAACAGCCACGAACTCAATCAAATCCGATTAATATCATAAAGTTTAATGGTTTTACATTTGATTTGTATTTGTTAGATTGGCTGACGGTGACATGGGCGCAAGGTGGCATGCAACTGCAACCCAACGGCACTCCAGACGACGACAACGACTCTGTCAAAGGACGGTGAGTTTAGACATTTATTTTATCCTTCATATATGAAATTCTTAGGTCTGGAGTATTTAGTGGAGTACGTGTACTACGTACAACTACGTCCTCGTCCTACTGTAAACCGGAATGCCTAAAAAAATTTAACAAACGAACAAAAATATAGTGCACTCATGTTGACGCCACATTAAAAACATTTATTTGTTTTATATAAATTAGGGGCAAACTATAATAGATGATAAAACAGTCCACTATTCAATAAAAATAAGTTAATAGACATTAATTATGACTAGTTATACCGGTAACACAACGATATTGGTCGATTAACAACAGTAGGGTGACATACATAATATATCTATAAAATGTATGTATTTAGAAATATATAAGTATGTTTATCAGTAGTCTGGTTACCATAGTACAGGCTCTGCCTAGTTTGGGATCAGACGGCGGTGTGTGAGATGTGTGGAGTTACTATTATTATTATTATACATTATAAGTTGACAACAATCACTCGAGTGCTGATTGAGGTACTAACAACATATTCTGTCCGTCTGTCTGAAAATAACACTGGAAGGGGTAGAATTCAAGTATGAAATTTTGTATGGTAGACCAATAAATTTTGTATAGTAATAAAATGCGCGGATGGTGCAATTGCCTAAGTGGCAACCTCGCCACTATGCTGCGCCTAGTGTTGTGGGTTTTAAGCCCACACGAGACATAAAATTGTGTGATTCACAAATAGTTGTCCCGTGTCTGGTTGTTCTTTGTGTCTGTTGTTCAAATTTTATTTATAAAGGTTTACTAACAATTGTTTACATTGAAAACTAACAGCAAGGACATGCGAGTATACAAATAATAATCGTCATCGTCATCATCAGCCTTTCATTATCCACTGCTGGACATAGGCCTCTCCTAATGTACGCCACTGAGCTCGATCGTCAGCTCTCCTCATCCAGTTTTTCCCCGCCGTTTTGCGCAGAATAATAATAACAATTACTTATAGTAAACACCACTTATAATGAACAATGATAAATAGTAAGCTTACACTACAATTCTATATAAAAACAGTAGTTATCATAAACCTAAACATCAAAAGATCAATGTTTGTGAAGGTCCCCGTTACACAGGAATATTCTTAATGCGGGAGTTGTCTTTTTAAAGAAAGAAAGAATCGTTTCTCAATTTCTTAGTCATATAAAAATTCATATCCATACGGTTGATAAGAAATAAAGAATAGTTCATGAAAAATTGCCTTCTCGAAGTAGGTACTAATTCTACGAAGACGATGCATGGGCACCAGTTATTATGCTATAACGATCAATTATGATAGCCATCAGTGACATCTTGGTAGATAGAAGGTAAAGAATCATAGGAAAAGTAGAGAGTGACAACGTATTACCTACACATTTTTTCTGAAGGAAATTTGTTTTTTTTCCATCCGCTTGAAAAGGAATATAATTTGTGTTAATTATTCCTCTACATAAAATGTTTAAACCTATTCATTTATAATATTGTCTACTAGCAGCTGGTCGGCGACGGCACATACGCATTAAAGACTGTTTCTTTCTGGTGCAGTATGACCGTAGGCGTACCGCCAATACACCTTCCAATTTTTCTCAAGTCTTTCTCTAAATATTGGTATTAGTTCTACAGCTTCATTCTGCTCGGCAAGTTATTGGATGCAATTAACAGAATATCGCTCTTCTTTTCCTATGCCGATGTCAATAACTTCATTTCACTGATAAACAATCCTTTAAAAATGTTTGTATAAGGTACGAAAATATGATCACGTTTCTGAATTCCATCAAAAGTTCAAGTAGTTTCGAATTTCTTATCGCACTCTCAAACTAACTAATGTTCTCATGTTACTCTACAACATCTTATTTAATCCTATGTCCTTTTTATCTTCAAATAACGGTTCAAGATTCTTCACGACACTTGTATAAAATGTCTAAGGTAATCTGAGGATTTGAGACTGGAATGCCAATGCATTATACTAAAATTGAGGAATGAGTTGCCAGTTAAGAATAGGCAAGCCTAATCAATATTACTTTTTGGGAAAGAAACTAGAGAAGGACTTGTAAGAAGTCAATACAGAAACCTTATATGTGTCGGTTCCCATAACAGCGTTGCTAAGGAAAAGTGATCCCATTATATAAAATAAATTGCCTGATCTAAAAAATGATGTAATAGAAAATTAAAAAAATAAATTGAAAGGCCTTTAATTTTTAAAAGGCTTTTGAACAAATGTTACTACATAATTAATGATTTATTTCATATTTTTTTTTAATCTAACCATTTTAATACTGTTAATAATTCTGAAACATTGACATTTAAAATATTAAATATTAGTTTTTTTTTGTAATTCATTAATTCCACGTATAATTTTTATCAACCCTACCTTTATACATTTTGCATGCTTAGTTTAAGTCAGAATGTACAAGGCTCATTTATAACCTCGCCACCCGTAATTTGATGTACCTACATTCGTTGCAAATAAACTTTGATTTGATTTGGAAAATGATAAAGATGATAAGTAATCACTTTAGTTTAATTCTCTCTGTAGCAAGGATTATACATGAGATTGTTTATAAACTAACGATGTTCACAATCTACATATGCATATGTTATGTCTATGTATACATATAAACTGTCTCTTCTAATCATTCCGATACATCCTTAGCTTGTTTGTATACGTACTTATTCATGTTCTTTTTGTAAGTACCTATGTGTTCGTATCGAATTGTAATTTTATTTTAAATATGCTTTGTGCAATGTCCATGTTTGCAGCTAGTCACAGAAGTCATAAAATCATATCCCAGTCAATTGTATTCTTTGTAATTTTGACTTTACTTTTCCCTTTTTCCGTTTATCATTCGGGCCATTCGCCCCATTACATTACCAAATAATAAAAAGCATACAGCAATAGTAAGCATTTATTATGTAAATTCAATGTTTGTATCATTTTATTTAGCATCTGCGACAGTTTGAGCTAAATTACAATGACCTACCTGCATCCAGTACGTTAATTGGTTGGCTCAAATTGTTAGAATTGATTGCAAGGACTTGTCGGGGGTGTGTCCTGTCTATTCTTGTTTGTTACTTGTTTACAGTAGGTCCGATGTTGGTGTCACTGTTGGTTTTAGGCGGTTCGAATTCGACGACGATTTTCAGATGAAAAGAATATGCTTCTCGGGACTTAAACGTTCTTATTTTTACAAGTTATAGTTTTATTCATTAGATTTTGGAGACTCACAATTAAATAACATGAAAAACAAAAACGGTCAAAGTTTTTTTTCTCTAAAGATGTAAAGCAAACCCTTTTGATTCAATTTAAAGATAAAGCAATCGGATCTACTCTGATCACAATGATTAACATGAATTACTCTAAACACCTCGACGTTGATTGAGTAATCAACGTCGAGGTGTTTCGTTACTTTCTGTCAGATCAATCCTGCTCTTATCAAAGATATTAAAAACATAATAACTTGTTTGTATTTGTACGTCTTCAGACTTCGGAATGCAATTTCAGACTTAGCAATGTTACGGGAAAGTTAAGGAACTTAGAAATGTTTGATGTGGCGACAACAATAGCAACTCTAAATACATGTGCTGTCAGTTAGTTGGTACCAACCGGATCGATATTTCTCTGGCAACCCTTTTTACGACAAAAATAGTACAGGGCGAGAGTAGTAAATACCACCCTAAGCGTCCGACTCCCATTATGTAGAAACTTGCTATTTAAATTCTGCCTTATTATTATTATTTTTTATTTATTTCCAAAAAAACATCTATCTTTACAGGTTTGCTCCCAATGCAATAGTGTTACACAGTTTAATTATTTTGCACTAAGCGGGAATCAAACCCGTGACTTCTGACAATGCAGTCTCTATCGCCAAACCATATAATATATGTAGGTCGTCAATTGAATGTTAAAGAAAGAACTTCGTATGGTAAGAGTCGTATATACGATTGTACATAAAACTGAGCCCGTCTGAAACACACGGGCAAATTGAAGTACCCTGCACCAGCACACACAGTAATAAGTTACAAAGGGTGGGTGCTGTCGCCATAATCTAATTACTTCTCAGCTGAGTTTACAAGATACTTCTAACCGAGGAGAGCTCACACCACCGAGTTTATTGAGAAAACTTCTGTCTCGTCTTTAATTAAATGAATTTGTTAACAAAGTCCACGTTTTATTGGTCTTGCTAAGTGTTTAAAGTACTCTAATGTATTTTAATTTTAACGTTTTGTGGGTTTTAACGTTATTAAATTATGCGAGTGGAGTGAAGCTCTGGACTGGGTTTTTTAAATGTCTGTTTATTTCATTTCCAGTTGCTATTCTTTCTATACCTTTTAGATTCTTATTAGCGTGGAATGCATGATTGACAACAAGCAAAAAGGGGCAGGAACGGTAACGGGTGGCATAGACATCAGACTTGTAATCATGGGGGTTCTACTGAGCGACGTGAACCCACTCGTACACTTCATTTTCTTCTTACACTCACACTCTTAGGTTAGGTGGAGGGGTTAGCAAGATTATCAATAATATGTTACCCGTACCACTCGTAGTTAAAAAATATTTGAAATATCTGTAGGCAAGTTGTAAAACTACACTCTGTCTCCAACTTTCCAAGAATTGTCGGACAAGATGGTTTGGTTAACCCACAGACGTGACCTGCTATATGCCGGGGGCATAGGTAATAACCCTTCTCACATAGAAGAGTGCATTGGACAAGATCCTTCCCACCAATACAAGACAATAGGGGTAATTTAAGAACTCCTCGTTTTTGTCCGTCGACAGTCAGGATCAGGAATGGAATCAGGCTCTTTAAACTAATATTGGAAGGACAAGAGTTTTCATTCCTGACCATGTAAGTGATATCCTAGGGATTCCAAACAATTAGTAGTTTTTGCTTTTTATCACGTTCCTACCTATTAACTCCCGTAGTTCGCAGTAGTACGTAGTTCGGATGACAATACTATAACCTTGCCTCTTGGAGCTGATCTGATGATGGAGCCAAGAGATGGATAGTGGAACTCTCCAGTGGCTACTAGTAAACCCCTCGAGTTGGGGCTCATATGATTTATTTTGTCGAGTGAAACAGGTTGGGTTAAGTAACGATGGTCTCATGATGAAGCCAGAAGAATATTGGAACTCTTTTTACATTCTAATTCGATTTGCATTAAAGCGCGTTTTATCGTCATACTAAACTATAATTATTATTCCCACTCAACGTAAAAAAGGAGAAAGATAGCTCTGACCACTTGGAATACCACCAATGATTTCAAATGGTAGAAGATACATCCCCTATTCACGCAATCTACTCACTTACTTAAAGGGCGTATCATTTAATTACAAGAAACTTCATTGCGGTTTATTAGTTTTAAATTAGATTTAACTTGTTCTTTAGTGATTACTCGCAGCGGGAGAGAGAGCTCGGTTACGTACCCTTAATACGAAGAAGTAGAAACCGTCTCATTGTTAGCAGATTCTATTGAAGTAAAAATAGAATTCGTGTCACGAATGAAAAATGTATGTCATGTAACAAATATGTACTATGAATAAAATATGAACCGTGTATATGCTTGAGTTTCTTAGTTGGTAAGTAGACTCATCAGACATCTGTGTAGGATCGGCACAAGCGTTTCCATTGTTTATACATGGCGGTGGCGACTTGCCATCAGGCGGCCTGAGTGCTCATATACTTACCAAGTAAGGTGTATAAAACATGATATTATATCGCACAACCAATCTTTGGAACGAATTGTCGCCTGCGGTATTTCCGGACCGATACGACCTTCAAACCTTCAAGAAAAGAGCGTACTTCTTTCTCAAAGGCCAGCACCGCACTTGTGACTCTTGAGTTGCAGGTGTCCATGGGCGACGGTAGTCACTTACCATCAGGTGACCTGTCTGCTCGTATGCCCCTATAATATAAAAAAAAATATATATATATTTATCTAACAATGGAACACTTAATTAAATCAATGAAAGGGCATGACTATAGCATGCAGATACAAAAAAAAAGGTTTCAACAAAAACTATCCGTTTAAAAGTTATGACAGTTGGAATTTCCAAGCGATATGTGTAAAGTTAAAGATTTTAAATTGTGCATATTTTTATTTTGGAATTATTTCCTCAGTTGTTGCTGTTGTTTGGTTTGTCTTCGCAAAACTTCTTAGGGCACGTTGTTCACTTTTAGTATGGGGAAAAAGCACTGAACTCATGTGACCATCATGCTCAGATGATAGATGTGTCGTAACGTAACGTAATAACGTACGCTGATGACACAGTTTTACTTGTGGATGGGGCAAATTGGAATGACACCCAAATTCATGGTGAGGCAGCTTTGTCTACAGTAACCCACTGGATTTCGCGGAATCTTCTAACACTAAACGTAGACAAAACCAAGTGTCTCACTTTCGCACCCAACTCAATTTCACTTCCTCCTCCCTCTTTTAGCCTTATCGCCCATGTACCATCTTGTAAATTGAAACCTATCTGTAACTGTTTGCGGATCGCTTGCGAATCCAAAATCAAATATTTTGGAGTCTGGATCGACAATCATCTTTCTTGGAAAGAACATGTTAAAGTAACCACCTGCCGAATTAGGAAAACTTATGTATCTTTTCAAAAAGCTACGCTCAGTTTTGGACTTCCCTATGCTTAGAATTATATTTTTTGCTCTGGTACAGTCAGTTGCTGGATACTGTATTGCAGCCTGGGGCTGCACAGGAAAGACCAAATTACTCACGCTCGAAAGAGCGCATAGGGGAGTGTTAAAAATTATGTCCTTTAAGTCTATCTTGTTCGCTACATCTCAGCTATACCATGAACTAAGTATTAACAGTAATACTTCGTAAGCACGCAGAGCTCCCTTTTATTAGTAATGCCAATAAACGCAGAACAGATAGAGTTTGTATAATAAAAATGTGTACATCGCAATTTGCTAAACGACACTTTCACTTTTTTGCCCCCTCGCTGTATAACAAAGTGAATAAAATTTTTAACATTTATCCCAACACTATACTAGAATGCAAATCACGAGTTACTGAATGGCTCCTTGGTCTAATTTATGAAGAAACAGAAGACTTAATCATATCTATTATATAATGCAACACACAGAGATACACCCCCCCTAACACACACACAAACTCACAAACACACACACACACATACACACACACACACACACACACACACACACACACACACACACAAATCATTTTCAAATCCTCAGGTTTCTACTCTACACAGTTAAGTAGAGTTATTTAAAACTACTATTATATTATTATTAAATATGTTATGTAGCCAAATAAAAATGTCATGGAACATATACGCCCCATCCGGAGGTGTTTCCAATACAGTGTTTCACTAATGTGGTCATTATCGAACACATTAAAAAATTGTAATTGGTCATCAGTTCCAAATAAAGAAATTTTTATTTTTTATTTATTTTATTTTTAAGTTACGTTTTCAGTAGACCTGGGTATTTGATATAAATTTCAGCTTGCAGCTGATCCTATAAGGGTGCCGTTTTTTCTTTTCGAGGTACGGAACCCTTAAAAAGAAGTAAAAGTTTAATTTGTTAAGACATCATTTTCGAGATTAATTACATAATGTTTTTATAATACATATCATTTTTTTTACATATGAACTGCTCCTTTCTATTATCTTTAGTTTAAAAGGGATTAGAAGTAAATCATATATCATCGTAGACATCTTAAATGGGCGACTATGTGGCGCGTTACTCATAACCAGAACTCGAACGCTATATATTCAACAAAACAAAATAAGAGCTTGAAATTCGTATTTGCCATTGTGATTAAAAGCAAACAGAGGTAACATTTGTGGCGATTTATCAAACAGCTGTATCTGCATGTGAAAAGGTTGCGTACACCGCCCTCATCTTCAACGATACTGTTTGAATTACTTGGGGGATAAATAAACATTTTATTGGGCTTGGAAGCCAAGGTACAGACAGGCTCATGCAACTCTCAATAACTAATTATTTTAAAGCGATTTGAAAAACTAATTATAGGCGATGTTTCTTTATGCTTATCGGTTTTTTAGAGAATGCGTATCTCTATTGAGTGGGAATCGAATTCACGACTTGGCAGTCAATGCTACATCGCCGTGCCACATAGGTACATAGGTAATCAAATTCCATTTATCAGCTTATTTACTCTTAATTTTTTATATTTATTTGTACCTTTTAAATGTGATAACTTATAACACGTTCAGATAATTTACCCCTTTTTTAGTAACTCACACAGCACAGCACACCCTCAAAATAAGTTATCCAGAATCGGCTTTTGAAAGCTAGGATCAGCATTAATCAGCTGAATTAAATGACAACGCGCTACCACGGCAGAACGCAGCAGCACCATGGTGACGACAGAGGCCTATAGCCGCGCCAAGTGCGGTCTGCAGTCCTTCTCGGAATAGAAACGGCCCAACAATGTGGTCGACGGCAACCGTAGGCCGTGACTGCAGTCTGCAGCTCGTCTCGGACCTGTACCTTAATATACAGATTATAATATCTACGCGAGAACTTTTATTCAATCTGATTCCTATCTTTATTTATTGGCCTGTACTTCGAGAGCGCCTTGTAAGCTTACCAATTTAATTTTAAATATTTTATACATTTTTAGTATTTTAATTAGTTTGTTGAAGTAGGCTTTTTAAATACAAAGCAACGGTAACCAAATCAGTATAATCTCTGGCACCTTACACTGATTTATAAACTTGATAGTTCTGCTGGCCGAACGTGGTGGATTGTTGTATAACCCCTCTTATAAGCGGAGAAGGTCGTTGCGCAGCAGTGAAACCGTTAACTATATTTTCTAATGTTGCTATGCTGTTTCTGGTGTAATAGGTAGACAAATAGGAAGGCAATGGAAAAAGGATTTTGATTATATGAATGGATTACGGAATATAAGCAATAGCCCGAGAAGATCAGGTTGCATATCTGTTACTGGAACGGGCTCTCCTCTCTTCCCTCTGAACTCCTCTAACTCTGAAGCTCTGAAGCTTACCTAGCTATAAAAACTAAAGCGGGAAGGAATTAACACTTCAGTAAGCTTTACTCCTAATTATAGAACCCATATATTAATACTTTATTGATTCCCTATAAAAACCGGAGCAAAAATATTCAGATTTAAAAAAAATACCAATACCAAGATCAATTCCACTGCTGTAGGAAATTTGACAAATAAATTAAAAAAAGTTTTCCCTAACGAATAAGATGGTACCTAAAGTTGTTACCAAAGGCGCGTGTGATAACTAGCCTGCGATCTCTGTCAGCAACTTTAATTGAAAGCTGATATCGTATTAGTCTTTATAAGTAATTGAATAGATCATTCTAGAATATTTTCAGTTTTTCAATATGAAACAGTCATGTAGTTTTGAATTCTGTCTTTACGTTATTTTCCACTTTACATAGTCTTGGGCAAAACTTTTAGCCAACATTAGAACTATGTTATTTATAACCCATTACATTTTTAAACCCTTAAATGTCCTACAAACGCTTTTCATTACAAATCTTAATCTATATGTCCTCACTCACACTCTTTTAAAAAAAAGATGATAACCTACGCATTAGGAATGATTCCTGTGTCGCGGGGGTCTTCACAAACATTCAAACATCGGACACAAACAACAAAACATTTTTGTCACGTGTGTCTTTAAACATTGTACCATCCGTGCAGTCGTTTTAACAAAGTTTCACTAATCAATTGTTTGTGTATGTTTATTTTTCACTACATTAATTTTATCAAGAACCTTACTTATAAAAATTACTATGTAGGAAAAATGTTGAAAACAAAACAAGGAATAAGCATTGAAAAGCCAAGGTAACCACTTAACTTACACTTCACTACCGACAGGGAGTCAGATAGTAGGACATTCTAACGTAACCCGTAGGCCGTAAAGTAATTAATCACGGTCCGCACTCACGCGTGACAAATTTAGTTCACTAAACTGTGCTCGGGTGATGTGTGAAGATGCTAACTTACGGTGATCTAGTACTCGTATCTGTCTACCTAAAGACATTTTTTTACTTAAACTGCGGTTAGTTGTAGGATTGCATCATAAATCTACCGAGTGCTTTTTATGACTGACTAGTGTTATGGTTTCAATAACTACTGGTTTTTTCTTGTCATTGTTTTGGTGTTTAGATTTTTAACTTTAAATCATACCGTCATTTTGAACAGACTTTGCTTTGATCTTAGCAATTAGCATTATATCATTTTGTTTTTAACAGAACAGCCAGTCAATGGCGTTATCAATTACTAAACAATTTTTGCCACAGTACTCGGTCCTGTGCATTCCGATTTCTACCGTGGCGTCGTTCGTAATTTAGTCTTAATTTTTTTTATTCTTTAGTTCGTCGAACTGATAACCTGCTCCATTTTAAAACACGTTTGCTCAAAAGGTCTTTGGTCAGTAGGTATATTCAGCTTATCGCAATTATTCACCTTATTTAATACAGTATGCAACATTTGTTTTTTATTGTTTTGTTATTTTTTTTCATCATAAAAATCGTTATAAGTATAATAAAATACTTATAACTTTAACCAACATATATATCATGACTATTTTAGTGAGATTATCCTTGGTTCAAATTTATCTTTTGACAGCTATTATTCTTTTTATCTACGTGTATAGGTCATTGGCTCATCGATAAATTTAATATTTGAGCTCGTATGCTAGGTGAATATCAAAGCACTTATATTGTCTAGGTTGTAAAGACTTGAATGATCGATGACGTAATACGAGGGCGCCACTGAAAATTTCGGGAATCAAGGAAGTGACACAAAATTACTATTTAAAAATGTATTTATTGCTTTTCGAAGTATTCTCCGCGAAATTTGACACATTTTTCCATACGATGGAACCAATCATTGAAGCAACCATTCCATTCGGAAGTTGGGGTCTCCAAAATGGCCGTTTTGTAGGCGTCCACAGCTTCTTCAGGTGATGAAAATCTCTGACCACGCTATTTATTCTTTATTTTAGGGAAAGTATAGAAAGCATTAGGGCTTAGGTCGGGGCTGTACGGCGGATGGTCTAACAATTCTATGTTTTCTTGCTTTAAAAACTCTTTTGTTCTGTGCGCGGTGTGAGAACTCCCATTGTCGTGATGGAGGATGATGCGGCGGTTGCAGTTCTCTTTACGGAGTTCAGAAACGACCTGTGGCAAACAAATGCTAGCATACCACTCTACATTAACCGTTCTTTGTCCCTCAAGAGAAATAGTCGCAACATGGCCGGTTTTGGAGACAAACGTGGCCACCATTTTTTTGCAACACTCCGTGAACGAACAATTTTTGGTGGCTTTAACTCATTTTCGAACACCCAAACTCGTGACTGGTTTTTTGTTTCGGGTTCGTACGCGTATATCCAGGATTCGTCACCTGATACGATGTTGTATACAGCATTTGAGGATCCTGCATGGAATCTTTCGAGAGTTCGGACGCACCAGGTAACGCGAGCCGCTTTTTGCTCTTCACATAGCGAATGCGGTATCCATCGGGAAAACAACTTTTTTACACCTAATTGTTCATGCAAGATTCTTTGTATTTGACTCATGCCAATGTCTAAAGTTGCCTGAATTTTGCGGTATGTCACATGTCGATCTTCCTCAATCAGCTTACGCGCAGCACTAACGGGTGACTGCAGTTTTTGGACGACCTTGACGGGGATCATCACTGAGCTTGACACGTCCACGTTGAAATTCAGCAAACCAGCGATAAATTGTGGTTTTGGATGGGGCTTCATCACCAAATGCAGAAATCATCCGGTCAACACACTTTTTTTGCGTTAAACCACTTCGAAAGTCATAATAAATCATCGCTCTTGAATTTTCTCGAGTCAATTCCATTTTCTCAACGACTAAACAAGTTTGACAAAATCTTGTGATAAGACCGAGAATCTTTTTTTAAATAAATAAATGGTATTCGATTTTTAAAACCAAGGAAGGTTTCAATTAAAAAGATTTTAATATGACAGAAACAGTGGAAATATTCCATTCCCGATACTTTTAGTGCAGCCTATGTAGCCTATGTAGTGTTAAGGTTTCATTCATAATCGCTTAATCCTATGTTACTGGCCTATGCAAAATATTGCGGCTTACTTTTTCCGCTACAGTCGATCTAGTTAGCATTGATTTTTTTTAGTATACAGGAGTTACTTATAATAGCAATGGTGTCACTAGTAGGATATAAAATGATACATACCTTCATAAACTGACACATAATATATCATCACGACCTATGAAAATTCATGAAAATATAGTTAAATTTTTGGCCACAACAGTTTATAAATTTATGATTATCTAATAGATTGCTTTTTTTGTTTTTCTTTAATTTTTACTTGTTTTGTTATTTTTTACTATCGGCTCGGTTCATAAGTTCTTAGTTTTTTTTTAATAATGTTGTCGTTATTTAACATTTCCTTATTTTTATAACCTTATTTTATTTTATTTTATTTTAATGTTAACACAACACACAGACACTTAGATAAACAGACACACAGACACGGCAAACTTATATTACCCCTCTTTTTGCATCGGAGGTTTAAAAAGAAGGATTTCAAATAACTGTTGAGGAATTTTATGAAATAAAGATATTGAATTTAAATTTGGGTATTATATTGACGCTGGATGTTAAATAGACTACTGATTCTAAACCTTAGTTTTTTTAGCTTTTAAGCATCTGACTTCTACCTAGAGTTCTATTTACATGTCTTTGTCTTAGTAGCCTTGAATTTCGACTCCGGGTTTTCAGTTTTGAGCCAGTGCATCTTGTTCAGAGTGTTCTTGATCTGGGAATTGGAATCAGTTTGTGAAAGGTTGATACTGACGCGAGAATTAACGGTATAGTAAGCAGTTCTTTAAGCAATGCCAGTACCCCCTTCAGGGAAAAGCAACACCACTAATTTAATACCTTTAAACGAGCAATTCTTGTATATATGTATATACATATATATGTATATATATATACATATATATAAATATAATCTGAATCTCGAAAACAGCTCCAACGATTTTCCTGAAATTTAATATGCTGGGGTTATGGGGGCGATAAATCGATCTAGCTAGGTTTAATTTTTAGTAAACATAAAAAAAATAACCCAGTAAACAAATAACCAGGTCACCCAGGTACTGCTCATTACCAGTGATGACTGTACTAAGACATTGTCACTAAGAATAGAATAGAATATAATAATTTTTGTGTACAATCTATGACATAAGAAAAAGACTCAAATCATCATCATCCAGGTCATCCAGGTACTACATAATATATGTGTATACCAAAACAAAACTAATTTTAGTGTTAAAATGTGTTTTTTTTTATCTAGGTATGATTTTAATGCTGTCACCAAAATTAACGTTTGTAAATTCTTCAATTCGTTATTAGACTTTTATTTAGTTTTGATTTTCAGATTATTTCCTGAACATTTAAAAAGTTATTAAGATTTTTTGCATCCGACGTCGTTTCTAACATAGAAACCTAGTCTAACATATTTTTTTCTACTCCTTAAACCTCTTATTTATTACTTCTAAAATCAGAGTTAATTAACAAGTGATTTTGTCAACCATTTTTTTCATTCAGTAGAAAAAACTGAGACTAAACCTAATAATCCCTTAAGTTAATGAGAAAAATAAATGTAACATAATATTAAGTTCAGTAAGAATATAATATATTCAAAGAAATTTCAGTAGCCCTACTATAGCATCAATATTTAAGGCTTTTAAATTTAAAAAACATTATTGTCGCATGCTTCCTTTCGGAGCAAGAAATTGGAGCCAGTCCAAGTCGTTTGAAGTAACATTTTGTCGACTTTAGAGGTCACAGACTGCCATACTAGTGATAGTACCTAAATTACTGAGGAAGAAACGTAAAAATAAAGACGTGTACAGTTTTAGTAAAAACAATGTCACGACAATTAGTCAGGGCTAGTGAGTTTTCGATCTCCGCTTCTTCCGTGGCAGTGGCGTAACTATACCATATACTGAGGCCCGTGGCTAATTCATTAATACATTTTGTAATTATCGCCTCCTGTGTTCAGAACCTTTGGTGTCCGGGGCCCCCTCGAGTGGAGGCCCGTGCCATTTTGCATGCTCTGCCACTCTATTTTTACGCTACTGCAACGTGGAGGATGTTCTCCTGGTACTTGTGCTTGAAAGAATTTTCACCGAGAACCTGATCCGCTAGTTATGTTGGAAGGTAATGTTATGTTTTATTTCTTTAATGTTGTATTATATATAAATAGCTGAGCTGGTAAGTGCCTATCCAGCTCATCTTCGAGGTAGTTGGTTACTGTCGTCAAGTCACGTCAGCCTTATTTTTACATAATATAGGCTATATCGGAAACTTTTTAATTCCATATTTTCACATTACATTATGCAAGGAGTCTAAAATAATACTACTCCTCTCTTTCTGACAATGTTTCCCCGATCAGTGGGTAAGATACTCTGTCTCTATCTCAATATGTTATCTAGAACTAACACCAAAGAATTATAAATAATAGGTTATACCATATTATCTATTGTTATTACTACATTATTAATATTTTTTTTATAATATATATTGTTATGTAACTATGGAGGCTTGTTCTTAGTAACATAGACACATATTGTATGTTATAACCAAAAAATATTGTAAGTCTTCTTCAAAAGTAATTAAATAATCAAATACTAAAACACTTTATTGGACAACCATCGAAATATGAATAAAAAGAGAGCGGTGTGTACTACGTCCCAGAATTTATTTTTATATTGTGGTAGTTCAACAGCACCACAGGTAACTGTCTCGAAATTGATAACTTTATTTTATAAGTAGTAAGGTATATAATTGAGTAGCATACGGCCTCTCAGTAGACTATGACCGTTTTGCAATACCAGGAGAGGAGCCTCTTAAGCAAGTATCCATAATTCTTTATTACATAAATTTTTTCTTTTATTATAAAAGCGAATGTGAGTTCGTTTGTTTGACACTCCTTAACTACTGAATCGATTATCATGCAATTTATCATGCCCGTTCTCAGGAGTACAGAAAAGGACATAGGTATATTTTATTAAACGTTTTTTCATCCAGTAAAAGAATACGCAAGCGAACCCGCGGGCAAAGGTGTGATACGATATTGCTTAGCTCGGATCAGTAGTTTCATGTAGTCCAAATGGTCACCTATATAGGTATTAATTCAACATTGGTCCGATGCTTAACCTCGTGTGAACCATCTTAAATCTAAGCCTCTAAAATTTTCTGTAAGTTTTGACCGTTCAAGTTTTTGGAATGATAAAAAAACATTAATCCAAAAAACAGGCAAAACCATTAACCAATTAACATTAATGGATCTAATAAGATACCTATACCTTATCTCTTGAAAAATCTCTTGCAGACAACCTCAGAATGGACTACTTTTTTATAACAAATTATAGTATTCCAAGTAGTCGAAGAATGGAGGTCCTATTCCAGGAGATATAATTAAAAGTGATCTTTTTTTTTCAGAAAATAAGGTTTATAACTTAATTATTTTCTAAGTAAATAAAGTTGACACTGGAGTACGTAATTCTTTCATCACAAGAAGTGGGGGGATATTAAAGATAAGGATATTAATTTTATATTCCCGTGCGGAGTAACCACACAATGATATTACTTTATCACTTTTAATGCGAGCGTACGTTCCAATTCTCATCAAGAATTTGCAAGTAACTGTGTAGCCGACATGTAGCCACGGCGGAACATGTACCTTCTGAACACAATTAATCACATCAATTTGTGTTCCACTAGAAATTGTAACTTTGTCGTCTTCCCTACGCTGTATTTTATAAATTATCTTACTTGTAATACTGGCAAACGATGGGTTTGCGCCAAGTTATGGTAATCATTTCACTTTTTTTGTTTAATTGCAGTCTATGTAACTGCAGTTAGTAGTAGAAACAAATCAACTCAACTACCTAAACTGTTTTGACATGAACCTGAGTTTGAATGAAAAGCGTCACAATAATCAATTACATGATTTTTCCTAGTATTATTATTAATCTCTCTGGCCAAGTTGAATGTTTGTGTTAGAATAGTTCACATCAACAGTGAGCTGGACACGTTTCCAATCTGCACCCACGGTATTGCAAGTCTGATGCCTGCTTGCCTCTGTTGAGTTTGTTGGCCAAGTAAACCGCACAGCAGAAATCATCATATATCAGAAAAAAATCCTTTTTAACCGACTTCAAAATATAGGAGGATTTGATTCGGCTTAACTTTCGTGTGTATGTTACGCGATGTCTTCGCCATTTGTGAACAGATTTCAATAATATTTTTTTAAATGAATTGGTTGTACTCAAGGTTGGGCCCATTTAAATTTGAAGAAAAGATTCCACCTCTAAGGGTGGAAAATTAAGGGATGAAGAATACAGCTTATTAATATATCGTGAGTTAGGCGCATTGAAGTTGGTGATACTTATTTTTTAAATTTCATTATTAATCTATAGATCTGACACTTACAATTCGATTGTGTTCCCAAACATACAGTGAATGACTTAGGACTGGTGAGTGGCGAACGTCCACATATGTATCTATGTATGTTTATCCGTGTTCTAGAGCCCATAGTACAAGCTCTGCTTAGTTTGAGCCGTGATCCGTGTCCCACGACATTATTATTATACAACAAAAGTACATTTCAGATTTCAGCGACTATCTAGCGAAGACCACCTGAACTATGGAGTAACTACTGATTCTGTATCGCGCAATGAAAGTTCTCGATCGGATTATTACATTAACAACTACCTAACAATAACCCGGTGCTCAAAGGTCAATGGATCGTCCTTTTTGTCGAAGAGTGAACAAACATGTTCCTCCACAGGTCCATTTAATTTTTAATATAACTCAAGACCATATCCATATCGTAATATATAGCACATATAATACGCAAAGAAATAAAACCTCTGCACTAGAAATATAAGAAAAAGGTTCGACCTCTGAATAGTCTCCAGAGTTTAACATTTAGTTGTCTGACGACAAAAGAAATGCCCAAGGCATATAACCTTACTTACTTATTACTTAAGTCAAGTAATCCACTGTCAATATGACTTTATATCCTTTTCTTCCAATGTCTCTAGTTGAATATTAGATTACAGCGATGAATGAATACAAAAAAGGTATCTTAATTAATTTATAAATACTAAAGCCAGGTTTACATATATGATTTGAATATTAATAATAATAATAACTTGACACATCTCATAGAGGTTGTGAAAGCCTAAACTTAATCCATAACAACATTGAAAATACTAACTAGTAGGTAATATCATAAATGTAAATATGAATTTGCTTGATTGTTACTATTCCGCGAATTAATTAGTACACAAATAAAAGAACATGGAGTAGATTTTATCCAAAAAAAAATATATTGTATATGTACCTACTATTCTCGAGGGACCCCTAAACTGATTAACAAAGTGTATATTATCGTAAGCGAAGCCACTGCAAAAAGCTAGTAAATTATAATTTTAAAGTCTACTGTTATATAAGCTAAGGAATTGCTCTACACATCACACCCGGTGACATTGTTTAGATTAATAAGCTGCCAGACAAACGGCCGGAAATTGGGGAGGCGGTTAAGTAAAGGGCTAAGTTAAGGACAGCTTCGAGAAATTGATGTTGTATTACTTATTACTTGTACTTTGAAACACGCTTTATTGTTCAAGGTTCAAAATTGTGTAAGCGTTTTTGGTAACAAATTTAGAATCATTAAAGTAACATCAATTCTGTGCAGAAACTATTGTAACGCTGGATACTGGCCTCCTTCGGTTGTGAGATAGGTTAGATATAAGGTGTGGCAGACTTCGAGAACATTGACGAAAACTACACCAAATGCTAATAAAATACGAAAAATATCACTGGCACTAATGCTGTTGGTCTAGTAGTTAGTGATCCGGACTGCTGAACTAGAGGTCATGAATTCGATTCCAGGACAAATAATTGTATGATGAGGACGATCATTTCGTCACAGAATATTATTATTATTTAGTAATATATAGGTATGTTTATCAGCAGTTCAACTACCATAGTACAGGTTCTGCTTAGTTTGGGATCAGACGGCCGTGTTTAAAAAAAACAATACGTTTAACATTATGTCAAGCAGCCGTTCATGAGTTGATTTGACCCGAAATAAAATAAAAAACGAAACCGAAATAGCCCTTAAGAGCGACCAATAAATTATTCTTTCTATTTATGATTTAAGTAATAATCCATCATATATATAGCTCTTCTGAAAATACTAAGCTACGCTAATGGTCTAAATCTTGATTATAAGATTGTACCATTAGCGTAGCTTGGTATTTTCCAATCAAATACTAGAAGTTAGTTTGTTTGTTTTCAAAATGAGCTCTGCAGTCAGTTCAATCAAATCAATCAATGGCACCACTATTGAACAATCACTGCCAGTCCATAGTGTTCGGTTGATCACGAGCGTGTAATCTGCGCTACAACCGTCATTAACAGCGTCATTTACCTGCCTCACTCATTTATGGCCAGGACTTTCAATACCATACCTGATAGCTTTTTGTTCAAAGTGTAATTAAACAGACTCTGGAGTAAATAACAATCATGACTCGGCCGAATTACTTCTCTATAAAGGATGATTTATACAATCTACATTCAAATCATTAATGATATTATCACCGTACATCGATTTACCATTCCAGTGATTACAGACACGTTTCACTTTAATCTGTTATTGGATCGATATACTAAAATAAATGTTTAAAACGCTATTATAACTAGCGTTACCAACCGTAATAAATTAGAAACCTTATTATTAAGGCATAAACGCTGAATTTGGAACGCATACTTATTACTGGGAATGGATACTGAGAGGATAATGGTTTCTTATTAGCAGATCTGAGCTGATATTATTTTATTCTATCTTATACTTTCATTATGCAATGCATGAATGCTTCCCTACAGTGGTAGGTTCAAAGCTTAGGCTATGTTAACCATTTTTAACCAGAATAACTACATGATTTTATGCCTTCTTAAGAATGAAACAACATGAACTAAAACTCTTTGAAACTATATTTTGCATTTAGCAGTAGAAACCTGTAAAAGCGTTAATGCAAAAGGACAACGCTCTCCGGTTCGATAATTCATTTCGCTCGTGTACTTCCTGGCGCAACGTCCCTGATACAGCAGTCGGACACGCAGCCTATTCATTCAACCGGACATATAATTACCGTTTACTGCTACGTGCAAACACATTCATCAATGGTGGTGGTATATTAATATGGATATTACGTGGAAAACTATCTCTAGAAACGTGTAATACTCATATATGCTGTCAGCAATGCTAGTTGCATTACTGACAGCATAATCTAATTTTCTGTACTTTATTTTTTAGGATACCAAAATTTTTTTTTATCTTTTCTGGTGTATATGTACTATACCTACATATCGATTTACTAATGTATGAGCAAAAAACTTTTCCCAAAATATCACATCGCAAACATTTTTTCGCAAATTTTAATTTGGCATAAAAACATTTGTCAATTAATTAGCAAATTGTTTTTTGGCAAGTAATTGATTAACAAATAATAATTTGATCATGTTTAATTTTAGCATAAGAATTTTCATATGAGTCCAAAGTCACAGCATTAAAAAACCCTGAGTATAAAATCTGGAAGGCGTTCGTTTTTGGCGCTTCGAAACCCGCTGCCGCGGCACGCTCGGCTCGCGCTGTTGGGGTCGCAGTTCTAACATAACCTAACATACTTTTCTGGCGCACAGTTGTCACAGTTTCGGGGTCATAGTTGCTTAATAAACATTTGATTCAATAAAACTTGACAAAGTAAAAAGATTCTCAATGATAATTGAACCAAGTGAATAAAATGTAGAATGGAAATTTTCTAAATATTCATTTGGTAAATGAAACTAGGGCGATAAGTTTTTTAGGAAGTAAAATATGACAAAAAAAAATATCGGCCTATGCAGTATGGTACTAATTATGTATATTAAAGGTAGACTGCACGAAAGTCTTGCATCAGTAGCGAATGGCGCGGGTGTGAGCAGTGATGCTTTTACATACTGATGTAATCCTCATTAGTCTATCTTCCCATCTAACGCAGAAGTGCTCTTTCTCTAACCGCCAAGGATTAGTGATCTAAAAATCTGCAAAGAGGATTAATTGATGGCTCACATTGAGCCATGTCTTCCTGTACCGGCAACATATTTGATTTTTGAAACACTCTTTGGTTTAAATCGATTCGACTATAACGTTCACTGCATTTTTTCACGCATTGGTGTTGGATTTTTCCACAAACGGGTTTATTCTGGAAAGAATAGGAACAAGAGCCTGGCAGATAGAAAAGGGACGAAAAAGGACTTTCACCTTACAAAAAAAACTTCAGCTAGATAGCACTATTGTTGTCGATAGGGCGGGTAAATCTCCGTGGTTCGAGAGGTTAAGAGTTTTAGTTAACGATTCAATATAATAAAATCATACCGATATAAAAAACTATATTTATTTATAACAGTTGCGGCCGCGCAGGCAGCCTAGCAGCTACTCCGGGCGAAAAACTTTTGGAACTTCTGCGACCCAGTGCAGGCACTCCTCGCAGACACTCCACAGCAGCGTGTGCTCCAGCACAGCCACAGCGGCCGTCGGGCTTCGTGTACTGTCCATCTGACGCACTGCCATATTGCCCACCCTCCAGGATCGCGCCACCTAGGCCTATTCTGAAAGTAAGTAAAAACAACCTCTCTTCTGAATAGGCGAACGAAATGCTATTAGGCTGCCCAGCATGAGCAATCGGTAACAGCAAGTTACGTCACGTCACTATATTTTAGGGGTCGTAATCAATATAGTTTAGCATTAGTACAACCGTAACATGCCTGATAAGGCTTACAATAAGATTATATATAAATAAATAATCAATCACTTAAAATTAAACTAGAATTAAAATTATCGTTAATATTAAAGTAATGTACATTAAGGTCTTAAAAATATAATAGGATAGTTCCACCATTTCTACAGCAAGGGCATGCAAATATTATAAAATTAAATTAGGTACAATCAATGTGTCTGGTTTACATATTGTGATGGTTTCATGTTGTTCCAGCTTCAACCACCCCCTCAACACCAGCCTGTGCAACCACAACCACCACCCGTCCCACAACGAACCACAGCAACGGTGACACCCACTCCGTTGCCTGTGCCACCACCGGCACCCCCACGTCGGTCCTCCCCACAACCACCAAGACGAGTACCACCTCCCACTCCTCCCAGACCTCCTGTAGTCCCACCTACGACAGACCCGAATGGCAATCGCAACAGTCGCACAGTCGCCCCAGTCCAACCTCAACCACGTCTCGACTGCAATAGAAACCCTCAGCCACTACAAGCTAGAAGACCTCCTCAAAGGATTCCAGATTCAACACCTTTTACTCCTGCACCCTTGCCTCAGATTCCGGTCCCACCAATAAAAAGATCTCCGAGCTCTGGATCAAATATTAGTGTTCGCCAGGACTCGAACGTGTCTTCAGATTCCTTTAGCCAGACTTCCTCACCTTCATATACAACAAAGACAATGGAAGCTCCATTGTTACCCCATCAGCATGCGAATAAAAGTCTAAATGCAAAGATAGCCCGAGGACTGCTTTTAAAGGAGCAACAGGACCGGGATTCAGGAAACGGATCCATCACTAAGAGTATGTCTACGCCAGCGTCTCTTCAGACAATCGTCAGATTTCAAAATGGAAGCAATATGTCTTTACATCACCGGGTAAGTTCTACAGCAATTGTAAAATATACTCTGACTAACTATGCTATTTTATTGAAATTCGTCGATATCTCTACTGTACTGCTGTGGCGGTATCGACACACAGTCGAAATAAGTTGTAACTACTGATTCTGCATAGCACATTGAAAATTTCCGTGTTGATTAGTATTACAAAATCCAAACTTCTAAGGTTGGGCCATGGCCTACTGGGCGTGATCATATTACGTGGTCGTATGGTCCCTTTTGTGTTGGAAGAACATAACAACTGTCCACATTTGACAAAAACTAGCCGACACTGGTCTTCGTAAGTATAAAATGACAGAAGCTTACTTTGCACTGGCAGTAAAAGCTGTTGAAATTTGGATTAACAGAGCGTCACATGGATGGTAACAGCTTCGCGATAATATTTTCTCTCTGAGCACATACAAGTGCACGGTGTATACGGTTATTTATGTGCGTACAAGCAGTTGGCTCGCAATTAAAATATTGCATGCAACACATTGACACTTGTGTAAACGCTTTAGCTGGATAAAGTAAATAGTGTAAGGCATGGGAAGTGAGAAAATCTTAAGTTATTTTTTCATTATTTAAAAATTAAACAGTGGCATCCACATACGACAAAACATACTTCAACTTCTTCTAGCGAAGACAAGCCGAAGTACGTAGTAACTTCTCATTCTAAATAGCGCAATGAAAGTTCTTGTGCTGAATCGTAGATATAAGACTGCTCAACACCAAGCGTTGGTCCGCTAGGCGTAATCCCCTAGCCTGGTCGGAGGATCCTCTCTATGTGTTGGACGAACATTACACCCGTTCCTCCACAAAATAAATAAAATTATATTTACAAAAATATGCCAAGAAAGTCTAGTTAGGTCTAGTGATTTGATTTCAGATGAACAATATTATTTGTTAGGTGAATATGCAGATCAAACCCACAACATCCAATGGCAGACAGCGAAGTAACCAAAATCCGCGCAATCGTATTCTAATCTATTGGTTTTGTATGGTCCTTAAATTTATTTCTTCGGGAACCTTGAAGCTCTGGGATTGGCAGGAAAATATCCGTATTTTTTTTTCAAATATTGGTTCAGAACAACACAAGTAGTTACATAAATATCATAATACAAACAATTGCAATAATTGCAATATTGTGATATTCGAGAAGTGCTCAGGGGACAAACGTTAACACCAAAAACAAGTTGGAGACTTGCACGCCACCAGCCGGCCGGCATATGGATGTTTTTTTACAAAGGATTCCTTCTCGTAGCCTCGAAAAGTCCCCTGTTACATCAATTGTCAGTCAGAATTAAGACTTGACTAGAGGCTAGAAAGAACTTCAAATCCTTTTCAATGATGCCGTACTATATATAAAATGTACTAGATTCGTAGACTTAATAACTAAAATTCCATGTTACAGTGAAATCGCAACTTCTCCTAACATGCGCGGTGAGATTTCATTTTACATACAAAAGCAACTGCATCTACACTTCATTGAGTACCATCCAGATTACATGAAACTGTTTAAAACACTTTTAAATTTTAGATTTTATTTAACTTCATCGTGTGAATAGCAGTGTATCCGCCGGTTGAGATTAGAATGCTTCATATAAACAGATAATGTTTGTTTCATATTTTGTTTACTATTGAATGACTTCCTTTTTTAGAGTAAAATTATATTCTATATTGAAAAGCAACGCAAATGTTTGCGTAGCAATTTAGTGCGTTTATAGGCGTCACCGTCATCGTTGACATTTGTACGTACATATTCCTCTGAAAGTACTGTTTGCTTAAGGATAGAGCTATTGCCCCCAGGTGGGCGAGAACTTTTTGTAAGACGCCACTCTTAATAGTAAATGTAAAATATCCATGAAAGTGATTTTATTTGGCAATTATACGTTTATTACAATTGTTGTCAGAATTAAGGAGACTGTTCTGTAAAGTCATTAATTATTTGAAAATTAAACATAATTATTATAATACAACATAAATATTGAAATATAATTCGATTTCTAATCATTAAAGCATTTAATTGAGTATTAATCGGTTTTATAATAAAATAAACCAAAACAACTTATTGTAAGATATCAAGAGTACTTAAAGCACTGGATGTTGTCGGATTATATAAAGTAACTCGTCTATATTTTGTCTAATCTGTAATTTGAGATGTAGTCTTGAAATGTAATATTAATATACATAACGTATAACCTGAATTTCCTACTTGAATCCAAATATATCAGCATAGGTATAACGGATTAATAAAACATAAAACCACCACATATTCAGCTTATATTCTTCATGAAAACTTAGTCCGTCTTGCAAGCTTACCGTAAACAATCTGAAAACTTCTAATCAGTGTTCAGTACACAGGTACTTTCGCGGTGGAGTGTACGCCCTGTCCTTTATCTAACAGGAAACTGTACACTCCGCACAGCTTGCGCCACATATTGCTGTTTACATTGACTTAAGATTGCACTCCCCACATACCTACAAAATAAAGTAACTTCTGATTTTATTGTGAAGTTTTAGATTAAATTTTAGGAAGCATTTTTGCTAGTTTTTTATCGAAACTTATAGATACGAGTACATACATGGACGTTGATCTAGCTGTTAATATTTGTTTTGCAGAATTTAATGTATTATAACCGGCACGCTAAGTGCTACCTACCAGTGTAGTGGTTCCTACCAATCTCCCCAAGATCTAAGTTTTTCAAAAACTGGTGGCAGTTTTTGTATACAATCCCTATCATTTTGTTCTGTATATGATCAATTTTCTAAGTTATTCTTGTCTCGGTTTAGGTCCAGGAATAGCATGTCCGAAAACGTTGTAGATAGACGATGGCAATCCGATGTCATATTAGATGTGTCTAATGCTGAACATTCTAAAGTTAAAAGGTTTTTGTAATCGGATGTCTAAATATGGGGATCTGTTATACAAATTTAGACTTAAAATTCAGCAACAATAATTGAACGTAGACAATGAGCACGAAACCAATCACTCACAGCATAACTGCAAGCAGAGATAACGTCTTTGAGGCACAGTGCAAGTTATGGGGTTAATGATACTTTGAGATTTTCCGAGGAAGGTTGCCACAAGGTTAAAAGTAACGTTCACGTTAGGCTGGAGTAAAGTTTTTTTGTTGTGACAAATATTTGTTGATAGACCTATTTGTCGCTGCAGTTAGGTATTCACCAGCAACGTAAGAAATCAGCTTCTCAATATTTTATGCATCCATAAATATTTACATATATACATTGTATATCCATTTTGATTTGCACTGGTTTGTTTTAATAAATTATGTAATTACAAAAGAAAATGAAACAATTTTCAAATTATTTTTTGAAGTCGGTTAAAAACATGCTAGTTCCGGTCGATTAAACTCGATGTTATGTAACTAAACATCACAACAAGATTGAGATTTTTTTTTTGCTATATTTCATATTTGATAGCAACTTCGTATCAATTTAGCATAGATAAGGTTACGGTAAGTCGATAAACGCTTACACTTTAATTTTAAATCCAAAATTTTAACTCCAAATCCTTCTTGGCTTGATTTAACAGGTTTCTACTAAAGTAGAATATGTTTGGATTTACAACTAAACTATTTCACATTCCGTCATCTCCCAATCCGCACACCACTCGCCCATGCGAATACAAACGGCAAAACGAGCTATCAGCGTCTATTGTTCAAAAGATTTCAGCTCCGACGCGTCTGGATCAGTACTAAGCTTGATAGCATACAATACTTCCGCTACTTTTGCTACTGAATGGAAGGATTTTAAGTATTTTAGGTGCATTTTTATGTCAAACAATTCAGAAATGTGGCAAATAGAAAATTTACAGGAAAATGATACTTTATCTGGACAAGCAATTCGCATTCAAGTACTGGGCTTGTATTTTGGGTGACTAATGCAATAATAGCGTCTGCCATTTTCATGGAGTTCAGATAGTTAGGTGACCTGTCTGCTCGTTTGCCCCCTATACCATAAAAAAATAGCGTAGTTCCATAGTTCTGCTTGGTGAGCTCCGTGAGAAGACAGAGTCAGCAACGCGCTGTGAAACTTTAAAACGCAAGTGTTTGTAAGCAACGGTAATCACTTACTATAAGGCTGGTGTATGTTTGTCACCTTGCCATAATTTTGTAAACATTGCCTTCCTCAAGTAGGTAGGTCTAATGAGTAAGGTGCGATGGTACATCAATCACTAGACCGTTATTAAGCGTAACGATAAATAGCGCTAAGCTGTATTAAACATGTATATTCTCTTTGATCAGATGCTTCGTGACATGCGAGGCGCCAGTAACGTCCCTTCCCCTCAGAAATTCCGTGTCATGCAACTAGCAGCGAATGCAGTGTTTTTGCTGGTCATCGCCGGTTCACTCTTCATCTACTTCCGTGCCAACCCTGCAGTACAGGTCAGTCATTAAGAGTTTATTATTTTTAGTTGCATTATAATGACTGACTGACCAACGTACTTCTTATTAAGCCAGTGTTGCTAACAGTTATAGTATTTTAACTAAAGTAAAGCTTAAGGGATAATTTGGTTGATGTCCCAGTTTTTCACGCCCCAGCCCCTGGCTAATGTACTGTAGTTTAGGCTTTACACGTGTCGTGGCCAGATCAGGGACCCAAACTACCAATATTTTGATGGGCCATGTTTGGGATCAGGACCGTCCGGTGCAATACGAATTATTCATAAATCATAAATGTTACGGTGCTTAAGCTTTGTACAGATAAACTTTTATCGAAATAGTCTATCGATTCGAAAGCCTAGACTAGACGAATAAAATGTAATAGAGGCATATTTTGATGTCGCTCAAATAAAAATATTAAAACCTACACGAATCATATAAGTATCGTTGTATTAAAATCTTTTAACAATCGATACATAACAAAGAAAGAACAGGATAATTGTTTGGAACTGATTTGACAGTTTGTACGGCTCCGTTTCCTATCTCAGTTTGAACAAAAGTGTTGAAATGTCTGGTTAGAATAATAATTTCCGTGAGTGGTATTATGGGTATCAGTGGTTTTGGGTAAAGGCGACTAGTTTTGGGTCTGACAGGGACCTTAGCCGATCTCAAGTGACAGATTTACCAACTTACAGCATTAATTTAAATTTTAGTTTAATAGACTGTGTGCCAGGTTCAATTTTGTTTTAACTCAACTAATTACCGGTTTTTAAAAGCCAATCAACGCAAAAATTAACTAATCCGATGTCAAATCAAATATATATTCAGTTCCTGAAAGCAGGATTAGGCACCGGCACTTTGAGTTGATCAGCGGATCTGAAAGATCATATTTCAAATGAAATTTCAACACTTTAAATTGAAAGCTCTGCTAGTTGAACAATAATTTGATTAGCCTTTCGGAACACTTAAAAAGTAAGGGTCGCATACAGGTCGAACTACAAGCACATTTTACAAAAAAATTGATAATAATAAAGCTTCGTTCAAATTAGTAAAAAAATTAGTTAATTTTTTTTTGTTACAATAGCTCATCAATAGCTAAAATAAATCGGTTGACCGAGGAATGAAAAGGTACTGCAGTGTTTCCTCTTTACTATTCATATAATATATACATGTATATACAACATAATGCGTGTTTCATGAGTAATCTAATATGAACGTTGTTGTAAATGGTCTATTGAAGTATGTTGCATTGTCTCACCCTGTAAAATAAAACCGTACTGGTAGACTACTTACATAAATATTTAAAAAAAAGCTAAAACAATCCTTATTATAAAACAGGTTTTCTGCTGAAAACGGCCATGGCCACAAAAAAACAATGCAAAGCCAAAGCTTTGGTAACAAAACAACTTTGGTAACAAACAATTATTGTGCTCGTATCTCAAAGCCCTGGCTTCAAGCTTTAGGCAACCGTCTTACCTGCCGTCTTTGTATGTTTTGTAGGAGTTACAACAATAGCAACATTATGAAGGACGGGTTCTTGTACAAACATACTGGTTTTTATTTCGGTAACTTTTTTTATGAATTTTAAACTCATCTCCCGCATGAAAATCATGTACCAGTACATAGTTCCGGGATGGTGTGGAACATGTCTCGACGTATAATGCGGGTAAAAGTATTTTTTTAGCTGGCAAATATTTGATGTACTGCTTGCTGAGAGATAGTCAACAATTTACCTTTCTACTAAGATCTAAAGACAAAAAAGGATGCGTTGGTTCAGAGGTCAATTTGATAGTAACTCATTTAATTAATAAATTGATACAATAAATCTCTGTTTTTTTTTTAACTACAATTTTTTTTTAATTAAACACCAATGCTCGTTAATAGCTACTAAACAAAATAAAATGGTTGACGAACGCTGGAGCTTAGCTGTTTTGTCTTTGCGTATTTATACACATATATACTTTTTTGTAATATTTTCTGGAATAACTTACTTGAATACCTTAAGATGTAATTCTTTCTCAGCAGTACGTCTCCCAAGTGGTCAACCGCACTACTGTGATTACTTGGCCAGCATCTACAGAACCACCTGGTGCAAGGAACCCTGCGCCAGGAGTGTGCCTGCCAGTCATTGTCAACTTTTGCCAACAGCACAGAATACCATATAACTTCACCGTGTTTCCTAACTATATCGGACATTTTGGACAAAGAGATGCCCAGCAGGTCAGTAGCTATCATGTTTAATGTATAGTACTTAGGCAGCTGAGCTTTGTACGGTGTTGTTTAGTTTTTGTCGGAAAAGACAGCTATACCCATGGGTGTATTCAAAATTCAAAAATTAATACTCTAAAAAATGTCGATGTTCTAAATATCGAAACATAAATTTCGTTTCGTTTCGAAATATCTACAATAATTATCGAAGTCTGAAATGTCTCTTATGGAAAAGCCAAGAGATTAATATATCGAATGACCCAAAATGTCGTCATTTATCAACCTAAGTTTAAAATATGTACGTAGAAGCGTCGGATACAATCTACTGTTATTGAATCATTTGAATTAGGTTAGGTTAGAACAGAGAACATTAACGCCCGCCGACCGCCAGATCCCCTCTTTTGTTATTTAGGTCTTTCGATGTTTCATTTATAGATATTCTGATTTTAGAAATTTTGACGTTAGTCATATTACCAATCGACA
This sequence comes from Callimorpha dominula, assembly GCA_949752705.1. Taxonomy (NCBI): domain Eukaryota; kingdom Metazoa; phylum Arthropoda; class Insecta; order Lepidoptera; family Erebidae; genus Callimorpha; species Callimorpha dominula. The sequence goes on from OX456992.1 coordinate 27,031,731, forward strand.
ACATAAACTTTCGATATTTTAAACTTCAAACATATTACCAACCGTTCGCAATTATAAGTTTAGTTTTTTTAACATCGTCATTTTTTAATGTTTGTGTTATCTAAATACAAAATTTATTCAGAACACATACAGTTTTATATATTTATTTAGGTAGTGAAAAATATTAAATAAAATTAAACATGATAAGATAACAACTTGTTATTTATTTAGTACACTACTGACGTGACCCAACTCTATCTACTATGAAAGCTACGAAAAGATGACACGTATACGAATATTTATACAATATTTATTCATCAAGTATGTTAATCTCTAGGGCTTTTTATTCGTATAACCTCGGGGGATTGTGAGGCCGTTTGTAGTTTCAGCGATATCTACATACGTATTAATGTTAGAATGGCTTAAGATAAATACATAGATACACAGAACTGAAACTTATGCAAACTTTCATTTGATGAGTTTTGTTTCTAAATATACTGTACAAATAAACTAGCACCGTTTATTGCCAAGAAGTTATTAAATTTTGATGATCAATAAAGGATATTCTTTCGTAAATATATTTCTATGATTTGGTTTAGTTACCTGTAAAGTTTCTAAAAAAACATGCAGATCTTGCTTAAAAAAAAAGGGTAACAGCTATTCGTGACCGCGCATAAAATTTTGATATCAAATAAACTAAGTGGGTGTTATTGTACTCGATTCAAATCTCTTTGACAAGATGCCCGATTTCTAAAAGTTCCACAATCTGATCATATATGTATATATAAATAAGAAAAATAAAAAAGTAATTCTGAAATATTCAGGAAATGACAAACAATCTTAAGAAAAGAGATTCTCAGTCTACGTCTAAAACCTTACTGAGCAACAATTGAAGGAGGTAATGGGTTTAATTGGCCGTATCCAAGGTGCTCGTTAAAATGCTATTAACAAGCTTAAACAGACACTTTGCGGGGAAGCAGCCCGTCAATTAGTCAGTTGTAACGTTTCAAACGTTCTGGCAGGATCAAAAAATTTTTGGGTTTAAACTAGGTTTATTTTTTTTTAATAGTTGTCGCAAGTAGATAGCATGGTAGTTAATTGTATAAGAACATCGCCAACCAATCCACTAAGTTTTAGCCCGTCAGTTTGAAATTAAAAACCATTGACATCAAGTAATTTATATATCCCTTTCTTCAACTAGCCAGGTACGGATTATAATAAACACACCTTTAATAACAAGATACAATAAATTGTATCTTGTACCTGTAATTGCATCAGTGGTAAACCACAAAGCTATATTAGTTATATAATGAGTAATTTAATTTAGTTAATTAAGTAATTTAGCACTTAATCGCGGTAATACTTATGAGGTACGATACCTACCTACACCAATCTGTCCCCATTTGCCAGGTACGGATTATAATAAACACACCTTTTATAACAAGATACAATAAATTGTATCTTGTACCTGTAATTGCATCAGTGGTAAACCACAAAGCTATATTAGTTATATAATGAGTAATTTAATTTAGTTAATTAAGTAATTTAGCACTTAATCGCGGTAATACTTATGAGGTACGATACCTACCTACACCAATCTGTCCCCATTTGCGCTTGTAATATGCAGACAAGTCTCGTTACTTTAAATATAATAACCACAACCTTGTCATAACTTTTTTTATAAGGCATCCGGACATTGAGTCATTGAAAGTAAGTTCTAAAATCCTCTTAACGAAAATTAATTGATTGAAAGCTCACTAGACGCAGATCAGGGAGCTTATAGGCCAATTAATTAGTGTACTCAACGCCCGGGCAGAACTAATCTCTCAGAGGAATGTCAGCGCACGTCTTCCGTGCACAATGTAATTATTTTAAATACGAATATTGGATGACTCGTCACAAGGACCTTAGTCTTTGCGGTTGAGTCTGTGTAGGACGCCATGTGTGTGTATGAAATACAAAACACACACAAAACAAAATGTGTGTAATGTGTATACAAATTAATAGAGATGTAGTAAATATGACGAACCTCTTTTATAAGAGTCTGATTAATCCAATTTCAATCTTTATTACACTGAAAGGTCTTAAAGCTAGTTATGGTGATAATTGTGGACCATGTCGGGCACGGCAAACATAGTTTCTGCCAATATATCCTTCCAAATTCAGCTCTTGCTATATAGCTAGCACAAATAATACAATAAACAATATAAACACAAAAGTTTCGAAGATATTAATTTCTACCTTTTTTAACATCCAAATTCAATACGTACTGCAAGCAACGACCGTCACGCATGTCATAAATTCATCAATAAATAATCATTAGCACCCTTTCCTGAATCCATCATTGTCGCGTAAACAATGCAGGCTGGGTGTGAAAACCATCAGCGTCAGACGTTCTTAACGAGCAATGTTTATTAAAGCGGGTAGTATGGGCGTTCCGCTTGAGCGTTGTCATCTGTAAATTACGAAAGTATTAGATCTCGGTTACAATACAACTTCATTCATTACTTGAAAAATCGCTAATTAATTAAATGTATGAAATAACGAAACGCAGCCGAACGACAAAAAGAAGATATTAGTTAGACTGACAAAAGTGTCCTTTGTCTATGATCTTTGTTGCCTATGTAATTTACTTTTGTATAATTGTTTGTAATTTTATCACATAATTTGGTAAAAAATTCATTGAACTTATGCTCCTTGGACCCAATAACTTATTATATATTTTTGGCGTAAAAGATGAATTGATAACGTCTATTCCGATGCGACATACAAATATCAACTTTTCAACTTTCGCGTTCCATGATAATGGAATTAACGCGGTTAGGCATTTATAAGGTATTGCTTTTTAATTTCAAATTACATAAAACTCTTGAGTAAAAGACGTAAGACGTAAGAGTAAGACGTTCGGTATAGCTAGAGGACGTGCGTACTTTATTACATTGTGACACAGCGTCACTTACTTGAATACTAATTCCCTAAATTAATGTCTTTGATCAATCTGCCCATTGTACGCCTACTACTACGCGATTGCAATCTTGTCATAGTCGCCCTCGTCATATTAAAAAATTAATATTTAAGAATACGCATTATTCGATCTCAATTCATATACAAAACGCGCGTCATTGACGCAATTCCTTATATAATTGCATCAATGACGGGCATCAGGAACATAACATCATTTTCATTGTGTTATTCGTGAAGAATTTTAAAATTCTAGCCATTCCTCTAATTACTTTGGTATTGATAAATCTTGTTTCCACTAGGATCTGGAGGTATACGAGGCGGTAGTCGACGTCCGATGTTACGACCTAACAGCACTGTTTCTGTGCTCTCTTTTCGTGCCAAAGTGTGGGCCTCTAGGACACATGGTGCGGCCCTGCAGGAGTCTATGTCACGGTAAGTGGGTATCTGCATTTCCTTTTCTTTCTTAAATCTTTTTAAACATTTGATGGTTTGAAAATTTGTTCAACTTAGATAAACTGAAATGTTTTATTTTTGTCACCAGAAACGATGCGACGTTGTGGATTTTTCCTGGAAGTGTTTGGCCTGACAATGCCAGACTACCTACAATGCGATATATTTCCGGAGTCCACAGATACTGACGTCTGTCTTGGCAACAGGGAAGTTATCGACGCGCGCTTCAGAGATGATATGCCCGGTAAGTGGCGCAAAATTTTGCTGAGAGATAGACAGCAGACTTCTAATGCAAAGGATCAATTAAACGAACAAGCTCAGAAAGACAAAGTCTGTCTGCAGTATTTTTGCTATCCAATTGCAACCATATACCAGTCTTTACCACGTACGGTAAGAGCATGTTTTTGATAAACTGCCATCAGAGGCAGTCGAGTTCATAAGATTATGGCGTACATTTTGTAAATCTTTGTTTTAATTTTATTAGCTCCACTATCATCAACAAAAATGTTATTTTCTGCACAATTCTTTTATACATACAATTATTCCGCATTTTATTTATTATATAAAATAGTAATAACATATTAAATGTAGCGTAATTATTTGAGTAAATGTCGTGAAATAATAATCCTGCTCCATCTTTTGCTCATTCTTTCAACTGTGTTCATATGTCCAGTATGTCCGACCGGGTTCCAATGCGACATACGGCGATGTATCCCGCATGACTGGAGATGTGACGGCCACGTCGACTGCGCAGATCGTTCTGACGAACTCAACTGCCGCGTCTGCAAGCGAAGCGGCGAAGTTCACTGCGGGAATCAGAGATGTATTTCACAAGCTCATTTGTGCGACGGGAAAGTGGACTGCCCGTGGGGACAGGATGAGAGAAATTGTTGTGAGTAACTTTGGAAATAGTTTTTAATATTTCTTTATTTTTATTAGAAAAGCACTTACATTCATTATTTTGACTGTGAAGTAAGTTATTTTAACGTTTGCCTAATTTGATTACTATCTACCTTCTAGTTTTAACACCCAGAAAACCAATAAACCATCGTTTTACGGTAGATATTTCTATTCTTTCCTCCACTTCATTCCTTCCACATCACATAAGATTGATAAGGAGTGTTATTGAGAGGGTTGCCTCCGGTTCTCTATGCCTATAACCTTGGTAACCTTTTAAATAGTATGGGTACGATAGAAAACCGTCTAGTATATTATAAAATTATATACTAAGACATAAAGCATACTCTGGCATAGTAATAATAAATAAATATTGATTGATATCGTGAATGCATATATTAAAACGTCCTCGCGGCTGCTATGGGTGTGGGAAGCCTCTCGCTGGAGACTATGGTTCTGTCCATGGTCCAAAGTGAGAGTGCGTGGGAATCCGCAGCTTCTTTTTGTGAGGAAGTGATGTCCGCTAAAGAGGCGGCGTCAAGGGAACGGGAGAGGACTAGTACTCTCCCGTCTCGAAAAAGAGGCACCAGGCGCCGGAAAGCGCAGAATGATCTCCGGCCTCCATGAGCGCTGGCCTGGGGGTAACGGGTGAGTCTGCCCGGTACCAGCAGAAGCAGGCCTGAAACGGTAGCGGGACGTGTTCCGCTCTGAATCAGAAGGAGGGCAAGGCCCTCCGCTACCAATGGTGTGGCTGCCTTCTGCTTGAGGGCGGCCAAAGTCTGTCAGGATTCTCGGGGACTACCTTCCTAGGGTATACCCGAGTCCCTTGCGATAGACTCACTTGTGACGGAAAACCGTGTGGTTTTAGTCGGTTCGATTCCGACATCACGGATAGCCATGGTGAGGTGATGACCCATGGGGGTTTCCACACGGAAAAAAAAAAAATTAAAACGTCCATCATTTTTCGATGGAATGTCTAACTGATCAATGTCAAGACATATTGCATTCCATAATATTATACAAAAGCTTAAAGACATTTACCCTTATTCTAAAACGTGTCCGAGTAGAAATCGATTAAAAGCAAATAGTCGGCGAATCGAAAAGGCTTTCTCCGCAGAAGTTATCTGTTAAATAGTAAGTAAATGCTATGACCGCAAGTGGTTTATTGAATTAAAAAAGGCACATTTCGTTTCCTAGATACTATATTTTTAATTGCTTTCAGTGATAAGGCCGCCCTTTGTACATATACACCGGATGTATTTCTTGTAAAAACATTTTTGTTGGTGTACAATAAAGTTTATTTCTATTCTATTCTATTTTTTCTTTGCCAATTATGCCAGTTAATATTACATTACGGAGGCAATTTGCAAGGGCCAGATCTATCACCCTTTTCTACGAAAAAACTGGTCTGCAAAAATAATATAGTCGTCAAATTTAAACAATGATTACATCCTTGAGTATATCTTAAGGTAGATTTGTACGTGCCTACCTTGCAGTTGTCAATTGTTTCCTCACCTTGACTGAGGAAAAAATCGAGTGGGATTGAGTGGGGGAGACTTTTTGCAACTGAGAATACAAATTTCCCCGAGCGTGCTTGAGTCAAGGAGAAGTATTTCCAAGGAAACGTCTTTGAATACGGGTGTAAGTTGGTTAATAGGAAAAGACCCTGTCGGGCAAAGCGAAAACATTGTCTGCTGGTATTATATATCATAGCTGGTATTTCGTATGTATCAACATCATTGTAATGATACACACGACTTTTGTGGTTGAATTTGGTTTAATTTATTGATAAATTTATAATTTATGCATTATTTTTTATAGTTGAGATTAGTAGATTAGAGTAGATTTTTATAATGTAAACTTAACACAGGGAAACATTTTCAATAGGAGTATTTATCATTGTACTTTCGTAAACGAAATTTAGATTATGTTCTGTTTTTTGGGTAAAGGGTTATTAATTTGGTTTTAGGGTGATTAATTTCCAGTATATGATGAGTCATCCAATATTTATACAATAGCATATTGTATTACATGCTTTAGTTGGACTTCCAAACCATGCAATTTAATTAGTAATACATACGTATATTATTTGGAACCTGGATGTTTACTAAGACGAGTATGTCGATGATATTTTCTTTTTAATACTTACAATACTGCTTCGTGTTTACGTTTGTCTTTGATAGGTTCTTTATAAAACAGTTTTGTAATTAAAGATTTTTTTTTCAGTGAAACGAATAAGCTCTTTTATACGTAGCTTTCCAATGGATGCTGAGACAGTTATGGGTCAATAGTTACTTATTTGAGTATCTTCTCGAACGATTTTAGTAACTTAATTTTGATTTTACTTTATTTTTTTTTCTTTCTAGTTCAGCATTGCATTGACATAATATATAATGCAATGGTGAGCTCTAATTCCTATGTGCAGTGCTTCATTAAGTAAGGTGAATGCACATCAATAATGTATTATTTTCGTATGAGTTGTATTCAAATTGTAGCTATTTACAGGACACAGGAACATAGTATTTTCTACGAATTGAAAGAAATGAGTACGCGTCCGACGGTCACTATAAGTACCACACGTTTAATATCATGTTGAACGATTTTACAATCGTCTTTTCAAACATTCAAAGAGATAGGGAAGTTTGATCTAATGAATCTTGAATTTTGCAGCAATGATAATATTTTCTAACAAGCAGATGATTTAAAATATCTTCTTAGGATAACTATGCTACTGATCAATAATATACCAACAAACAAAGACTCTTACTTGTTAACGAATTTAATTAATTACCCTGGTTTGAACTTTACGCAATTGTAAATAGTAGGATTAAGTACTTTGTAACAACAGTTCGGGTTCAGTGTCTTTCAAGGATACTTAATTTATTGAATACATAAATGTTAGGTTAAAAATAAATTGAACATCAGTTCAGGCAATGCAAACCGGCAGCTCCGATTTCGAAAATCTTTAGATTTCTACTTCAATTTGACACAGCCTTACGAAGCATCTCCAATCTATAGAAAACAACAGGTACCTAGAACTACATGAAGAGTACTTATACAAAAACAACTAATATTGTTTATAAACACATTGTGCATAGGCACTGATAACCGAATATCTTCAGACTGACTTTATGTTTGTTTTCATCAAGTAGCCGACATACTTGTTTAAAAAAATAATTAGAAAAAAAAATCCTTCATGAGTCACTTCTCTAGATTTTGTTGTTGATTATTATGTTATACTATTACAAACATTCTTATAAAAACATTAAAAACAGAAAAGCAATGAAATATTAGATATTCTTAGAATAAATTATAGTATACAGTACGTCTTTGTACACAGTACGTCTAAGCCAAGCAAACGGTGACGTGGGTAGAGGCGAACTGCAAGTGTACCGAGCAGCGAATCACTCCTGGTTTCCAGCTTGCATATCCACCCTGGATGACGATACCGCAACCAAACTATGCACCATACTCGGTTACTCGTGAGTTCCATTTGTGATTATTTTATATATAGTTATATTGTCCACCAAACCACTGTGTATATAACATGCAGAGGAACAACTTCAAAAAGGTTGAAACAACTTGTACCACGGGTTTGGATAAAGTTTGGAACCCAAATAGAATGTGTCCCGGATAAACATACAGGTCCTCAGGCATCGATATCTAGTCCAGTCCAGTATAAATTGGTTAGGAAGATGTCTTAGAACTTGAAAACTCATTAATATCTATTGAACTGCATATTAATATGCATATAATCTGCAATATAAATGCATAAAAATATTGAAATGCATTTTCGGTTTAATTAATATCCTTGTGTGATAACGATAATAATGATAGAAGCCTGTTCAATTTTATAGAAACTTAAGATACCACCAAACCCTGTAAATCTTGATGATATCTTGACATTTCTTGTATTATTCCATAATAACATGAAAACCTAACCTTTGACAGTAGATTATTATATAACTAGCATCTTAACAGCTATTATTTCTTCCTTAATCCAGTTTGCTAAATAAAAGCAAAGCTGTTATCAACGAGTCGAAGCCAGCGGTTAGCAGCATTAAGGCGGCTGTGAACGTGAGTGCGACCCCAGCACCTCGTGCCAGTTGGTTCCACGAACATGGAGCTGCGCAGACGTACCGAGCCTTTCTCAGAACCCAAGGTGGACTGCTCAAGGAGTTGAAGGAGTGCAGGCGCGATTCACCTAGAGTTCACCTCGTCTGTAATAATTACGGTAAGTTTAGTTTCTATGTTAGGCAATAAAAGATATTTTATATTCTCTGGAACGTGCTGAATGTTACGCTGATGATTTCATAAGTTGCTGTTCCTTATCCAGGTTTATAGACATCGCAGCAGTCTACTAGTGCTACGATCATCTTGATTTACGTTTCTAAGGATTTCATAAAACAAAATACTATAATAGAAATAAAGATGTTAGTTTTCATAATTGATATAAAACTGCTAAGCTCTGTGGCATTTCCAGTAACTTGTCATCAATAATATGTGGTTATTTTCATATGTGTTTTGGGGAAGCCCGAATAGTTTCGAGCCCTTTATCAAGGAATGAAGTGACCTGTCGCATCAATGCTAAGTACAGTGTGGTAGTTTGAGAGACTAATTGGGTTTCCCCGAGACAAGCCCAGGAGTACCACTTAAAGAATTTATTATTCTAACGAGACAGATAATTGTTATAACCTTCCTTTACACACGAGGATTTTTTCAAAACAGCACAAATAGTCTGATACCGCCAGCGGTTTGGCTAATAGCCTCGTTGCTGAAATGGCCTGAGCACGGCCATAGCAGAGAGCCAGTGTAGCATCTGATCGCGTTAAGACTTTGACGGTCCCATGATTACAGGCTTTTAACGTGGCCTACCTTCAAATGCTGCTATTTCAATGTTATTTTTTTTGTAAATGGTATTAATCGTTACTACAAAAATGTATAGGACTAATTGTATTTTGTTCCGTTTACGACTTCAGCGTTGTTTGTACCGAATAACTCAATGCGTCTCGGTAATTATCTAACTAAGACTTATTATAAAATACTAGAACTTTTACGTTACTGTAGATGAAAGTATTAAAAAGTATTGTAAAAAAATGTTATTTTTGTTTGCCTCGGGATCAGTATACTTATACTGGATAAGAGACAAAGAAAACAAAAAAGTGTCATATTAAAACTTATTACTCTAAGTTTAGAGAAAGGTTAAGTTCAATTGTGTAGTAAATTTTATACAATATCTTAGAGATGGGGTCATTTCTCAGAAGCGTCATGTCAATTTAATTTTTTTTTTATTTAAAACATCTTTGGTATTAAATATATCTATAGTTCCATGTCCACCATCGGACAGCTGTTACAAAATATTAGCTTTATCGGTAATTTTCAAATTCAATTTATCAGTTTAAAAACAAGAATTTTGTATTACCAAAACACGAGTTTTCTAAAATTGTTAACGCTTTACGTCATTCGCGAGATCCACTACACAACCTTTAAATATGAACACTTAAAAAAATCAATGTTATATATTTGGGATGTTCAAAACTAAAAGGGTACTTTTCTTTGTTATTGTAAGGTAAGTGGCGATACGTCGGAGGCACAAAACAAACACGGACGCTTTTGAGGGAATCTGCTTTGTCAGTCTTAACGCTTGTACTAAATCAACTTGTGTTTTGTGAAAGCTTTCAAATATTTAAGTGGGCTGCGAGTAGCGTCTCGTGTTTTTATTTGAGAAAACTTCACGAAGACAAAGATGATATTTTGTATATAGGTAGTTAAATATCTGTAATACTTGAGTTTGGTGATTTTATATGACAATCGCAATGCTGCTCAGTTTCTTTTTAGAACGTGCTTTAAACAGTCCAGTAGGTACCTGGTGCTTTTGTAATGCTACCTACTATGTTAAAAGGGTCACATGTATTATTAACCGACTTCAAAAAGGAGGAGGTTCTCAATTTGTCGGAATCTTGTTTTTTTATGTATGTTCACCGATCAAAGACGCCTGAACCAATTTGTACAATTTTTTTTTTGTTTCAAAGGGTATATACTTCCCAGATGGTCCCATTTAAATTGTATCGAAATCAGTCGAGCGGTTTTTGAAAAATCAACAAATATCAAAAAATTGTATACGTCGATGATATTTTCGTTTGCTCTGAAGCTTGGAGCAGTGAGTTTAGTTGGCCTACTCATATTATATTTACACAAAATACATCTACTTAAGACTAAAAATCACATTGAAGTCAGTGATATTGAAAATACTATTATCTATTGAAAAACAGTTTAATAGATAATAATAGTATTTTCAATTATGTTTTATTATTATTATATATATATTTATTTATTATTATATATATTTATGTACTACCCTCTTTTAAAGATTTTTGAAGTCGTTTTAATGTTTTTTAACATATGTATTGTACCTGCGAACTCATTTTGTTCTTGCACAGATTCTCTAGTTGTAATGCGTCCTATGACTAATGGCACTCTCTGAAAACGCTGGGCTTATGAAGTGCGTGCGTGAAGTACACCTTTGGATGTGTGCTCTTACCTGTAATACGTCTTATTGGTTTGATAGGCTACACGATAAAGGGAAGCCTTTAAACCTGCACAATGTAGGACTGAATGAGCATCAGTAAGGAGTTCACTATAATTATGTATTTATACGGGAATTAACGCGATCACGAAATGGACGATGGACGAGGTTATAGGCTGACTGTTTACTTTTAAACTGTTTACTGTATTAAAAGTTAGTAAGAAGTTCACTAGTATCTACATGTATAGATACACTTCATGGTAGCTAACCAAGAGCATTCACTAATTTCAAATTTTCCTTATGCTTCTTTTACGGGCAATTAAGGCAGATTCGGCCTAATATGAATGAACCAGTATTTTCGTAACGCATATTCCAAAAGCATCATTATCTCCACCAGCCAGTTCATTGACAGTTACTCACATGGGGTGAGCGTCTGCCGACAATAATCCTGTTATCGAAATTAATCATGTATAATTTTACGTTCAACATCAAAAAAGCAACAAACTATACACACAATAGGTCTGTTAAAACCTATTACTATAATGCTTCATAGACCGCTTTTCCTCTTAACATCTCTGGTAAACATGTTATTTTTTATGCATTTAAATTAACACGAATATTAATAGGAAGCATGGTATTAAATGGATGTGACTTTAGCTAAGTACTTGCGTGGAACCCTCTTTTTTTTTTCTAAAATAAAAGTAGCCTAAGTTACTACTACTTATAACACCAGCAGATATGCTAGTGAAAGTCCCGTGGAAATCGGCCAACCCGTTCCGGAGATTAGCCGGAACAAACAAACAGACAAAAAAAAAAAAAAACTCATTTTTAGGAATAGGTATCTTGCAAATAACTGTATGAGCTTTAAAACCACTATCATTTTGACATTAGAAACAGACACTTCAATTTTATTTATTTGTATTGTATGTACTGACAATAACAACATAATAACGGCTTTCGGATTTTTTCTTTACTTGTGCTGTGAGGCCTTGCTTCTTGCCAAATTTCATGATTCTACGTCAATGGGAAATATAAATTTTGTTTACCGGCGAATTGAAATTTGGTTCTAAAGCTTAAATGGTTGTATCTTTTGATTGCATTGGCTTAGAAGCTTGATTTTTTACAGCTTTAAGGGACCGCAAACATACGTATTTGGTATTAATTTCAACTTGATGCGTCATCGGGTTCCTGAGAAAAATGGTCTTGACAGTTCCTTTTCTTTCTTTTGAGGAACGGAACCCTAAAAAGGTCAACCAGCATAACAGTAAAATTGAATCAAATTTGCGAAGCAAAATGGCGTTTAATTATAAAATCTGTCACGAGACAAGAAGAGAGAAAAATTAATGAAAATCCTTACTTATTCACAATTATGTATATAAAACTAATTACAAGGACAGTAATTATTGCCCTATTGATTTGTAAGATAGTGCTCTTGTTATTTAGTTTCTAAATATTTAAATCTATCATCTGACATTATTTTACTTTTTGACTGGTCGTAATTTAACCCATGATTATTGTGAACGGTCAAGTCTTGGAGGACACTTTTACAATATGGAAGCTTGAATTAGCAAGAGAATGGACTTCATTTGGGTGCAAAAGCGTAGGTACTTAGAATTGTATGGCAAGTAAACCTAATAACAATTCGTTCGGCCCAGGAAGCGCCATTTTATGATACAGGGTTAAGAAGATAGAATGTATAATTTTGGTAGACATTCCTTGCTAAAACTACCAATACCTAATTCCGCAGATGTTGTAGACGCGTATCAACTATGATAACTGTTTGAGGCCAGGCAGGAGCATGACATGATTTTGGAAGCTCTAAAAATTAATCCAATTGTATAAAAGTATCTATTTCAATTCAAAATACTAACCACGACTTCATCATTGAATTAGACGAATTATATAGTATTTCAATGCATTAATATTTATTGGAACAGAACATAAAGTTAGTAGTAAATTATGTTCAAAAGCCATCGTGGACGGATCCATTAACTTTCTGAGTTACTTAATGTTACATAAGCTCGAAAATGATAACGTTTCACCGTCCATTTTATGAATAATAAGCGCCGAACTATTAAATTCATTTGGTGTTATTGGCTGGAAGTTATTTAAATTGCTAAAAGCTTTATATTGTCTGTCATTGGTTACTTTACTCTTCATGGCGCTAGCCACTTAGTAGTAGTATATATAGGATATAGGGTTATATATAATAATACATACTTTGTATTAAAGATATGCGGTTAGATACCGAAACTAATTTGCATCCCCGCTTACACGTTTACTACTTTCGCTCCCGAAAAGGGTCGTCTATTAAGGTGTGAGGCGAACTGTTGGGTCGGTGTCAGGCATTGATCCAATTGTATTTTACTTATCTACAATCACTTATTTGCATTATTGAATTGACTAATTTGTTATATAAGAATTAGTGTGCAATGAGTTTAATGAAAAATACTGAAATAACATGGTATTTTTGAGAACGATTCGTGACTACTAATATGTTATGCTTTATTTATTAATTTATTTAATACTTCCTGCATTTTAAATTGCATGGGGCGGACTTCATGCCAAGTGGCATTATCTACCTACAGTCAACCTTTGGGTGGTGCAGAGAAGGACGTGACAGGTGCATATATATATATATAGAGAGAGAAGTAGCAAATTGAATACCTTACACATAAATAAGTACATATACATACATACTTACACACAAATACATATATGTCATATGCCATAATACATAACTATACTACTACTATATAAACACATGCAAATAAATAGTAGCTTTAGTTAGTCTCTGCAAAATTAGACGTTGATTTTACCGAGTTATGACTGTTTAAATACATTTTTACCTCCGTTTCTCATAAAAGCAGGTAGAATGTAATGTGTAAAGTTAAAGATTTTAAATCGTATCGTAAACCATAAAACTAACTTAATTCGAAGTTTGTTTTTATAGATTTTCTTAGTAACGGAATATACACCCTGTATTAATTGGTTTTTACAAAATGAATAATATTAGTCTTAAACACTGTGCAGTATTTTTAAAATTTAATTTTTTTTTTCTAAACTCGATTTAAAAATAAACACATAAGCAATAAAATCGAAAGTATTTAACAACGGCCAGAATTTCTTATCTCACCGTTTATCCAACCAATGACCTTAGAAGGTAGCAAAAACCCTTTAAGGTAGAAAATATTTTCTTATTTCATAAAAAATTAATTTAACTTTTCTTGGAAATGAAAAATGTTTTTGTAGTTTTACCCGCAAAAGCAATCTTAATAACTGTTTCCGCCTATGATACAAATTGGACTTAAGATGACTGTCAAATGCCTACTTTCTTAAGAAAAGCGTTGAACAATTTTATATTTATATCAAAATCGATACCTCAAAATGTTATGTCAGGCATTTGGTAGGTACTGCTTTTAAAAGGAAACTCTCAAAAAAGCTAAATTTAAAGCTACTTAATTATTTCTGAAAACCAAGTCTTTACATAAAGAGCCGCTTTGAACTTCCTATAAGGAAGCTTTATGGAACAATTTAATTATATCACGGTTCTTTCCAGTTATGCAAAAATATGTGGTGGAAGTTTTTTTGTGTGGGTTTTTTACCACTACTGTGAATTAAAAACACGCTTTAATGGTGAACCAAATGAAAACAGTTCCACTATCCACCTCCTGACTTCATCATCAGAGACCATCGTTATCAATATGTTGAAAACGAATCGTATGAACGAATGATGATTCAAGGGGTTTACTCGTAGCCACTGAAGAGTTCCACTATCCACCTCCTGCTCCCGGTGCCCAAACAGCTCCAAGATGTCAAATCTATTTTAATATTAAAAGAGGTAAAATTTGTGAGTTCGGATATTCAGGGTAATCTCCAGTCTCAAATTCCTTAAAAAAGAATAAAGGTTAAACTTTAGTATTTTAAGCGTACGAAGTCACGGGTAACAGCTAGTAATGTTATCAAGGCGTGGAGTTTTCACGAAAAAATTCGTCTAATTTATAGAGATTTTTTTACTGAATGCCGTATTATTTTCGTCGACAATATTTTTTTTCGAATCGTATGATCTGATTGAGTTATATCGCCATGAAAATATTTTTTTTACATTTAGGATGATATATCCCACGTCCAAACGTTAAGTTTTCAAATTATTTAAATGTTTCATACTAATGTTTACAGATGAAAAGACTTATTTTAACTTAATCCTTATGTCCGATTTCTGTCTATACCTAAGGCTATATCGACGTTCTTCAGTAAAAAATTATTAGGAAACATTTAGCATACAAATGCTAAAATAGGTATAATGTATTATGAAACGCTATTGAGCGTTGCAAGCGGCAGGTTAGACATGTTGATTACTTGGCAAGCTGCCAAGATGTAAACTTAATATTAGTGGTAGGTAATAACGGTTTTCGGAACCAACCAAAACTATTTATAGGTAACTAGGAACCCGCCCCGGCTTCGCACGGGTAGCAGAGACATCTTCAACAATCATCATCATATTTCAACCAATTTACACAAAACCTTAACAAATTATATACCTAAGCCTTCCACATGAATAGCTCTATCTATTGGTGAAAACCGCATGAAAATCCGTTTCGTAGTTTTTTAGTTTATCGCGAACAGACAGACAGACGCGGTGGGGAACTAAGAATCAGTTTTAAAAGTTATTTCTTTTAGAAAATACTTTTTTGGTTAAATCTCAAAGTATTATGAATTTTCCAAAACTTTGCTCCTACGAATTATGTAAAAATCGAATACAATGTTGACCAAGTACAAAATTAACAACAATCGATTTGTTAAAAAAAAACAATATTCATTCGAAACTTTGGAGAGGAACTTGTTGTTTTAAAAAGAAAAATTGACTTCTTGGATTTTTAAAAATCCGAGCATATTACGAAAATTAGCACTCAGATTGATCTCTTTATCTAAAAAAATCCAAATGTCAAAAACAACTTTTTATGTTGATTTTAAACTTTAATGTAAACGAAATTCAAACAAAATGTTTAGTTTAGCAATAATACACCTAAGTAAAAGAATTTCAATAACGTTAAATTTTAAAAATAAAGATTGCTCTCGAATTCGTCTGGAGTATAAGTCCTACAGTCAACACAGCTACTCCATATATCCAGTTTAAAAGACAACTCTTAAAAGACATCTTAAGGCGATCCTATTCAAAAATGTTGTTGTGTCTAAAAGAAATATTGATCGCTTACGCAACGAGCGGCGCGGACGGGCCGTTGCCCGACCTTTGGCCCAATGTTAACTGAAGGTTTGATTGCATATCCTTCGCTATGTACGTATGTATGGAGGCACCTCCGTACCTTCTAATAGAAGAATTAACGATAAAAAAATATGTAGCTTCCTTGGACGATATCAGTGGTAGACAGTCGAGGTAAAAGCAGAAACATTGTATTTGGCTAAAAGCATTCGCCACCAAGGAAGGCTTCATTCTGGTATAAATTCAAATATTTCAAATATTTTTTTTCTATTTACAAAGAATAATATGATGTAAGAGTACTCTTAAAAAAGTGTAAGCGTACATCACTGGGACAGGTCGGATTTATAATCAAGAATACAGGTTCAAACGGATCTAGGAAAGGTTTTCTAGATCCGTATAAACCCGTGGTCCTGTTCCAAATATGTATATGTTAAAGCAGGCGCGTTAACATATCATCACTACATATTATAAAACAAAGTCTGTCTGTCTGTCTGTTCGCGATAACCTGAAAAACTACGAAACGGATTTTCATGCGGTTTTCACTAATAGACAGTAATTTATGAGGAAGGTTTAGAATAAATTGTTAAGATTTTGTGTAAACTGATTGAAATATTATCATGTTAATGATTGTTGAATATGTCTCTGCTACGCGTGCGAAGCCGGGGCGGGTTGCTAGTATTGTGCGACGCACTTTTAAGGTTATTTGAAGATAATATTTTAGAATTTGTTTAAGGATGTAGTATTTATCTAAATATTTAATTAATATGGATATTTTAGTGTTTTATTCATGTGTTAAACGAAGAAATATGAAGATGTTTGGAATAAACACAAACTTCGAGATTACCCACATAACTAAAAAGGATTTAGCTTTTAGCCTATACCGGGCTCTAGCGCAACGCCAGAGGCGTCGACTCGCGATCGAGTGATTGCGGGTTTAAACCCCACCGACTGACGTAAACCCACTTCTAACACGAGGGTCAAGCTAAATGGGTTACGTAATACTAGAAGTAATGTGCGACACAAGTTCCTAAAAGACGCGTTTATATAAAAGAATTTAAAAACGTCCATCTTACCGTTGGTAAAATACTCTTAAAATCTCATATCTTCAGTATTGGTTGAGGGTTTGTTGTTTGTCATAAAACATTTATTTATCTTCTCTGGAGTTCACTAAATATTGGTTTTGTAAATAGGCTTGGGACACAGGGGCACTCAAACGAGATCCTTGGGGCCTTGACCTTTGAATATATTGGTTTGTTTGCTTTCTATAGTAAATTAATATTATTTTCTATTTTACCATATGGGTTAACTGATAAAAGAGCAGGACAGTAAATGGGCCTAGTAGAAAATATTGTGTCTTTTACAATGAAATTCTCTGTCCCATGGCGATGTGATTATTCTAGACCCCTTAAATAATCTGCGTTCCGAGCTTTCGCCATGGCCCTTGTTAACAAAAATCTAAATAACTCTGAATAAAACGGAAATTAAACGTTGCCTTGAAGCCCAGTAACGTTCACTATTGATTCCTTGCTTTTTAGGCCTCAGTGCTGGAAATATGTACAATTTTACCCAATCCAGCCAAGTAAAAGCAAGTCGCGAACAATTTGTGTCGACATCTAGCAACTCTTATGAAAATCTTTGATTAGTAGACTTGCCCTAATCCAGTTTGACCTCACAAAGACGCAAATGTATATAAAATTCAATATTCAATATTATAATTTAATGTTGTTGGACAAAAATCCAATCTGTAAAATCATCTTTGAGATGGAACTATTGGGAATCCTTGGTTTTGTAGATTTCAAATATGTTTATGTGCCGCAGTCACATGGAAAGGTAAATTTAAATAGATCAATACAGTTAAGCAGGTAGCTACTTCACTCAATGCGTTTGCTCTAAACATTGTGTAATAACTCGTGTTCTGAGGAATCGTTGCAGATAATGCCGTAGACTTACAACTCCGAGAGGAAAGTTTGATATGTGTCAGATTATATCATATTATTATCATTCGTCAAGAAGTCATAGAAATGTAACAATGTATAATATGTTATGACATTTACGGTAAAGCGGCCAACCGTCCCGCTTTCTCCAGTAATGCCAGATGTAATACCACTTTGCAATAATAAGTAAAATAGTCCCGCAAAACGTTGGATGCGTCCCGCATGTCCTGCATGTCCCGCATGTCCCGCATGTCCCGCATGTCCCGCATGCTATTTTTCAACTCTACTACACTTCCCGCATACCCATAGCGCATTGTTCATAATGATTATGTCCTAAAGGGTTTTAAGGAGATGAAGTAGGTACAGTACCGAACAACGATGGATGGTCTTTGACAATTTACAAAAAAAAAACGAATATCATTAAAAAGTGCTCGGTGAAATTTGATGTGGTCAGTATGACAGTTTCTAAAACTTCTATGAAATTCTAAATAAAAGCCCTTAACCAGGTAAAAATGACATTCGGCAATAAATATGATTTTAAAAATAAATAATTTCCGTAAGTATTCTTCGGACAAAACTTCTTCACATTCAACCCTCCCTCCCTCCTTTTTTATTCAGTTTTCAGAAAGTTGGCCGCCTTAATTTACGAGTATTAACAAAAGGTTTCAAAGCTGTGAAATGTCAGACATTTCTACTAGTTTGTGACCAGAGCCTTTGTCACAACTCGCCAATTGACATCAATATAACTGTATAATATACTAGCAGCGCCCCGCGGTGTCACCCGCGTAAGTCCCGATCCCGTGGAAATATCGGGATAAAAAGTAGCCTATATGTTAATTCAGAAATCAGAAATCAGAAATTTATTTGTGATACATAGGTACAATTGATGGTGAAATATGATTACATTTTTATGTCCTCTATGATCTGCCAATTAGGCGTACAAATATATAAAAATTATTACAGATTCCAACTTTCCAGGTCTCCAGTTATCTACATACCAAGTTTCATCGCAATCGGTTCAGTGGTTTTTGCGTGAAAGAGTAACAAACATCCATCCATACATCCTCACAAGCTTTCACGTTTATAATATTAGTAGGATGTAGTACCTGGGACACCGAGCTTGGCTCGATAGCTTTTTATAAAATCGTAATTTTCTTTTTTTTTGTAATATTGCGTTTTTACAAGATATACAACTATGCAGTTGAACTTAAAATGTAAAAGTGTATCTGTATACAAAATTTCATCAAAACCGTTTCCGAGATACCCGATATATAAATACATACATAAATAAATACATACTTACAACAATTGCGCGTTTAAAGTAATAAGATATAGGGTACCACCCACAGTAAAATCTTTGATGAAAACCATGAGAAACCTGTTTCTTTCGAACAAAATTACGGAGTAATTTGCGTCACAAAGTTGTCTTATCACTATCACGAAAACAAAAGTAATTAAAGCACTATGAGAAAAGAATTAAACCGTCTCATACAGCAATTGAAATAAAAAAAACATATTATTGTAGGGAGGCGAAAGAAAAAAACATATGTCTACATTTATGCCATTAGGGCCTTTCAGAAAATATTCTTTATACTACACAATTGCTTATCACTACATATTATAAAACAAAGTCCCCCGCCGCATCTGTCTGTTCGCAATAAACTGAAAAACTACTGAACGGATTTTCATGCGGTTTTCACTGATAGACAGAGTAATTCATGAGGAAGGTTTTGATGTATAATTTGTACCCGTGCGAAGCCGGGGCGGGTTGCTACTATTAATTAATTTCAAATAATTATAATTTAGTAAAACTAAAAAACAAGCTTTAATGGCGAACCGTCAAAACGAATCATATGAGACCAAATTCGAGGGGTTACCACTGTAAAGTTCTACTACCCACCGCCTGGATCCAACCGCCAACATGCCAAATTATAGTATTGTGATCCAAACTACATAGAAGTTTCATTTTCATACGACAATCATTAGAAGTAGGTTAAAATTGACTTTTCCCACATTTGTTTACATAGTTAATAAGTTTGTTACAAGTGAAGCTAATATAAACGTGTTAAAGACAGAAAAGATTTATTCGTCGTCATTCGAAATACATCATTCGACATAATGACATTTAATAAACATTACAGGCAATAATAAACCTTATGTCTAGTATACCTTACGATTACCTATTTCCTTTTCAGTTCTTCTTAACTCTTATTAATACATGGGTAATATTTTATTGCAGTCAGTTCCCAATTTGTAAAAATACGTAAAACCTAATAACAAATGACAAACTATGATGTGTTTGACTGTAGCAATATGGGGGTAATCAATAAATTTTTTATTTTATTTTGTAATTAGTAAATGCCTTGGCTTTGGCAACACCATGAAGTGTTCTTGTTAATATCCTTATTATAAAGTTAATTGGAGAAATAATTGGAATAGAACTCCATATTCAAGGAAACAGCAGGCAATATGTAGATGAAAGCATACAAGTATGCTAAGTATATTACTTGTGTTTCCTCCATGATATTTCCATATCTAGGTCAATCCGCTTATAGATGGCAGGTTTATATTTAATTTCTTTTAAAAGAAACTGTATCAAAATATAATATTATCGTACTAGACGCAGTTTCACCTGCGTTTGTGGTCACTGCTCTGCACCTAAGATTTGTAGCGTGATGTTATTTAGCCTATAACCTTCCTCAAAGAATACTTTATCCAAGACAAAAATAATTATTTAAATCTGACTAACAGATCCAAAGATTACAGACTATTAAAAAAAAATCCGTTTTAATATGGGTACATATTTTTCTCGTACGTTCGTAGTTAGTTTCAGGAACTCCTACATTTATTTTATAAAATGACTAAGACTGTTCAATGAGACTGACTATTAAAAATATGTGTAGAATAATTTAATTTATAACTGAAACATCCAAAGACATACATTGCCGGCTACATGCGATAATATCTACCATCGTTTTTTGACAAAAAAATTTTGTTTGATATGAAAATAGTTTGGAGTGATTTAAGATAAAGAAACACTTAGAAAATGTCACTATAAATCACAATTCCTTACCTCAGAAATCACTTCTTCTATGGTCTACTATCTTTTGCCCGCAGCTTCTCTCACATTAAAGTTATTTTTCCAGAACTCTCCGGAACAATACTTTTTTCTGGATAAAAGTCTTTATCTGTATCCCTGACAGTGTGTAAAAAAAATCAAAATGATCGGTTAAGCAGTTTAGGCGATAAAGCGTAGGAAATAAACTAACTCACATTTATTAAACTAGCTGCTGCGTGCGGCTTCGTTCTGGTGGAAAGATCGGTGAAATCTATTCCACGGGAACCGTACATTTTTTCCGGGATAAAGAGTAGCCTATGTGCTATTCTAAACTATAATTTATACCTGTGTCAAATTTCATCCAGATCCGTTCAGTAACAAACACAACAAACTGTTGGTCTAGTGGTTAGTGACCCTGACTGCTAAGCCAGAGGTCGTGGATTCGATTCCCACCCAGGACCAATGATTGTGTGATGAGCATGATAATTTGTTCTGTGTCTGGGTGTAATTTATCTATAATATGTATGTATTTAGAAATATATAAGTATGTTTATCAGCAGTCTGGTTACCATAGTACAGGCTCTGCCTAGTTTGGGATCAGACGGCCGTGTGTGAGATGTATGGAGTTATTATTATTATTATATTTCTTTTGTTTTTATTGTATAGCGGGCAAACGAGCAGACGATCACCTGATGGTAATGGACTACCGCCGCCCATGGGCATCTGCAGCCTCAAAAGTCACAAGAGCGTTGCTGCCCTTTAAGGTGGGAGTAGGGAAAAAGTGGAAGAGGGGCAGAGGGGCAGAGGGGGGAAGGGTTAGGGCCTCCAGAACCTCACTCACTCCGCGTAAAGCAATGCAAGCATTTCTTCACTGACGATATTCTCTGAGGCCGTGGTATCTCTCCGGTCGAGCCGGCTCATACGTGCCGAAGCATGGCTCTCCCACGAAAATCCTTACAAACTTTCGCCTCTATAATATTGGCAAGATTAGTTAGGATCGACAAGTCCACGGTACATTATATAATAGTGCTGCAAGTGCTATGAAGTATACGAAAACAGTAAACACATAAATAAGATCCAAATTCTTTTGTTTTGTTCCTTACAATGGTCTCATTACCTGTAATGACTGGCCATAAGTTTAGTCAATTTGTTTTATGAGATGAAATAAAAAAAACAACGCTGTGTATCATAAATAATTGTTATGTAATGTAACTTGAACGATTTATAAAAAAGGAGGAGGTGCCAGGTCAATTATGTACCTATGTTTTCTTTTATGCATGTTAATGAATTTATATGTATAACTAGCTGACCCGGGCAACTTTGCCTGCGTTTGAAAATTTCCCCGTTTTTGCAACATTTTTCATTGATGCCCCGCTCTTATTGAGCGTAGCTTGATGTTATATATTTTCACCATATATAGATAAATGGGCTATCCAACATTAAAATAATTTTTCAATTCAAACCAGTAGTTCCTGAGATTATATCGCGTTCGATCAAACAAACTCTTCAGCTATATAATATTAGTATAGATTTAAATTTATGGAGTAACGTTCTAATTTCTTATCTAATATTATATATATATATATATATATATATATATATATATATATACTAGCTGACCCGGCGAACTTAGTACCGCCGCAATAAATTAAAATTGCGACTATAATTTGAGATTTAAACTATCCTATCTCTCAAGTTGGATCGAACTGCACATGGTGTGCGAATTTTATTATAATCGGTGAAGTGGTTTAGGAGTCCATTGAGGACAAACATTGTGACACGAGATTTATATATATTAGGATATATATATATACTCACATTCAAACAAGTACCGGAGTCATCGGTGTATAATCATAATCACTTATAAACTTTTCAAAAAAGATTATTTTATTATATTTATTTACTGTCACGAGATTATCACACTTACTTTTCTTAAGGATCACGTTATCAAAACAACCTTAACAAAAAATATATATGTATTATGTTTAGCCAACTTCGTTTTATGTTGGATTCATGTCCTTGGCCGTTTGACAAAAATATTTGTAGGTACGCTGACTCAACTAAAACAATAACAGAAAATTTTACGCCCTGTTGTCTCAAACTAAAGTACCTATTTCTAAAGTGCTTTTTTGGTGTGGTAGTGTAGGCTAACCGCCACACCTTATACTACTTAATATATTTTTATTTATTTAACTATGTCAACAATTTCATGCAATATTAGATATATATAAGTAGAAGTATTTAATTAATCATTTCTTGTCAAGCTGCCAAGTAATTATAAGTGACAGACAGGTTCGCAGGTGGCACTTCGTTTGGGATTATCTGCTTCATAAAATATTGTCGCTCATTCGAAAGATACCTGACGTAATTTTGTTGGGAAATATTTTACTGCAAACAAAAAATACCAATATTAGGAAGAGATTCAAAAAATGATATCTTAAGAATGCCGCTGCCTTAAAGATTAAGTAAGTTGATTGACAGTAACGTTTTTTACCTTCTTTAAGGAAAATATTTAAAATTATCATCGACTATGGCAAAATGTTTAACGCAAAACGATTCTTTCAATCAAAAGAGAGAAAATGATTGTGTGTATTTCCTGCGGCCGCATGATGTACAACCCTAGATTAATATTTCGGTTAGGTATGTGTACGTGTTTAATATATTTTTATCTATAAAAAATATCCTTTCAATTAATTGAACTTTATAGATAACTAGCAGCGCCCCGCGGTTTCACCCGCGTAAGTCCCGATCCCGTGGGAATATCGGGATAAAAAGTAGCCTATATGTTAATCCAGGTCTCCAGCTATCTACATACCAAGTTTCATCGCAATCGATTGTATAGTTTTGGCGTGAAAGAGTAACAAACATCCATCCATCCATCCATCCAAACTTTCCCATTTATAATATTAGTGGGATGATATACCTACATAATCTATTGTAAATGTAGTCCCGCATAAAAAGTTACATTTCAAATTTTATACGTAATATTCAATTTCATTCTGAATACTTGCTACAACAACTAAAGGTTAAAAACGATTTAATTGAGTGTACATATAATGTAGAAACTGTGTTTAGATTCTACAAACCACTTCACATAATGTCGTACATTTTGTAGCGTGATCTAATAGAGAGGAAACATTGCGGGCACGTACCTTCTATAAGCTCTCGTAGCTTACACAACCAGCAATAAGTCTTTATTGTGTTTTACTTTCGACTCAATGGCTACGTTGATCTATATCTTACATTTGAAAGACATGACAACAGCAGTTATAAAGGTATTGTATGCGTCTCAAATGATAATTCGTTGGTGTTTATGTGAGTTTTTAACCGATTTCAATAAGGAGGAGGTTTTCAATTCGATTGGTATTTTTTTTTACTACGTGTAATAATCTTTTAAAATTCTTAAAGCTTTTTTTACACAGATAACTACTGAAACTTTATTTTTATCTGTAGGAAAACAGTGTACTTGAACACAATTCACAATGAAGAAAGACGTCTAAGCTAGGCCGAGCATTTCTTGAATGATAGTTGGGTTTGAAGTAAAATTGTAAAGTCAAGTAATTTTAATTGAATTTCCATAGGATTCGTCTCTGTGGGAGTGACCTAGGGCACAGTATATATATGTATATATACACATGTACTGTGCCTAGGGCATATACGTTTGCTGCTTAATATGTATTTAATGCAATCGGGTTTTATTTCGTTTTTATATAAAATAACTAGCTACACGGCCTTGCGTTGCTGTGGCTAGAGAATTTGCAATTAGGCATCTGAATTTGCTATCTCTCAAATTCGACAAAACTGGACACATTGTGCAAAATTTCATTAAAATCGGTTCGTTAGTTTAGGAGCTCATTGCGAAAAAAACAATGTGACACGAATTTTTATATTTATAATATTTGTTATTACTGTCCTATAATATTCTGTTCACTTATATTCTGTTTTGTGTAATTGAGGTTATTTAATTGGCTCCCTGTTATCTTGACTAATAATATTATGTTTCACTTGGCTCTAAATCTTCCATAGACGTTAAAAAAATGTTAATAAAATTAATTAAAAACTTAATAAAATTGTTTTTTTAATTGTTTTAGTTATAATTTAACCGTTAAATTATGTAGTAATCATTAACTTTGGTATGCAATAATACATGAAAGACTGCCTTTGTCCCTTTCTGCCTTTGTCTTTAACCAAACACCTCATAATTAGATGTCAAAAAAACTGTTTAATTAGAAGCTTCTGTTTCGGGAGGCAGACAAGGCGAGGCCTTTGTAATCTGTTGTTTATAATTTGTTTACTCGGCACAAACTTTAATTGTGTTGTTTTGGAGACATGCCAGGTGGGCTTAGCAATCATAAGGAGTATGATGAGTTTGTTGTCACAGCTCTAATATTTCTATATTAACTAAATGCTTTGACAGCGCCTTTTGATTCAAGTAGCCAAGGTTTGTAATGAGCTACCTGCCTCTATTATTCCATACAATTATAATCCTGGCACCTTTAAGAGTAGAGTGAATAGGTTTCTCTTGGATAGACGTGTACCATCTTCGTCTTCATCATTACTTAGCATCAGGTGACTTTGAAGACAAACGTCTATTCCTTTATGGAATAAATAAAAATAAATGTATTTAATGTATGGATGCTTTAGAGTCGTCACGTACGATGACAGGTCGTTCTTGCGAAATTTAAACTACGTTTAGATAACGGGCGTCGAGCACACGTTTTAATAACACGCGTCAACAAGTACGCGAACTTTGTTCAAGCACGAAGGTTCAGGCGCTCGCCATGTAAACACTATACAAAGATTTGCATGTTTTTTATTCTGACAGATCTCTCATGCGTCTCTTATCTTTACCGCGACCTACATAACAGTTACGTAGCTATCACCCAATTTAATAATAATATTTCTCAGACTTTCTGTACGAGTTCGTACATTATGTGATGACTTTACTCTTTACAATAATATACATATTTTATAGCCAGTGTGCAATATCGATCGCTGGACTAAACTACAGAATACATAATAGTACAGTACAGAAGTGTCACTCCTCCAAATCATTTAGATAAATAGCGACTCTTGCTACAACACAATAAAGTCGCAATTCAGCTCGCACAGCGCTTAATACCTAAAGTTATATTCACCTAGAAGTTGCCTTTCTTTACTAACTATCTAACTCTTTATCTGTTCTGACGATGCCGCGGCGTTAGGGTTGTCTTTTTTTTTTAAAGAATCCATTAATCTGAATTAACAGTAGGCTATGTGACTTTTTCTCCTATTTTCGTAAACAAATAAACCTAGGCTAGGAACTAATAACTCGAGTCTATATACGAACGCGACGCAGCGCGTGAGTGAACATCGAACTAACATGTGGAACGGCCGGCGCGTGGCATCCCGCTAAAATTATAGAACGATTAGTCGATCCCACCGTGTACTTGTAGCTTTATATCTACATTGCGGAGTGGACCTGGCCTGACTAAACACATGTCGAGTAGTAGTATAAAATCGCTGATTAAGCAAATTTGTAATATTTGTCTTAGTGAAAATAAATCGAGTTTTACGTTAACTACAGTACACTCACTAAATTTATTGTCACTTGACTTAGGTACCTATCAGAAAGGGAAAGATCAGGTTGACACTTGGGAATGCCTATGAATATAAACAAAAGCAAAATAATGTCACCAAAATCTGAAACCGTTTTCTCGTTATCCAGATTACATTTGTAATCAAGATGTCCTCACATAGTAGCTACACATTCGGCTGACTATATTTAAATAGTTCTCTGTAAGTCCTAATTCCAGCTGATAATAAAGGACTGAACTAAGAGTATAAAAAGAGTAAGAGTATAAAAAATATAGGTAACCGCTGTCACTTATCAATTGGACTAGAGAAAAATTGTTTTACTTTATTCGGAAAGGGTTTTACTTTACAATTATTTGAGGGGCCGTCAAGTAGGCTGAATAGAGAACTTGAGCCTTACAACTTTAATTTTTGCTCTACAGTGGCAGCGAACAAGCACAAATTACAATAGGATTAATATTTACTTGCGTACTTTGTTCAGAACTTGTTGGTCTGGAAATTATGTACCGGGATAATATTAGCGTTTGAAGCCGTCTTTTCGGTCCGTTGGCATTTTTGAAACTAAAGTTCAAGTATGTTGGCAGGAAAATAAATTTACGCATTGTAATCAATTCTATTTCAATAATAAATAATACAAAACTTCTTACAGTAAGTTCTTTATTCCTTTTTAATTAAGACAGCGAACACTAACAGGATTAAGTAGTCATTGACTTTTAAAATAATTCTGTAATCACGGAGAGTCGTTACTATTGGAGAGATATCACCGTACATACTGCCGGTACGTCGGAAGGTATACTGAGTATCATCATCGTGATAGAAGTTATCATGATTCATACAGCTGGCGTTGATATACGATGGATGTACAGAAACATCAACGATCGGTCACTTTTTTAACACATACTTATTAATGGCAAGAGTCTTCTATATATGTGCATGCACGAGAAAACCCAACACCGACAAACTTTTAGACCATCGCTCCGAACGAAAAAAGATATGAGAGGCTTCCGTCATCCACACGATCCACGTGATCGTGGCTTATCATTGCGTAGAGGAGTTCATAGTTCCATAATATTCTTTGTCACATCACCGTGACTCTCGCTTTTCTAATAACGGATAATTATTTTTACTCTAGTGCTTATAGTTACCATTACAATCTAAGAAATAGATGAGCTACAGAGGATTTAAAAGTTGCCACATTTGTGGAAACTGAAATTCTAGTTTCGATCGGAGTTTGTGGGTCGAAATTCCACAATTGATGCGTAATTTTTTTCCAGAATGTGGCAAGAGACGAACAATAGGGGGGTCTACAAAACGGATAGTGGGTGGCGTGCCAGCGTCTCCAGGCGATTGGCCGTTCCTCGCTGCAATCCTGGGTGGGCCCGAGGAGGTTTTCTATTGTGCTGGAGTGCTGATCGCCGACCAGTGGGTGCTAACTGCTGCCCATTGTGTTGGAAAGTAAGTATGACTATGCAACGGTTTATTCTTCAAAATTCGTTGGTTTAAGTTACAAGTTAAGATAAATACCCGGATAAGGTATTTGAACACCATTATATGATGACAAATACCTCGTCGTATCGTACGATTATAATCGTACAAACGTAATAGACGTTACAATAAATAATTATTATAACCTGGGCTAATTGAACTAGTCTTGCTGTGCACATTAAACATAATTATATCCGTGAAATCTGGTAAAAAGAGGTTTAGACAGAAGTTGTACATATTCCTACGTACAGTATAGTGTTACTTACACGAATTCTTACAGTCTAGATTTTCAGTGATACCTTACAATTACTATCCTTTGTCATGACATTCGCAGCCCTTGTAATACCACTTTCCCTTCCAGCCACACGGACGTGAACGGCTGGACGATACAGTTGGGCATCACGCGGCGTCGCTCACATGCCTATTACGGGCAGAAGGTGAAGGTGAGACGTGTGGCGCCACATCCGCAGTACAACTCAGGCATTGCGCACGATAATGATATAGCGCTGTTTCAGGTGGAGTATATTACTTTTCAGACTTTTCTTATGAATTAGATGGACTAGCAAAATGTATGCTATAATAAACTATAGTTTTAACCTGCCCATGACTTAAAAAAATTCGCACGAAGTTAAAATCTTAGTTAGATATTCAAGTTCTAACTTGAATATAACTTTATCTACAAATACCTACCCAGTCAGCTTGGATTTCGTGCTTTCAATGTCTATATATAATTTAAAAGCCAAGATTTGGCGTTTTCAGACAGCAATAATTTGTAAGAACCTGATAAAAAAGTGAGATCCGGTGGAACAGTCTCGGGCAAATTAGTCTAATCTAAATACACTTCCATTTCTTGTTCTTATAACCACATAACCAACAAGGCAGTTATTCTATAGCTGTCAGTACGAGTTCGGTACCACGAGCATGTGTCTCCAGTTTGTCTACCGCCCGCTGACCGTATGCTAAAGCCAGGAACCGTCTGCACTGTCATCGGGTGGGGTAAACGCGACGATAAAGAACGTGAGTATTCCACCCTAATTATATTCGTGAGTACAATTACACAATACACGTAAGACATCCAAAAACATTTTAAAGGAGAGACCGACGCATTTCTAATACTTACGAGAACGATGTTTTAACTTGTTCTGTACTAATGCAATATTTTATAGTTGAATGTTTGATAAAAATGTGTTTTTTTGTAATAAATGGAAAGATCATAAACACTTATATAAGTTTTATAAAAAACTATTTAAACAGTTATATATCAAATTAAAAATGTATCTTTGAACCCAGTACCGCAAACACGCCGACAGTTCCTGAACAAACCCAAGTGCGTGTGACGTCATAGGTTAATTTCTACTCATCGTAGCACACAGGTGATACAGTGTTTTGAGAGTGTAGAAGACGTTGACACTGCACTATCTTGAAATTTCTAATAAATAAAATAATTTGAAAAAATTAAGTTTTTCGCATCGACTATTAAAATAATTTAAGATAAAGTTTTGAACTAAGTACGTAAAAATCTTTTTTTTTAAGAACCCAATTATGCAAAATTGTTAATCCTTAAAATCTCCACCCATATGCTGATGTTTAACGGATTTAACATAAAATTTAACATATCGGAGAAAAAAAAAAGGTTTCCCTTCACTTCTGGGTTACTAAATCAGACCTGCATATAGTAAGCAGTACTTTAAGTTCGTCGTCGTATAAGAGGGCTGCTCAGTCAATATTTTTATTTGTTATATTCGTTTGATTTTTACAACATTATTCTAAGTATATTTAAAAGAATATTTTTTATAGCATTTAAATATGAGTGTCTCACACTACCCGTACGTAGTTTCAGTATATGTGCGACTGATGCATTTGCATGAAGATAATACTCCTGCGCCTATTTGCTACCTATTTTAGGATTAATTAGAATTAATCTTAATCTTATTATAATTAAGTCTTAATCTTCCCTTACCTTATTCAATGTGTATTTTAAATATAGACAGTAACATAGAAAAAATGTACGCCAATGTTTTAGCAATAAATTATATTTTCTTTCTTTTCTTTCTTCTTCTATTATTATTATTCATATTTAGACGATCCATTTATCTACTCTTTTATAAAAATATTTAAATACTCGAACTTGTGACTAGTTCTTGAGGGTTATTTAAATCAAAATTAAAGTTTTGGCTACTTAGAAAGTGCTTTTACACCATAAATTGTAGTATTTAGTTGTAAAACCTAATAGTTTTAAATATAAATTTAAATTATTATCTTTTCTTAACTTATCTCTGTCACAGTATCGGAATACGAGCCAGCCGTGAACGAAGTTGAAGTCCCAGTACTAAACAGAGACCTGTGCAACCAGTGGCTGGAGCATCGCGACCTCAACGTTACCGAAGGAATGATCTGCGCTGGCTACCCTGAAGGAGGGAAAGACGCTTGCCAGGTCAGTTGTGTGACATAACATATTTATAAGAAGGAAAACTCATATAGGTGTTACGCCTTCAAAGTGCCTTCAAACCTCACATTGGTTCTTGCTGGTGAGTAAGGCTCCATTAAGAGGAGAATAGCGTTGTCAACTTGGCACAACGTGCGAGTAAAACAGATGGTGTTCCAAATTTATAACTAATGGCTGTCATATATTAACTCCCCAATAAATAAAGAAAGGAAATATGTTTGTAAGCCAAATGCTTGTTTAGTGGTAAAATCTATTCTTTTTATTGTAATAGTGGTACAATTTATCGTGTTTTCAAAACAACTTGTTGTGTGCATCTTGTCAGGATTGATATTTCTTAAGAATGTATTTAATCAGAAAACGTAAGGCGGCACTAGGTACCCTAATTAAATCAGAAGCACGGTAGCTAAAAATCTCCACACTTTAGGTAAGTACTGCCTATGAATGACTAATGACCTAATGACTACGAATTTATTCAGGTAGTTTAATACAATTAAAAACAATCTTATCTACATGTTTCTTAAATAAAACCTGCTGATATTGTGGGTTATAAATGTTATATTATTCGCATAGAGTATAAAAAATGGATTGTCACAACGAAATAATAAATAAACAAAATATGAGTCATTCGTAAGTCCTTCAAATCGGGGCCGCATTACGTTTGAAAGGCCTCTGTCACTTTTCATATGTAAGATTGTAATGCGGCTAATTTTATGAGAATGAAAATAATTATAAGTGTACCTAAATATAAAACCCCAGCAATCTTTGATCCTTTATGATGAGAGGATTTTTTAGGTAGGTAGTGAATGCATAATTAAATAAAAAATCTTCAACATATATTTTTTTAAATTAAGAAATGTTTGAATGGTATGTTTTCGATACTCAGAATGCACGCCCATATATACCATTAGGGTGAACAAAAAAAAATGTACCATGCCCATAGGTACATTTTTTTTTTGTTAACTCTAATGTAGTCATTAGGGTGACCAAAAAATTTTTTTATTGTTATTTACATGGGAAATTAAAAATCACGAGGCATATCTTAATATTAAGAGCTCAAAGTTTACCAGAATTTACTATTTGAACGATATTTGCACGATAATTAAAAAAAATACAATTTTTTTTGGCTCACCCTCACCTATATGTCGCAAGTTTTGATACAGGCTATGATACCTGCTGTTCCACAAAAAAACGCAATCAATTGAACGAAAACTGAACTTTGCGATTAATATTTTACTCGTGTAAAATGGAAAATTTTATTTATAAAACTCATTCAGCAAACTTTTCTTCTTCCTTTTCATCTTCGTACCGCTGCTTCATTTCATTTGCACATTTATTTATTTCGGTTTTTTTTTGGCCGTATATAAAGTCCTCATGTAAATTCGGCTCGGCTTCATATAAACTCTTTATTGATTTCATGAAGCACCTATTTAAAAAAAGATTGTAACCTAAATTAATACCCACTAGTACCTGAATTACTTAAAACCAGAAAACGGAATCAACAAAGCTAATGAAAATATCGAGGTAATAGTGGTGGCTGGAATATTGGTTCACATAACAATCAGAGCATTTGTTAGAAATAGCGGTCAGAACCTGATGGAGGTTCGTCGTGAGCAATCCACCCTAATACCAAAAAATAAATCGATTATAGCAGATATGTGGTTTTAATTCTCTTGACGGTGCACCGGTCTAATTCACTGTCAACTACGATTAATGATGTCCAGGAAGAGTCAAACTAGTATTACAAACTTTCGCGTTTGATGATATAATTATGTCACACGGGAATTAACGCGATCACGAATTCAGAGTGTGAATAAGTAATGAAACAAGTATTATAACTAAGACATACACAGAACAATTATAAGCATGTAAATTAAAACGATTTTAACATAACCGTTTTGTTGCGGCTTTTGGTACACTGGGCGGGGTGGTAACTGAACGTTTTAACAATGAATAAAGACAGAAATTAACTAACACTTGCTTTAACGATGAAGGAAGACGTCAGGCAATCTTCATATCTTAGAGTTGACTCTTAAAGCTCAAAAGTCTACCAACTAGGCAAGCATAGTATACCTTACCCTTAACGGAAGAATGCCCATGGTCAGCAGCTGAAAAGTTTCTAAAAAGGGCTAGTATTATTTTATTAGAAAATTATCTCAATATATCAAATGTTCATATTTTTATTTACTCATAGATTTATTACGTACTCGTGTGTAACAGTTCAGGTACCACGTTTACGAGCCCTTAATAATCCTCTTAACCAATTACCTATTTGATTTAATCTTCAATATAGGGCACTTAGAAATATTCACGTAACACTATTCTTCAACATAATAACTTGTTCTCAATACGCCAATAAACGGTAAAAAAAAACTAAAAAAAAATGTGTTTTAATACGACTCCTAACAAATGTTTATTCAGCCAATAGGTAAATCCAATATAAGTGAGTGGGGTCGGTCAACAATAAACAAGTCCTCGGTACCAATAAGACTGCGTAGTGTTTACTCCGTCGCGAAATCATTGGAGACTGATGAACCGGTGGTTCACTGAAGCGTAAGATATCGAAAGGGTTTAGTTTTATAGATTGGTGATTTTGTTCGCAATCTAAATATTAACTATATACTTACAGACTCTTCACATACTCGTACCTACCATTTCTTATGTCGGCAGAATATTTATATTTGGCTGTACCTAGATTGACGAGTAGGTTTAGACTCTATCAATCTACTACTAAGTTTCAGAACAAGAAACACACATCCATTTTTTGTATATGTGTGTTTGTTATACAACCACATCTCTATAAATATGTCTGTCTTAACTATAAATATTGATCAAATTGGTATAATAAATAAAAAAATATATACCAAAAATATAGTTTCGACCGATGCATCTGTTTTAAACGATATTTGCAGCACACATTCTGTCAATCGCGCTAACTGTCAAACGACTGACAGTTATGTTACATTAGAAAAGTTTAGATGGTCGTTAAGTTTTCTTAAATTTTCTAATTTTCCTCGCAACTTTCTTTCTTTCATAAGAACCTTCTCCTGACAATAACAAACACAAAAAAAAGGAATTAGCGAAATCGGTGAAGCCGTTCACGCGTGATGTCGTGACCAAGGGAAATACGGATTAATTTTGTTAACATACAAACTAAACATACTAAGCTAAAACATATATCGTCAAGTCTTTCAATTCAAATTTCCCAACATTGTCAAAATTTTAAAATACCCAGCGCACGAAATTATATTTTCAGGCTTTAGTCGTTAAAATCTCCAGTTTTACTAATTTGCGCGTCGCGCGTCGTAACAGCGGAACAAAATTAAATCCGAACAACTCAGCACCGTCGAATGTACTGTACAAGCACGTTGCGTAAGGCTATATACACACTTTCAATAAAAATCTTCGGTTCCTTTTATCCGGCAATATGGGCAACTTAAACCAATGTATAAATATTATTCTGGCTTAAACCCGTTATTTGATTTGAATGAGTTCTGTACCCAACTTACCAAAGAAACTCTTTTACCTCCAAGTAAACATAGATTACAAGATAGATATAGACCTGTTATTTTACTCAGCTTACGCCGCCAATTTTATACCTGATGTGCGATCATTAAATGACTTAGAAGTATCTACACATTTACAACATTGCAAAGTATGATCACATGATACATCGATTTTTCAACTGCTGGCTTTCTCAATCCACGCAATCGTAAAGTACGCGTTAACAATGACTTGCAGGAGATGAATTGGGTTCGTAGAAGTAAATAATTTTCGTTTGTTTTACGGACCATGAGAAAATATTAATTAAACAGTTAAATCATACAACGCCTAGGAGCACGAATAAAAACGGAAGACGCACACCACCTCATCGCCAATAAGGAAACTAGGGCGCACTTCCTTAAATTTGCAGAAGACATATGCAAAACTGTGATAGAGAGAAACAAATAAGAGTAATTTGTTTCTCTCTGTCATGAACAAAATAATAAATAAAATAAAAATATAGAAATAGTTAAAAAAAAAGAAATAGAAAACCAAACACTCTTGTGATGCAAGAGGATAGCTGCATTACTTATAAAAAAAAAATATCAGTTAAATCATATGGTGAATACTCCATCGAACATTAAATAATTATAAAATGAATATCTGTAAGTTGTTCTTAACTATTTGCATGGTTTTGGTTTCAATAAGTCCACGCGTTGCGAACACACTATAGCCAATATATCGTGATACTTCCTTAGTCTCAGGAACACTGTCAGTAGCTTATAGTCGTGTTAGTACCTATTCAGGTATCAGCGTGGCACTTATTTACTTTACAACCACTGGATTTCAGCCTCAGCGGAAACTTTGTTTTCTTTTTCACTTCAGGTTTATATGCTATAATTTTTTTGGATATTTCAGTGTGGTCGTCTCTTAAATGCTGAATCTAAAGTTTAGCTTAGAAAACATTGGATTAGTAGCTTATTTTAATTCCAGTATAAACTAAGCCTTATTTTAAGTTATATTAACATAATACAGTTATGAGAGCAGATGTTTGTTACAGGGAATACTTTAATTTCATAATAATTCTGTTAGCCTTAGCTGAGTCCTATTCCAATTTTATTGTTTCCTTACTTTAAAAGGTGGTCATTTGAATCTGTTTTTCGTTGTGACTGCTGCGTACTTACTACAATAATTATTTACCATTCATTTTGAGTATCGCAAATCGTAAACAAACAGCTGTAATCTTACTCCTGAACTCATGAACTGTAACACCAATAGATTACGGTATTTTTAGGGTATACCTCCACTTTTTTAAAGTACACTAGCTGCACTCCGTGGTTTCACCCGCCTAAGTCCGGATGCCGTGCGAATATCGGGATTAAAAGTAGCCCATGTGTTAATCCAAGTTTCCAGCTATCTACATACCAAGTATCATCGCAATGGGTTCAGTAGTTTTTGCGTGAAAGAGTAACAAACATCCATACATCCTCACAAACTGTCACGTTTATAATATTAGTAGAATTTAATTCATACAATTTTCAGGGCGATTCCGGTGGCCCACTACTGTGCAAAGACCCTGCGGATTCCACGCGCTGGTACGTGGGCGGCATCGTATCATGGGGAATCAAGTGCGCACATCCACGTCTACCCGGCGTGTACGCGTATGTGCCCAAATTCATCCCTTGGATACAACAACAAGTCGCCACTTACAACGACGATGATGCCAAATCAGAAGACATATAAAATGGAAAGCGCGACATCACCTTGGCTGTGGAATCACGAATGCAGAGTTTTTGTTTAACGTTTATTTAGTCTGCAATTTCAATTCCATTATTTTGACACAATCGCAATAGTATGAAATTGGGATTGCATAGAGTGCCAAAGTGATGTTAGCATAACGAGGTACATTAATATGTAAGGACTTACAACTCTGCAACACAATTTAAGTAATCGTGAGTGACAATAAATCTTACTTGTGACAATAATACAATTATTATATATAACAATAAAATAAATATAGTAGGTAAGACAATTTTTCAAGATATATTTGAAATATACAATAAACATATACACAGAGTTGCGATGCATATACATGTCTTGAGAAATTGACTTAAATATATTTATACAGTTTCGACTATGACAATAATGCATATAATGGCTAAATATTTTCACATATCACTCGTATATCGTGTGATGTAAATTATTTGAAGCTGTGATAATAAGAAATGATTTATTGTGGAGGAATGGAGATATTGTATTAAAGTTTACCCGAAAACTTGCAAGTTGACTTTACATTGCGACCGGGCGCCCTCTGCGTCCCCCGATACTTTTTCTCGGGGAAAGTCGTATCAAAATTGAATAGGTATAACTAATTTATATGTATATGGAAGAAAACTGTTTTCAAATAATATGAATTTAAATGTAAGCCGCTTTTATAAGTAATGTAGTGTTCTGAAAGCTTTAGCCAACTTTTAGGGTTTTCATTGTGTTGGACCTACTTACTATGATTTGTTATTTTTATTCTGTGTTAGATGTTAGTGGGAGGGTGTGTCGTGTTTGTTGCGCGTGTTCATGGCTCTCGTAGATAGGGTTCTCCACGCACAGTTCCGAGTTAGTCGACCACGAGTGACAAATCTGATCGCAGCCCTAGTATTTAAGGTACAGTATATATTTGTTTGATGTTAGTAGTTTAGGGGAAAGTGCTTTTATAGAATAAAACTATAAATCCCATTCAAATGGATGCAGGTTAAAAAAACTAGACAAACTGTTTAATAAAAATAGTTATAAATTTACATGTTCTAAATGATGCCTCAAACGGTAAAGTTATAAAAACGTGATAAAATCGTGACAATAAAAAAGCTAAACAAGTATGAACTACAACTTTTAACAATAATAACATATTTTTCATTATGTTTTTAAAAGTTTTACAATTATATATGTATTAGTAAAAGTTTGAAATTGTAAATGGAATATTACTAAATTTGCCGAGGATGTATTCATCTTAAAAATAAAATAGTGCTAAACACAAAATATCATTGTTGTGTCCGACCGAAAGTCGATTTTTAGCCGAAGCCGATTAATAGGCCATCGCCAAAACCTTCAGTCGTAGCCGAAGCCAAAGGCGAAAGAATAACCCTAAGAAAATTTATTCCTTATTACCTAAATTTTAAAAAGTATTGTTGGCAGTATTAACTTAACCGAGATGATTAAAATTACCTGTAACTGGTTAAAAATAATAACACTGAAATTATATTATTTATAACTAACAGTGTCTGTCTGTTAGGTTTTCACGTCTAAACTTGGGAAAGAGATAAAGGAGACTTTGGGGAAGTACATAAGCTAATGTGCTAATGTGAAATAGGACATGAAAGTTTATATGAAAAAGATTCTACATTGATGTTGTCGCGGGCACCACCTAGTTCAGTAACAATTATCAACAACAACAAAAGTAGATACTTGTAGAACTTGCTTTGTTTTGATTTTGTTAATTACTGGCAAGCCGGTCAGCGCAACGCTATTTGACTCCTGCCTCTTCCACCGCGCTTTCTAGTACTAGGTCGTAAACCGTAACAGATCGTTGAACTTTGGTGCTTGTTAGAAATCTTCGGGTTCAATCAAAATTTCGGCTCATTTTGGCCAAAGCCCCGAAAGTGGCCGAAGCCGCAGCCAAAGGTTCGGTCGGACTCTATCATTGTTAAAAGAGGTTTTGCATATCGAGGAAAAAAATGTTACAACAGACTATTCTTTTGCGTTTAAATTATTTATGATTATGACACATTTTTTATTATTACAATACAAATACGAGATTAAATATCAGAAAGGGAGATTTTAAAGATTCTATGTGATATCAAACTTTTCTAATATATGTACTTCCTTACACACTTATAAAGTTTTATAGACAATTTATTGTTACAATTTACGTACATATGTTTCAAATCTTATTTCAATGAAGTGTTTTTATATATAACTTGACATACCTAGGAATACCTAATGAAGTTTATGAAGAAATTAGAGACATAGCTTTAATAGATTTTAAGACATCATATTACTAGAAGTACTTATTGTAGGTGTAGGTGTGGTTGATATTTTTTAAATTCGGAGAACGAAAACTATACTTAGTTCCTTTTATATCAGTAACTGTATGATTTATAGTTCTGTCTTTAGATGTTCTGCGATCTTACACTGGGATCTTTATATGGTTATAGCAAGAAGCTATGCTCAAAGTAACATAGGTAGGTATATATACATAAGTCTAGATGGAGTAAAATAAAGCAATGTAGACGTGAACCGTTTATATAAATTATGTTATGAATAGTTATGATACTCAAAAAACCAACATAAACTATCCCATATTCTACATTTGTTAAAAAAAAAGTATTTTGACAGCAAAAGATTGCTACTAGTCTGTAGTGTGAGAACTTCAGGTTGTGTGTCAATTGTTAGGCCTAGTTCACGTCTACATTGAACAAAATTATTCTACATTTATGTGGAAGTATGGTTGTTGACTTCTTAAGAGTCTCCTTCTCAACTCGAGCTTTCTACTAGTGTTACGAGAATAAATGTTTTTATAATATATAAATTCATAAATTATATTATAAATGTATTAGATTATTTTATTGTCCGTTTCATCATAGAGAACAACATTATATACAAAATGACTCGATATTAGTAATCACTGAGGACTGTTAGTTGATAGCGACTACCCAAGCCTACAATTTTGTGGTCTTTCTTATATCCAATAACAGTCCTCAAAATACGTACTCAGCTGAGCATAAAAAATCAAAATCTGCTAAAAACATAAAACTATTTAAGTACATAAAACTTAACACAAGTAAGAGTTATATAAAACGATATCATCAGATTGATTTTATATGAAATAAATATAGGTGTAATAGCTAGTTAGATCAAGTACTATACGATAAACTAGTCTTTATTAGAGCCATGCTTTAGTGTTCTGTGACATCTTATGATATTGTGATCTCTGCATTGTAGAACTCAGCACATTTGTTAAATATGTTGTGTACTCGCCTTTATTAGTACTATTAAATAGGTACCTACCTAGCTAATCTTATCATTTGAAGTATTCAATTCTCTCATTTCTAAGTATATATGTACAGATCAGGTGGACAGATAGATTGGGAGTACTAAGGCTGATTAAAGGAACAAAGTAAAATTATAATAGACAATCAATCTCAACAGTTATAATTAGAACTAAAAGACCTGGGTGGTAATGATTCTGTAACAGGTAGGTCATCAGATATTAAAAAAATATAGGTACTAGCATTTCCACTATAGCGTGGTATTGTGATGGGGAAATTGATCCTTATTTTAATACTAGTAGCGTGATTGAAAGATTGAAGCCAGTAGCGTACTGAGTGGATTTTGAATCGTCTTCTTAATCGCGTATCTGACGATTTATTTTACTTCAAATTGGTATTGGTAAATGGGAATTTACAGTAGGAAAAAGAACGAATCTCTCCAAAATATGTTTGCAATGGGCGAGCACATGTCATTTCAGTTAGTCTATCAAAGTTACTTCTGTAGTAGCAAAGCTTCGTTTATACTAATGAGTCTCAAGCAAAACTAAGTTCGTTAAGGAATTATAAATAACCATAAAATAAATGCATTGGTATTTGGCTTTATATAGAACATGTGGGGAAATACATGTTCCGCTCTTAATGTTTATATGAAACTTAGGACTACATGTTTTAATGTACATGTATCGCGTATATTGTATACTGTTGTAGTTAATAATTGCTGTTGGAAAATAAACTCTATGGTAGACTAAATTGTGTCGTGTTCAAAGCATATCTTCTCCGAGTCAAAGGGTTTGACTCTAACCCATAGATATAGGTAACAAAATTATTAGATACATACGTATTTGTAAAAAAAATAGTGTCTATGGTAACTAGCGACAATAAATATTTTGATAATGAACAAAAAATATATATTTCTAAATGTCTACTTGTGGTCGCTTAGTGGTTTTGTTTTCATATTCAAATATGTAATTAAAAATCAATAGAATAGAAAACCTTTTCATAATAAGATCTAAGTAAACCATTAAATATGTGAAAACCTAATCACTAAACACGCCATTACAACTGTATATCAAGCTTGTAATTTAGAATTTCATTGCTTTAACTATAATTTACCTATTATTTGTAGGTACGTGTACCTATTAATGTATATGTTTTTAAACTCGCGCACTACAAGAAGTTAAAATAACGGTTGTGTATTAAATGTTTAGTGGTGTCTACGTCATTTATGACATTACAGTATACCTAGTGCTCGAATGGGTGTACACTGACCCTCATTAAATGTTGACTGTGTAGAAAAATATTTGTTAGATATAAATACCTAAGTGGTTTCTGTTCTTAAATTCTTTGACAATGTACGAAGCTTTTTTGGAAATATGTGGGTTAAACTATCAAATTAATATTGGATCGAAAATCAGAAATCTGTAGAAATATTTCGGGCCTAAAATATCTAGATCTAGCTCTGAGACAAACATTGGTCAAGTGGCTTCTCAGAGATTGAGTCTGTTAACATTTTGAGATGCTTCCTACATATGAACATAGGTACCTACCTACCTGTATACATAAGTATGTTATGTATAAAGTCTAATCGAAAAATTATTTATAGTCAATTTTAATTTTAGCCAACGAGCATTGCACGAGCAAATTCAATTAAGCCTTTCCAATTACTAAAAAAATTAAAAATTGTTCATTTTATAGATTCCTAAGTACTTAACATTTTTTGTTAACGATTAATGCTTGCTGTTGAATCAAAGTTTACATTGCACAATTCTTTAAAATATTAGATAGATTTATGAATTTTTATTTCAATAAGCTATGAACCGAAAATGGAGACAATAAAAGTGATGAGACAATAACGTAATGGAAATAATTCCTCTATAGTTCAATTTATTGGATATTTTGTATTTTTCCAAACATTTAGACTTATGAATGAACCTTCGTAGTTTAGATATTTGAAATTAAGAAGTCAGGTTAAAGTAGTGAAGGGACAAAGTTATAATTATAATATGAGGCAAGCTCACAATCTAGACCCAAAATAAGCATTTTTTTTTCGAAATCGGAATCTGCAATCTTGGATGTTGCAGTCGAACGATCGACCGCATAGATCGTCTTTATTGTCACGGTTTAAAACATATGATCATGCGATGAAATAGAGAAAACAGTATGAAATGTCGTCGTTGCGTTACGTGATTAAGTGAGTACTCAACTTAATTTTGTCCCTTAATTACTGTATCCTAATCAAAAAGTAGTAATGTAATATATACGCACAAATTACTCAGTACTGTAATTGCCACTACTTTAGACAGTTTTTGTTTATTTACACTTATTCATATCTGTGGGATAAATCGAATAAGTATTTATTATATCGATGTTATGTGTAGTAGGACGATGTTGCTTTGAGCCTCGTATTTCCTATGTGTTTTTATACGATTATGTCATTGTTATCTATATTACGAAATTTAAATTCTTGTATAGCAGACGCTTAACTATTGTTTACGTTGCAGAAGATAAAGTCAGCAACATTTTGTTGTTTTGATTAACAGATAACTCTAATAAATAGTTATATTTTTATACTTAATAAAAGAACCGCATATTGGATTTATTCTATCTTAAATTATATTTTTCGGAAGCAAAAATTTTTTTGCCAACAAAGTCTGCACAAAGTCAGCATAAAGTCTGCACGATGAACATATTTCTTTTTTCATAAAATAGATACTAATCTTTCTTTGTTATGTATCACCTTCACAATTAACGCGTAATTTTGTATAACATGTCGACGTTAGTTTGTCATTGTGGCGAACCGAGAGCGGTGTGTGTCGCTTGTACCCCTTGTGTGT
This sequence comes from Callimorpha dominula, assembly GCA_949752705.1. NCBI lineage: Eukaryota > Metazoa > Arthropoda > Insecta > Lepidoptera > Erebidae > Callimorpha > Callimorpha dominula. Next base: position 27,073,618 of record OX456992.1, read on the forward strand.
CGCTTGTACCCCTTTGTGTAGCTTTACTTTGTTCCTCAAGCTTGGATTAAATATTATAAAAGGAAACAAGTGGTTTTATTTTATTAATTGGACAAATTTAACATAAGTTGTCCTATGCAGTTGTGGATGAACGGATATCATGTCTTCTAAAGGGAGAATCAGGCTAGGTGACCATGTCTGGCTGGCCGCTGTCTGATTAATGATGTTAGGCAGTTACATAGGTAAATGTATGTTAAATTAATCAGTGTAGTTTAAATTAATGGTCAATTCATAATTAAAAATGATAATGTGTTACTGATATAGATGTGTCCATTACATTCATACATGATTCCCGGAATTATAGTCGCTATTAATATGGATTATCGAACGTATTTGGAATAAATTTTTGCATGTACAGGCATAGTATACATAGAGGTTGGTAGGTATAGAATTAAAAACTGCAAATATAATTGAATTTATATTTTACTAATGGATGCAATACATGTAGTTACATTTATCAACAATACAAATAACTAGGCGTTCGCCACTAACTAATTATACATAGTGTGTTACATTCCCTTTACATATTTGGGTCATTCATGAGACAGGCCGATAGAGGGCGCTATGATTAAGTACAGCTGTTAAACTTAAGCTTACCTGAAACAAGTTGTACTTATATTTTTTTATCATAAAATATTAAGCAAAACTTATTCCCCTGCTTTATAGACTTGTGATAGCTTCTTTAAACAGGGCTATGTAAATTATTTTACATGTATAAATATATATATATTTATTATATAGAGATTCTAGAAGTATTTTTGACAACGTCAGCTTTGATAAAAGTGAAATAAGCAGGAAGGGTTTATTAAAGAGATTCCATTTATCAGTAAGAAAAGAAGTAAAATACAAAACGAGTATAAGATTGTTGAGGTTCACTTCTACAAAAAATGGTCTTCAGTTATAAATCTGAGGCGCATGTATTCTCTGATCGGCTTACACAATGGAAACAACGACATTCTTTGTAAGCCGAGCTCTAACATTTTTTTATAAGGAGATGTAGTTATTAGCTGACGTTGACGTAACTATGGATTATGTTAAAACACATCACAAAAAAAAAATTATGTATCTTTAAATTCAAACAAGCCCTTGAGGTATGAAATACTTTAGTCAAGCAACTTAATATATTCGTTAATATACAGACAAACTAGATTCGTTCTTGAGGACAGTAAAGGCATACTAACTAACCATAATAAAATCTGATAGCTAAAGGATTAAATTTTTTTTAAATTATGACGTTAAATTGTCATAAGTATGCCGAAGTATAGCTATGTTAAACAAAAATTGAATATTAATTTGAAAGTAGAATGTGTCGTGTTGATCAAAGCAATCCTCTCTCAAAACATTATAAAGTAAACATGTCACACAACATCCAACTTCAGTCTTCAGTATTTTCTCTAAATTGACTAATCGATTGATCTGTTACAGTAAACACTAGTAAGTATAATTAAGTTTAGAACAAGTGAGCTGTTGGAACGTTTTATATATAAAAAGCATGGGTATATCGTATAAGTGTAACTCCACCACAAGATTGGGACACCAACATTTATATTTTATTATTTAGGGTTTTTTTATTTGTTCTTTTATGTAAATGCAGCTAAGAGTTATGTGATGATCGTCTCCAAGTCAAAGCTGAACTTATTCGTATTTTTCTTAAACAAAACGGATTGTTAACAAATAAAAAAACCTGTTTTTTGAGACTGTTTTCTGAACTACGGAAGCTTCCTCGAGGATATACAAACCTTAGATAAATTCAAGCTAACAGAGACTATATTTTTTATTAAATTATGTAATAAACTTAAAAGTTATGTCAACGGTGCCTGAAATCATAGTAAACATAAAATTTCCTAGTGTTTACATAAGAGTATTATGTCAAATCACACATGTTACAATAAAAGTACGTACATGAAGCACGTATACGTAAACAGTACCCGTGCACGTATACATAAACAGTCGCATGGGTGTTTCCATGCATATGCACATTATGCTACCTTTGTGGTAATATGATTTTATTTTCAACTCTAATAAGACGTGTATGAGAACTGTGATACCATTTTATAAAAAAGGCGCAGTAACTCTTATTCCAATGGGGTATTTTATAATTCTCCTTTACCCAAACTATATCATGTAATATCTTGTACAACTAACATTAGGTACTACTACTAATCAAACTATAATTATACAGAAAATAATATCGATAGTTATCAATTAGTTTATTTATAATTTAATACTGTTTACTAATAGTCAAAGTGTATGTAATACTTTGACTCATATCCGTCCACTATTAACCAACATTGAAAAGAGATAATGAGAGATAAGGGATTGAAAATCAAATATTTAATAATAACACCTACTTTGTTTTTTTTTTCGTCGGCTTTTTCTGGTTTCTGCGTTTGAAGTCTTTTGTAGAATGCAGGGAGTACTGCAGTAAGGCGGTTTGATTTCGTACATAAAACACTTGGTGGCACGTTGAGACGGATATGAACCACTAATTTCGAGTCTGGTATAAAATCAATACATTACAAATTGACAGTACATAAGGCGTCATATATGATTGTTTACTAAAATGCCTTAAAAGGAGAATGGACTAGACTCGAATGGTAAGTCGATCATGAGTCAATTTTTATTCTTAGATGTATATTTTGACTACATCAGCCAAGAGCATATCGGATTATAACTTTCATCCGCTACTAAAACCGACCAGACTGTTTTTCGACTGTACGCTCACAAAAACTGAAACGCTTTAGTTCATCAAATCTAGACAAATAACATGTACATACTTTTCCATTACCCTTTAGAGGCAAACAATTGCAAAAAGTAATAATTACATTAAACATATTCCTGCATAAATGTACAACTTAATAATGAATAGTCTTGTCCAAAATATACGACGACGCTTCATGATATGAATCACATAGCGTATGATAAGGATATATAACATATCTACTTATACATAAATTATATTTATATATAATGTACAGACTCAAGGTAGATAGCTATTTAGATAAAATATAGAACATTTATCAACAAATTATATAGGGCCACTGGTTGAAGGCTGGTTAAAGGTGTATTTAATGGACAGGCGATTACTTTAATCATCACATATTTTTATAAATAATCTTTATATTTTTTAATAATTGATATTTTTAATTGAAATATGAATATGCATACGCAATTATTGTTGCGAGACAAAGAAAAGATCCTACAATTGGTATGTGAACTTCGATAGCGTGATGCAGGATCAGTTTTATCTTTGCATTATTTTCTAGATGGCGCTGGTGGTACTATCAATTGACATATATTTTTTATAATGAGATATAATATACATGTAATTCAGGCGGGTTATGTGACTTAAGCACTAATATAGCAAACTATGCTATAATTTATTTTTACAAAATAATTTAAAATTTACTACTTTTAACTGCCTAGAACCCAGTGACACTGTATAGGAAAATCTATGATTTCAGTAACATACTAGGGTGATAATATAATTCGTTTACTTAAAATTAATGATATGAAGCAAGCGCAAAGTTTACTCATCTAAAACAATTTAAAATATAAATCTACATTCTTAGCACAGAATTTACGTTCATGAGTCAATACTCTCTCTCGAACGTTGGTAAAAAGCTAATATGGAAATAAACTTAATAATTAATGAGTAAAGGAATCTCAGGTTCATACTTATATGTAGGTATAACCTTACAATATTTCGCCCATCAAAGACTATATTTTAAAGATATTCCATTGTCACTGATGGTCGATATTACGATTCGGATATTTTATAAATTCTGTGCTAGAACCACCTTTGCTAGAATACCTCAGTCCTAGAATAGCCTCTTTCGAGAACATATCACGTACACGCCTAACGCTAACAATATCGATTAAAAATCTTTGGTGTGTTGAGTACAAAAGTTACTAATCGAAAATTAGACGATTATTATGCAAAATTGATATTCGATTATTACAATTTGAATATGTACATTGTACATTGATATATTATGATAAAATAATGTGATGAGCCCATGATGTAAGATATCAGCTATTATAGTAACTATATATATATTCTTGTACAGTGACATATTAAGTACGTTAACGTAACGTAACTTATAATTTACATGTAATTTTGAGAGTACTCAAGTCCACTGCTACATCGCGCAATTGAAAATATACCCATAGTAATAATAATATTTATCATAATGTCACGATAGTTCGATATTTTCCACAATATTGTAAATGCAGTGCTTCAGGTCTTCGATGCGCAATATAAAGTGCAACTGCTGACTAAAGACTCGTAACAGAATTATTTGTATTCCAAAATCATTGGTACCTATATATTAGGGAAGAACTAATCTGGTGGTTACTAGGTATTTAGTACGTCACTATATTTGGGTTGCACCTCTCAATCTGGACACATACTGAGTAAATATTTTTCTTATTTTATTCATCGATTAATCATCTTTAATTTTATTAAATTATTTGACAGTTTTTAGTTTACACAAGTTTCCCCTTTTCCCTCCACTATCTCGCTGAATGAGGTGATAATGGAGGTAAAAGTAGAAAGGGGTAAAGGGAAAAATAAGTTACCTCTTTTATCTCCACTATAACCTTATTCAGTGAGGTGATATACATGTAAGGTACAGTCCTAAAAAAACTATTAATTTTATCTTGAGAAAATCTTGAATTTGCATTTCGAATTTGTTATTAATAGATAAAATTTGTGAAAGTATTTGTATATATTAAGATTAATTGCGCATCAGCATGGTTACCGCGTCACTTAAAAAATCTCTATAATTGCTAATTTATTTGTCGATCGTCATGTTAAGATAGAATTATTAAACTTTATAATAAGATAGATTAGTCAGAGTAGTTACGATCAAAGAGAACGATGGAGTAACAGTTTATACTTTAATAATTAACACGTTCGTAGACCTTTTATCATAGGCGAATTGTGGAGAAATAGTTATCTGTACGCAAAGCTAACGGGGACTCCGTAGGAAAATGAATCTTCAAATGTTATTATAATATGGACATGCCACAATATCCCGGGATCGCGAGATCTTCTGTTGCAATTAAGATTTTAGGCAAGTAGTAGTTTAATAGTAGTTTCGTGGCTTAACAATATTCAGGGATCTTTGAATTGTGCCCGAGTTGTTTGTTGACTTAAAAGAAGGACCACAAATTAATTTGATTTTGGGTCCGTTTTTTAAATAATAAGACCGTCGCGGTCTGTTTCTACTTTTATACTACTATCAGTATTCAAAGCTCATGTCTATGTTTACGTACTCAAGTAATACAAGTTAATTTATAAAAGAAACTGAATCCAAGAAGATTAAGTTTCTGTTTTTTATTGTACTGTTTACCCAAGGTCTGCGAAACAGGCCTCAATTTGATGAACCCTGACTTAAAATTTCACTACTTATTTATGTTAAACTAAGCAAGGCGTTTCATTGTGTAATAAAAATTGAGCGATAAATGCCAACACTCACCTTTGGTTTGTTATTCCCAGCGATGGGATTAGCAATCGCTAAAAATATACTGTTATGAAATGCCACAAACAAACAAGAAGACAAACTGAGGTATCCTGTGACCCTGTCAGGGTAAACTATTGCTCAACTTGAACTTGGGGAGTTCAATTTGATATCCCTGTTTATGGCACATCGTACAGGCTTATCCTTGGCTATTGCTATTTATAGGGTAGGAGTAGTGACTTGTGTTTCTCAATTATTATCCTAGTCATTGAGCGTAACTCTAGACAAAAGAGCGCATCATTTTGTGAGAACTTTAGATTGAGATGGTAACATCGAAATTAGAGATATCCTAACTTTTAAACTTTCGCGTTCCATGATATACTTAATAATGTATTTATCCCCGAATTAATGTGATCGCGTTAATTCCGGGATAAATACATAATTAAGTATATATAATTTTTAATAAATTTTGTAATAAAAATCGTAAATAATTTGACAGAGAAAGTAACTCACAAATACAATTTCTTTTATACAGTTTTTAATTTAAGAATAAAAGATAAATGATAATATATTTTATAATAAATTACTAGAATTTTAATAAGTAATAAATGGAAGATTCTAGAGGCTATAAATAGGAAGACGAATGTTGAAAGTAATTCTTATATGAAGACGTGAGATTCAAAAATAGATTTGTAATAGACAATAATTGTTTGTTTTTTTAGTCTTTTAACATTCGCTGTTCGTGTTTCAAATTTTAGGCCTTAAAATAAAGAAATACTATGCTATACTTTGAGAAAGGTATTTTGCTAACATATCTGCTATGAAAACCATTTCTCTATTTAAAATGGACTTTTTTCTTTTGGAGTTTAGAGTTGGTACTTACAATACAGCTACTTCTCGAAATATTTTTAAACACTAGTTTAAAACAAAATATTATTAGAAATTATATTATTGCAAGAGTGGATGACTCTTGCTATACTTACTACAAGACAATGAACTCTTCAATTTTGTAGCCGCGGGATAAACGCACCATCGTAGGTCGACACCAGCTACAAGTTTTAGTGAAGACATCAATACTTACAACTCTTCAAGCTCGGTCTTTCCAGACTTAATATAGGATAAAATGCATAAGTTTTACAACCTGGTCCGTAAATAAATACTTACAGAAATTGATAACAATTTCATCATTGTCCAATTACACAACTTATATAAAAAATCAGTCTTTCGTTGACCGACGGTCAACCAAAAATTGAATTTTAACAGTAGTACATAGGACCGAGCATCTTGCTATGAAACAATAACATGCCTTACAATACAAGGTAGGCAGGGTCTAGTTGGACTGTTGTATGGAGGCGAGGAAGGCAGGGTCCACGGACGCCACCTTGGCCGTCAGGAACGCGTGCATGCAGAACAGTAGGCTCTGGAGGATCTGGCATTCTAGCTCCTGGAACAATCATAGAAAGTTGTGAACAATTCTATAACAAAATGCCATTTGGCAATGAAGAGGCCATTACACACTATAAGTCGGGTTAGTGCACTGTATTTGCAGAAAGTGTAAATAAATAATTAAATGTGATATGTAATAAGAAGTGACCCGGCAATGAACGTGTCATTGCCGGGTCACTTCTACTTCATTTATAAATGAATAAAGATCGCAATTTTTTTTTGGACTAATCCTAATTATATTTTTACTACTGTAACTGTACCAGAGTTAGTAACAGTAAGCAGCGAGCATGATACTCGGCGAGACCCAGGGAGTGTTAAAATTTCTTGGAAGCCGCAACGAATTTAATTTGAAATAAATTCGAAGAGTTAGGAAATCGGGCGACAAAAAATAACAAAAAATGTAGGTGCAAGCAAGCACCACAGATTCAGTACATTTGTATGGATCTTAAGTGAGATATGTTTGATTTCGATAATAAGTATAGCAGAAATCATTAATTGACACATGTTATAGTTCTTTGTCGAGTCACATTCTATTCTATTAAAGAAAATCTTCAAATCTTTCAAAGTTAAATATCTTCAATATATAAAAAAAAAATACTCGAAGTCGTCTTTATTTTAACTAAAATTATAGAACAACACAATGTCACCGCTGCGATAGATTGCTTTGTCACAAGTAACATTATTATAATAATAAATAACACCGTGTTGCAAATAACTAAGATCGCTATTTGGCCGTTTCCGAACAGTTAATCCTTAAATCACCAGATAGTACATTCTGTTGTGCGTTGTTGTATTATTAACTTCGAACTTATACCGTAAACTAATTACCTTAGTTTCAATAACTTTAGTTTCCACATCTTGGAAGTGCAGTTTTAATTTTGATTTACCGTCGTCACTTGATCCTCTCAGTTGAGAAAACCTATAAACAAAGGAACACGGTATTTTTTCATTTAATACAGTTCACAATTCTTCCCTACGTATATTTCGATTACATGATACCTTGATAAAAACACTTTACAAGAAAAGTACTCGCTAAACATGCACACGGGCGCAATAGATCTTACCTATAAGCCCACACAGGCTTGGCTCCGGGCGTGCCCTCGCTGAGAGAGAACCCGGCCGACCAGTCCAGCGTCAGACCCGCCGCACGACCCATATGTACTACGGTGAACGTTTTCTTCTGTAACAACGAAAGATATGCCAAATTTTACTTATCCATCAAGAAAGTTTTGTCTTATAACGATCACTTGTATTGACAACCTAAAGGCAAATGAAGAGTTTCTTTACACTTCCTTTACTTTAATTTATTCATTTACTTAAGGTCTACCAACAGTTATTCTAGTGGAGTGAGTTTTTTACTACTGCTTTTTAATATTTTTATGTATTATAAAACTTTATTATAAATTATATTAATAGGTAGGTGTGGGTAGTTACGTGAATTTTACCAAATGTAACGTGACTGGTTACTTTAAATGCATCACTAGTTACGAGTAGCTACGCGTGATTTCCGTAACTAGTCTCATCTCAGTGTACAGCTACTTACTTAGTACGGGTACGCTACGCACGAAACGAAGTTATGTCGTAATTCGTAATGTCTCATGTCGAAGCTACAATTTTGTGGTTATAGTTACATCAAGAAACATCTAAATCAAATGAACTTCCCTTCATAATTTATTCAGGCTTAGGGCTGACAGCATTAAATTAATTAATTATTTGTTGAATAGTGTTTGTTTAACTATGGCTATTATAAAAATGTTAATAACGGCGTATTTAGAAGTTCAATTGTATATATTTAAAATATATATATATTTTGAATTTTTTTATATAGATTTTTTTTTGTTTTTATTTTTTTGGGAAAACTTATTCTGTTTTTCTCTTGCCTCGTGCATCTGTCCGGGCGGGGTGTATGTATGAGTGTGTAAAGCTGATGCATATATTAATTATACCTGAGTGTAAGAGAAACTGCATGCGCATAGCCCAACGAGGTTTCATTGTAACGTACCTTAGTTGTCTTGAAACTCCGTTTGTATGACGCATCAACAAAACGACCTCTCAACTTTTAATAGTTACTAGGATCGTGTGTGTTGTAGCGAAAATAACATAGTCACAAAAATCACTGGTGTCTTATTTAGCTTGAGGCTAATTATGTTATGCGGTTACATGTTACGCAGCTATCTACTGTAACTAGTGACGTGAAATAACGCCCACACCTAATTAATAGTCGACGCGAAAAACTTTTTTTTTAAATTATTTATAAAAACATCAGAATTCAGAATTACTTGACTACAAACGACCCACAATTAGTAGCCATGTTTGTGACGTCATAATGTTAAAGTCAACGTCTTCTACACAGTCATAAATTTAAAGTTTAAAGTACACCCGGCTTGAAAATGCCTTCAACGATTAGAAAAGAGATGACGATCTTCGAACGGTTGAACAAATTTTCTTCTAGAACTTTTCTTCTTTTAAGAACACTCTCGATCAAGTCAACTTTCAAACAAAAAAAAACGCAACTAAATCGGTCTATTCGTTTGGAAGCTACGATGCCACAAACAGATACACAGACACGTCAAACTTATAACACCCCACTTTTTGCGTCGGGGGTTTTTAACCCCCGACACACACAAAATCAACTATGTGCTACGATGAGTAGAAATTAATATTATGGCGTCACAAGCGCTCGGGTTTGTTCGGGAATTGTCGGCGTGTTTTCAGTACTGGGTTCAAACATTTATTTATAATTTAACATAACTTTTTAATTATAGTAACTAAAAACCTAAAACAGTTTTTCTATGAAAATTATACATAATATTTTCATTTATTACAAAAATTTACTTCAAAAGTTACCAATGAGGAAGTTCCACGACGAATCGCCCAGAATCCCAAACTTTCACAGCAGTTAAACAGCGCAAAGTTGCATGTCTAGGTCACGTGATAGGCATGACAGATACGAGCTTCTGCAACTAATTATGATGGGAAAAGATGCCGGAAAGAGGAGACCTGGTCATAGAAAGAAGTCTTGGTTGCAAAATATCTGTGAATGTACGGGTATAAAGAGTGTGGCGGAACTTTTTCGTCTTAAAGACAAGGTCAAATATGCAGAGCTGGGTGCCAACCTTCATTAATTGAAGAGGCACCCAAGGAATAAGATAGAAAAAGTTTTTAAAATTGCTGAGGCTTCATTTTTTCAGATTTATTCCATTCGTCTGTACCCGGCATTATATAGATCATCAGCCTGCGCTATAGATTAGACGATACTTTTTGCTATTTCTGGTATATAATATGACATACGTACCTATGAAAAAGTCAAAGAAAATAATAATTTGACAGCCAATTTTGCAATGAATGCACCATGGACGGAGAAAATAAAAACTGTCCATCAATAATATCGATATAGTTGATAATATTAATTATAAAGTGAAAGTGGATTATAAAAGTCAAATACAATAAAAAACAGAGTAATAACAATGTACGGTAACGAAAAACATGTATGTATGTTGACGGAGGGGCCTCCTCTCGTGCACCCTACAGCCACGTTCTGTCAACGACAGGTTCGGCAACTAATTCTTAATTTTATATCATTAGATTATATATAGTATAATCTCAGTTTCATCATAAGTGTTTTTTTTTTTGCTTGAGGGTAATCTCTGGAACTATCAACCAGTTTTTAAATTCTTTTTGGATTTAATAGACCTTTTCTTGAGAAAGATTACCTATAGGGTATCTAACATCAAGACTCCTACACTAAGGAGCCTAACAGTGATCATAACAGTTTACTAATATTATTATAAAAGGATGGATGGATAGATAGAAGTTTGTAACTCTTTCACGCAGAAACGGCTGAACGGATCTGGATGAAATTTGGCACAGAGATATATTAGTCTGTATTAGCACGTAGGCTATCTATTCATCTCTTTTTATCCCGGAAAATGTTTCCGTGGATACATTTTACTAACATTTCCATGCGAGTAAAGTCAGAGGCAACAGCTAGTTTAATCAATGCGAAAATGAGTTTATTTGTTACGCTTTCACACCTTAACTGTCAGCCTAACTGCTAAACCGATCATCATGAAATTTTGCATAAGTATAGTCAAGGGAAGGACATAGGATACCTTTCATCCAGAAAAAAGAGTAATGTTCAAGATCGTGCGAAAGCTAGTAAAATTATAAGTACTCTTTTATTGAGCCACGGTATTACGTCGCTTTTCATTCAATTTTAAGGAGGTAGGCCACATCAATTATACTGCACTAAGTTTAGAGGCAAATCCTAGAAATTATACTGCTGAAGTCGTTTTGATAAGAAAAAAATATATACGGGTGCATTCCTAGGTCAGTAATTTCCGCGAGCTGACCCTACCCTGCAACTGGCACCATGGGACCGCACTGTTCATTCGAAGTCTCAAGCGGCTGCGAGTGGAGCGGGAGCGTCACTTACAGATCTGCTGGCTTGTCTGGCATCCCTACAGCCCTATCAAATACTTCTGGGATTCTATACAACTGTTCTTTTTGTTCCTCGCTTTCATCTATATGCCGTTCCAGGTGTTTGTGACTTGTGAGTATACCTATTTATTAAATTAACCGATTGGAAGCCGTTTATCATTAACATATTTGCTTAGTGATTAAAAACCGTTTTTTTTAATCCCCGTCTCCGCTACCTCTGTATCTCTTTATTAATAATTAGTTGTGCCCCGCGCGGTTCCGCTTGCGGGTACACATTTATATTGTTTCTGCGGAGCCCTACATTTATGCCGAAATAAAGGTAGCCTAAGTTACTCCGTATAACACCAGCTATCTGCCATTGAAAGTCCTGTGGAAATCTGTTCCGTTTTTTTGTAATAAGTACCGTGTAAACAATTAGCTGCATTTAGTAAAAAGCTATTATTACAATACAATACAATACAATATAATATTCATTATTGTACACCATAGAAAAGTTACAACATAAATGAAAAACATTGAATAATGGTACAATCGGCGGTCTTATCGCTAGTTGCGATTTCTTCCAGACAACCTTAGGATGGACAAGTGTGATGGATTAGTGCATAGGGCAGTTTGCAGGTGTACAAGCTCAGTTCAGTAGATAGCTACATAATAATCATATATACCTTAAATACATTTTATAGGTTCAAACACAAATAAATATAAAATAGCTATAAATACATATATATATACACATTTTAATATTAAATAAATATGTATATACATATATCAACATTGTCAGTGACTAAGTATGAGGAGGATAGTGATCAGTTACCAGTTACAACATTACAAACAACCATTTAAATTTTATGTAGTTGTACATATTTTGTTTGATCTTTTACAGGTCCGGACTATTACGACACATTTATCCTCTTCACTGACGCCGTCGCATTCCTGAACTTCTGTACAGGTTTCTTCACAGGGTACATCGATAAGGAAATTATAATATTAGAACCGAAACGTATTCTCATCCACTACCTTAAGACCCATTTCTTTGTCAACCTGATTGGATCGTTACCACTTCAACTTATAAGACCGTTCGAGAACTGTCAATATCCATCACATACGGCAATGTTCGTCTTCAAACTGTTAAGAGTATTTTCTTTAAGCGAACAGTGGAAGAACGTCATTGGCCAATTTCAGCTATCATATATCACATATGTAGCGTTGAAGGTCACGGTTACAGCTATAATGTTCTTTCATTGGATAACGTATATTCATCACCAAATACCGAATTTGTGTTATCATTTCTACAGTTTAGAGGATAAACACTTCGCAAATTGGCTGGGTGAATTCGGCATACAAACGAGTCCAACAGGGAATGTTACCACTGGTTTTCATAAGTATACCAAAAATCTTTATCTAGTGTGTGGGTTATGTATAGGAGCTTTGTACTACACTCCGCTAGACCAACATTTTATTTTCGATTTTTTAATGTCGTCTAGCATGGGCTTAATAGGTCTCCTATTCGTGTCGTACTCGTTCTCTGCATTACTACGTCTGACAATATACAGACAGTTTGATTCGTACTTATTCAGAGGAAAGTACAAGGCACTAGAGGAAAACATGGTGTTTATGAGATTACCGTTTAATTTACGAAGAAAGATTAAGTTATTTATAAACTACAGATTTAATGAGCACTACTTTAACGAAGCAGCGTTACAGAATACTATTAATGAACAAGTGAAGAATGAAATTAACATGTATTGTTGCAAAGGGCTGGTCATGAACGTTCCCATGTTTCAAGATATGCCTGTGGCATTGATTAACTCCATAGTGTTCAACTTGAGAAGGGTGCTGTATATGCCTGGTGAGGTGTGTGAACGTTTCAATCAATTAGCCTAAGTTAGTCCACTGCTGGACATAGGCCTCCCCCAATGTGCGCCATAGCACCCGGTCCTCCGCCTTCCGCATCCAGTCTCTCCCAGCTACCTTCCTCAGGTCGTCGGTCCATCTGGCTGGGGGGCGTCCTACCTTCCGTTTAACAAGTGTAAATTCCTAATGAAAGTATTTCACCCTAATAAGACGAGTAGGGTAAAATTTGGCAAGTACCTTTACTTAACAGAAAATCGGTCTTAAACAGCACTAACGATAGTGTTGTATTTCTGTGGTTGGATAAGTCGTAAGAGTTCATAACGCATAGAGTGCCACGAACTATGTTACAATGGTTTAAAATTAAAATAATTGATTTTTTTAAACGTTTTAAAAATTATCCAAGGACTCTATCCTTGGATAATTTTCAAAATGTGTGAATACAGAAAAAAAGATAAAATGTTATTTGTATCATTAAGAACTCTCAATTAAAAAAAAATGTAAATTAAAAATAGGACTACACTTTTCTATATTATATACAGTTCATATGCACGTTTTTTTATGGTATAATGGGCAAACGAGCAGACGGGTCACCTGATGATAAATGACTACTGCCGCCTATGGGCACCTAACTAACTCAAGAGTCACAAGTGCGTTGCCGCCCTTAAAGGTGGGAATAGGGGAAGATGGGGAGAGAAAGGGAAGAGCGGGAAGACGGGAGAGGGGGATTAGAGGGGAGAAGGGGGGAGAGAGGAAGGACGGCAATAGCGGAGAGGGAAGGGTTAGGGCCTCCGGTAACCTCACTCACGCGGCGAAAAGCAATGCAAGCATTGTTTCACTGCCGGTTTTCTGTTCCGTGGTATCGAGCGGAGTCGAGCCGGCCAGCCCATACGTGCCGAAGCATGGCTCTCCCACGTATTCATTTTAGTACACATACATTTATATTATTCATACAAATTAAAATATGAATAATAGTTGTAATGGCGATCAAACGTAATCACTTGGATTTTTTTTCAGACAATAGTGAAGTACGGAAATCCTGGATCGTCCATACACTTGATATCGTCAGGGACTGTTGCAGTCATGAATTCAGTTGGCAGAGAGGTTGGTATACATGTTGCTTTCATGATATTTACCTATCATGCCAATGTTCGTCCGTTACCCAACATGTAACACCTGTTAAAGCTATTAGCTACCCGTAGGACTATGAGTTAAAAGGTAATGTTGGCCGACAGGTGGCGCATCTACGCGACGGCGCGTTTTTCGGTGAGAACGCGTTACTGCACCCCGGCATACTGCGGACAGCTACTATTATAGCACTTGAGATAACTGAGATCTACATGTAAGTTACAACCTACTCTTGAATGAGAACGCGTTACTGCACCCCGGCATACTGCGGACAGCTACTATTATAGCACTTGAGATCACTGAGATCTACATGTAAGTTACAACCTACTCTTGAATGAGAACGCGTTACTGCACCCCGGCATACTGCGGACAGCTACTATTATAGCACTGGAGATCACTGAGATCTACATGTAAGTTACAACCTACTCTTGAATGAGAACGCGTTACTGCATCCCGGCATACTGCGGACAGCTACTATTATAGCACTTGAGATCACTGAGATCTACATGTAAGTTACAACCTACTCTTGAATGAGAACGCGTTACTGCACCCCGGCATACTGCGGACAGCTACTATTATAGCACTTGAGATCACTGAGATCTACATGTAAGTTACAACCTACTCTTGAATGAGAACGCGTTACTGCACCCCGGCATACTGCGGACAGCTACTATTATAGCACTTGAGATCACTGAGATCTACATGTAAGTTACAACCTACTCTTGAATGAGAACGCGTTACTGCACCCCGGCATACTGCGGACAGCTACTATTATAGCACTTGAGATCACTGAGATCTACATGTAAGTTACAACCTACTCTTGAATGAGAACGCGTTACTGCACCCCGGCATACTGCGGACAGCTACTATTATAGCACTTGAGATCACTGAGATCTACATGTAAGTTACAACCTACTCTTGAATGAGAACGCGTTACTGCACCCCGGCATACTGCGGACAGCTACTATTATAGCACTGGAGATCACTGAGATCTACATGTAAGTTACAACCTACTCTTGAATGAGAACGCGTTACTGCACCCCGGCATACTGCGGACAGCTACTATTATAGCACTTGAGATCACTGAGATCTACATGTAAGTTACAACCTACTCTTGAATGAGAACGCGTTACTGCACCCCGGCATACTGCGGACAGCTACTATTATAGCACTTGAGATCACTGAGATCTACATGTAAGTTACAACCTACTCTTGAATGAGAACGCGTTACTGCACCCCGGCATACTGCGGACAGCTACTATTATAGCACTTGAGATCACTGAGATCTACATGTAAGTTACAACCTACTCTTGAATGAGAACGCGTTACTGCACCCCGGCATACTGCGGACAGCTACTATTATAGCACTTGAGATCACTGAGATCTACATGTAAGTTACAACCTACTCTTGAATGAGAACGCGTTACTGCACCCCGGCATACTGCGGACAGCTACTATTATAGCACTTGAGATCACTGAGATCTACATGTAAGTTACAACCTACTCTTGAATGAGAACGCGTTACTGCACCCCGGCATACTGCGGACAGCTACTATTATAGCACTTGAGATCACTGAGATCTACATGTAAGTTACAACCTACTCTTGAATGAGAACGCGTTACTGCACCCCGGCATACTGCGGACAGCTACTATTATAGCACTTGAGATCACTGAGATCTACATGTAAGTTACAACCTACTCTTGAATGAGAACGCGTTACTGCACCCCGGCATACTGCGGACAGCTACTATTATAGCACTTGAGATCACTGAGATCTACATGTAAGTTACAACCTACTCTTGAATGAGAACGCGTTACTGCACCCCGGCATACTGCGGACAGCTACTATTATAGCACTTGAGATCACTGAGATCTACATGTAAGTTACAACCTACTCTTGAATGAGAACGCGTTACTGCACCCCGGCATACTGCGGACAGCTACTATTATAGCACTTGAGATCACTGAGATCTAGCAAGCAGTGAGCCCACTCATCTTTAGGGATCTCTTTCACACCTTTTTCAAACGCAGCCACGGCATTTTCAGGGTTCATAAAACGAATCCCTCTAAGTTTATTTTTTATTTTGGAAATAAATATAAGAAGTCACAAGGTCCCGCCAGGACGGGATCGTACTGTGACGGGGGTAACTCGAATGCTGTATATGACATCGTCACAGGTGATGGAAGCTGGATATATTGTTACGAACTCGAAAACTAAAAGACTGCGCATGAATGTTTTCTTTCGAAGATTTGCCGACAAAAGTAAAAAAGGGCAGAAGTCAAGGCAAAAAGATGGTTGCCTCATTCTTTGGACGGACGGGTCATTTCGCAACAATCATTCTAGAAGATAAAAGGGCTGTTACTGCAGATTGGTATGTCAGTCATTGTCTACCAGTTGTCTTGAAAAATTTTAAAAGCAGGATCCTCCACCACGAGAACACTTCAGCTCACTCCGCCAGACTTCGAATATTTCTCTATCGAAGGTGTGGAGCTAGTGAGTGATTCTCTTTACAGTCCTGACTTAGCACCTTGTGACTTTTATGTATTTCCTAAATGAAAAAATAAACTTAGAGGGATTCGTTTTATGAACCTTGAAGATCAGCATCTACAGAAAGAAGTAGAAGAGACCCTAAAGACGAGGGGGCTCACTGCTTCAGTCAATGGCTCCATCGCATGCGACGGTGCTTAGAAAGGAACGGAGACTACTGTTTCGAATACCAACAAGAAATAACAATGTGTCCCAAAATGATCCACTATTTCCAATGTGCAAACAATATTTATATGTAATATATTTGTTCTCATCTATACTAATATATAAAGCTGAAGAGTTTGTTTGTTTGTTTGTTTGCTTGAACGCGCTAATCTCAGGAACTACTGGTCCGATTTGAAAAATTCTTTCAGTGTTACTGAAAGAATTTTATTTTATTTATTTATTTTAGATAGCCCAATTATCGAGGAAGGCTATAGGCTATATAACATCACGCTACAACGAATAAGAGCAGAGCATCAATAAAAAATGTTGCAAAAAGGAAGATTTACAAACGCAGACGATCTTGCGCGGGTCAGCTGTTGATATATTTGAGAATAGTCACAGCAGATTCATGAAATCTTTGCGCAAATTGAATGCACCTTAACATAGTGGTTTATTTTTGTAATCTTCACTTACATTTCTAAAACTGTATAAATACTGGAAGCTGTGTACGGTAGTAGTTGGAGTGCAGATTTAAAAATGTTATCATATAAAAGTAATTTTAAGCAGTACTTGGTCGGTATTCTGTAACTGTACCTTTTGTAAATAAAAAAGTAAACACCTTACTTGAGGGAATATCGTAAGATTTTAATGAACGACAAAAAACGCATCGCGATAATGCTGGCATAATTACCATCACTTTCTCGAGTAGAGTTAACAATTATTCAGTATATTAATACATTTACTTATATTGTATAGGTTGGGCAGCAAAGAGTTCACTGTTTGCCTGCAGCCCTACCCGCACCTCAAGCGCAAAATGGAAGAAATTAGCCTCAACAAACGTACCGCGCTACTCAAGCAAGCTGCCAAGCATCGACACTTGAAACGTCACAGCTGATCATGTTTCTATCAAATGCTAAAGTGTATTGAGTCAGGTCAAAGATAACTGGAAAAAGTAATCGATAGTATATCTCCTTTAGGTGTAAGGAACAGTTGTGTCTGTGGGTGTTCTGGCCTAGATTTAACTTGTGCATTAACAGAACCGAAGAGATAAGAAAATAAAAAAAACCTAAATTAATAAATGTTTATTTTTACAATGATTGCACTTGACTACAACTGTACCAGGGGATAGCGGTACACTACCGATGTGAATCAACTTCCAACAAGCACTTTAATGTTTCTGGGGGGGGTAAACAAGGATACTAGAAATGTATGAGACGTGTTACATCTCATAGTACAGTAATCATGCGCTGAAGAAGCGCGGGCCGGGCCGGGCCGGGCGTAGTCAATAGTGTGGAACAGTCAGTAATGTGGCACTCACCCCGAGCCGTATGACGGAGTTGACGATGTTGGCGGTCCAGGCGGCCTCGACCCGCAGCAGGTCCTGGCGGGTCTCGGCGCTGAAATAGCGCGGGCCGGGCCGGGCGTAGTCAATAGTGTGGAACAGTCAGTAATGTGGCACTCACCCCGAGCCGTATGACGGAGTAGACGATGTTGGCGGTCCAGGCGGCCTCGACCCGCAGCAGGTCCTGGCGGGTCTCGGCGCTGAAGTAGCGCGGGCCGGGCCGGGCGTAATCAATAGTGTGGAACAGTCAGTAATGTGGCACTCACCCCGAGCCGTATGACGGAGTTGACGATGTTGGCGGTCCAGGCGGCCTCGACCCGCAGCAGGTCCTGGCGGCTCTCGGCGCTGAAGTAGCGCGGGCCGGGCCGGGCGTAGTCAATAGTGTGGAACAGTCAGTAATGTGGCACTCACCCGGAGCCGTATGACGGAGTTGACGATGTTGGCGGTCCAGGCGGCCTCGACCCGCAGCAGGTCCTGGCGGGTCTCAGCGCTGAAGTAGCGCGGGCCGGGCCGGGCGTAGTCAATAGTGTGGAACAGTCAGTAATGTGGCACTCACCCCGAGCCGTATAACGGAGTTGACGATGTTGGCGGTCCAGGCGGCCTCGACCCGCAGCAGGTCCTGGCGGGTCTCGGCGCTGAAGTAGCGCGGGCCGGGCGCAGCGGCGCCCCCGGGGCCGGGCGCGCTGGACTGCACGAGGAAGCAGTGCTGGCGCCAGTCCACTGTCTCACTCTCCTTTACCGTGCGGAACATCGTCTGGTACACCTTTAGAGTCTCCGGACATTTGGCTAGTTCACTAATGTTCATCTGGAAAAAAATTACAAATGCTCGTTCAGGAATAATTGTCATTGCTTGATTATTTTATCAACGACTCAATCGAGCAATTTCCTACGGTTATAATAAATTGTTGGAACGATAGGCATTTCTGATAAAAAACTAAAAAAAAATAACTTCTTAGTCTACAGAAACTTCCCTGTCTATCGGTCACCCTCACTGGCTACTAAAATAGAAATAAGTAACACGAATTTTAAAGAAACGCGAAATAAGAAGATTCATCAAGTACTTTATTAAAACGTTTCTATGAGAAAAAAAGGCTGACTTCATAAAAACTCTGGGGGACACTGCTGCTCATTATCCTACAGTAGTTGGGTTGGTTGGGTAGTTTAGAGTTTCAGGTGAAAGTATATGTCTCAAGGTTTTTAAGATGTAGGTAAGTTTACGAACTTTTTTGCTAAGATCAATTGTAACTCCCTAAGTATTTGATTGTTTGAGTGCGCTCTTAGGATTGGCATTTAGATGAACAGGAAGAGTCAGATGTTGACTGAGATATACAAATATGTACTCAATTCATAATTAATTTGCGCCAAGTCCCGAATTCAGAAGGAAATATTCTTGGTCTTCTTGCGTTAAAGTAAGAACGTTTTCCTGAAGCCAGGTTTTGACAATATTAAGGCCATTTTCAGCGTGGTAGTCAGTCTCTTAAAAAGTTTTTGGTGTAAAGATGAGGCTGGTCATCCGCATAAGTGATAATTTTACCCTCAGGCAAGTTTAAGACAAAAGGTAATTTACGTAGATAACAGTGTCGGCCCAAGAATACTGCCTAGTGGTACGCCATAATTTACTGGACGGTCAGTACTTACCCACCTTTACATATTGTGATCTATTCGATATAAGTTATTAGTAAAGAGTTTAAAAGAGTGTAGTAATTGCGTTTCTCTAATAACATTTTTTTCCAGTTTATGCACCAGTATGAGAGCAGAGACCGTATCGAATGCCTTAGGTAGATCTATGAATATAGTTACATTATTGGTTCCTGTCTAGATTAATCGTTATTACGTTTATTAATTAGTATTTTTAAGGCAGTTGTTTTACTCCATTTAATAATTTCATGTTTAGATACTGTATTAATTGTGTATACTGACCGGTGGTACATCAAACAGCATGACATCAGTGCCCTTGAGTACAAGGAACTTGGGTCGGTAGGTCTGCCAGGGCTGCTGCGACTGGACCACGCCCTCGTGCACCCAGCCCATGTACTCTATACGTTCACCAACCACGAGGTGACGGTTGAAAAGTTTCATCTGAAACGAAATGTAGAAGTGAATAAATCTAATAAACACGCACCAATATCGAGGTAGCAGTTGATTTCAAAGTGATGGCATCAAAATTCTTGATGCCTGATTACTCAAAAATACTTAATTCCTTTAAAAATTGTAACTATGCGCATTTTCTGGTAAGAGGCGATGATTTCGAATACTTACAGCCAGAATTGTTTTTTACAGTATTGACATAATTTTTCACCCTTGGAAGTCGAATATTTTCTTCTAATTTAAATAAGACCAACCTTGAGTACAATCAATTCAATAAAAAAGGCAGTCATGGGAGTGCCGACAGACGTGAAAACTTGAACGAAACGACGAACTTAAAACGTCACATTAGCAGGTTGGTGACATTACTTAATAAGGAGCTGACAGAACTCAATGTTTAGATTAGCGCCTTCTAGTGGATCAATATATGTATTATTAGCATGACGGTCATGTTTTCAGTGCTTTTCCCCCATAACAAAAGTGCACACAAACGTGTCTAGAGAAGTTTTCACTTAAAAATTTTTATCAAAATCGGTTCAAAAATGGCCACACGTCGCCAATCGCGTAAAATACACGGTGCACCGCGCCTGTCGACAGACAAGTGGACTACACGCGGTTACCTGCAGGTTGGTGAGCCCCACGATGTTGTCGGAGATGCTCTTGAGCCACAGCGACAGCGCGGCGGGGTCGTCGGCGTGCACCACGCCCGTCGACAGCGGCGGCACGGCGCCGCGCACCTGAGCAACAGCAAGGATAACCCGACTTAGAGATACGGTCTACTCTACTAAACTACGTTCACCTAAAAACTGAAATGGACCGAGAATGAAGCCCTGAGGTATCCCCAGCTTGATATAGAGGCTCGCAAGCTCACTTGTCATCAATATCACATTTCAGTATCTTACTGCACAAATAAGATGCAAGAATATTCAGTACTGTTTTTTCTTATTATAATAATGATTTACTGATCAACTTTACCTGGTCGATCCATTCAAAAGCCTTAGACGAATCTCATAGGCGTCTAAACAGTATTTTAAATAGCCCCAGCTTTCAATAACTTTTTACGGTCTTATGACCGGTATCAGTCTTAGCACAATCCCATGTGAAACCAACTAAATAAACGGGATTTATTGTTCAAAAATAATTTGCATTAATTTAAAAATTTACGTAACATACTAAGTACTTGAATTATTAAGTAAATTAATAAATACTTTTATTTGTGAATTTATTATCTTCTACAAAAATAAATAATATTTTAAAATTAAACTACATACATTCAAACTAAACAACCATTCCATCAAAAAACTTTTATCAATTATCTACCGTACCGTATCTTTAATTACCGACAAAAATCTCACATAACGCCATTTAGGTAAAAACCAGTTAAATATACTTGTGTCTCACCCTAATTTTACAATCACGAGTTAAGGTTGTAATAGAATGATTTAGAAGTTACTAACAAAAACCGCTCTATACACAATCTTATAGAATGTGCTTCCAAAACAAGGAATGTGTGTAACTCACCTCAAACGCGCCGGGCCGCAACTTGTCCGTGCCAAACACATATCTAGTCACGTACCCCATCATCAACGGCACTAGAAATTATTTTAATACTTCAAAATAAAAACTTTACCAACACAATAGTAAATTCACTTTGTAGCGAAATCATTTTTGTCTTGTTTATTCTTTCTTCAATGGTTTTAAATTTCAGATAAGATGATTGCATTAGTTACACTATTAAGATGTGGGAGAATTGATGTACCGGATATAACGTCCCGCCACTCATGTGGCTGGTCGGCAGGCCGGTCGGCGGGCCGGTCCGACGCCACCGACGGCGGTCGCGAGCCGCGCGCCGAGCCCGCCGCGGACCCGGGGCGACTATTCTCGTCGCCTTCCGTCCACGCACACTGTAACCGAAATACAACTTTTAAATTATGGACACCTTTCTACTTATGGTTACAGAAGAAATAACGGTCACTACTGGATAACAGTACTCGTAGATAATGAATTTACAGGCAATAAATTAATTATACATATTTTATACCCTATCCTACTGTTATACCCTTGGAAGCTATAATTCCAAGGCTACATTTAGACACATTTGTGTACGTTATAATGTATAATAAAAACTTTGTCATTCATTTGGCAATTGGAAAACAATAGTCGTTAGTTTTTATTACTACACTCTGTAACAATAGTCTGCGCCGCCAAGCATTATATGCAAATTCTAACATTGTAAATATGCACAACAGCGCGTAATGCTACAACTACCGATAGATCCTTTGTATTCAGTATGCATAATCGTGCAAGCTAGTTTGCATTTTATTTTATGGACGTGAGAGTAGTTTTTTGTTTAAGTCTCTATAGAAAGTGGGCCTTCTGTACTAAATAGTATCATCATTAACCTATTTAATAGAAGATATTTATTCACCTTTAAGTGTAGGGATGCGATCATGATTAAGTCTAAGGTTATGATGGAGAAGTTTTAGCTCAGAATTGGAATGTTTAGTGCAGCGTCAACTATACTAAAATTCGTATTTATTAAGCTTCCTTACCTAAAGGGTGCCAAGGAAATTCTACTACCAAGCCTCCGTTGTCCATCCATCTGTCTGCCCAGCTGTATCTCATGAACCGTAATAGGTACACATTTGAAATTTTCCCAAAGTATGTATTTCCATTGCCACCATAAAAGCAATCAATAAATAGTTTATTTTTTTCCATCTTAAGGATGCCTGTAAGAAATGACTCAGCCGTAAGGCCACCCTGTATTTATATCAATTTTGTGTAATAAAGGTAAACAATATTTTAATGGTGGACAGCACATATACCTCTCTATCAAATATAGATAATCTACTATTGTATTTTCAAGCAGAATAAAATAACCTCAAAGAAAACCTTAACATTTTAACAATTAAAATAATATATGATTCCCTCTTCCCGCTCTTCCCTCTCTTCCCCTACTCCCTTAAGGGCGGCAACGCACTTGTGACTTGAGTTGCAGGTACCCATGGGCGGCGATAGTCATTTACCCGGTGACCGGTCTCCTCGTTTGCCCCCTATACCATAAAAAAAATGATACTAACTTGCCACCCTCCGTTGGTTTGTTCCGAGGTCTTCTCATTACAGTTGGAGTCTACGGGCTTGTTGTGTAGCGAGGGGTGGTCGTCGCCCGTGCTGCTGTCCGTGTCTGACGCGCCGTCCGCTGGGTATAATAATATTAATTCGTTCAGTTCGGTGACCATACTGTACTATTTATATTAATCACTAGATAGACATAACTAATCTTCGGTCGGTTATACCTTTAGACCCGTGATGACTAGTCTGTAGATTTTTTTACTTTTTTCATCCTATTACATTTTTTGTACATATTTTATATTAATTGCTATTTTGCAACAGCTGATTTTTAAATCATACATATTTCAGCTTTGTGAATCAGGTTTTAAGGAAATAGACGCTAATAGTTTCTCGTCGTTAATAGTAGTATTACGTAGTCTTAAATCCCCGATTTAATTGAGAATGTCACTATTTCGTCTACCGTTCTCATTGAATATTCCAAAAATAATAAAAATAGAATGACAACGCACGTAATCAACAAAATTATTATAACAACGTGTTATCGCCACATCAAAAACTCGTATATTATTAAAAATAGGGGGAAATTATAATAGATGATAAAAGAGCTCACTATTTAATCAAAATGAGTTAATAAACATTATGACTAGTTATACCGGTAGTGCTACGTTATTGGTCGGTTGACAATAGTGGGGTGTTAAAAGGACAGGCATTTGAGTGCGGATGTAGGTACGAGTAACATAGCTGTTACTGTTGTTTAGTGATTTTGATAGTTTATAGCAATAGTGGTGAGATTGTTTCTAACAAACGTAAACAACATAAGGTGTGGTGGGGTACCTTGTTTCTGTAAGAAGGGCGTAGCTGCCCGGTAGTGTTTGACGGTGAGCACGACGATGTCCCCCGCATTGCGTAGAATGTTCACCGCGTCGTCGTGCTTGCACGCTGTTATGTACTCGCCGTTTACTAGAACACCAAATTATGTATTAGTGATGATTCGCGCTAAGACTCTTTTACCTTGAGCTTAATCATTTTAACTCTGTTCTTTTTGTTGTCTAAAAATCAATGTTATATTCATAAAGGAGTATTCGAAAAAGTTCAGTTGCAACTCTTACTGAACTCAAAAAGGTTATTCGTTTACGCCAACATCTTCCACCATCAAATTTAACTGCCTATACTCAAGTTTCAAATCTACCAAAATACTTATAATTTACTCCTTTAGTCAGCCTGTGAATACAGCTGCCAGTGCAACCCGGTCGAAACGTCAAGCAATTTAATACCTATTGAGTACTTGATCACATTAATACCGTCTAGATATTATACAGTTTATTCTGACTCAGTATTCAGAAAAGTGGATTAAAAATGCTGTCAATAAACTTCGCTGAACCGTGAAGTCTCACAATAATTACTACTTAATCCAATTTTCATAATCACATTTTCGTAACCTCATATTCTATCACATATTCAAATTTATATGACAAGTAAACAAATTTTTAACCTGCAATTTTGTTATGACTAAAGATCGGATAATCGGATGCATATTTACCTAAAGTTATTTTTTGGATAACAAATGATGGAAGCGCCTTCTAAGTATATTTTTATTTACGAATGCAGTTGTATTGTCGCGTCGCTACTTGCGCACAAGCAAGTATAATTTGCCATCTCACTCGCACTCGGTTTAATAGGCCCGATTTGACACTTATTACAACGTAATAAGTTGGTTTTTGCTTCGTCAAAAATCACTGACAATAAAAATAGGGAAATGCAACCATTATACTTTGTAACAGAGCAAGTGTCATTTGTGTCAAACTGGGGTTTATTACATCTCACGGAGTATAGGTACACTTAAATTTGAATTTCCTGGAATCGCGGGATTCTTTCGATAAAAAAGTGCTTTCCATAATAGCCAACATTTCAACTTTAGGTAAATATGCATCCGAATATCCGATCTCTAGTTATGACTCACTAAGAGTCATAACAAAATTAAAGCTTTTTATAACCTAACCAGTCCTGGATCTCCAAGACCAGGTACAGAAAGGATCATTCATGTAATGTGACAAACATAAAATCGATTCATAGTTGACGGAGACATCGCCTAACATATAAAAAAATTGAGTCGAGTTGTGTGCCTCCTTTTTTGAAGGCATTAGATAGGTAAGGATATTAACTAGGAAAAAAAATGGAAGGAACTAATGTCCTAGCCTAATAAAATTGTCTATTACTGTTACAATAAAAACTTTCGTGAGTTGTATTCATATTTATTAAAAACTATACGGTTTTAGTGTGACGCCTGACACCGTCGCGGCAGGACGCTTCACTCCTTGAGAAAGGGCCCCCGTCGGGTCCGAAACTAGTCGGGCATCCCCGAAATATAAACGTGAGTAAAACCGTATAGTTTCTAATAAATTTGTCTATTACTGGCCAAAAAATCATTAGAGGTTTAAAAATTACGAGAATAAGACATGTTAAAAAAAAATTTACTGAACTGGCTACAAATTTCAAATAAAAATCTTGAACAAACTAAAACTGATTACTTATGACTAACTTTATTAAATATTACCAGTAAACTGTTTATGAAATACCCCACATGCCATGAGAAGAAACCACGAGTGTCGAATAAACAAAAATAAAAGATCTAAAACCAATGCGAGCATTCCTTTACCGAGACGAGGCGTGGAGTAACGTCAGAATTGTAAGACAATCATTGCATCGCCTGCTTTTATAAATAACTACGCTTTGATGCCGATAATTACATTAAAACATGTTGCATCACTATACACAGTAACGTACTTCTGTTTTAAACTGAACACTGAGAACATAAAATAGCATTGAATCATTTTTAAATTGTATTTTTTTAAATAAAGTAGTTTGGTTCTTGCAATTTTGCAGTGTGAATAATTTCATTAAAATCAATTTATTATTTAGAGGACTTCATCGCGACAAACAACGTGACAAAAATTAAATAAACAAGTTCATATGACATAATTTTGATAGTCAGCTTGTTGAGTCTTTCTTCAAGGATACACGCTTTTAGGTTTTTACAAGGATGCTAACTCGTGATTGTCAGTATCTACTTTATGATTGGGGTAACATAAGACAGTTACACTTATAGTGTCCTTATTTGACACTGTAGCAGAATATATCATTAAGGTACAAGTTGCAGTACGATATTTATTCCACTCATTCATGTTAAAAATAAATCATACACATTCTTCATTGTATTCCATAGCTTAGTAGTTGATACATTTCGTCCCCCGTCAAATATGTATAATGTTCCAGATGTTTAATACCAAAGCTCGCTAAGTAATTTAAGCGGATACAATAGCACGTCTGTACCATGGCCTGAATTCTGCCATGTCTATCCGGTTGATTGTCTTTAATTAGTCGCCGGAGTGACGTGCAATTTGCATCTGCACTAGCTACTAATTAGGACTTGTTAAGCCATTTAATGACCGCACTGCAGTTCGTTTAGAAAATAACTTTAATATAGAAAGCCGAAAGAATGTTGTGCTGTTTGTGGGCGAGAGCGGTAAATGTATTGAAAGCTAGAGCTAAAGGAACCCCATAGCTCTTGCCAGTAAAGCGTCCAGATAGCAATTATTAAGTCAGGTTAGAGAACTGACAACCGTTGGGTAAAAAGGATTTTAAACGGCACCTAAGGACTAGAACTCAATCTAGTACTAGTCTCTGATTGTACTTTCTGGTTATACTAATTTTGTTGAGTTAATACAAAATTGTGATATAATTATATTTTGTGATATAAATTGTGAAAAAGGTGGCGCTAGCTGCCATGTAAACATCGGATCTGTGTTGTTTTCGATTTAAAAAATAGTAAACAGTTCAATTTTTCATCGACGAAAGTATAAATTAGTTGCTTGGCGTGTAGTGACTGACATTAGTTGTTGATGAAGGGCTGCAATAGCTAAAAGAGGATTTAATGTGCATTGAAGTTTTAACACAACCGTGGACGGTTTTTGGAACGTGGAGTGAACCGTGACTGACTTGCACGGTGAAGCATAAACTTTTCAAAATGAAGAAACGATTGTGAATAGATTGTGTAGTACAGTGCGGCAATTTTGAATAGATATTCCTTAATTTTAGATATACAGTGAAAAAAATAATAGTTATAACATCCACCAACCTTCAATTATCAAAAAAAATAAAACTCAGTCGCGATTGTGATTTTGCGACTGTACTTTACGACAAAAACATTTATTTTGAAAATTGTGATATGGTCAATGTAGCTTGGTTGCCACAACGCCATATAGTGTAAATGCATTGACTGAAGTTCGCTTCTAGCCTGGCTAAGTGAGTTCTTTTTGACATTTGAATTTTGTTTGTTGTGCAATCACTACAAATAACCAGCTCCCGATTCAATAGTCGCCGTCGTCGTTCGTGCAGCGGATTTAGTTACCATTTCTTCCTGCAACGACAGCAACAGTGGTGTTCAGTTGCTGTGTTAAGGGGCTGGACTCTAACGGATGATTAGCTTTTGTGGGTGGCGCCGTCCTTGACAGCTGTTTTATAACAAATCGATTGATTTTGGGACCCGTCAGTGAATTGTCGAACGGCTTGCAGAGGGTACCAACGGTGTTCCATAGAGGGCGTTATACATGTTTGCTCCCGAGCAGATAGTGACATGAATGTAGTTATAAACTGACATTAATTGTTAAAATTAATAACTTATTATTTATTTACGGAATTTTATGGCTTATTTATTTCCAATTTAATTTTGTGCTGACATATTATATTTATATTATTATTATTCATCTGTACGGAGAAGCAATGACATTAGTACAGTGCCTTCCATTGTATGTAATGTGTAATAGGTATAATTATGTTGAACTCTGCAGATTTTTGTACCTACATTAATAAAATTTTGTGTTGTGGAATTAGTGCAATAGCTACATATTGTCTATTGTGGTTATTTATTATGGAGGTGGTTTGACAATATTAATTTTTAATACGAATTTACCGTTTTTTTTTTTGTGTAAATTGTTGTAATTTTGAAATTTTAAATATTATTGTTTAATGAAAATTAAAGCTTTAATGTACTTTTTGAATAGTCATTTTCAAAATAAATTTAAATCATTACAATAAATTCATTAATATTGTGTTCATAATATTCTATGTCATTGTGATTGTTATTATTATTTATTTATAAAAAAAAAGTCAATTATTTTTTTGCGAACTTTTAATTTCAATTAGTGTTATATTTTTATTAGCTATCAATATGAGTGAATTTTCAATATTATTTAAATAGCCACCATTTCATTGTAATCTCCTTATGAATTAAGCGGCACTATTGTATACGCGATTTTTTATATATATATATATATATATATTTTTTTTTTTTTTTCTCTCCTTCCTATTGCTTTTACCGGCGTAACATGAGCTCTCCAGTGATATGTCCCTATTGCCCGGAGTCTGCACGCACATTTAGTTCGCGCGGCCTCAATATCCATATAGCTAGAATACATAAGGATGTGTCACGTACCAGACAATCTGATACCCAACAGGCTGTCAGTCAACAACAGCAGTCGGTGGCGGAGTCACTGCATCGGTGCTCCCTGGAAAAACTGGCACATCTGAAGGGGAGCATACCAGTTATGAGGCATATACCTAAGGGGGCACGTAACTTAGCGGCAGGCAAATTATGTGCTATAATAGATAAATGCATAGACAAAAACGGGGTGGAGGATTGGTATGCCCTACTTTCTTTTGCGTATGGCGCTTTGAGGGTGCCTTCCAAATCTCTGCCGGGTAACATGACTTTTAAGGTAAAGGCGAATATTAATGATGTAGATCCATACCAGATTGCAAGCGAGAGTGACATGACGTCGGCAAGTGCCAGGTCACACTCAACCCAAAAAATCATCGAGTCAAAGGTTTTTGAGGGAGACTTGAGGGGAGCCGTTCGACTTTTGATGTCGAGCGATGAGTTTGCACAGTGCGGATCTGAGACCCTAGCTGCCTTGAAAACAAAGCACCCGGCTCCGTCGCGCCCAGTTGGTACACTTTCGTCGCCAGTAGCACCATGCACCACTGTCACCGTTACGCCACAGGATATAACACTGGCGCTTAGTTCATTTTACACTGGGTCTGCGGCGGGTCTAGATGGTATTCGTCCTGGACATCTAAAGGAACTTACTTCGGGGGCGGCTGGGGAGAATGGGCAGCGCTTGGTGGTCGGGTTGGCCAAGCTGTCGAATTTCTTGCTTGGCGGTCATTTAAATCCCGACGTGTGCCCGTTTATGTATGGAGCCTCGCTCTTTGCCTTGACGAAGAAGGACGGTGGAATCAGACCGATTGCTGTTGGTAGTACTTTTCGGCGTCTGGCTGCTAAGCTGGCCTGTCGCGCGGTCAGGGAGGAGATGGCTGAGTATCTGCAGCCACACCAGTTGGGGTTTGGAACACGCCGAGGGTGTGAGGCAGCTATCCATGCCACACGGGCCTTTGTAACAGATGCAGACAACTCGCAGGGCGTCGTTCTGAAGCTCGATATTCGCAACGCTTTTAACACCCTAGAAAGAGATGTTCTATTGAGCGCTGTCAAGGACAAAATTCCTTCTCTTTTCCCTTTCCTTCAGCAGGTCTATCTATTCCCATCAAATCTTTTCTTCAACAATGACCTTATACTTTCGCAGGTGGGAGCCCAACAGGGGGACCCGCTTGGGCCACTCGTATTTAGCCTGGCCATTCACGAGCTAATCTCTGAGCTGAAATCACCTCTGAACTTATGGTACCTGGATGACGGCACCATTGGTGGAAAACCTGAGGTGGTTGCGCAAGACCTTTCAATTTTGGTCCCACGCCTCAGGGAACTGGGGCTGGAAGTGAACCCGACGAAGTGCGAGATTTTCCCCTGCAGTGCTGAAGCTCGTACACACTGCGCCCAATTCAGCACACTTCTTCCCGGTCTCACCGAACTTACACCCAGTACCTTTAGCCTGTTGGGTTCTCCCATTTTCCTAGAGGCGGTTCCTGAGGCCCTCATTTCTCGAAAACGTCTTCTTCTTGCCGCGCGGGAACGTTTGCAAAATCTTTCAGCCCACGTTGCGATGTTGTTGCTGCGTATGTGTTATGCCGTTCCCAAAATAACATACTTGTTGCGGACTACTCCGACGTGGCTGTGCCCGGAAGCTGTCTCCTCTTTTGACGGCGCTTTAAAGGATACAGCTACGTCAATCCTCAACGTTTCCTTTGGTGAGCAGCAGTGGCTGCAGGCGGCTCTGCCTATAAGACATGGGGGGCTTGGATTGCGGCGTGTACAGGACGTCGGCCTTCCGGCTTTCTTGGCATCGGCTCATGGGGTTGCGAACCTTGTTGCTGTCATCCATTCTACTAATGGTGATAAGGCAAGCATACCCTATGTGGCTGAGGCACTGTCGGCATGGTCGGCTCTCAACGCAGATATGACGGTTCCGGCGACCCCACATGTCCAGCGGTCATGGGATGACGTTGGTGTTAAAGGGACCTTGAAACTGTTGATGGACGGGGCAACGGGTGCCGATTTGGCTAGACTCCGGGCTGTATCGCAACCAGAATCAGGGGCATGGTTGCAGGCACTTCCCTCGCCACATCTGGGAACCTTACTGGATGACGACTCCTTGCGTGTGGCAGTGGCTCTTCGCCTGGGCTGCAGGGTGTGTGAACCCCATCGGTGCACTTGCAGTTCCATGGTTGAGGAGGATGGTCACCACGCACTCAGCTGTCGTCGGTCCGCCGGTAGGTTTCCGCGACACCATGCCCTCAACGATATAGTCCGGAGGGCCCTAATATCGGCCAATGTGCCCTGCGTACTGGAACCGCCAGGTCTCAGCAGGTCCGACGGAAAGCGACCGGATGGTTTAACTTTAGTGCCGTGGAAAAACGGCAAGTGCCTGGTGTGGGACGCTACATGCGTCAGCACTGTCGCGGCCACACACCTTGGTCGAACGGTCCACGCACCGGCTGCGGCGGCAGAGAACGCTGCAAACAAAAAGCGTGTAAAGTACGCCGCAATGGAGGCGCGATACTATTTTGTGCCTATTGCAGTGGAGACTTTGGGCAGTTGGGGCTCTGAGGCGAAGGGCTTCATCGCGGATATTGGCCGCCGGATTAGGGATAGGAACGGTGACTCCCGTTCCGGGTCTTTCCTGGTGCAAAGGTTGTCCATTGCCATTCAGCGAGGCAACGCTGCCAGCATCATGGGCACTTTTGCGCCGGGAGTGATGCGGGACGGGTTACTTTAAGGGGATTAAAGGGAAAAGATAAATTTGTATCCTGTAAAATTAATGTAAAATATATTATTAACCTTTAATAAAAAAAAATTACAAATGCTATTATTAATTCAAAGTGACAACAAAATCTTAATAAATTCCTTGAAAAACAAATTGTCGTACAAAGTCAATTCATTTCATACAGATTTATCGGTTAATATTTTTGTCAGGTTAACACAAAGGTTGCCATGTTCCTGAAATAAAATCCTGATTGCGAAAGTTATTACAGCAAATTCTATAAGTGAAAATTTTCGTAAAATACATGAAAAACATGTACGTAAAGAAACTGTTATTATAACTCATAATGATATGCAACCTAGAGTCAAGGTCACGATAGCCTAAAGCTGTTGCGACATCACAAATTACACAAGTTCAACGAACTAACCGACAATACAAATTTATCTCTACCAAGTTCTTAGTTTCTTTTAGCAAGAAAATATTTATTTTCTCATATATTATATTTTCCGAAAGTACGTGTAGTCCAGGGTCCCTTTCCTAATGATTAGTAACAAGTTGACTCAACTTGCTGTGAATGTAATCTCTTCATTTTGAAGAGACCTTCTTTTGAAAATACTCGACAGTGGTTCTCTATGAGGATCACTATCTCTTGGACGTAAAACATGTCGATTTCTTGCTACAAAATTTGATTTCTAACATTTTCTTTTTTAATTTAATCAAGATTTAACGTTAACCAATAACTCAAAAAAAAAAATAGGCAGTCATGGGACTGCCGACAGAAGTGAAAACTTAAACGAAACGACCTATATATGTATCATTATGGATTATGGTACCTGTCCCTGTAACTCCCTAGCTCCCTCCCTCCCTCTCCATGTCTCTCTGACGCTGTACATGTAAATATAAGAAACTCGGCTCCGTAGTACGAATTTTCGATGGGGACGGACATCGAGGTAGGACATCAGGGTCACGTGTCCTGACGCGAGTTTAACATTTTTTACCCATAAAAAAGTGCACGACGACGCTAATGAAGTTTTCACTTCAAAAAATTGACTTGTACATGTAATAATAATGAAAAATACATTATTACAATCCCTCCTGAATATGTCAGTAAGAAACGTACAAAGTAACACTAAGTAATAACGCCTTAATCTACACCGCCCCAAGCAAAGTAATTATGGCAATCAACTTCCATCGCTACATCCTCAAAGGAAGGGTCCGTGAACTGTGTTTACTCGACTACCTTCGTCATTCTTTTCAGAAAACCTAATGAGGTCGTGTCATGTTACAACAAACGAGATTAATGTATGCACAATGTTTCACAGTAGGTACAATATCAAAACTGGTGTAATTAGTCGACCTTCTTTCATTCTGGGACTTATTGAAATAGTCCTATGGTTTTACAAGGACTAACATTTTATTTATTTATTTTTAGGGACATTTGGAAAAGTAGTAGTATTTTTTCAGACAATTATAATCTTGGAACGTTCAAGAGTAGTGAATAGGTTTCTCTTGAATAGGCGTGTACCATCTTCGTCTTCATCTTTCCATCAATATTCCATTACACGATAAAAAAAGAAATTAGTACTCCTTTTTCCCCGACTGCCCAAAAAAGGAGTGAAATGTTTTCAAGGTTCATGTATGTATGTTAGTTTCTTTATTCCACCATCACTGAATATTTGGATGTATGGGAGCGTAAGAATCCTTACATCACCTTGAGTGACATAAGCTATAATTTTTTTTAAATATCAATATGGCGGCTACATCACGCCATCATCAAATGTAAATAAATATCTTCAAGTCGTGTTTCGGGTAGTCGTGGTCTTTAATTTTTAAATTACTGACTTGTTAAAAACTATACACAGTAACGTACAGAGCGGGTATAGAGACTGTGTATTGACAGAAGATAGGCATAAGAGTAGAAGATAGTAAAATCAGGATATCGAATGAATGAATTAAATCCTACGTTACCAGATCGTTGCTGCTTCCAGCTTCCTTTCCTTCCCTGTCGCTTTATGGCACTACACTACACAAACATGTTTAGAACCCCTACATTCAGCTTAGATGGCGGAGGCGGTATACCTTTTCATTAAAAGTTTCTTGACTTTTATAGGCCGTGTGCGAGATTATGAGTTTACATTTCCAAGCCGCTTTAAACCACTTTTTAACAATTAAAAACGTAAATCTAAATAACTTACCTTTAATAACTGCGTCACCGACGAACAGCTGTCCCGTCTGGTCAGCCGCCTGGTCTTTGTATATCTTCGAGATAAGGATGGGCAGTTTGTGCTCCGACCCACCCTTAATGCTGAGCCCCAGGCCGCCAACCTTCTGCCGAGTTATTTGCACCATACGTTCCTGGAAATATCGAACCTGATGAAGCGATTTCACTAATTATGTGTTTATGTTCCAGTCAAAACTCTTAATCGGTCACAAGTATTTTTAACTGAAAACAAACAAACTTAAGAAGTTTTGACTGAACACGTTGGTTTTGACTGCATATTTATGGTTAAATATGGTTTTAGTTAACGCTCTTAGTCACAAGTCAACCAATCTAAAAACTACGTTTAACCGGCTCCACTGGAAAAATATACTTTTGCCTTTAATTTCAGTCAAAAGTACTATTTTCAAAAGCCTGGCTCTGGTCAAAAGTACGTTTGACTGATTTTGTTAGTCAATAGTACTTTTTGCAGCATTGCAACATTTAAATTAAAGTAGTAGCAAAAACAAAATGTACAACTGTTTTAATTATGATTTGCAACGAATTTGGTGGCCTGTGTCACAACACAGGGTATCTTTATATTCCTTCAGACGCAGGTGCTTTCCAGACACGACTATTTTTTTTAAGTACCTGTGCTGGGTCGCTAGAAGAGAATTAGATGTTTGTACTAAACATAATTTAACAAAGTACTTAGTTCTAGTTATTCTATATTGAACATTCAAACTTAATAGAAATTATGCTATTCAAACTTTTACATGATTTTTCGGGAGTCATTGCTATCTCAACTGATCCGGACTAGCCTTTGTAACTCTAACCACAGATAAGATAAAGTTACATGTCTAACGCTGTTCTTAGACATTTCTCTAGCGTGAGATTGCGAGAATATGGAACGACATTTTCACCCGAGATTCGGCATGTTTTTTCAGACCCTTACATAATCTCTGGAGAGTTATTCTAGTGATATTGCTATAATCAATAAACGTCAAGTATTTTTGTTTTAGAATTTATATTTAGTTTACTTGGTTTAAACACGTAGTTATAAAACTTTCTGAGTACTAAAGCACTCTGTGTTTATATTACTAAATATGTATTTGTAATTTAAAACATAGAGAACAGTTATTTATGAGACTGGCTCAGTGGCACAATTCTTAATGCACAAGTGCAAAAGCTTTAGAGCACTTTTATTAAAAGGACTTGGAAACTTAATTTGACCATTACCGTTAGAAGTACCAGTAAGGATGGGGTCAAACGTTATTTGGTACTTTTATTACATTATTAGATGCTATTATATATTCTTAGCTAATATTATTAAGGAAATACTGAATACGTATTGAAGTTCTAACAAGTTCTGAGTTTAATTTCTTAAGATAATACGAATATATGGCGCTACTTTTAAATCCGATAAAGTAATCACGCTGAACACATCGCTGGCAACAAAGTCATGGTCAAACTTGTCAATCGCCATTAATAGTATACGATGTCGTGACTATAAATTGGTTCAACTACCACAAACACATTGACGTATAAGAGTAAATTATAATAAATGTGTAGTATCTAATAATTCCTTCTTTTTTCACATCACATCAATGTCAAATTCATTATCCTGATAGTAAATGCGGTCACATAATAAAATATACATCTTAATACTTTCGTAAGAGTGCGTAAGAAGACCAATAACACTTAAATAGATAGCAAATTACTGTTGAAAATAATCGGGTCATTAATTTGAGTCATTTAAGTTTTAATAAGACTTCCGAGACTTTGTATTATTTCTGTACCAATGAAGTTATCGTCCTGGTAAAATAGTACTTAGGGCAGGCCAAGCCCACTTCGCTCTGTCGGTATGAAGCTACAAGTACGTCGCTGCCGGATTGCACGTTATATTAGTTCGATACTCAATGAAGGCAAAAGCATATGGCATAGTATTCGACTGCTTCAATAATAACAAGGATCTCACGTTTTTCACATTTCCAAAGGACATTGAAAGGCAAAAAACACAACCCTAACGTCGGCAAGAGATAATAGTTACCCGATAGAAATAGAGGCAATTTCTACGTGAATATTCCGTTTCGTTCATACCATGTAGCTACCTTAAGAGTAGCAACATGGCATGAAAAATCACTTAAAAGTATAAAGTTACATTGAGGGGTATTATTTATCATCTTGTATTCCTCTTACAGATCACACGCAATGATAAGCACCGTCCTACATTTCTCGAACTTTATAATCCACACATTCTAATTGAAAGAGTTCCTCTACACCCAGTTTAAATCCACTGCGTATCCCATGTTCTTATCAAGCGCTACCGTCCATGTAAATATTTCACTGTCTGTTTTATTATTTACGGGCGGTAGTTGTAAATAATTAGTCGACGGAGCGGCTTCATGCAAAAATCATTATCTGTGCGGATTTATGTTTAAATTTATGGAGCCGGTGTGTTTGAGTAGATACCTGTCAAAAAAGATTGGGTTTTACACAGTATTACGACTTCGAACACACTTTGTTTGAACTGCTGTTACACAGCTTCTGGTGTTTGCAACAACACGTACCCTAAACATTGTCACATACAAGACGGCAAAGTGCCCTGTTTGGCGCAGAAAAATTTAAACGTCCACGCCAATCCACAGAGGAACGAATTCTATAACGACGTGTGTGTCTTTGAAGCCGTTGATTTCAAAAATGCAATAATATTGAAGAATACGAACATGACATTCATGACCACCTACTTTCTGTGCAAATAAATAAATGTTCTATTCTATTCCATATGAAAAGATTTAATTTTCATTCCGGTTGCAAGGGAGCCACCCTGTAATGAAAATTATTTCGGTCAACTGGCTTTTAGGTAGCTCTTTGTGGATCAAACAATCCTATTTTACAAATGGATCACTATTCTGTGTGGAATGTCCTCCGAAGAATTCTTACGAAATTGAGGATTCCGCTTTACTATTAAACAACGCAGTTGTATTATGTATTGTATTATAAGACCTATAATGTGGCTATTGTGTCTATAACCCCAACAAAGGTCCCTTTGTATAGTCTACCTCTTATCTGACCTGTAAATATAATCTCGATAATATAATCAGCTGTGTCATCTGATCTTAAAGAACAATGGTTAGAATTGAAAACCCTTGTTCTTAGAAAATAACTTGCGTCTTAAGCCCTCGAGTGAGGCCGCGATTAGAGGGTTCGGGTTTTTCTCTCCAACCGGCACTGACACGAAAAAAATGTCAATAGCTATAGTAGGGGCTAAGTAGTAAGTACTAATACCGGCATGTTTTTGTAAATATAGGTCATTAATCCCCTAGCTTATGGGATACTCCACGGACTGCACCTTATGTAGTTTGCACTGCCGTAATTTTGCCAAAACACCGACAAAGAAGGGGTCTGCTGCCAGTGAAGGTTATGGGTTGGCTTTTTAAACCCTAGTCTGAACAAGACACGTTTTGCATATTGGTAATT
Organism: Callimorpha dominula; assembly: GCA_949752705.1. Taxonomy (NCBI): domain Eukaryota; kingdom Metazoa; phylum Arthropoda; class Insecta; order Lepidoptera; family Erebidae; genus Callimorpha; species Callimorpha dominula. Next base: position 27,111,069 of record OX456992.1, read on the forward strand.
TTTGATAGAGCGATCTTGCTCGCCGATTTGAACACCGGTTACGGCGATTTGTGACGGATCCACGTTTTTTATCTGCGAAAACACCAGTGAGGCGTCGAGCGACATTTAAGGAGATTTTTTCCTGTCTGCTGCCAGTCAAGGTTATGAGTTGGCCGACTGAAGATCAGGTCAATCCAGGGCTCGCCATCCCATCCGCTCCTACTGGATATATTTCCAGAGAAACTAGGGTCCTAGAGTATAGAGGCATACTACGGCTCGGGATTTGTTTAAACTTTATTTTTATGGTACTAATGAGCTACTAGTAACTTTACCGTTCTAAAGGTATAAGAGGATTATTGGATTTAATATATGTACCTTCATTCAACAATCCCGTATCGTATTACAAGTGTCCACTTGCATAGCTTCATACAACAAAATAATCAAAACTTTGTATATTTCGCAATGTTTCAAGGGCTATTCGGCAGGAGAAAACTTTTTGGAATAATTAAAAAACTTTTACCATTACGTGCCCCTGTCCGCCAGTAACTGTTTTGTTTTCACCAAATCAATCCAGTGAACCGTAAACAATTAGGTAGGCACTGTAGCGTACAAATTACAATCATTAGTGGTTCGGGAAACGCATTTAAGCAAAATCTGTTCACCCTATTGATGCACATACATATGTTTTCGTAATCCATCTATTGGTCCCCTTTCGAAGGAGAATATAAGAGCGACTTATTAATATAGAGTTCTGTGTACTCCTATGGTGTCAATTTATACAGGGTATGACAATGGAACACTAAATATTCACTGAAATGGCATGACTTATAGCATGCAGTTACAAAAAGATTTTTTGAAAAAAAAAAAAACTATCTGGTATGTTATGACTTATTATGACGTATGATTGTTTGAATTTCTAGGTATTTAAGTTAGTTTTTGTGGATTTCCTCAATATCTTTAACTTTACACATTAAACCTGCTTTTATGAGAAACGGAGGTAACAATACCTGGAAATTTAAACAGTCGTAACTTGTAAACGGATAGCTTTTTTCAGCGATTTAAGTATTTGTCCCATTGTCATATATGGCATAGCAGTCAGGGTCGCTAACCACTAGGAAAACAGGCCAGTATACAAGTGGTATGATGAATACTAATATTTTGGTATGGCAAACAAATACAACAATCCAAAAAAGCAGTGGGGACTGATTCTCTCGGTCATTACGCCTAAGCACACAGATCAAATTACAACCTTATATTGTCAATACTAGACCGATCCTGACTCGGTCAGAGCAAAAGCATCTCTTGTTCGTTCTAATATGAATCAAAATTGGCTGCAAGAGATAACTGTAGGTACACAAGTACATAAAATCAATTTCTTTTTATTGCGTGAGTTCTCAATGGATATCACGAATTAGCGTGTTTTGGCATAACTGTATTAGTGGGTTGACTGGTTCGTCAAAGGTAAAAACAACAATTAAGACCTTAGGAAAACCGTAATTGGTTTTGTGGTAGTTATGTGATATCTGCGATACGACTGCTTTGCATTGATAAGTAGTATCTTTTTATTTTATAAGTAATGCTGTGATCACAGTTCATTAAAGCGCAAAAGCAAGTACCTACTAGGCATAAAAATTTTGATGGATTGGTTAAAAATGCATTATAAAAAAAAACTGAACCGGTGCAGAGATGCCTCTGACAAAAAGTAACGAAACTTATAATTAAAACTTTAAATAATTAACAATTTTAAGTATCACAAGCGGTCGATGCTTATTCTCAATTTTAATATTATAACTCGGACAGTTTGAAGTGTCTCATAATAAACAGACGTAAAGTTATGACTAAAAGGCCATTAAATATTTACGTTAAGGTCCCGGTAGGAAAAGGGGCTGAAAAATCTTTACATGACCTTATCTCGGGAGGAAGGAAAGTAAAAGATAATTTTACGTAATATTTTCAGTCGGAATGTCCGTTATTCATCGTAGAGTTATGCTTGAGGTAAAGAAACCATGAAAGATTTTTTTTTTATTTTATTCACATACTTACGTGGCTTCGCCTACGCGAACTAAGATTTTGTCAATCAAGGTATCCCTAGGGAACAGTACTTTTTTTCTGGATAAAAGGTACCCTATGTCCTTTTCTTGCCACCACCACGCAAACAATACACCACATTCTAAATGACTGCCCACGATATCACACAACTTGATATAGACATGAACAGATATGCCGCATAAACAACATAAACCCAAACGACATTATGCAAATAATAACCAAAGAAGACACAACATTCATGAATGACATATAGTGAACACTCTAAAAAAGTTTAACAACACTTAGCACTCCATTTACAACCGCACCATACTCTCGACCTCATAAATAACATATAAATGGCAGTAAAATAGTTCACATTAATGTACTTTAACATAGTAAATAATTTAAATAATGTAAAAATTGTAAATAGGTAATTGTATATTTTGCAGCATTTACTGTCAAGTAAATTTATTTTTATTATATTATATAAATTTATTTATTTATGTACTAAATTTTTATAAATATGTGAATTAACTGTAATAGATAATCCAGTAAGGACTAAAACTCTATATCAAATAGCAGAGCGTATCACATCGCAATAAACTCCCATGGGGGGTGGTTAACCTTCAATGGAAAAGAAAAAAAAAACAGTACTCAACCGTATATAAAAAAAAAAAATGATCGGTTGAGTATAGATTAAATAAATTTATATAAAATTTAAAAATATAGTACAGTCGCGAAAGTTACTACTATATTCATAATATAATAGCAGTTCGGAGATGACCAGCCCCGACCAACGGCACTCGTTCACTAGTATGACGCACGCGCCAATCATCGACAATTCTTCAATACAAATTATTACTATTACCCCTTCTTGATCACGCACACTGCTTCTTGTGCATCACATAGTTCATGTATTATGCTCTTACTTAATGAGTGGCTAGGAGTGATGTTTACCTTATAAGTCTGAAAAAAAGCTGCTCTTAGTTCTATTAAAAGAACGAATACAGAATATAATGTCAAACACAAGCCTCTATCCCCGAAGGGGGGGTATGCAGAGGCGTATTGAACACCCTCATTTTGCCAAATTTAATTAGGTCCCAGTCATGTAATAAATAGCCTGTTGCCGCCAACCGGGTACTTTGGGAATTCAAGATGAGTAAATTGCGAGTATATTGAAAAGGAAAGGTAGACGAGAAGGGAAGACAATGGACGAAAGGATATTGGGGCGCATACTTGTAACTAATCTGGCCATTGCCAGAGAATCCGAGCACTCTAACTAAAGGAAGATGTACAGTACTATATACCGCCTGCTCGTTTGCGCCCTATACCACAGATTACTGAGAAGTTATTAAGTAACAGATAAATCACTCCTCACAAAAATATCGATACCTACCGTTTTAATTTCCTACTCTTTCCAGACATCGACCGCTGCTTGCAAAAATGAACTTAAATGTTCGTAAGCACGATTATTATTGCCTCGCAATAGCAGACGGCCGCTTGGCCCTACACACCTCTTCAATAAATAAATATATTAAAAATGCCATGTGAATTAAGTACTTAACGCTTATTATTTATTTCAAATGTTTCTCTTATTTTTCAATGTTTAAGTATACAAAAATCCTAGTTGTGTTTTATTTTTATATAAAGACTAGCCATCCCCGCAGTTTCAACTGCGTTTATGGTCACTGCTTCGCTCCTAAGGGTCGTAGCGTGATGTTATATAGCCTATAGCCTTCCTCGATAAATGGTTTATACAACACTAAAAGATGTTTTCAATTCGAACCAGTAGTTCCTAAGATTAGCGCGTTCAACCAAACAAACAAACAAACTCTTCAGCTTTATAATACAACTAGCAAGCCGCTCTGGCTTCGCACGGGTAGTAAAGACATCTTTAACGATCATCATCATATTTCAACCAATTTACACCAAACCTTAACAAATTATATACCTAAACCTTCCTCATGAATCGCTCTGTCTATTGATGAAAACCGCATGAAAATTCGTTCAGTAGCTTTTGAGTTTATCGCAAACAGACAGACAGACGCAGCGGGGGACTTTGTTTTATAATATGTATTGAAATTAGTATAGAATGATAAACGTCTCCTTTTTCTTAAATCTCGATTTTTAAACTGTATGGTGGAAAATCTTGTAAATCTTACAAAAAGTTGTAATAAATCATTTGAGGGCAACAATATATACGGTTAAAAGGTTATTTTTTTTAAATTACATAAATAGCGTTGCCGGACTTTTTTTTTCTCTTACTTTATCTACATTCTTATACTGCACATTAAGAACTGTATCAATTTTCACTATGAATTTTATAGTATTTGAAAGAATTACGAATACGATCTCGAATTACGTTTTTTGTAATTAAAAATAAATACGTGTACGCGCGATGCAGCTGTTGGCAACCGAGACTGCATATAAGGACCGCCAGCGGACGAGCGGCCGGTAGGCATTTACCGGCCGCTCGTCGCATTTTTGTAGGTAACATATGTCGCTATCGAAATAAGTAATTTATTTGTCGACTATAGTCTGACACGCTTAAATAAACTTTAATACCACGTAGCGAGAGCCGCTATTCGTTGAATCTCATCAGTTTGTTCTGTGTTTTTAGTACCGGTCTTCGCAGGTGCAGATTAAAATAACGTCATCTTAGTTCGCTTTGAACAAGTTTTATACGGCATTTGAATAAATGGGGACTATAGCTGCGTGGCAATTATACGGCATTTGAATAAATGGGGACTCTCGCCACGTGGAAATAAAGTTGAGTTTACGTTGACAGGTTTTAGTGAAATTTAGTGGCGCTGAGAAATAGATACCGGTGACAAATAGACCTTGTTACGAAGAAGACGACAAGGTTAATTTCATATGAATTAATTAAGTCAGATTATAGTTTAGTGAGTGTGTCATAAAATCACGGCCATAAGCATTGACGAGTTTTAGTGATATCAATAAAAAAATGGATCAGATATTTTTTTCTATTTAAATTATGTGAAAACGTCTACAAAAAGCTAACGGCGTCCAATATACACGTTGACCTGTCATGTACGGAAAATCTATAAAATGACAGTTAAAGTTATACTGGTCAATGAAATTCGTATAGTAGTTAGTGATCCTGATTGCTAAGCCAGACGTCGTTCAGTATCTGGGTTTAATTTATCTATAACATGCATGTATTTAGAAATATATAAATAAGTTTATCAGCAGTCTGGTTACCATAGTACAGGCTCTGCCTAGTTTGGAATCAGAAGGCCGTTTGTGAAATGTGTTAAGTTATATTATATTATTCTAAACTGATTGAATTATGGTTGGATTGACATCCAACCAACAGGCAATTGCTAGTTATAATAATTTGTTGAGTAGATCAGTATGCATTGCCTGACCCTTATCTCATCGGCTCTACTTTATTATCTTCAAATGACAAACAACATACTTGTAGGTAAATTCTAAAGCACAGTATTTATCATAATAGTGTCATAAGATGCAGAAAGATGTCTTGTGCAGATGTCTTGGTAAATGGTAATAACTCACCCTAGCATGAGGCACATTTTTATCCTTAGTGGGCTGTATGGGCACAGGGGCCTCGCGCTGGACGGTCACCGCGTCCATCGTGAGCACCAGCCGCGCTGGCCTCGGCCGCGACTTGCCGTCCGACACCTGCACCATGCCTGTGCGAATCTGAAAAAGTATATCCTGTTTATACTGGCGATAGAGAAGGAGTTTACTAAAATGGAAATCAATCCTTAAAATTAAAGATATAATACCACAGAATACATAATAGTACAGGTACAGAAGTGTCACTCCGTCAAAGCATTTATATAATTAGCGACTCTTGGTCCGACACTATAAAGTCGCAATTCAGGTCGCACAGAGCTAATTACCTACAGTAATATTCACCTAGAAGTTGTCTCTCTTTCTATCGCGTAACTCTTATTTGTTAGGGTTGTCTTTTTTAAAGAATTAATTAATCTCAATATTTAATTACCAGTAAAATATGTGTTAGATCTTTTTTGTAAACAAATAAACCTAGGCTAGGTACTATAACTATAACTGATAGTCTAGATACGCCGTTAAAAGTATTTCCACATGTCAAATGCAAATTTTGAAGAGTTACATGATAAACTGAAAACAAGAATATATAAACTTGACACCAATTGGAGGCCAGCTATATCTATCTACAAAGAAAAACTCGCAGTTTTATTTATTTTTTACCAGCGACGGCACGGAGAGGGTATATGCGTTTAGGGTGAGAGATGTTTGTGGGTTCGTGCAAACAAATGTTGCCATTTATCTCCAACACTAATAGTCCGATTTTGATGTGGTTTTCAGTAATGGGTTCATGGTTGATTGGTGCTGGTTCTTAGTTGGGTGTTACGGTGGTTACTCACTAGGGGGCGCTGCAGTAAACATTTGTTTGTGCAAACCAATGTTGCCATCTATCTCCAAAAATTGATTTTTTGCTGGTTTTTGCTGAGTTAGATCGTCCTCTCAGTTTGAAACTTTGCAGTTATATGTGGTTTACATGTCAATACTATAAATTGGCAATCTTAAACTGATCTGATGAGGTAGGCAAGAGGTGGATATTGAAACTCTTCAATTATATATACATAATAAATACATGCTCTCTAAAATGTCTGAAATAAAAAGCAAAATTAAAAATTTTGAAATAACCAACGGCGGTTAAAACTTAATTAATCGAAAAAGGACAAAATAATTTAAAAACCCCTGACTTAACCAGATTATGTAACGAAAGATAATAAACGTAAAAAGCTTTTTATAATAGAGTTGATCTCTCCCAAAGTCGATCATCTAAACAATGGAGTATCAGATTTCATAGCACTTCCTTACCTGCCTATTTGTTTCTCTAAGATATACTTAGATGTGGCAATAATAAATAACATATTCAAGTACCTTTGAACTTAATAAACAACCAAAGAATATCCGTCGGGGGCGAGAGGGGTTAGGTTATAAATACCATATAAGTAAACAGACAAATAAAATTATAGAATATAAATACTTACTTATTAATTGACTAACCCAAAAACCATTTTTATAAATACAATATAAATAGAAGTTCAAATGAGAAAGGAAATATAGTTATAAGATAAATAATTAATATTATAACCATGAAACATGTCACTCAATCCTCTTTTTCAAAAAAAAAAATAACTGCAAAATTTTACATGAAAATGTTTTTGGTGGGATTGTATTAATCTAAAATATTATAGTTGTAGCAAGAGGTACTTTCATAAATACTTATCTATTAAGTACCTTGTAATTTAAAATACAGAATATCTGTTTATTTTGTATTTCTTAGCAATTACCTACAAGTTTTGGTACAATTTCTAAATACACCACTGTCTCTCTGAATCATTTTCATCAATCCTAAGGTTACCTGCAGAGATTACATTTACCAAGAACTCTACAAAAATTTGTGTGATCCACAAATTTTTGTCCCGCATCTGGGTGTTTTTCTGTCCGTTGTTTGAATGTTTGTGAAGGCTTTTAAAAAAGAAAAAAAATAACTAAGTTTTGCCCATAGCTTTGCTAACAGTAAGTGGTTATCCCTATCCCTGGCAACAGTACATTTTTACTAAATGAACCTTAGGTAACTTTCTGTACCCCTGACACTGTAAATACAAAATTTCATGTACTATGGCTTGACATCATAATATCATTCAAATATTCAAAAACTAACTGCTTCCTCTACAATCCTTTTTATGGAAATTTTGAATAAACAATTCTCATATGCCTTAAAAAAGGGTACTTCATTTTCTCTTACCATAGATTACTTACAAGTTTGTTTGCCCAATTTCTTCTCACAAGACTCAACTATTTGGAAATGGATGATTATAGATTGCCACTTGGAGATAGCGATCTTAACTATTTGCAATATGGTATTCTTTATTCTTATAATATTTTTACTTTTGACAAAGCAACCTATTGTTGCGGTGACATTGTGTTAAGCTGTAATTAAACAATTTTTTTTTAAAAGATATTATAAGCAATTTCTAAGGAATTTAATGTAATAGAGATATTTATTCAATAGTAATATTTTACTTTTAAAACTAATTATAAGTGTGTGTAGACTGTTGAAATTAACCAGAAATGACCACTAAAACTGATTCTCACAATTTAATACATTAATTACAATTTGTCAGTCTATATCCATTACAGTTGATAATAAGCATCATTTTCGGTAACAATGTCTGACTTTCCAGGAGGTAAGCTGTAGAACTCAACTAGTTTTTGTAACTTAAATTACTTACAAATAAAGACTGTGCTTGTCAATCCGCAGCTCTAGATAACAAAAGTTTTGAGTTTTTTGTCAGATTACACAAATAAATAAATACAAGACTAAGTTATTTAATGGGAACTTTTTGGTAACAACTAAGTGTATGAAACTTTTACCAACATCGATACAGTACTATAAGGGTACCAAATTCTTTCTGTATGTATTATAGATTTTAGAGATCTTCCAAAAGAAGATTTTAATTTCTTTGAAGAAAGTAGATGTAGGGCAAATTTCAATAATAAAATAAATATATTAAAAATGATGAAGAACAGGTTAAGTGAACACCTGAGAAATATAAACGTAAAACGTTCCTTACGTTGCAATACTCACTTTTTCATCTTTCTTCTCCTCAATAGGCGTCATCATTGTGAAACATACACACCATTACGATATAAATATTTTTGAACGTTTCTGAATTGAATTATACACAAAACTCGCAGGTACTTTTGCGCATAGTCTAAAGCCTCGGCCTCATACTGCCGATTTTTTTTAACGACAGTTATTTTCTAAGGAACTGCTGTGTTGTTTTTAATGATACTATTAATTATTTATGGGTTACACATCACAAATACTGAAAACAGGTCACTGGCATACGATAAATCAATATACGTGAATGGCACCAAAACAATTGAGATATAACAATTTCTTAACACTTTCAGGAGTTTTCCGTTATTTTAATTATAATTAGTAATATATTTACACATTTTCAAAACCTTTTCATTGACAACATTACTGTTTATTTTAAACAATAACAAATATTCTATGGCCTAACTATCGACACACGACAGTACCTCAGCGCGCAAAGTAATACTAGAGATGGGAAGTAAAGTAACTACAGAATGAAACCAACAGCTCATTAGTGTTGTCGTCATGTACATGCGCTGTAAAATCGACTAAAATACTATTAATGAACTGAAATGAAATGAAATATATTTTTTTTGCAGAATATGGGTGTACAAACACAGATGATAGAGTTAAAAAAATAGTAAAGGCGCAATACCATATTCAACCGTTGCCGGTGTGCAAAATAATTACATAATTTATATTATCTACATTATTTGCATTATTAATAATTATAAAATAGAGAGAGAAAAAAAATTAATATATAAAATGTCATCTCAAATTCAAGATAATAACCATGTCAATTTTATATAAATGTCAACTTTAGGGGAAAAAATCCAATGCAAATCAATTATAATGAACGTCAGTATGCAACCTTAAATTGACATGCATCAGATGAATCAACAATATGATTGGAATACAATATTTATTTATTATTATAAAGCATCATTTAGAAATTAATTTAAGGAGTAGTAACATTTAGAACATAACATTTCGTGGAGGTACTTTCTGAATCTAATTATATTTTGAATAGCCTTTATTTCCTTAGGTATTTTATTCTATATATGTATAGCCCTGCAGAATATGCTTTTATGCATTAAAGTTGTTTTACTTGGGACTATGCATAGCTTGTCTTTTTTTTGAATTATGTTATATTTTGCTAAATAAATACTGCAGACTCAAAAATGTAAATACTTGAAAATGCTAGTAAGTTGCATTTTTTGAAGTAAGGCTTACAAGAATCTATTTGTTTCAAATTGAAAATTGCCCTGATGCAACGCTTCTGTGATTTAAAAGCTAATGGCCAATTTGTTGAGTTGCCCCAAAATATGATACTGAAGTGATTAGGTTGGTTATCCTAAACCACTTGCTTATAATAAATATAATAATATAAGCGAAGTGAAGCGAAGCAGAGAACACTTGTTTGATTGTCGACAATTAAAGGGCTTGAGCAACAAAGTAAACAAATCTTTATTTTGTACCAAGGCGATAACAAAATGCGGAATGAATTCTCGTACAACGAGACACAGTATTTATATAGAAAAACAATTAATAATAGTAAAGGTTCGCGCTTGACACAATTTTACAAAAGGTTCGGTCCTGGCACTTTCTAGATGTGGGCGTAGACCGTATAACAAAAGATGCGCAGCGACCATATTGCGCGCGCGCCGGTAGTACAATAGGGAGTAGGCGGTCATCCTGCGGTAGGCGGGTCTTACTGCACTAATCCTTTACACGTGGAGGACATCACGCCATGTGTGACGTAGATCGTACGATCTTGTGCTTCGTCCTAACGCATAAAGGTTACTCGCCTACTCGCCACACCACTCCCCCGGTGAGACCGTAACTACGGGCGATAGTAATCGGGGAATCTGACTGAGCGCCCCCTTCTGGTTTTCTTCAGGTTTGGTTCCTCGCTACCTGTGGTGACTGTCGGTGTCTCATTCGTGACAAATGCGGGTTTGAGACGGTCTATTGTTACTCTTTGCGTCTTCCCCTTCACCTCGATGTCGTAATGTTTTAAGTCACGTTGCAGAACCTTGTACGGTCCTAGGTAAGGAGCTTGCAGTGGCCTTCGTTCTGGACCCTGGCGCAGAAAGACGTGCGTAGCTGTGTCCAGGTTTTTGGGTACGTAGAATGGACGACTGGAACTACTGTGCCAAGATGTGGGTTGCGGCGTTAGTTTGTTCATGTGTGAACGGAGTCTACTGACCAGGCTGCTCAGGTCTACAGTTTCATCAGAGGTGCTGCTGAAGAACTGTCCAGATAAGCGTAGTGTCTCACCATAGACTAGTTCTGCTGTTGAAGCCTGAATATCTTCTTTCCACGCGCTCCGGATGCCAAGAAGCACCCATGGCAAAATCTCGGTCCAGCTTGAAGTGGCATAGCATATAATAGCTGCCTTCAGCTGTCGGTGTAGCCTTTCCACTAGACCATTAGCTGCGGGATGGTAAGCCGTGGTTAAATGATGTTTAGCGCCGACTAGCGTAGTGAGGTCCTTGAAAGTCTGCGACGTGAACTGGCGGCCTCGATCGGTGGTTATGTGTTCAGGACAGCCAAACCGCGCAAACCACCCGGATGTCAGGGCGACTGCACAGGTTTCTGCCGTGATGTCCTCGAGAGGGTACGCCTCCGGCCATCGGGTTACACGGTCGATGACAGTAAGACAGTACCTGAAGCCTGAAGACAATGGTAATGGACCTACCAGGTCTAGATGTATATGTCTGAAGCGTGCAGATGGTGTTGGGAAAGCCGTGAGAGGTGTCTTTGTGTGTCTGGACACCTTGCTTCTCTGACATGGTTGACACTCCTTGGTCCAACGACGACAGTCTCGCCTTACTCCAGGCCAGACAAACCTTTGGGTTACTAAGCGGACTGTTGCTTTTGCGCCCGGGTGACTCAGGTTGTGGAGGGCATCGAAGACTTGCCTTCGAAATGACTCGGTTATGAATGGTCGTTGTCCCGCTGTGATGTCGCAATAGACCTCTTCTTTCGAATCTGGCAGTAATACTTTCTCCAGCTTGAGACTACACCCGTTGCGCAGCAGATCTTGAAGTTCAGCATCAGTTTTCTGCTCTCTAGCCAAGGATGTATAGTCCAACGTTTGATTTATTGCACTGATACGTGATAAAGTATCAGCTACAATATTATCCCGCCCGGCCACAAATCTTATATCAGTCGTAAATTGACTGATGAAGTCTAAATATCGAAACTGGCGGGGGGAACAGTTTTCACGGTGAGTGGCAAATGCAAATGTAAGCGGTTTATGGTCCGTACTGATGAAAAAAACTCGAGCTTCAACCATAAACCGGAAGTATTTTATGGCCTCGTAAATAGCCAAAAGCTCACGGTCGTAGGGGCTATACTTTCTTTGTGAAGGACTCAGTTTCTTTGAAAAAAATGCGAGTGGCTGCCATTCTTCACCGTTACGTTGTTGCAAAACTGCTCCGATTGCTGTGTCTGAGGCGTCCGTCTGCACAGTTAACTCTGTTCGCGAGTCGGGATGTGCTAGAAGTGTGGCCTCAGATAAACTGTGCTTACACTTTTCGAAAGCTACTTGTAGTTCCTCTGTCATGACAATTTTTTGCGATCCTTTAGTCTTTGGGCCTGTCAAGAGACTATGAAGAGGTGCTTGTATAGAAGCTGCAGCTGCTATAAAACGGCGGTAGAAATTTAGCATTCCCAGGAATCTTCTTAGTTCTTTGACAGTTCTGGGTGTCGGGAACTCTTGTATAGCCTGGACTTTTATGTCTAGGGGCTGGATACCGGCAGCTGATACTCTGTGTCCCAAGAAATTTGCCTCTTTTTGGCCAAAAACACACTTGTTCGTGTTGATTAGGACTCCATATTCTGACAGTCTTTCGAAAAGCTGTCGCAGGTGTTGCTCGTGAAGGGTATTGCTGCTGCTGAAGACCAAGATATCGTCGAGATACCCGTAGCAGAAGTCCAGCCCATGAAGAACCTCATCCATGAATCTTTGGAAGGTTTGTGCGGCGTTACGAAGACCAAATGTCATGAATGGGAATTCGTATAATCCGAAAGGTGTAGTTATGGCGGTCTTGGGTATATCCTCTTCTGCGACTGGTATCTGGTTATAAGCTTTAACCAAGTCTATAGTAGAGTATACTGAAGTGCCTGCCAGCTGGTGGGTAAAGTCCTGCAGATGTCTAATAGGATATCGGTCAGGAATTGTACGTGCGTTAAGTGACCGATAGTCTCCGCATGGACGCCAACCGTCGTTCTTCTTGCGCGCCAAGTGAAGTGGTGAAGACCAGGGGCTTTCTGATTTACGTGCAGTACCACTCAGCAGCATCTCTTCAAACTCCTGCTTCGCTATTTTTAGCCGAGCAGGGTCTAAGCGACGTGGCCGGCCGAAGACTGGTGGACCGGGCGTAGTGCGGATGTAGTGCTTTGTACTGTGTTTAGGAGTACTTGGCTTGCCCGCTGGACGTGTAAGGTCTGGAAACTCCTTCAGCAGATGGTGGTAGTCGCTACCGTCTATAAAAGTGCGTACAGACGATATGGCCTCAGTGGACTTATGTTGAGGTAGCTGGACCGTAAGCGTAGTGAGATTGTCTATTAGGCGCTGGTTCCGGCAGTCGACTAATAGGTTGTAGAAAACTAAAAAGTCGACACCGATAATTGGCTTTGTGACGTCAGCTACGATGAATCGCCAAGAAAATGCGCGACGAAGTCCTAGGTCCAGAGTTAGGGATATAAAACCGTATGTGTTTATTATTGTCCCATTGGCTGCAAATAGCTTGTACTCTGTTGTAGTACGACGCTCTCGAACAGCGGATCTTGGAAATACGCACAGGTCTGAACCCGTATCTATAAGATATTGTATTTTTGTCTTGAGATCCGTAATGAACAGGCGGCTTGATATTGCTAGGCAGTCTTGTCCCGCCGTTAATGGCTGCCTTGGTAGTTTACCGACTTTGTGTTTCTGTAGGTACAGGGTTGTATGCACTTACTAGCTCGATCTCCAAACCGATAGTGATAGAAGCAGTGGGGATGATCTCTGGGGCGAGAACGTGACCGAGAACGGCTTCTACCTCGTTTGGCTCCTCTGTAATGAGAACGCTGTACTCGTTGCAATTCCGTACTCATGCATTCCATCTTGCGAGTCAGTTCAGTAACAGCTTGCGTTAGAGCATCAATAGTGTTACTCTGTGCTCCTCCTCTGCTACTCGTAGATTGTGCAGCTGCTACTTGTCCGGTTACTGGCGTACTAGTGGCGACTTGACTAGTAACTGGTACGATGTCATTTATCCGGTCGACTAGCTCTGCTATCTCCTCCAAGCTTAAATTGGCTTGCATGGCTACTATGGTCTGAAGGTTTGCCGGAAGCCTGCTAGACCAAATTGACTTGATAAAGTCGTTAGGAACAGTTGGTCCAGCTAGTTGTTGTAGGTGGCGTAGAAACTGTGTGGGTTTTCTGTCACCGAGCTCCTCATGCATAAGTTGTTGTTTTATTTTGCGCTCCTGCGATGCCGATAGCCTCTTGATCAGCTCTGTTTTCAGCTTCTCATATTTATCGGTTGTGGAAGGAGATACTATAAAATCTCGTACTTCTGCTGAATGTTGGGGTTCTAATTGTGCCAGCACGTAGTAGAACTTCGTGGAGTCGGTAGTAATATTTGAAAGGGTGAACTGGCCTTCCAATTGTGCGAACCATAGCAGGGGATCATCAGCGTTGAACACCGGTACTTTAACTCCGACGCGGTATGCCATAAAGAAGTCCTTGTTTGCCTCCTCAGCAGTAGACGTCATGCTTCTAATGTACTAGTTTCGAGTTACAGTATAGTAATAAACTCAGAGAATACTAGTTGTCGTGGGTCACCAGTGAAGTGATTAGGTTGGTTATCCTAAACCACTTGCTTATAATAAATATAATAATATAAGCGAAGTGAAGCGAAGCAGAGAACACTTGTTTGATTGTCGACAATTAAAGGGCTTGAGCAACAAAGTAAACAAATCTTTATTTTGTACCAAGGCGATAACAAAATGCGGAATGAATTCTCATACAACGAGACACAGTATTTATATAGAAAAACAATTAATAATAGTAAAGGTTCGCGCTTGACACAATTTTACAAAAGGTTCGGTCCTGGCACTTTCTAGATGTGGGCGTAGACCGTATAACAAAAGATGCGCAACGACCATATTGCGCGCGCGCCGGTAGTACAATAGGGAGTAGGCGGTCATCCTGCGGTAGGCGGGTCTTACTGCACTAATCCTTTACACGTGGAGGACATCACGCCATGTGTGACGTAGATCGTACGATCTTGTGCTTCGTCCTAACGCATAAAGGTTACTCGCCTACTCGCCACAATACCATAGCGTAAAATCGAGGCAACAGATCCATGGTATGACGTCAGTACTGTACATATATTAGCAGTATTTTTAAGTCTATGTAAACCATATGCTAGTTGACTAAGATTTGTAGAAACATAGTCTATGTGTGTCTTCCATATCATACCTTTGTCCAAATTTAAACCAAAGAATCGAGTAACTTCACTTTCCGCTATGCTATGTCCCATGTGGTTTATATTTAAGTTGCATGATCTTGTTGTCTTTGCTTAAAATTTAATAATGTTGTTTTATTTATATTAATTTAGAGATTATTCGTCTCCAACCATTCTATTATTGATTTTAAGGAGTTATTTATTTCTGGCTCAAGTGATTTTGTATTTTGTCCAGTGTAGAGGACTGTGCTATCATCTGCAAATAATGTCATTTTATGACTTGTGGTGGTGGGTAGGTCGTTAATGTACAAAATGAATAGGACCGAGCACACTACCTTGTGGCACACCGAATTTTACAATTTTGGTTTTTGAGTGGTAATCTTTTTCATGTTTTGTACTAAGACATAAATGTGATATTTCTGTAATTTGTTCTCTAAAAGATAAGTATGACTTTAAAAGCTGGTGAAAAATACCCCTAACACTGTAGCAATATAATTTATCCAACAAAATATCGTATTTAAAGTGATCAAAAGCCCTCGTCATGTCCATAAAAAAACCTATAGCTGCCTGACTTTTGTCCATATTAGTCAAAACAGATTGGAAAAAGTTGAAAACAGCCAAATTAATCATGACGACTTTCTAGATTCAGTGTTGAGCCAATTTTAATTGTAAAGACAATTAAAGATTAAAAATTGATTATTAGTTAATTGTCACCATAACATCTAACAGATGATCAACTTTAATTGTATAAAATTAGAAGTTAAAATTTATTAATAAAATTGTTCATTGTAGTGGCAGCAATTAACAAAATCAATTGTTAATCGAGATTTGGTACAGTTACCAATTAATTTATTTTCAATTGTTTTATTAATTTAAATGAAAACTAATATTTAAAATATAAATAACGGGTACTGGAGGATAAAATGCAAAGTCTAACAATGTTCCAGTAGATCCTCACTCAAATCTGGAGAAAGACAACCAGAAACCAGACAAGAATATTCCCTATAAAGAAGCTGTGGGATCCTACATATATGTAGCCATAATGTTTGCTGTGAGCCTGTTGAGTCGATTATTAAATTGTTACAATCTGTGAAGATTTTTAAGTACCTGCAGGATACCAGAGACTTAGGTGTGTGCTACAGATCATCTGAATCTTTTGACAGCATACAGAGATGTTTATTATGCTAATTATCTAACAACAAGACGCTCAACTACAGGATATGTCTTCATTAGAAGCGGAGCTGCTGTGACATGACCAAGCCGGAGACAGCACACAGTTGCTCAGTCAACGACAGAAGCTGAATTCATAAGCTAAGTGATTTTGAGAATACTACCAACAGTCTGTGTGCATCCATAGACAATCAAAGTACCATCAGTGTAATAAAAAATACTAATTTTTATAAAAGGTGCAAACACATTGAAACTAAGTATAATTTTATTAAAGATAAATATTATAAGAAAAATATAGATTTACAGTATGCTTCTAGAAATAATCAATTTGCGAATTTGTTAACTAAAGCTCTTACCAAGCTTGTAATGTCTTTGACATTAACTTCTTGTTGTATCTGTAGGTACAAACTCAACCTCCTACACACATACAATCACCTTCACGCTATACACAAGGAGGCTAACACTTCACAACTGATTGTATTATATTATTAATCTTATATTAATATCGAACTGACATACAATTTTACGATCATACTTAATATAATGTATTCGAATAAAAATTGCTAATTACTAGGCGCTACTGTCTGACGGCGACCACATCGAGCGATGGCCGTCAGAGTCATAAGGAAGCCGTGCGGTATCCCCGCACGGTTTCCTTCGAAGCGGCGAGTCTCCTAGCCGGAACTGCACCATGGGACCTCAAGGCGAAGACACTTGCGTCGTTGTATCAATGGCGCAAGGAGCGATAGCTGGGATCACATCTCAGGAAATTGAGGTGCAACGGTCTCAGCTCCATCAGATCCTAATGGTAGAGTGGAAAGAGTGACTTGAACGACCGAGCAAAGGTCACGCCACAATCGTGGCGTTAAGATCCATCATGGAGGATTGGCTGGAGAGGCAGCACGGCCGCCTATCCTACCGGCTGACGCAGGTGCTGACCGGCCACGGCTGATTTGGGAAGTACCTGTGTCGCATAGGCCGGGAGCCAACGTCTGCGTGCCATCACTGCGGAGGCTGTTGCGAGGATACTGCACTCCACACGCTTGTGGAGTGCTCAGCGTGGATGCAATAGCGCCGCGACCCGACGAGTGTGGGAACCCTCTCGCTGGAGACCATGGTTCTGTCCATGGTCCAAAGTGAGAGTGCGTGGGAATCCACCGCTTCTTTTTGTGAGGAAGTGATGTCCGCTAAAGAGGTGGCGGAAAGGGAACGGGAGAGGACTTGTACTCTCCCGTCCCGCAGAAGAGGCGCCAGGCGCCGGAGAGCGCAGAATGATTTCCAGCTGATAGACTCACTTGTGACGAAACATCGTTTGGTTTTAGTCGGTTCGATTCCGACATACCACCTCACCGATAGCCATCGTGAGGTGATGACCCGTGCGGGTTTCCAAAAGAAAAAAGGCGCTGCTGTCTGAAGCACAGATATTAAGCTATCTTGTTCAGACACAGATGCCCCGCTGAAAAGAGAAATGTTATAAATGTAATAATAATATTATTCAATATTACGAAATTAATACCAATAGTAGTGTTCACAATTAATGCCAGTTTATAATAGACTATTAATTATAGATTTAATTAGATGGGTCGTCCCATGTCAAGGAATTCAGCATCTGAAGATGGGATCCTGATAAAATTGAGAGAAACCGTCGAAAATTTTAGGAACGAATAGTGATTATGTTTACTTTTCATAACTTAATCAGGTATTTGCGTTAAGGAACCATCACATCATGAAGCTGAGCTGATGATGGAAACCATACTTACCTTTCCTAAATAATCAGAAGTTAGATACAAAAACTGTAGTGTTAGTGACAGAAACCACTTAATAAGCTTCAAAGAAAATATATTCAATAGCGTTTTAAAGTATTTAGTATTATATATAATAAAAGAAAGTAGTTGTCAGAGTAATAAAAGATGACGAAAGCCACAAAACAAAATAAAAACTTTTTAGCAAAAAATTAAACAGACGAAAAGAACTAAACAGAAAAAAAGTTTCTAAATTTATGAAGCCCATCGATTTTCTCAAACTATCTCTCTAATCATTTTACACGAGATACTATTTCGATTAGACAAAATAACACCTTAAAAATTGGGCTTAAATTTTGGACAACCATTTTATTTTACTTGTTTGTAAGAATACTATGTGGTAGAATCACACCACCTTCATCAGATCCACCATCACATCAGATAATTTATCTTAAGTACATGTGAGAGAAACTAACTTGCAGTTAATTTTTCTCAGTCTTCAAATTAACAGTAAAGTTACTGCAGAGAATTATCTCTGCGCTAATTTTAGAAATGTTTAAGTTGATATTGTTGGTACCCTCCATAGCAATATTATCTTACGCCTTTAGTATAATTTAGAAATTCGACAAAATTTGCTGCATGGGTTCCTTCATACGTTATCGATTATAAGAAATAAAGTAGAAACGAAAATTTCCTACCTATATAAAAATATAATAGGTATTCATTTCCATTAAATATTTTTATTGCTTGACATTTATTGCTTGCTACACGTAAGCGAAAATTCGCAAAAAACATTGTACTGTAATCATAAATGTAAATCTGTTATTTTATATCATTAAACTATCGGAAATTTATAGGTAGTCTTGCCATTGACCAATCGTAGGTAATATGAAATGGGTTAGTTGATTTATATGGTGCGTGGCAATAATATTGTCTTGCCTGTTCGATGCAAGTCGATATGTTATAAAAATATAATTCGTCTCCAAAATATAATTAATCCATTCTACTACTGACTCTGAAAATTAGTTTTCTGCATCGTATGTTAATTTGTTGTATGTATTTTATTAGTATTTAGGTATCTGTTGATAAACGAAATAAGTGTAGCCTGTTGTAGCTTGAAACCATTTCTTTTTTGTTTTTAATGTTTATTAATTTATTTCAAAATGTATCTACTACTGTGTGATATACTTTGAGAACTACATGTTTTAACAGTTACCAATGTACATAAATAGGTACTGTATTTCATGTAAATTAAAACATATGTTTTAAGCCTATGGAATAAAAGAGAATCGGGGCCAAGGGGACTACACCCTCCCTGTTGTACCATGGACCTAATGTTGTTCTTTAGACCCATTATTAAAGTTTTTCGAATAAACATTGTTTATAAAGCTTTATTAGACCTTTAAAAGTAGTAAAGTAATAATTCTTTGTAATAAAAAAAAATTAAATTAACTTAATAATAAGTAAATAGGTATTGGTGCTAATTCTGTTACTTCACTCTCTAAGTTAAAATTTACTAAATTTTCTTCATATAAAATGTAACCTTGCACTAAGTCTTATTTCAAATTTAAACAAGTAGGTAACATATGTCGCTATCGAAATAAGCAATTTATTTGTCGACTATAGTCTGACACGCTTAAATAAACTTTAATACCACGTAGCGAGAGCCGCTATTCGTTGAATGCCATTTCTTTTGCTCTGTGTTTTTAGTAAGCGTCTTCGTAAGTGTCGATTAAAATAACGTCATCTTAGTTCGTTTTGTACAAGTTTTTATTCGGCATTTGAATAAATGGGGACTTTCCCTGCGTGGAAATAAAGTTGAGTATACGTCGACAGGTTTTAGTGAAATTTAGTGGCGCTGAGAAATAGATGCCAGTAACAAATAGACCTTGCTACGACAAAAGATAAAGTTGATTTCATATGAAGAAATTAAGTCAGGTTTTAGTTTAGTCGAGTGTACAATAGAATCAGCACCATTGTCTCCATTAAATTTGATAATGATGGGATTTTAATGATTATTTTGCTTTTTCTTCCTACTTTTCTCTCCTTGCATTGCCCATATCATTTTATCCATTTCATTTCGTTTATTTTTTGTACGTTTATTACTTAAGTTGGGAAATACTAAACTTCATCATCATCAATACTCAATACAAATAAATAAAATTGAAGTGTCTGTTACCTATGCCTAAAAATCAGTTTTTAAATTTTTTGTCTGTCTGTCTGTCGCTCTGTTTGTTCAGGCTAATCTCCAGAACGGGTGGACCGATTTCCACGTAACTTTGTGTTATAAGGAGTAACTTAGGCTACTTTTATTTTGGGAAAAGAATTAGGGATCCGCGCAAAATATATAAATATGTATACGCGAGCGAAACCGCGCGGGAACTGCTAGTCGTACATAAAAATAACAAAGTCTCCAAAGCCACAAGAACATTTAAAATCTGTAGTATAGTTCTGCCATTTCAAAACATTTTCTTCTGTGTGACGTTAGTTTCAGATTCCTTAAAGAACGAAACAACATCTTTCAAATACATATTTAATTTAATTTAGTATTGTATTATTTAATACATAATATAAATAAACATCCGTAATAATCTATAATAACGTTTGAAAGCGTTGTTCATTGTGTTATATTTGAATAATATTAAAAAAATAAGATATGTAGGTACAGGCCACGGTTCAACTTGATGAAAATACTATAGACCTGTCGGTACAACTGATTTTTTAGGTCCATGGTACAAGACCCGCTATAATTTCAAAACTATTTCTTATTTTGATTACTAATAATAAAATAATGTTGATTTACAGAGCCAAACAAATTGTCATACAAAAAACAAGAAAGATTATTACACTTTTCAAGAAGGAAAGCAAGTTATTCACAATTGACTCCAAAAAAAACACTTATCTTTCGGTGCAAAATTCTTTTTTGATCTCCCAGTGCCCAAACGCGCGAGACAGCAATCGTCAAAACTTGGATGTAAGTAAATTACATTTTAATAAGACTCATTAACCGTTGTTGGAAACAATGCTACAAAAAGTGTCAGTAGAGTAAGGTCCATGGTAGAACAGGTTCCCCGAACAACTACATACAGCGTACAAAACCATAAGGACATAAACCCACTGCACAAGTTACTTGCAAGAGGGTCGGAGGCAGAGCCAGAGTCATCTACTACGGCCTGAGGGATGATTACTGTGCATGTTTTAGTCGCCGTGCTAGTAACGACGCAATTACCCAAGTTGACTGCTTTGAAAGCTGAACTCCGCGTGTACCATGGCATTGATGACTTTACATTTAAATATCCTTACGTAGTTACTATACAACCCTTTCGAAAGTGTACCGGGTCTCTTATAACTGCAAATTGGGTTCTTACAGCAGCGCACTGCTGTACTCAAGAAGCAAAACTGATACAATACGGTAATATGTCAATTCCGCTTAGTCTGAGCGATTCGAAGAGAAATGTGCTTAAGATGATACGACATCCGCGATTCCGAGAAGATAGACCGGCACCTAATGACATAGGATTCATCCTTGTAAGCCCTGTGGCTATGAACAAGTACGCCAGTGTATCAGCAGTAGACTACTCAACACTCATAGGTGTCTCTACAGAGTACGCTGGCTTTGGGTTAACGTTCCTTCCGAAAAAAAAGATGGGATATAAGACGATGAAACTTCTACTTTCACTTTCCAAACCGCTACAAATCGGTGAAGCTGTTATCAGGCCTTGTACCTATCGATTTAAAGGCTTTATTTGTATATCACCAAAGTGTTCTAATAAACAACTAACTGCACCCGGAGATTCAGGTGGTCCATTGATAATAGACCACAAGATAGTGGGACTCGTTACTGGGGCTGTAAATGATGATTTCAAGGATACTGATAGGTTTTTTACTCCTATCAGCCCATACGTTTCATGGATTAACAGCGTAGTAACTTCAGGAAGAGACAAATAAAAACATTTTTGTAATTAAAATAACGAGACTTGATGTCAACGAACTGTCCTTACGTACATGTAAATAGTTCAAAATGCAATAGATTACTTTACGAGATTCTTATAGGAAATAATTAAATTTATAGTACCTAATGAATAAATACCTATAATTTGTAATAACTATAAATGTAATGTTTTACAAAGAAGTTATTATTCTAATACTTAGTAAATCATTAAACTTGTTTAAATTTTTGAACTTTCATACTCTAACTACCCTAAGGATGACCCAAAGAACACTCACTCCTTTCTAGAGACGCCTTAGCCTATGCACTACTGCAGTGTTACGCTCTTAGATTATAGACCTATATATAATCTAAGGTTACGTTATAAATTGTAGCATTACAGCCTTACTGTAATGCTCAATTTATCTGACTCATTTATATAACACTTGAATCTCACGCATTATATTACAAACGAATGCTACCTTTAGTCTTTATTTAAAATAATATTGCAACAACAATGTATTGTTTTTACGGAGCGTCATGCCGCCAAGTCGTCGTGCCGTAGCCTCAGCGGGTGCTACTTGACGATTTATGAATACTAGACATCGTCTTGTGGTAAAATTTAGGCCATCATTTTTGGTTATTTCTTGGACAGTATAACTTGAACTGACTAGACTGACGTACCATGGCAGGACGCATGTAGCTTGATGTAAACCTTTTCACATAGTTTTTAAATTTTGTAACAAATACGTATTGTTTAAAAAATTTAGCTTTCTGTACTTCTTCTATACTTAAATTATCACCATCATCATCATTTCAGCCGTAGGACGTCCACTGTTGGACATAAGCCCCCCTCTTTGACTTCCAAGAAGACCGGTTGGAAGGGGAACTGCGATCTTTACTAGGTCGTCTGTCCTCCACGATAATGGACGTCCTACGTCATATACTTACATAAACTTTAGGTATTCCAAATTTCAGGTTCCTGCGTCCCCGAAGTTTTCCTAAAAATGCAAACAAAGAATTCTTTTCACATATTATATATATATATATGTATATATATAGGAGATAAATATAATAATTATTTAATATATGTATATTATTTCTACCGGACTATTGATTTTTAAAAGAGTTTTCTCAATTTAATATTATTATTATGGCAGGTAAAAATAATCGCATAGATACATTTTAGGTTTAAGTGTTAGTAACTTAGGTGACATTCAGTGCAAAAACGCCTATACCTCCGGTTCGTCAGCAATTGTTTTATAGTGGGGACATTTGAATCCCTGCCTTACCCCGCCTTTTCCTTCTGTGAGGCAATGTAGACCCTTCATGATGCGATCGTGGTCTTTATCGTCATCATCATCTATCACTATGTTAGTCATAAAGCGATGTTTCTAAGAATTTTACCGAATGACTGGATTTTCCTGTTCTCCCAAACATCGCAACAGATCTTAATTTAACCCAATAAGTCTAAAAACTATCTTAACTTTTCGGGAAGCATAAGATTAGCTAAAGGAAGTATTTAAAAAACTAAGTCGTCCTTTAAAACGTTCTTTAGGGCTACTTAAGTACGTTTACTTTTTAAATCCATTAAGTATAGACGATATGTCCACGATAAATGCAACCTTTGCGTATAATGAATAAGTCAATACTTCATTGAATTATAAAGACATTCTTCTGAGATAAAGACTGATTAAATCAAACTGAAGCTATCAAGTCTAATTTGGCATCATATTATTATGGATATTTTACACTTATTTTTGATCTTAAGAAATCCTCAAAACCTATTTCGGACCGTTGTCTGAAATAGGTTTGTGAGTTCAGCTATGGCTATTGCATTTACAGTGTTTATTGTGTGGAACTCTCGGATGATTTTTAAAGCGAAACCACGTTGCACTGAAAGTAATTTTCTGCGATTCTTTTTGAATTACAAAGCGCTGTTCCATATACTAGCGGCGTACGCGATGATAGGTTCTATGACACCAACGTAGAGAGTTTTTATGTTGTCAGAGAGAATGCCCCAGGTGGGTCTTACAAACCTGGATAGTTTATTGTATATGGCTAGCACTTTGAGTGTTAGGTGTTTTATGTGTCGTGTAAAGTGTAAGTTGTGGTCCATGATTACACCGAGTACTTTTACAGTTGTACTGAAAGTGATGGGTGTGCCTTGTGCTGATATTTCAATGTGTCTGGATTTGCGTGTAAATGAGACGGCTGTTGTTTTTTGTGGTCCGAAGGTAAGTTTGTTAGATGTGCCCCAATCGATGATAGTTTGTAAGCTTTGGTGGATGTTGTGTTCGAGTGTGTGGGTGTTTCGGTGGCAGGCGGTCAGGGTGACATCGTCGGCAAACGCCTGTATGTTGCATTATTCAGGTTGTTGTACTTCTAACAAGTCGTCTCATATGAGGTTCCATAATGAAGGGCCGCATACAGATCCCTGTATGCAGCCTCTATTGATTGTTTTTGTGACTTGAGCGTTGGAATATTTCAGTGTGGCTTTTCTGTTTTTTAGGTAGCTCCGGAGAATGTTATATAAACTTTTTGGACAGTTAATGTGGTGTGTGTGTTTTCAGGCAATTGATATGTGTTGAATCCGGGTGTTTTTTCAAGTGTGACGGTGTTACTAGTGTAAGGCTCACTAAGGCAAATTATGTCAGTTTTTTTGCTGTTTATGTAGTGTAGGAGCTCTGGTGTGGCAGCATACCCCAGTCCTAGGTTACATTGTACAAAAGAAGTAGGCTTAGGCCTATTGGTATTAGTATAGGGCGCTGTTTCCGCATTTAGACTCATATGCGGTCTGACTAGTTGAGCCAGCCTAGGTCCTTCCAGAAGCACAGAAGCCTCCTGGGGTGTTCACAGGCTTCTAGGAGCGACCTCGCTCTCGCGAGGATACTTGCCCGTTGTGTGGCCACTCCCTCCCAATCCAGGACAACGTGAGTCAGCCTCTACATAGAGGACTGCTTGTCGCATTGATAGTGAATAGGCCATTGTTGTGGCTGTTCCTGTTTATAGGCATAAAATTAAAATATAAAATATGTACTTAACAATGTTAACGTGAAAAGATAAATATAAAAACAAAAAGAACAATATAGAAATTAAAAGCGTATCGAAGCGGTATCGAAAGCCCTTAAACCTCCCTAATCCCTAAATTGACGTGTGCCAGCTATAAACTGCCTCCATGCCAAATTTCAGGTCTCTAGTACAAAAACCTAGGACTTTCATTCAAATATGCGAAGGCCCTTAAACACCCTAAATTCGGCCCGGAGGCAAAATCTTTTCATAGCTGCCGTCTCTTACTCATACACTACGTTTTTGCCAGATTTCATCTTCATGGTTCAAGTAGTTTATTAATTCAAATTCAATATCTTTATTTCATAAAATTTACCATTAATTATTCGATATCGTCGATTTATGCCGCGTTCCAATAAACAAATAACGATTCGTTTTGTTTACGAAATGAATCCGTAAGCAAAATGAATTGGTTTTTGTTTATTGGAACGCGACATTAATAAATAATTATTATAATTAAAAATTATAGATCAACACACACACAGAGTCACCGCAACAATAGATTGCTTCGTCAAATTTAAAATTATCAAAGAAAAGAAGAAATGACTAACATAATATCACATCTGCCTGTTTCGATCTATAACCGCCCGTTTCCAAATGGTTGGATATATTGTATAGATTTCGTGATCAATCAGTAGGTAGATGAGCGAGTTAGTATCCTTTCGCTTTTATTTTTATAGATTATAATGATACGAGTGTTGTACATTTATGTGAAAAATAATTAATTAAATTATTTTCTTTATTATCTATATAAAAGTGTTTGAAGAATATTTACCCGTGATTTGGGTATTTTGCCGGGTTTTTACCTTATATTTACCCGGCAGGGAATTTTCCCGGGAATTTACCAGGTAGATGCCCATTTATAGTCATGTAGCAGTAATTGTTCAATTAATTATCTCTAAACAATCACATGTATAGTCGGTTACTTGGCACGGGCGCATCCATCTCGGCCGTAAAGTATAAACATATTTTAGAACATCAAATTTCATACTACAACAAAAAGATATCTATTACGGGTATCGGCGGCAAGATAACAACGCTTGGGTATTGCTATATAAACTTAAATATAAATTGTCATCAACTGAGACATACATTTTGTGTTCGAATTCTTACCAATTAGAGCGAATGGCATCATCGGGCAAGATTTTTTTCTAAGTATAAGGCGATATTGGACTTTAGTCATAATTAAACATTGATTGATTTACCTTTCTCTATATTTAATTCTAATCAATTAGAGATACCACCGAGGTGCGATTCGATTCATTATATACCTACAGACTTTACGAATGAATCCTTAGTTATCCTTATCCTTAGATATCAGCAACGGTATATATTGTAAGGCTTCGCTTAGCTTGAGAAGATTTTTGGGGTCGTGGTGTTAAAGTGTAAGGAGAGTGATTGATAGTGGACAAGACAACTGAAAGATAATATATTAAAACTGATCTACCTACAATAATATAACTTTATAATGGCTTCATAGAAGTGGCTCCGCAACTTGACAGCCGTCCACTTTAACTGCTGGTTGCGGCGTTTTTCTCTTCTGTTCCTTTTCTAAAGATTCTACATAATTCAAATATAGTATATCTATTATTTATTAGTAATCTATTATAGATTTAAATATTATGTTACCAGCCAGGCTTGCTCTGCACCCGAAAAAGATTCAGGCGTCAAGGAGCTACCTACGCCCCTTCGGTAACATAATATTTTTCCTACCTCCCTTACAAAATCCCTACCAGGCAGGAAGTCATTTTTTTTTCAAACTGCTTCTGCCGATAGAAGTAATGATTTCTTTTTTTTTTATGGTATTGGGGGCAAACGAGCAGACGGGTCACCTGATGGTAAATGACTACCGCCCATGGGCACCTGCAACTCAAGAGTCATAAGTGCGTTGCCACCCTTTAAGGTGGGAATAGGGGATTAGAGGGGAAGGACGGGAATAGGGGAGAGGGAAGGGTTAGGGCCTCCGGTAACCTCACTCACGCGGCGAAAAGCAATGCAACCATTGTTTCACTGTCGGTCCATACGTGTCGAAGCATGGCTCTCCCACGTGCAAGTGACAGGCCTGCATATGAGAAAGGAAAATAAAAACAGTTACATTTCATTAAAGTTCCCATTATATTTAAAATCTCCTCTGCTGGTTGGCGAATTACTTAGGACTGAAAAAAAAACCACCATTTTAAAAAACAGATAAGCTAAGATGACTGGCCTGGTTGGTCTAGTGGTTAGTGACCCTGACTGCTAGAGAGGTCGTGGGTTCGATTCCCACCCAGGACAAATAATTGTGTGATGAGCACGATAATTTGTTCTGTGGCTGGGTGCGGCTGTAATTTATCTATAATATGAATGTATTTAGAAATATAGAAGTATGTTTATCAGCAGTCTGGTTACCATAGTACAGGCTCTGCCTAGTTTGGGATCAGACGGCCGTGTGTGAGATGTGTGGAGTTATTATTATTAATATTATTATATACTATATTCCAAACATATGTCCAAGGACGTTCCTTTTACACTTATAAGTGATTCAACAATTCCAATTCTGGATAAAATTCTTCCGTCAAGTTTGTCAAAAATAATTCATTCAATGTTCACTCTCATCAACAAGACAGCCTCTGCCATTAAAGAAAAACAAAAATTGTTACTATGACAATGTTCATGAAATCTGAAATCTCCAACTCGTATGTCAATAATAATCAAATCGCGTAATCTAAGCACTATTATTGAAAAACTATTTTCCATAAAATTGTTTAAATATATCATCAATATTATAAACAATATTCCACCCTTAATAAAAAAAATAGGCAGTCGTGGAACTGCCGACAGAAGTGAAAACTTAAACGAAACGACGAACTTAAAACGTCACATTAGCAGGTTGGCGACATTCATTAATAAGGAGCTGACAGAACTCGATGTTTAGATTAGCGTCCTCTAGTGGATCTATATTATGTATTATTAACGTGACGGTCACGAGTTCAGTTCTTTTTCCATATAGCAAAAGTGCACAAACTTGCCTAAAGAAATTCACAGATATATTCTTATTCCATAAATACATACCCTATACTGTATGGAATTACATCCACAAGCCCTCCAATGAGCAAATTTTACTGATCTTTATACAATATATTCAGTATTATCTCAATATTCTGTGTTCTCGTATATCCTCGCGTTACAAGTTCGCAATAGGTATTTAAATTATGTGTTCGAGACTAACAATATTTTATTATTGTTTTTATAACTACTTACTGGGATATTTATTGCTTGCTGCACGTAAGCGAAAATTCGCACGAAATATTTTAGGTACTGTAATGTTAAAGGTAAAGTTATTATTTTATATCAGTAACCTATTGGAAATATAAAGGTGCTCTTGTCATTGCCCTCTTAATCGTATGAAATGGATTAGTTGATTTATATGGTACGTGGCAATAATATTATCTTCCGTGTTGGATGCAAGTCGATATGTTATAAAAATATAATTCGTCTCCAAAATATAATTAATCCATTCTACTACTGATTCTGAACATTGTTTTTGTGCATCGTATGTTAATTTGTTGTATGTATTTTATTAGTATTTAGGTATCTGTTGATAAACCAAATAAGCGTAGGGGACCTGTTTCAGCTTGAACGTATTTTTTTTGTATTTAATGTTTATTTTAAAATGTATTACTCTGTGATATAATTATGTACTTCAAGTACTACATATGTTTTTACAGTTACTAATGTACACAAATAGGTACTGTATTTAATGTAAACTAAAACATTTGTGTTTAAGCCTTTCGAATAAAAGAGGATCGGGACCAAGGGGCCTATATACACCACTTGTTGTACCATGGACCTATTGTTGTGATTTGCACCCATTATTAAAGTTCTCCGAATAAAAATTACTTATAAAGCTTTATTTGATCTTTAACAAAATAGTAACTGTTGTAAAAAAAAGTAGGTATTGTCTTTATTTTTGATAATAATATGAGATTTCATGATTATTTTGCTTTTTCTTTCTACGTTTCTCTCCTTGCATGGCCCATATCATTTTATCTATTTCATATCGTTTATTTTCGGTACGTTTATTACTTAAGTTGGAAAATACTAATCTTCGTACATAAAAATAACAGGGTCTCCTAAGCCACAAGAACATTTCAAAAGATACAGTTCTGCCATGTCAAAAGATTTTCTTCTGTGTGACATTAGTTTCAGATTTCTTAAAAAACTAAACATTTTATTTAATGTTAATTTAATACATAATATAATGATTATTACACTTTTCAGGAAGGAAAGCAAGTTATTCACAATTGACTCCACCTAAAAACACATAACTTTCGGTACACTTCGGTAATCGCCTGAGGGATGATTACTGTGCACGTTTTAGTCGCAGTGCTAGTAACGACGCAATTACCCAGGTTGACTGCTTTGAAAGCTGGACCCCGCGTGTATAATGGCGTAGATGACGTTACGTCTAAATATCCTTATGTAGTTAGTATACTTAATATGGAACCCACGCAATTATGTACAGGGTCTCTCATAACTGCAAATTGGGTTCTTACAGCAGCGCACTGCTGTCACGAAGAAGCAAAACTGATACAATACGGTAATATGTCAATTCCGCTTAATCTGAGCGATTCGAAGA
The DNA here is from genome assembly GCA_949752705.1 of Callimorpha dominula. Classification (NCBI taxonomy): domain Eukaryota; kingdom Metazoa; phylum Arthropoda; class Insecta; order Lepidoptera; family Erebidae; genus Callimorpha; species Callimorpha dominula. The sequence goes on from OX456992.1 coordinate 27,140,713, forward strand.
GCAATGTGCTTAAGATGATACGACATCCGCGATATCGAGACGAAATATTTGCACCTAATGACATAGCACTAATCCTTGTAAGCCTTGTGGCTATGAACAAGTACGCCAGGGTATCAGTAGTAGACTACTCAACACTCATAGGTGTCTCTACAGAGTACGCTGGCTTTGGGTTAACGTTCCTTCCGAAAAAAAATGTAAGAGCTAAGAAGAAAAAACATTCCAGAGCCCTACGAATCGGTGAAGGTGTTATTAGTTCTTGTGCATATCGATATGAAGGCTTTATTTGTATATCACCAAAGTGTTCTATTACACAACTAGTTACCCCCGGAGATTCAGGTGGTCCATTGATAATAGACCAGAAGATAGTGGGAGTCACTACTGGAGCTGTAAATGATGATTGGAAGGATACTGATAGATTTTTTACTCCGATCAGCCCACATGTTTCATGGATTAACAGCGTAGTAACTTCAGGAAGAGACAAATAAAAACGTTTTTGTAATTAAAATAACGAGACTTGATGTCAATGAACTGTCCTTACGTACATGTAAATAGTTCAAAATGCAATAGATTACTTTACGAGATTCTTATACTTTTTATCATAAGGGTGATATACTTTTGGCAACCGCCCAGGTATACGCTAAGGTATCGCTGGGGTTAAATCTACAGTTAGGTGTTTGACAGATAATGGCTCGCAGAATAATCTAATAACATCTGCCTGTTTTTTCGCTTATTAAATTTACCGAGAATACCATTGAATTGTAATTGTAATGTTAATATCAAAAGATATTATAGGTTATAATAATGTGTTAATCTGTATTTGATAAAAAGGGAAAGGTGTGACGGTATATCTAAATAAATTATTGGCGTTAGGTGCGGGCGTAGGCTTGCTCACTTCACTCCAGTGTTGGCAGGCGTTCCGAGCGGACGTGCGGCCGCTACTATAGTAAAATACTAGTGTTGTGTTTCAATTACATCACCTAATACTTACCCCTGTGACGACAGGATCTCATACTTACGATAAATTAAATCTCAACATTTGACTTGACTTACAGATCTGGATTGTGTAAGAGTACCTATCACCTACCTACCTACCTACACATATAATACTTTTTGTAATAAAATTACACAAAAGATATAATTTGCTTCCTTACGGTAGGAAAAGTAATCTAGGGATGCTTGATTTCTACAACAAAAAATTATGACGAAAAACAAAAAGGAAAAATTATATTGGACTACTACCATTATTTTTTCTTGAGTTGTCATAATAGTCGTAAGGTGATATGAAGGGTAGGTAAAAAACGCCTACTTCCACGGTTTGTCAACGATTGTTTTATAGTGGGGACATCTGAATCCATGCTTTACTCCGCCTTTTCTTTCTGTGAGGCAATCTAGACCCTCATTATCATCATCGGTCACATTAACCAGGAGGTGTCGTCTCTAAAAACTTCATGAAATGACTGGCTTTGCCTCTTTTCCTACATACGTGATCGTGTAGCAGTAAAGTAGAAGCGATAAATTCCTTCCTATATAAAAATATAATAGATGCTTCTATTTATTAAATATAACAAAAGTCGAGCAACGCATGTAAAATGGTTCAAATGTATTTTTTTTACTTTTTATTTCTTTATGGTATAGGGGTGTTCGACATCGAACTTAAAACCATACAATTGCACCAGTGCAACGGATCCATATCTGTTGTCTCCTGGCTCGATAGATGGCATTGACGGCAAATTAAATCACGGTATGGTTTTGTTCTTTTTTTCTTTATTTGGATCGCCAACAAATGATACACATTTCTTACATCTAGATAATAATTAATACACACAATATGCCTTGTGCTCACTTACTTACAGGCAACCACATCTAACACAAATAAAATTTTCATCACTGGAATTAATTAAACAGTTTTACATGTAAAACATTAAAAATAAAACTAAAAAGAAATAGAACATTAACTAAAAATATAAATTTAATCCTAGCCCAGGTATCGTAATTACCGAAGCCTGGAATTCAGGTATTCAGTGATTCTTTTCTTAAATCTAAACAAATTATCACCAAAGATATCCAAATCTGCCAGTCGCTGAATACTATTATATGATTTCCATTCTTGCCAAAGGTGAATTAAGACCAATGTTAGTCCTGTATCTGCAGACAATAAGCAGCCTGTAGACACTCGAGCGCGGTAACCTACTTGGAGTCGAGATATTAATTTTAGACAACAATTCAGGACAATCTATTCTATTGTTTAATAAGTTAAATAAGAACAAAATATCAAGTAGTTGGCGTCTCTCGTTCAAGGAAACCATTTCAAAGTGTTCAAGACGAGAACTGTACGATTTGAGTGAATGATGTAATTTCATGTCAAAAGCAAGATGACTGACGAATCTCCCTTGTGTTCGTTCAAGTCGGTTTTTGTGAACCTCATAAAATGGAGACCAAACCTGGGAGCAGTATTCTAGTATGCTACGGACTAATGAATAATATAAAATAATTTTGGTTCCAGGCTGTAAGAACCGTTTAGAATTTCTGGCTATGAAGCCACACATTTTAGTCGCATTCAGTATTATTTTTTTTTCACAATTTATGTTTAAATAATCAAACATTTTTTCTATTAGGGAGCTATGATTATATTTGCTAGCATTTAATAACACTGTAGTGACTTCTGTGGAAATATACATGTTGCTACGGGAAAGCCGAGGATTATTTGCATCGCTCACCCGGTCCATATTCATGGTCCTTACGAGTCGGATCGGTTGAAGCGAGTTTTTGTAGTCATCGGTGGTGAGACGGCTATCGCCCGTCGCGTTAGGCATACTGAACAGTGGATCGCTGTTAAGAGCAATCCCCTACAGCGGGCATCAAGATTGGTGTTCAAGCTGAAGGAGGAACCGGAGTAAGCTACATCCTGCTTGGCAAGTAGTAGCTGTGAGCGTACATCTGGAGGAACAACGCACGGGAGGCGCTAAGCAGATTTGGAAGTTCGCGGCCGCCCGGTAGGTGGCTCTACTGGAGATGAAATTGCTTTGTGTGGTAAAATATTAGTGTGGAAATAAAACTGTGAGTACTTTATGAACTTTATTACTCAGAAGAGCAACTTAGAACATTGATCTACAGTCGAAACTTAATTGCAATCAAGTGGAATTTGAACTTTAACGTAAAAAGCTTTATTTTGTTGTGTACTTTTTTAAGTGGTGTTGGGACTTGTATTATTTTAAGTGAAAGTTGGTTGTGACGGGGAACCTATGCTGGATTTTGGACCCAGCTAAATTAAAGTTAAACACTTAGAATATTTTGCGTTTAAAACTTAAGATATTAAATAACATAGTTGAATTTAATAATATAGTTGTGGAAAGGTACTTCGACAAAAAGTTGGTTAAAGTTATAGATCTTTGAAGATTATAGTTGGTTTACTTATAAGTTTTCACTGTTTGTAATTGTTAAGAATGGAGACATTTGAAAGTTTACGGGAAGATATCAAAGATAAAATAGAAAAGGCTACTGTTAACTTTAAAAAATCTCCTTAGCAACGTTTAACTACTTCGTATATAGAAACGAGATAAGAAAACTTAGAACTACAATAGACTTCATAATATAGCAATCATAATAAAATAATACAAAGTGTGAAGAAGCCCGACCTTCAAAAATCGGATTATTATAAAAATTGTGTGTATGATGTAGTTGAGGAACTTTATATAGATTTTAAGAGTATGTTAAAGGAAATGCTACTTAATATTAAAGGTACTTCAACTCAGTCTGAGTTGAAAGGTATGTCCTGTGGTCAGGAAGGAAAAATATTTAGTAAGGTAAAATTACCAGAAACAAAAATAGCTTCATTTTCAGGCAAATATTCAGAGTGGGGTACTTTTAGGGATTTGTTTGTGGGTTTAGTTCATGACAACAAAAACGTAGAGGGCGCACAAAAGTTTTACTGTTTAAAGGGGCATTTGACCGGTGAAGCCGAACAATTACTAAGAAATATAAAGGTTACATCTGATAATTATAAAATTTCTTGGGATAAGTTGAATAAAACTTACAATAATAAACGGTTTCTGTCAAATAATATATTAAAACGATTGTTAAATCAAAAAACTATATTACATGAATCTGCTTCTGAAATAAAGTCATTATTAAACACAACAACAGAATGCTTAGATTCAATAAAAAATCTAGGAGTAGACATTACTTCGTCGGATATCCTGATTGTTCATGTGATCAGTCAAAAATTAGATAAAGAGACTCTCAAGGCCTGGGACTTAAAGATATCAGTATTACAATTCTTTGGGTACCTTAATAGTCGCTTTCGAAGGCTTGAAAGTTTATTCAATAAAAAAATCTTTATTTCATAAAATTGAGCATCAATTATACGTAAATATAGTTATATATTAAGCATACAATTCGAAATCGTCGATTTAATAAATAATTATTTTAATTAAAAATTATAGATCAACACACAGAGTCACCGCAACAATAGTTTGCTTCGTCAAATGTTAAATGATTAAAGAAAACAAAATGGATAACATAATATCACATCTGCCTGATTCGATCTATAACCGCCCGTTTCCAAATGGTTGAGCCTTGTGAAAAGAAATCGGGCTAACAAACTCACGGCCACTCTTTTAAAAATGAAAAACCAGACAGTTTCAACAATATTCAGTATATATCACATCATTTTGTTGTGTGCTATTATGTTTTTAAAATTAAAAGTGAATAAACTAGAAAAAGAATATGACACTAGGGAAACTGAAAATTAAGGAAAAAATTAAAAAGAAGAAAAGAAAAACATGAGAGATTTGAGAACATTTTCCATGAGAGATGGAAAATAAGAAACATATTAGCTCACATTAGATTTCTATTACAATTCCATCCCAAGCGTTTTTATCCTGTATATAATCGCCTACTGAGTAATAGCCCTTAAGGCATAGCTGTCGTTTTACTGTAGACTTAAACTTGTTTATACTTAACATTTGAATATTATCTGGGATTTTATTATAATATCGCACACATTGACCTTGAAACGACTTGTTAATTTTTTGGAGCCTAGAGGCAGGTACAAGTTTATGTTTATTACGCGTGTTAAAAGAGTGTATATCACTTTTTTTACAGAAGTGATCTTTATTTTTATGAGGGTCAATTAGATTTTCATAAATATATTGGCACGCTACCGTCATTATGTTAGAGAATTTAGAAGGCACACCTGATCGTAGGAAAGACCGAATATCCAAGGAAACGCAATCTTTTCATGTTGTTAAAAATAACCAAGGTGCAACTTGTACATATTGTTCTGCAGATCACAAAATAACGACTTGAACGAAATTTGGTAAGCAGTCTAACGACCAACGACGTGAGTTCGTTCGGGAAAAAGGTTTGTGTTATATATGTCTTAATGGTAATCACGCTGCCAGTTTCTGCAAATCTTCGTTTAAATGCCAGGTGTGTAAACGTTGCCATCATACATTGTTACACCCTACGGGTGTTTCCGGGTTGGTGCATGAGACTACTAGTGCCACGAACGTGGATGCCTCCTCAACGAGGCTGGAGGGTGGTAAGGACACGGTGGTCCTCGCGGAGAGATCAAGCCAGCAATTGGTCTCGCATCTTTCGACAGGGAACTGTAGAAAAGCAGTATTATTAGCGACTGCCTTGGTGAAGGCTCAGTCGAAAGGTGGAAGCTATCTTGTTTTTAGGGCTTTATTAGATCAAGGGTCGTAGGGATCCTTCATAACCGAAGCAATGGTTCAGCATTTAGGTCTTAAAAAGTTTGCAACAAAAAACACTGTGTTAGGTTTAGGTGGGGATAAAAGTGTAACTTCTAAGAACACAGTCTCAGTAAATTTGAGGTCATGAAAGGATTCGAACCTGCATATAAAAATTAATGCCTTTGTTCTAAAGTCAGTCACAGCTCATCTCCCGGTTACGAGAGTAACCAAAGTAGAATGGGCAGACTTGGCTGAAAATGACTTGGGTGAAGATGACTTGGCTGACCCAGAGTACTATAGGCCTAACAAAATAGATATTTTGTTAGGTGCTGGGGTTTACAGCCAAGTCATTCAAAAAGGTATTAAGAAGTACTCAAATGGTACATTGTTAGCCCAGGATACAGCCCTGGGGTGGATATTGTCAGGCGCATCTCAGGTGAATAATACATCCAATATTTATTCTCACATCACAGTAATGCATTCGTCACTTCAGGCGGACGATCTCCTGAAAAGGTTTCGGGAGTTAGAAAACGAACCGTCGAAAGGCCAGAAAATGCTTACTGAGGAGGAACAACGATGTGAGGAATTATTCACAACAACCACGAAACGTGATGATTTTATGTCAGGAGCTGAAAATGTTGAAAAGGGATTCATTATTTACACAAAAATTAATACAGTCCTATCGAAATGTGGGTTTAATTTGCACAAATGGGTTAGCAACAGTAAGGAGTTACTACATAGAATCAAGGATGGGGAAAGGGATAAGGATTAACCTTTACATATAGAAATGGACAATATTACGAAAATTTTGGGGCTTACCTGGAATTCCATCAAAGCGATTTCAGCGATGATTTTTTCAGTATTCGGTTAAACTGCCGCCGGTGACTGAACCTGTAACGAAAAGAAAGATTATTTCTGATATTGCACGTTTATTTGACCCCTTGGGGTGGTTAGCTCCAACCATAATCATATCAAAGGTGTTCATTCAAAGATTATGGTTGGCAGGTTTAGCATGGGATCAAGAAATTCCAACCAACTTACTAAATGAATGGGTTACTTACCGTGCTTATTTAATTTCCTTGGTGAACGTGAAGATACCACGATGGTTATACACATGTTCCGATAATATAAAAACCGAATTACAGGGAGTTTCAGATGCCTCTAAAGTAATCGGCGGCAATCTACATTCAGGTAATAGATGATAAGGGTAATATCCATGTTGCTTTGGTAACCTCAAAAACCAAGGAAGCTCCAATTAAACAGATATCCATCCCAAGATTGGAGCTTTGCGGTGCGGGACTTCTATCCAAACTAATTGCTGAAGTGGGTAGGGTTATCGATATACCAAAGGTAGACTGGCACACGTAAACGGATAGTGAAGTGGTTTTGGCTTGGCTTAGTAGCCATCCGAGCCGCTGGAAAACCTTTGTCGCCAATAAAGTGTCCCATATTTTAACCCTCTTGGACTCCCATCTAAACACAATCCAGCGTGGTGTTTCACCTACTGATCTTAAATCAACCACTATTTGGTGGGATGGTCCAGAATTCTTAAGGCAGCAAGTGATTAAGTATAAAAAGTCTAAGAATAACAGCACGGATTTTGAGGAAGTCAATGTACACACAGTCACGATTGATCAGGGGTTTTGGAAACGCTTTTCATCTTTGTCTAAATTGCTTCGAGTGATAGCTTACTGTCCCAGGTATATAAATCTTTGTAAGAAAGGATTAGCTAGACATTTTACAAGGTATCTCGTCAAAAAAGAACTTGAGGATGCATTACAAATTTGTGTTAAAAGATGCCAAGAAGATGAGTTTGTCGAGAAACTTAAGGAATTAAAGGGGAACAAAATTTTAGAAAATAAGAACAGTAACCTAAAATCGTTTAACATATTTCTAGACTCCAACGAAATTATGAGAGTTGGAGGAAGATTGAAGATGTCGCATCTCGGTTACAATCGCGTTCATCCGATTTTAATTCCGAAGGAGTCCTTTCTGGCAAATCTTTTGATCGCGGACGCGCACCATAAAACCATGCACGGTGGTCCAGATTAATGGTCACATATTTACGTTCAAGGTATTGGGTTGTAGGGGTCAAGTTATTGGCTAAAAATATGTGAGGAGTTGCGTGAGATGCATTCGCTATGCGGTCTCGACAAGAATGCAGCTTATGGGGCAACTGCCGTCAGCACGGGTTACGCCGAACAAGCCATTTTCATGCAGTGGCGTAGAGTATGCGGGCCCCATAAATATAAGAATGTCTAAGGGTCGTGGCAATAAGTCATTTAAGGGATATATTGCTTTGTTCATATGCATGTCCACACGGGCGGTACACTTAGTAGCAGTAAGTGACTTAAGTACCAGAGGAATTTTGGCGGCATTTAAGCGGTTTGTGGCAAGGCGAAGTCGAGTGGCTGATTGTTTAGTGACAACGGTACCAGAGCGCGGCACGAGAGCTTCTTTATTTATATAACGAGGAGAGATCTGGTTTAAATGAGGAGCTAGCTGAATATTTAAACGGAATAACGGAACTCAGTGGAGCTTTATTCCTCCTCATACACCTAATTTTGGGGGTCTTTGGGAGGCAGGGATAAAGTCGACTAAATTCCACCTTAAGAGAGTTATTGGAAACTCTACCCTGACTTTTGAGGAGATGGCTACCGTGTTAGCACAACTTGAGGCGTGCCTCAATTCAAGACCGTTGTCTTATGCGGAGGATCACGACAAATTGACGATCTTAACCCCGGGTCATTTTCTGGTTGGAGAGACACTCGTAATTGTTCCGGATTCGAATTATGAAAAATCTAACATTCATACCTTACCGAGATGGCAACTTCACCAGAGAATGACTCAGGATTTCTGGATGAAGTCGCAAGACTATCTAAATCAATTCTTGCAGCGGCATAAGTGGGCTTATCAAACCCCGGAACCAACCGTTGGTGCTGTTGTGCTCGTTAAAAAGGATGATTTGCCGCCTGGCAAGTGGTTATTAGGAAGAATTATCCAAAAGCATCCGGGTCCAGACAAAATCACTCGAATCGTTACATTGTGTACTTAAAATTCTCTAATAAAACGACCTACCTCTAAATTATGTATGGTACCGGTCTCTAAGTGAAATATATTTTATGTGTTAAGTAAGAATAATTTTTGTATAAAAACCATGTTTTTTTTTTAATTGTATTTATGTTATAGTGTACTACTGCAATTGTGAGAATTTGTATGGAATCCCCTCACCAATGACATACCCTAAAGTAATTTTAATTTAGTTTGGGTTTTAAGGTGCGACAGTTGCATGGTGGGCGGTAGTAAAGAACATTTTCGTGATGTCCTTGGTGGACATCGACATCGAACTTAAAACCATACTAATACCACATAATAAACCATAATTGCACCAGTGCAACGGATCCATATCTGTTGTCTCCTGGCTCGATAGATAGCATTGACGGCAAATTAAATCACGGTGTGGTTTCATTCACATTTTATGTATCAGTAGTGTAATCATACATTTTTTCTATTAGGGAGCTTAAAATATTTTATTGATTGTAAATGTAAATTTGTTCATTATCAGTAAAGTATCGGAATTTTGGGTGTTTTCTCGTGGACCTACTTTTTTGTCCTACTAGTAGGACCACGGGGGTATGGTATTAGGTGCTTTTGCCATTGAGCTCTAAATCGTAATATGAACTAACTGAAGTAGTTGATTTAAGGTGTGCAGCAAAATTGCGTGTTGGATACGTAATTCCAAAATATAATTCATTCATTCTATTACTGAATCTCAACATTTTTATTTAGTAAGTCTACATAAACCGTACAGAACTATAAGTCAATAAACCAACTGAAGATGTTACTTGCAAGAGAGTCGGAGGCAGAGCCAGAGTCATATACAACCGCCTGAGGGATGATTACTGTGCACGTTTTAGTCGCAGTGCTAGTAACGATGCAATTACCCAGGTTGACTTCTTTCAAAGCTGGACCCCGCGTGTATAATGGCGTAGATGACATTACGTCTAAATATCCTTTTGTAGTTAGTATACTTAATATTAAACACAGTCAATTATGTACCGGGTCTCTTATAACTGCAAATTGGGTTCTCACAGCAGCACACTGCTGTGTCAAAGAAGCAAAACTGATACAATACGGTAATATGTCAATTCCGCTTAATCTGAGCGATTCGAAGACCAAAGTGCTTGAGATGATACGACATCCGCGATACCAAGTCGGATTTGTACCTAATGATATAGGATTCATCCTTGTAAGCCCTGCGGCTATGAACAAGTACGCCAGTATATCAGCAGTAGACTACTCAACACTCATAGGTGTCTCTACAGAGTACGCTGGCTTTGGATTAACGTTCCTTTCGAAAAAAAGATGGGATATAAGACGATGAAACTTCTACTTTTACTTTCCAAACCGCTACAAATCAGTGAAGCTGTTATTACGCTTTGTCATAAAGGCTTTATTTGTACATCACCAAAGTGTTCTATTACACAACTAGCTCTCGACGGAGATTCAGGTGGTCCATTAATAATAGACCACAAGAGAGTGGGAGTTCACATGGGACGTTTTGACGATGGTTACAAGAATACTGATAGATTTTTTACTCCGATCAGCCCACACGTTTCATGGATTAACAGCGTAGTAACTTCAGGAAGAGACAAATAAAAACGTTTTTGTAATTTGATGTCAACGAACTGTCCTTACGTACAAGTAAATAGTTCAAAATGCAATAGATTACTCTACCAGATTCTTATAGCAAATAATTAAATTTATAGTACCTAATGAATAAATAAATACCTTTTACTATTTGTAATAACTATAAATGTAATGTATTATAAAGAAGTTATTATCCTAATACTTAGTAAATGATTGAACTTGTTTAAATTTTTGAACTTTCATACTCAAACTACCCTGGGGATGACCCAAAAAACACTAACTCCTTTCTAGAGACGCCTTTGCCAATGCACTACTGCAGTGTTACGTTATAAATTAGCCTTTTGCCTTACTGTAATGCTCGAATTATCTGACTCATTTACATAACACTTGAATCTCACGCATTATATTACAAACGAATGCTACCTTTAGTGGCAGTCTTTATTTTAAACAATATTGCAACAACAATGTATTGTTTTTACGGAGCGTCATGCCGCCATGTCATGTCGTCGTGCCGTAGCCTCAGCGGGTGCTCCTTGACGATTTATGAATACTAGACATCGTCTGGTGGTAAAATTTGGGCCATCACTTTTGATTATTTCTTGGACAGTATAACTTGAACTGCCAAGACTGACTTACCATGGCAGGAAGCATGTAGCTTGATGTAGACCTTTTCACATAATTTTTAAATTTGTAACAAATACGTATTGTTTAAAAAATTTAGCTTTCTGAACTTCTTCTATACTTAAATTATCACCATCATCATCATTTCAGCCGTAGGTCGTCCACTGTTGGACATAGGCCCCCCTCATTGACTTCCAAGAAGACCGGTTGGAAGCGGCCTGCATCCACCGACGGCTTGCGATCTTTACTTTCTGTCCTCCACGATAATGGACGTCCTACGTCATATACTTACATAAACTTTAGGTATTCCAAATTTCCTGCGTCCACGAAGATTTCCCAAAAATGCGAACAAAGAATTCTCTTCACGTATTATTTCACAGATATTATATATATAGAAGATAAATATAATAATTATTTAATATATGTATATTATTTCTACCGGACTATTGATTTTCAAAGAGTTTTCCCAATTTAATTTTATTACTAAGGCAGGTAAAATAATCGCATAGATACATTTTACGTTTAAGTGTTATTAGCTTAGGTGACATTCAGTGCAAAAACGCCTACCCCTCCGGTTCGTCAGCAATAGTTTTGTAGTGGGGACATTTGAATCCCTGCATTACTCCGCCTTTCACCACTGGGCCCGGATTAGGAAGATCCTCATCCTTTCGAAACCCCTCAGGGTTTCGAAAGTTTTTACGAAAATCCAAGCAGTTTTTTACTAGAGATTTGAAAATTGGCAGAGAAGTAGTTTATTTATAGAACAGGTTAGCTAAGAAAGAATATTAGCAAATAGCCGGTTTAAGTAAATCTAAGGGCTCAAATTTTCATGAAAGTCCTTGCTTTTGTGTATCAGAGAGCTGAAATTTTTTCGAAAGATTGTTAAAAGGCAGCACACGTCAGCTAAGAAAGGATTGAACCTAAAAGACCGCACAACATACTTGTATACTACTAAATACATACATATTATAAATAAACTTTTTTTAGTATTATGAAATGGAATAAGCGTTTATTTTTAAACCCACCTGATAGAAAGTGACAATTAAGGTACACGCCTGTCCAAGAGAAACCCATTCACTCTACACTTGAACTTTCTAGGATTATAATCGCCTGGAAAAATATCGCAAGCAGCTCATTCCACACCTTGGCGACTCGAACCAAAAAGAAGCTGTCAAAGTGTTTAGTTCGACTTTTTGGTGTTTCGACAACGAAAGGATGGAACCTCTGTCTGCGCCTAGTAGCCCGATAAAGGAATAGTAACGGTTCAATTAATTCGAAGAAGAGAGCTTTCGCACACTCATCAAGGTGCTTACGACGATGCTTAAGGCTTTGTAGTTCCCTATTTGTGAGCAAGAGTAGAGTGATCAAGAGTGGTGAGAGTACCATCTTCGTCTTCGTCGTCACTTTCCATCAGGTGAGTTAAAAAACAAACGACCAATTACTAAGAAAGCGCCTCAAAACCTATTTCAGACAAACGGTCCGAAATAGGTTTTGAGGATTTCCTAGTCCAAAAATAAATGTAAAATATCCATAATAATATGATGCCAAATTTGACTTGATAGCTTCAGTTTGATTTAATCAGTCTTTATCTCAGAAGAATGTCTTTATAATTCAATGAAGTATTGATTATTATCGATTATCGTGGAAATGTGTCGTTTATACTTAATGGATTTAAAAAATAAACGTACTTAAGTAGCCCTAAAGAACGTATTAAAGGACGACTTAGTTTTTTAAATACTTACTTTAGCTAATCTTATGTTCCCCAAAAAGGTAAGACTTATTAAATTAAATCAAGATCTGTTGCGATGTTTGGGAAAACAGGCAAAACCAGTCATTCGGTAAAATTCTTAGAAACATCGCTTTATGACTAACATAGTGACAGATGATGATGACGATAATGACCACGATCATCATGAAGAGTCTACATTGCCTCACAGAAGGAAAAGGCGGAGTAAGGCAGGGATTCAAATGTCCCCACTTTAACAATAATTTGAAAATAAATATTAATAAAACAGTAATTATGCATTTTAGCCGACGTGCATTGACATTTCCTAAATTTGACATTCAATATAATAATAATGCTATTGACGCTGTTAGTTAGTTTCTAGGCTTAACAATTGACCGTAACTTAAATTAGAAGACTCCTAATGAATCTATTTGTAAGAGTATTAGTAGCAATGCATTTGCATTTTTACACGCTGTCGTGGACACTTAATATAGATGCTTTGCTGGCAGCGTATTACGGGTTAACTGAATCCATTTTAAGATGCGGGGTAATCTCTTGGGGTAATCCAAGCAGCAAGGAAATCGTTTTTAAAGCCCAAAAGCGATGTTTAAGATCAATGTTAAGATTGGACATCAGAGACTCTCGTAGCCGTATTTCATACGCTATAAAATTCTGACACTACCGTCCCTTTACATATTAGAAACTGCTTTATTTGTAAAAAGCAATCCGAATCTATTTCCGCGTATGGCAGATATGATTCCCTGAAATCGACGCGATAAAAATAAACTTTGTCTGCATACGTCTAGGACTGCACTTATGCGTAAAAGTGTTATTAGACTCCAAATATTTATAACAAATTCCCTAATGTTTTAAAGATCTAAGTAGCGAAGCATTTAAGAAAAAAGTAAAATCATTTGTTATTGGAAAAGCCTATTATAATGTTAGTGACTTGTTAAATGATAAATTTGTTTTGACATAATAAAGTACCTAATTAGATACATTTGACGTGATATTAAGATTTAATACAAGTATTACTTTGACATTGTATACATTAATTTTAGACTGATAATTATAACTTCAATAATTTATTCACATTTTTCTAATGTTAACTGTTGATATCAGGTCAAGTGATAGAAATAGATTGCTGATTAATAATATTCCAGATTTAAAAATTGATCAAATTAAAATTCGCACGTTATTGTATATGGCAAACATATCTTGAACTTTCTCCAACTTTATATCTTGCATGCGATTGTTTATTTTATGTACACATGTGTTTGAGCGAATAAATAAATTATCTTATCTTATCTTCAAATTCAATATCTTTATTTCATAAAATTGACCATTAATTATTCGAAATCGTCGATTTAATAAATAATTATTATAATTAAAAATTATAGACCAACACACACAGAGTCACCGCAACAATAGTTTGCTTCGTCAAATGTAAAATTATAAAAGAAATGGATAACATAATATCACATCTGCCTGTTTCGATCTATAACCGCCCGTTTCCAACTGGTTGGATATATTGTATAGATTTCGTGATCAGTCAGTAGGTAGATGAGCGAGTTAGTATCCTTTCGCTTTTATTTTTATAGATTATAATGATACGAGTGTTGTACATTTATGTGTATAAATAATTAATTAAATTGTTTTCTTTATTATCTATATAAAAGTGTTTGAAGAATATTTACCCGTGATTTGGGTATTTTGCCGGGTTTTTACCTTATATTTAGGCGGCATTCTCCAGGGAATTTACCATTTAAAGTCGTGTAGCAGTAATTGTTCAAATAATTATCTGTAAACAATCACATGCATTGTCGGTTACTCAGCACGGGCGCATCCATCTCGGCCTTAAAGTACATACTACAACAAAAAGATATTAAAAAAAATCCGGTTCCGCAGCAGGCCCGCAGAGGTAGATTTCGTGTTTTTAAAATTTTTATCTCCAAAAATATAAGTTGCATTAAAAACTTTTTAGTCTACATTGTAGAGAAAAAAAAAATTTGCTTACAGTTTACAGTTTCGGAGCCACGAATTTTTTTTCTAACAAATTTTGGTTTCCCCCCCCTCCCCAAGTTAAGGATGGAATCATTTAGGGTTCATATTAAAAAATGTTTGTATTTACTATGGGCATGCTATTAATGTTAAACGGTCCAAAAAATTTCTATAGGAAAAAAGTTATGATGAAAAAAGTGATTTTTTTTAATCTTCCCCCCAGTCCCCCCCTTTGGGGGAATATTTCTATATTGATTTGTCGTCCAAGTTTCAAAGCAATCGGTGCATAATTGCGACCTCTATCGTGCCGGTAAAATTGAGGTACATACATACCTACATCCATGTATTCATATATATGTATATATAATATTTTTTAACTGGCGGTTGTTTTGGGGTCAAGGGATCATAACTAGATCTCCTGTGAAGAAATTTTTGGAAAACTCGACAAATGGTACAAGACCAATAGGTAGACTTTTCTTAGAAATCTACCTAAAAGAATTATACTAGAAACTAACTAACGAACTAACAGCTAAGATATATTACTATATTCCAAACATATGTCCAATGACGTTGCTTTTACACTTATAAGAGATTCAACAATTCCAATTCTGGATAAAATTCTTCCTTCAAGTTTGTCAAAAATAATTCATTCAATGTTCATTCTCATTAAAAAGTTTGCATACAGCCTCTGTCATTATAGGAAAACAAAACTGTTACTATGACAATAATAGATGACAATGTTCATGAAATCTCAAACTCGTATGTCAAAAATAATCAAATCGCGTAATCTAAGGACTATTATTGAAAAATTATTTTCCATAAAATTGTTTCAATATGTCATTAATATTATAAACAATATTCCCCCCCCCCCCCTTAATAAAAAAATGGCAGTCATGGGACAGAAGTGGAAACATAAACGAAACGACGAACTTAAAACGTCACATTAGCAGGTTGGTGACATTAATTAATAAGGAGCTGACAGAACTCAATGTTTAGATTAGCGCCCTCTAGTGGATCTATATATGTAATATTAGCGTGACGGTCATGAGTTCAGTGCTTTTTCCCTATATGAAATGGACACAAACGTGTCTAAAGAAGTTGCCTAAAGAAATTCACAGATATGTTCTTATTCCATAAATACATACCCTGAACTATGTGGCTACCTGTAAGGAATTACATCCACAAGCCCTCCAATGAGCAAATTTTACTGGTCTATAAACAATATATTCAGTTTTATCTCAATGTTCTGTGTTTCAATACCTCTCGTATATCCCCACCTTACAAGTTCGCAATATGTATTTAAATGATGTGTTCGGGACTAATAATATTTTTTTATCGTTTTTATAAATACTGGGACAATTATTGCTTGCTGTGCGTAAGCGAAAATTCGCACGAAATATTTTAGGTAGGTACTGTAATCGTAAATGTAAAGTTTTTGTTTTATATTAATAAACTATTGGAAATATAAAGGTGCTCTTGGCATTGCCCTCTAAATCGTATGAAATGGGTTAGTTGATTTATATGGTGCGTGGCAATAATACTATCTTGCGGGTTGGATGCAAGTCGATATGTTAAATATAATTCGTGTCCAAAATATAATTAATCCATTCTACTACTGGTTCTGAATATTGTTTTTGTGCATCGTATGTTAATTTGTTGTATGTATTTTATTAGTATTTAGGTATCTGTTGATAAACCAAATAAGTGTAAGCCACCTGTTTTACCTTCAACGCTTTTTTTTTATTTAATGTTAATTTCAAAATGTACTACTCTGTGATATACTTCAAGTAATAAAATTATAAAATTATAAAAAATTAAATTATAGCGGGCCTTGTACCATGAACCTAAAAAAGGTCCATGGTACAAGGCCCGCTATAATTTCAAAACTATTACTTATTTTGATTAATAGCTTAGGAATGGATGGCAAAATAATGTTGATTTACAGTGCCAAACAAATTATCATACATAAAACAAGAAAGATTTATAGTTTTCAGAAAGGAAAGCAAGTTATTCACAATTGACTCCAAATAAAAACACATAACTTTCGGTAGACTTCGGTAATAAACCAACTAAAGAAGTTACTTGCAAGAGAGTCGAAGGCAGAGCCAGAGTCATATACAACCGCCTGAGGGATGATTACTGTGCACGTTTTAGTCGCAGTGCTATTAGCGACGCAATTACCCAGGTTGACTGCTTTGAAAGCTGGACCCCGCGTGTATAATGGCGTTGATGACGTTACGTCTAAATATCCTTATGTAGTTAGTATACTTAATATGAAACCCAGGCAATTATGTACCGGGTCTCTTATAACTGCAAATTGGGTTCTTACAGCAGCACACTGCTGTGTCAAAGAAGCAAAACTGATACAATACGGTAATATGTCAATTCCGCTTAATCTGAGCGATTCGAAGAGCAATGTGCTTAAGATGATACAACATCCGCGATATTGAGACGAAATATTTGCACCTGATGACATAAGATTAATCCTTGTGAGCCCTGTAGCTATGAACAAGTACGCCAGTGTATCAGCAGTAGACTACTCAACACTCATAGGTCTCTCTACAGAGTACGCGGGCTTTGGGATAACTTTCCTTCCGAAAAGAATGGTAAGACATAAGAAGAAAAAACTTTCCAAACTGCTACAAATCGCTAAAGCTGTATATTAGTCCTTGTTCTTATCAGTTTAAAGGCTTGATTTGTACATCACCAATGTGTTCTATTACACAACTAGGTGTCTCCGGAGATTCAGGTGGTCCATTGATAATAGACCGCAAGATAGTGGGAGTCTACATAGGATCTTTAAATGATGGGTACAAGAATACTGATAGATTTTTTACTCTGATCAGCCCACGTGTTTCATGGATTAACAGCGTAGTAACTTCAGGAAGAGACAAATAAAAAGTTTTTGAATTAAAATAACGAGACTTGATGTCAATGAACTGTCCTTACGTACATGTAAATAGTTCAAATTGCAATAGATCACTTTACGAGATTCTTATAGGAAATAATTAAATTTATAGTATAATGAATAAATGTAATGGATTACAAAGATATTAATATTCTAATACTTAGTAAATGATTAAACTTGTTTTAATTTTTGTCCTTTCATACTCTAACTAACCTAGGGATCACCCAAAGAACGCTCACACCTTTTTAGAGGTGCCTTTGCCTATGCACTACTGCAGTGGTACGTTATAAATTGTAGCATTACAGCCCCACTGTAATGCTCAATTCATCTGAATCATTTATATAACACTTGAATTATATTACAAACGAATGCTACATTTAGTGGCAGTCTTTATTTAAAATAATATTGCAACAATAATTTATTATTTTTACGAAGCGTTATGCCGCCATGTCATCGTGCCGTAGCTTCAGCGGGTGCTACTTGACGATTGATGTATCGTCTGGTGGTAGAATTTGGACCATCATTTTTGTTTGTTTCTTGGACAGTAGGTAGTAGGATATTTTTGGGCATTCTACTTCACCTTTTGTTCTTTTGGTTCACTTCGTTCGCCTCTGTCACTCTCGGTGGATTAGAATGCCCAATATTTCAAATTCAATTCTCGGATTCATTTAATTATACTCACCAGTTTAAAAGCGACTCTAACCCTCGCACGTTAACAAAATCAGGTATATAGCTGAACACTTTACACGTCAACATTTTATCAGAACTATCGCAGCACGAACCGGAAGCCTAAAATTCAGGACAGATGGTCTCAAGTCTCTCCACATACTAAGGGATGGTGCATTGCCGATTAGGTTAAGACACATACCCATTTTCGTGGCCAGTTTAGCTCGAGGAAATCTGAACTTTAGGATACCGCGTACATTAAACTAAAATTTTGTACAGATTGTCTCATGTCTTTCCACAAAAGTAAAATAGCGCACACCCTGAGGCAAACACATTTTTCTGTGACCAGTTGGGTTTGAAGACATCTAAATTTTAATTTAACACATTACAGACATTAACATGTAACAAACAAGTAGTAAGCGTGGTCACACAGATAGGCGAATCAAGTCTTGTATAGATAGAGCTAAGGCGCAGATACACTTGACAACGGCAGTCGGATCAGAAACGTATCTCACATTATTCAATGTAGCGTACAAACTACGTGGTGGTGTACACTGAAAGTTTTGTGAAACTCATTAATAAAACAACTTTCAAGTAAAGTAATAAATTTGCTGCTTTTCGAAGTATTCTCCATTACGTTTTAAACGCTTGCATTGCTTTTCACAGAGTGAGTGAGGTTACCGGAGGCCCTAACTTTTTAAAAAACACTGGGCAAACAAATGGTGGTGTCCCACTCAGCATTAACTGTCTTTTGTTCTCCAAGTGGGATCGTCCAGACAGGACCCGTCCGGGAGAAAACAAGACGCAATCATTCTTTTGCGTACGTTTCTCGCCTGCCTCAATTTTAACATAAGTATTTTAATATTGACATGACCATGTGACATTTACCTATTTAAATATTTGACATTATAAATTTCTTTGACTTTGACTAATGTATGTAATTAATGAATTGAAAAAAATTGAGTTCGCCGGCTCACTCGCCACAAGCACTGACGCTCAGTTAGAACCTTGTCTTCGTAACTCTTCTAAGGTTTCCGTGTTACCTAAATCACAGATTCCGAAGTTTGATGGTTATATCGAAAACTGGTAGACTTTTCAGGATAGTTAGGAACACAACATGTGGATGTTCATAATAATGGCTCATTATCTGACATAGAAAAAATCCATTTTTAAATTCTATGTGTATCGGGCAGCGCCTTGTCTCATGCTAAAGGTGTCCCCATCACTTCGTCGAATTATATCCTTGTTTACAATGCGTTACTGGATAGGTACAATAAATAAGCGTATTCTTGCCACAACATATTTTGAAAAAATATTTAAATTAACTCCGATACAAAAACCCACATTATCTAATTTATCTGGATTAACAAATACTTTGTATGAAAATGTCAATGCACTCCATGCATTAAACATAGGCGATTTAAATGGATTTATTTTATATTGCTTCTCGACCTCTTGACCTTGAAACTAGGCAAAGGTTCGAGTTATAAAATAAGGATGAAATTCCTATGTTTAATAATTTTCTTACATATTTACAAAATTACATAAAGGTGTTAGAAGTTAGTCAGCCACACACCTTAGCCTTACTCCTTCACACTCTTCGAGTTCGAATAAACCTAATGTTCGTACAAATAAATGTGTGCGTTCGCGCAGCGGAATGTTGTTGAATTTAAAGATTTTAAATATGCAGATATTTAGTGCATGACGTCGTGTAATTGTGTATGGCAAAAAAAAAAAAATGTGCATGAAACATTGTGGAGAAATTCACTAACAACTGATTCCACTGGGCGAACGTTGTCCTGGCGGAACTTTTTTTAATCCATGGACTTAGAAGAAAAAAAATGTGTCCAAAAATTAGTGTGTATTTGTGTGTAATTGTGTATGTATGAATAAAATTAGTGCATGCATAAACTTCGGAGAAATTCAAGTTTCCGCTACGCGAACGTTTGGCCATTAGCTAGTTTTCATATATAGCGCTTATATTGAGAGCTGTAGATTTTTACATACGTTGTTTTGAATTTGTTTATATTTGTTTAAAAAACAGATTTAGAAAAAATCGTAGGGTTTAAAAGATAAAAATATAACCGTAAAATACGCTTATTAGGTCTTAGTTCGTAAAGTATGCACTTTGGGGTCTAGATTTTCACGTTTATACAAACCTTGTAAGTGTCTGCAACATGTTGCCAAGTATCAATGATGTTCCGTTAGTAATTAAAGAGTTATAGGACAATTTACCATGAATAGACCACTGTTTACAAAGCAGTCAAATATCACGACGTTCTAAAGGAATTGCATAGTAAAATGTATTCCAATAATTAGTGTATTAATTCAACTACTCACATGCAAAATTTCATTTCATTAAATTCAGTAATTAAAGAGAAACAATTAAAATACTGACAAAGCATCGAAAACCTACATAACCCGACCAAGTTCGGATGGCTACGAAAAAGCGGCCGAAACGTAATTTTTGGACACATTTTTTTTCTTCTAAGTCCATGGATTAAAAAAAGTTCCGCCAGGACAACGTTCGCCCAGCGGAATCAGTTTTTAGCGAATTTTTCCACAATGGCTGCATGCACAAATTTTTTTTACCATACACAATTACACGACGTCATACACTAAATATCTGCATAATTAAAATCTTTAAATTCTACAACATTCCGCTGCGCGAACGCACACCAAATAAATTTGAAAAGAATGTGACGATCAGAGGACGTCTTTAATTTCTTCGAATAATCCGTTTCAAATAACAATAAGTTAAATCTAATTGCGTGCGCTTGTTGTAATGAGGGCCATTCTATTTATAAATGTGGTAAGATGCATTCGATGGCTATTGACCAGCAGCGTCAGAAATTAGTAAAAGATTTACAATTATGTGTCAACTGTTTACGTCCTGCTCAAGATAGTCATAGCTGTATATCGAATTTCGTTGAAATATCGTCTTGTTGCATGTTGAACGTAAAAGTTTATCAACTCATTCGGGTGATTCAAACTTGGAACCGGGAGCGCGGGTTCAAGCACTAAACTTACCTGTATGTATGACTAAAATAGCTGATCCTATCGCGCGCATGTACGAAAATCTTAGGAACCACGATAGTGCGCTTACGCCATTCAGATGGTTCTTGCAATATGTTCGCGCTCGTATAGATAGCGGGTCGATGGATTCTTTCATTACTAATGAGTGCGCTTGTACATTGGGTTTGTGCATTAAGAAATGTAATTTGAGCGTAACTGGGCTCGGTCAAAATTTAGTTTGTAAAATTAAAGATTACACTGTCGTCTGGATAATACCTCGCTCGAGTGAATCGCCACAGTTTGATCTATCATTAGTAGTTTTGCCAAAAACTACTTCAATGATGCCTTAATGGATTATATTTGCATGACAAATCATGTTTCACTAAAGTTGTTTGCACTTAAATGTTTAGCACGTAAGATCTATTGTACTACCAACTTTTTGCAAATAAATTTAGAATTTGAATTGGAAGTTTTGCACAATTAATTTAAGTTGGGTTAATACTTTGGTTGAAGACGGAAGAAAATAAAACTTCATACCACAACACACATCTTTATTCCTTTCCTCCGCACTAATATCAATAATTTTGTTATTACACAACATGTATATAGAAAGATTTTTATACAATAGTGTATAATTAATACCTAATTAACTATATTAATCAACAATATAGTAAAAAGAATTATGAGTTACTTATATACTGGCAGTCTATTTTAATGATATGTATCTCTTGCAGTTTGGAACAGCCGTTTAACGTTACTTATAATCTACATACTTTCGTAAATTAATTAAATTTTTATTAATACTAAAAATATTATACGTTTACATTTGACTATTTTAAACGCCATGCGTGGTCCACATAGTCAAATGTATACATATTGTTATATTCTTCAAGATTTGCTGTGAGATCTTTGTAAACTAAATACGCACATTATATACTGTAACGGACATCCAACAAACACTCAATTCATATTTTTTGTTCTAATCTCACAGCAAAATATAATGTAGTTATATATAACATCGGTTAATATTTACACTTTATTAGATGCCTTTTAGAAATCTAAACTGTCACAGTTCAACAGTACTTAATTAAACAATATTGTTACAAATAATTTTCTTAACACTTCTCTTAACATTAAGCAACTGGGGAGTCACTTTTGTGACGTAATCACATTTATGAATTTAAGCCTTTCTTTAAACGAAGTGATCGCAATCCGATCTATTTTTATTTCACATTTAATAATTAAAATTGTTACTGATCAACATTTAAGTTGGCATAGCGAACCAATTTGCTGAATAAATCTTACTGCAGCATTCAATTATACTAAAAATCCGCGCACTTAACACAAATATTTTCGAATTTTGTTTGAAGATTTTTGCAAAGAAGAATTTTTTTTTCAATTAAAAGTACTTGCATTAGGACCTTTTAAATAGAAAATATTGTAATGTCTTATGTGCTACACGTGAATTGTACATTCTCGTCGTTCTTGTTCTTTCCTTTGTTGATACCTGTAGAGGAAATATAAAATATATTGAAATACGGCAATATGACGATGTCATGCACGAGAAATGATACCTGGTCCATGTGTTAATAATTATAATATTATATGCATCCATAATACTTTGAATATGGAACATAATATATTGACTTACGTGTAACTTTTTTGAATATTATTTTGTGGCCAACATGATAATTTTTGTTCAAAAGTTTAGTATGAACCGATTTTGATTTAGTTTTTTTTTAAAGGTGACTTGAGGAAGAGTGTCAAGAAAATCTGTTCAGCCGTTTGAAGATCATCAACTCTTTTCTAATCCTTGAAGGGATGTGAGTGACTTCTACTGGTTTGAACGATTCGAAATTTATTATCCTGAGACTTGTTATTGTAAGTTGGTAACCTTGATCTAATGCTACAGAATTATTGGGAATCAGGATTCCCAACTCCTCACGAATTGTTTAAGCTTATTAGAATAATCTGTTATTATTTATTAGTAAGTAAGTTAATAGGTAGAAGATTTTTTTTCTTTTCTGAGTTCTGTACTCAATTTATTTTTTCAATTACTGGTTAATGTAGTTGCTTACTTGTCAATTAAAGAAGATATATCAGCGGGGACCGGGGCGAAACTTCCCGAGAGGCCGTCGCTTCCGTTTGGCCCTCCACTGTCATACAAAAGATACCAAGTAGTAGTACTTATAGACATAATTAAATAAAAAATATTATCACCGAAATTGTAGCAAGCTGGTTTTTAACAAGCCCTGTGTTTGCAAATACACGTGTCAAATCTACTCTATTTGTAATATTTTTACGGGAAAATAAAAAAAATATTTTTAATATAAAACTGGCATAACTTCACTTGAAGACATTGTAACTTAAAGGTAAACTGAAATTACTACGACGATTTTCTTGTGTGCAATGATGTATACAATAAAATTACCTTAGACCAAAATGTGCCACAGATACACACACATACACACCTCACGCCGCAATACAGTCGGTATATGTGTGTGTGCGTGATTTATATGTGAGAAAATTACAGTCAGTGCAAAGTTTTCTTGTAGCGCAGCCGCGTAGTGAACAAGTTAATAATGAGTGCATCACTAAAGTGGAGGTTGGTGAAGGTGGCGGCCCGTGGTGAGGAGTAGCGGGGGAGGTACCTGAGTTCTACCTGCTGGTCGTGCGGGCGCTGCGCCGGCCGCTGCCGTAGGCGCTGCCGCACGGGGATGTGCCTGAACCTGAGAAAACATTGACAATTATCTTACTGTTCATTGTTAGGTCCTGCACCTACAATATTGGTCTACATATTTAATGGCATGATAGACCGCAATATTAAAAGTTCTGGTAGATAAGAAGATTTCTGTACGCGTAGTTACATGTCATAATGCTCGCACTTCCCGGTAACAGTCATATCGAATTACAGATATGCATGCGACCCTCAGACCCCCGAATCCATCGGTATAAGCGATTTCCCTTTCCTTCCATTTTCAATATAAGTGCCCGGTACCCGGCAATAGGCTTACTCCCTATTTAGTGAACGTGTGTTTATAATAGGCGGTAACCTTTGGTGGTGGTGTTAGCGGCACTGTCGCTGTTGTCGTCGGAGTCGGTGTGCGGCTCGCGCCAGGCGCCGGCGGCGGGCCCGGCGCTGGCGCAGGCGGCGCGCATGCGGTGCCGCGCCTCCACTGTCGAGCATTTAGACAGGCTCGATTCATCTGTCGGGCCAAAATCAACGATCGGACCGAGCGACTGCTCGGTGTTACTAAATACTGATATTTTGTAGACTATTGCGTGGGGCAGGGTAATAATAGTTTCTAAATAGAATTGACCTCAGTTGAGGTTATAAATATTTATTTTCTTCTACTCGCATAAGGGAAATATTCCTTTATCCAGACTTAGAGCTTATCCAGTCTCACAAAGATTTGTGGTACATGCAAGTGAGTAACTTATGTACCAAGAAGGGTAATCACATTTACTGGACGCGTGTAATGTCATTAAGCCGTCTTCACGTAACTTTTAAAGTTGTAAGTGACATTGTCTAAAAATTAAAGCTTTCTGTATTTCTTCTATATATAAACTATAAATTTTTAAATTTTTTAAATGGGTTTTCTTCACGTATTAATTAATGATGATATAATCTATACTAATAGAATAAAGCTGACGAGTTATTTGTTTAATTGTTTGTTTAAATGCGCTAATCTCTAAAACTATTGGTCAGATATGAAGAATTATTTTTGTATTGGATAGAATACGTAGGGAAACTACTGTGGTGGCGTGTTCAGTGTCTCTTTAATACTCATATTGTGTTAGTATTTATACCTTAATACTTACGCGTAACTTTTTTGAATATTATTTTGTGGCCAACATGATAATTTTTGTTAATAAGGAGGGGTGTCATAAGTTTAGTATGAACTGATTTAGATTTAGTTTTTTTTTTAAAGGTGACTTGAGGAAGAGTGTCAAGAAAATCTGTTCAGCCGTTTGAAGATCATCAACTCTTTTCTAAACGTGTGTTAGCTAACATTTATACACACATGGAACAAGCATTTCGCTCACTAAGTAGTAGACATATTAAAAGTAAATAATGCATACGGAAACTATATTGGGGTCGCTGCTATTCAGGTGATCTAGTATGCTAGTGAAATAATAAAGTATGCTAGTGAAAAAATATAAAATAATAAAGCTTACAAGTATAAATTGAGAAAAATTAAATGCTATGAACATCACCCTACAGTACTCAGGAGCGCAGCAATGATCATAATCGCAAATGAAACTGCGGTGAACGGCTATATATCATATAATAAAGCTGGCAAAGAACATTTTTCTTTAAAAGTTTAAAGTTTTATTTGTCCTTTGCCCTGCTCCGCTTCTGCTCTTGGTCTGACTTGTTGAGGCCAATAAGTTGTAAACATTAAAATGATTGATGTAGCTTTTGGTCAATCGATTTAAATACAAGCCTTATGACAAAGTGTAGACTACTGTAGACTAATGAAAGCGTTCAGTTAGTAATGAAAAATGATGGTTTAAATTAAGTTCTTGTGTTAGTTCCGACTCCCAATTAGCTAATCTGTAGGTAGTGTTGGATGCATGGTGTCGCCAGCAAGTTACCGTATCGGTAGTGGTCGCAGGCGCGGTGCCGGCGGCGGTGCGGGGGCGCGGCGTCGTCGTCGCGGCGCGCGAGCGTGCGGAACTGCAGCGAGTGCGCCGCCGACACTCCGAATGTCGCGTACGGACTTATCTCGTACAGTTCCGCTGGCAAATAAAGTGATTACAGTGGATTATATACAAGTTAGATAGATTAGTGAAATGTTTCGTCATAGCCAAGTTTCAGGAAATGCTCTTAAGTAAAATGACACGATATGTAACTAGATGTAAATAGTCTTAATGATAGTAAAGAAGCTATAGTTTAGTCACTGATGACAGGAGTGCCTCAAGGCAATATGTTCGGACCAGTATCCCTACTATTTGCCCATTAATAAATTGCTTTTTGCCTGTATTATATGCAGCAAGTTTTGAGTTAAGTTTTACAAGTTTTAAAGCGTATCTTCTATGACAGGTTTGTACTACTGCATGTGTAATGGTGATTGTGGAACCGTGATTAGCCAGTGTTTTTAAAAGAAAATTAAATTGCGGTTAAAGGTTATAAAAATCTACTGGAATAGTGCTAAAATCTTTGGTGATATGCTGAAGCTGTACTGAAGTGGAAAAAATTACCAACCTGATGAGTCATCATTGGACTTCTCATTGCCATTAATAGAAGACGACGAGTATAGCTTCTGTCCCTCTCGGAGCTTCTCTCTCTCAGCCTCATTACTTTCACTTAGTTTTCTATTATCCCTCATGTAGTGGTCACTCGAGATGCAGAAGAATCTGTAATTATGGTGTATGATGTAGTTGTAACGGTTCTTGAGACGGTCGCAAAATTGAATGGTATTTTCAGAATAATCTGCTTTTTTTTTGTATTTAAAAATACTCATTGCTAACTGTTAAAATCTAATTTCTGAATCAGTTTTGTAAACTAGAATTATATTTTTTTGCAACACTATTACATTATTTCTTTTGCTGAATTTGAGTTTTTGCAGGATACCTTTTATGTAGGTATGTTCACCAGATTTTTTTAACACCGATGTTTTTGTATATGTGGGTGAAGTAATACGTAAAATAAAGTTATTGCATGTCTACTCGTAAAATAACTGCCTTAAAGGCAAGGACAGCAAAGGTATTTCTTATGCATATCCTCAATTACGCGAATATGAAGTATAAAACGCATTCTTCAATAGACAAACGTCCTTTCAACTAAATAATTGGTATCAACTTACTTCTTCTTGCCGTGCACAAGGCACACTATTGCTGCTAATGTGACGACTATTACTACACCACTCGCGACACACGATACGAGTACCGTGCGCAATGACGTTGGCTTGGACCCACCGGAAAGGGGGGATGAGGGTTTCATTGGAGGTATACGACCTGGGGAGAAGGAAAATTGTTGTTGGAAAAAGTAAAGAGACTTACTAACATGCTAGAAATGTAGAATCATTCTAGTATTAAAAATAAAAACTGCGTTTACAGAAATAATTCTGGGACATAAGAGTATATTACACATTTCTATTGCTAGACCGAAAGTAGGCGTTCGCGTTCCATGATATATGAAATAAGTATTACATTCCTCTGAATTGCCTGACGTTTCGACAAGGTTTCGTGATCGCGTTAATTCCCGTGTAAATATATAATTATAAGCATAGCTTCTACTTGGGGTTCTAGAATACGGTAAAATATACTTGGATACATTTTTTTTGGAAATATATTGGACATATTTATAAAGAAGCACCCAGAATGAAAATACAAATATTCATAAACTCAAATAATACATTATGTTACAGTCAACTGCTCCACCGTAGTGCCACACATGTATTTTAAATAATACAAGGTGTCTCAAAAGAAATGTCATATTTAAAACTATAATTAAAAAAAAAGTAAGGAGATTATTGAAAAAATCTTTCTTACATATTAAAATACACTGTTTGGGAATTTATTTTTTAAAAATGACATCATCTAAATGTAAACCGTTGCGTTCACGGCATTCGTTTAATCGAGCACTAAAATTCCGGCCGATATATCCTCGCGCCGACATTGCGGCCCATACGGTGACTTTAGGCGAATGTAGGGGTGTCTGATGTTTTTGTTTTGGATTTGTTTGCACTCCAGTAGCGGCAATTTTGCATGTTAACATATCCAGTAAGATGAAAATGGGCTTCATCCGAAAACAAGATGTTGGTAAACGTTGGAAAGCGCTCAATCATCTGGTTTACGTAGTCAAGCCTCTGACCAGTTCGGATCGTCCCGAATAGACTGGGCAACACTGTCTACGTTTTCGACTGTTCTCGAAGATCTTGGACGCCCGAATTTTGGTTATTCCAGTGTTGAACCGGTCTCTTCAAACTTCTCGACCCATCTTGCAATGAGTCGAGTGGTTGGCGCATCATTCAAGTGACGAATATACCGAATGCTGCAGAATTTTCTACGCGCTACAGTCGCCGAATTAGCGTTTTTATAAAACTCGCGTACGCACAACGCACGGTCCCCTCCCAAGAAACGCTCCATAGCGACTAAATTCCCAAGAGCCAGGCTACTGATTGACATCTCCCCCCCCCCCCCCCGCGCCCCTCAGAATAGTTGCGTTCACGCAATAACCAAAACAATAGTGAACTTTCTTTTGAGACACCCAATATAACTCTTAACAATGCGACTTGGTGCGGGAGAAATAAATGTTCTATAAGTTGCGGTATAAGGTAAATTTTAACAATATTTATTATGTATTGTATTCATACTATGATATGTAGGTAATATTGAATCCTTACTTCCAGCTAAAGTGTGGGTATCAGCTCTGAGCGTAACTCGCTCCACGCCCGCGTCGCTGTACGCTTCCACGCATAGCTCATACCACGTTGCTGGCGTTAACTCACCAACCACATGGCTTGCGGAACTCAGCCCGTCACCGACCTGAGGTGATATAGTCTTATTACACCCCATTCCAAGAGATTTCAAAATAGTAAGTTCTGAATACGGTAGGTATTATTATTGAATGAACCAACAAAAATATTGAAAACTGTTTTTTTTTACTAAATATTGGTATAATCTTCAGGAGAAGCCCATTCCAATTGAAAAAAATATAGTTACCGGTGGAAATCAGATATTTGGAAAAAATATATCAAATTTGAACCGGATTTAGAGGAATTTTAGCTGTTAGGTCACCACTGTTGTTACCTTAATCCAATGTTCGGAACCAGCTCTTCTATATGAAACCCTGAATCCCAGTATAGGACAACCACCGTCTCTCCAAGCATAGAAATTGATCTTTATCGCCGTCGAGTTCATGTGCACGTGGTCTTCGGGTTTTGGAGGTTTGGGTCCTGAATGAAATCCCCACGAAGTAATCAATATATTACAGAAAGTGTATTCAGAACCCCGACATTTCACTTTTTGATGACTAGGATTATATTTACAAAAGATATGCCAAATGTATTTTTTTTAGCAAGTGGGCAGAATAAATGTAGTATACTCATAATATTTTACTGGCAGTGTCTAATTTACAGTACAAATATTAAGGCATGCAGGATTTGACATTGAGTATAGGCATCGTTGTGGAACTTTCCAACCTCGGCTGTTTAAGCAATTGGTAAATAGCCTGTTCTGATCAAAGGTGTTAAAAAAATTCTAAGATCCCTAAATTAATGACTTTCTAGAGACTTCAAAAAGACAAGAAATAATTGAAATACTTACTTCCTCCTCTAGTGGTAGCGCTAAGTACTTCACTGGGTGGTCCTATTGAGATCTTGTTGCGAGCTTGTATTTTAGCGTTATACGAAGAGCCACACTTAAGCATATCCATGACATAGTTAGTCATTTCAGGAGACAGTTCCACAGTGTGCCATTCAGTGTCTGAAGCTTGTTTATAATGTAACAGGTAGCCTACGAACAAACAACCAATGTATGAACGTACAAAAATTAGCTTGTCATCAAAAAGTGTTCGTTGCAAGGTGAGTGTTAATGCATATAAATTCAGCTTTTGAAGTTAAAATACATAATATAACAACCAGTCTTTATACTAATAGGGTAGTCTTCCATTTGTAATGACGTTCCAAGTTCTTATTGCGTAAAATTATTTAGAACATACCCTGTTAACGTTAAAAAAAGAGAAATTCATTTGAATTTACAGTCACCGTTTTATATACTACATTATGTATATACCAAGTATTGGCTCAGCACTGTCACCAGGCAGTTGCCAGTGTATTTTGATGCTGGTTGCAGTAGTGTACTGAAGGGAGAGAGCTGGAGCTGCAGGAGGTAAGATGGCCGTCACTACGTAAACGATGGAGTCTTCTCCAATAGTGTTGCTAGCTGTGCACGTAAAGTTCCCCGAAGATTGTTCATTTACTTCTGTTGAAAAAGTGGATTGTGATATTTAGCATAGTAAAAGTTTATGTGGAAAAGAGCACAGATACATCACATCAAATGTTTTTGTTCATACTGCCTCACGCATAAAAAAAACATCTGTGGTTTGTTTATGTCGACAATGCCAATGTGCGACAAAACATTAATAGACTTAGGATTTGCTAGAATTTGGGGGATCCACATGGATATTTTGCTGCTCACCGATCTAGTAATGCATCTATGAGGATTTTTTTTTCATACTGGAAAACAATTTCTTCACTAAGCAATTTGATACCAAGCAAATTGCGTTAAAATGAGAACGAATAATCAACATTTTTTAAAATAAATCCTTAGGAGAACAAAATATTTATGGGCTTGATAAAACCGCCTAGCAGTGCACCGAACTTGGCAACGATTTTTGTTCTCCTAAGGATTCTTATTCTTATATCTTTATTATAAACGGGAATAACAGAATTCCGTATTAAAATTATCAGGGGTACAGTGCGGGTTAAAGGTAGAGGAAGCTAAATATCTTCTGCTTAGAAAACATGTAAGTAGTATGGACGTATGTACCTCGTATATGCAGGTGTCCCCTGTGCGTGACCTGGTAGTACTGGTGGTGCGTGACGGGCACGCGCGCGTGCTGCCAGCGCGAGCGCGGCGCCGGCGCGCCCACGCACGTGCACTGCAGCAGCGCCGCGCGCCCCGCGCCCACCGACACCCAGCGCCCGAACGACGCGATCCGAGCCGGGACTGACGGACCACCAATCTTTTAGAGTACCCGCTTAAGCCTGATATTAATTCTTTTTACATAACATAGAAATAAAACATTTTCAGGCTTAACTTAAAAATATCAAACACATGCAAACTTCACTATGTAGCGTATTTATTTATATTTTTGAGTTTCTTCTTCTTCCATTCGAGAGAACTTATTGTATTTGTTATAGTTCACGCTAATAGTGTTGCTAAAATCACAATCAGCCAACAAGAAGAACGTAATAAAATTTATCGGCCCTGTTCCACTATCGAACCTACAGAAGTAGGTTCGATAGTGGAACCTACTTCTGGACGACGTTAAACATAATTTGAATTATTTAACTTTTTAAGAAAAACTTGAGACATCTTTTGTAAACAGTATGGGTACGTACTTCTAGAACTAGGTCCTTGTCCAACCACGAGCGTAGACTCTCCTTCTCCAGAGCCAGTGGTGGCAGAAACCCAGAATTCATAAAGCTGGTTCTCCATAAGGTTTCCTACTTGGAACATCAACTCATTGTCCGCTTTCTTTTCAACTGAAACCGGAAAGCTAGAGTGCTTGCCTAACCTAAAAATGCGAGAACATCAACCAGCCAATCGGTAAATCTTGTAATTAAAAAACATGAGGTAAAAGCGGTTAAAACGTGAGCTATCTTTGGGACACCCGGTTGGAACTAAGTTCCTTTCGCTATTATAAATATATTTAATGGATTGAATAAATTGCATCAAAATAGTAAATATTGTACAAATTCGAAATTGAAATTACGCCATTACGCCAACCAGAAGAAGTATCGCGCAGAATCCACAGATGGCGTAAGTAAAATAAATCAACTCGCGGTCAGCATTTTGCATTGTGCTAACACTTTTTTTCAAACTAACAAAAAGTAGAAGGCCTTAAAATAAAACAAAGGAACTTGAAAACAATCCGAAACACAGTTAAGGTTTTACTTTTCAGTTTCTAAGTTTACTTAACTGTTTTGACAGATATCGATTAATTTCAATTTTAAATATTATTCAAATTTAAATATTATTCTTACCGCCCAGCTTCTCTGTAGTAGACTGTGTAATGGGATATAACACCGTTAGGATGTAGAGGGGCCAGCCAGCTTACGAGGACTGAGTTACTTGAGAACGCTAAAGCTTTGATCTTCTCAGGCGCTGAGGGTACTATGAAATGACAAAACTTTGTTTAGTCAATAGTGAGTGTTTAGCCACTTTCATGACGTCAAGTGGCTCTCTCAACAGGAAGAAGGATACTTAGTTGATATTGCACCTTTATTAAATAAAGTTATATTAAAGAAAATAAGTAAGGTAGTGGCCGGCTTACCGTCCTCTTCTGTCATACAGTAGATAGGAGAACTTCTCTTCCCATCCCCAGCATTTGTGAACGCTAACACTTGTATAGAATGGTTCGTGTACTTTCTCAATGTGTGGAGATAGGTGTCCGTTGTAGTCACTCTCTTTATCTCCCCTACATCCACTGAAAAAATAAAACAATGTTTATGTACCTACAGGGTTACTAATTCTTGGCGTATGCCAAATTATTTGGAAGCATAGAGGAGATAAGACTAAAAAGATTTAATTGAGATAAACTGGTTTTTGCATCGGATACGGAGCTCTTTGCAAGCGGTCTGTTTCAGCATAAGCAAAGGTTCAGGCTTGAGTAGGACATTAATATGTAGCATGCAAAGCCTTCCAGAAATTAGTGATTTCTGGGCACCTCTGCGTTAGCGATAAGATCATCGGTTATAAATGACCACGCATATTTATTGTATGGTAGGTAAGGCAGTACGTATGGGCGTTTTTGTATTTCTTTGTAGCTTCATTACCTATTATATATATAAGTATTTTAGTTAATCCCTAGTCAGTTCCTAGGATTTGTAAAAGTAGTCAATAGTAGATTTGAATATCATATCCAATCGTGCAATAACTTACTGTTAGTGTAAGGTATTCATATGAAGATTGTAGGGTAGATAGTTTTAATAAAATCGTTTCTAAAGACTGCTGCGCCAGTCAGTCAATATACGAGCTTAAACGTACCGGTTGTGTCATTGGCTACCCATGACTACAACAGTGGCGACGAGGATAAACGTAAAACGGCGAAAATAATGTTGGGCACCTTATCGTCATTCAATCATGAGATCCAAGAGTGGTGTATCTATAAAGAAAAACTCGAACAATGGTTCCTGGCAAATGAGATCACAACGGACACAGATAAGGCCGGTTGCAAACGTCGAGCTATTTTACTCAGCAACTGTGTTGAGTCTACGTATAGATTGATTCGAAATTTAGCTTTACCGCAAGAAGTCGGTACTTTAAGCTACGACAGCGTGGTAAATTTATTGGACGGTCATTTTGCACCGAAGAAATGCACATTTGCCGAAAGGTTTCGGTTTCACAGTGCTACTCAAAATGGCGCTGAAAGTTTGGTGGAATGGGCAGCGCGCATTCGTGGTCTAGCACTGCACTGTGGGTTTGAGGCTACAGGCCTACATGAGCAATTGCGGGACCGTTATGTTTTGTTGGTACGTAGCGCCCGTATCGGGGCTAAGGAAGCTTTACAGAGCAAGGTAGAAGGTACGACTCATCCATTACAGCTGATGAAGATGACTGTATCTGAAACACCCGGGACACATGGGGGTCGCTCAGGCCCACAGCAGCGCCGTAACTCAACAGTGGCCTCGCGATCAGCAACCGCGGAATTTGGCCACAACAACAACGGCTGCACGGCTTGTGGTTTCACAGGACATCAGGCGTCGTCATGTCGATTCTCTCGGTACAAGTGTAAACAGTGCGGCCGGCAAGGCCATTTAAAACGCATGTGTAAGCAAACAGTAAAAAGCCAACATTTCATCGAATGTTGCTCGGATGGTGACGACGATGGTAAGCATTTATGTTGTTATATTCGTTCAGTGCGCGGCGAGCCTATGCAGGAATCTGTTGTAGTTAACAATGTTAAGTTATCGTTTGAAATAGATACTGGTTCACCGGTAACTGTTATCTCTGAGCAAATGTATAAACAATTTTTTTCTGATGCCTTCCTTGTTAGAGTCGAGTGATGTAATTTTACATAGCTACAGCGGTGATAGATTGAACATCGTAGGTAAGTCGAAACTTTTATTTACATATAATGGCAAATCTCAAACTATTAACGTGTATGTGGTACGAAATGGCGGGCCTCCACTACTTGGCAGAGACTTCTTTTCTCGTTTTGATATGCAAATTTGCTCGGTAAACAAATGTAATAATTTTCTGCAGCAGATTATTTCACAATTTCCTAAACTATTTTCCAATACCTTAGGTTGCTTTAAAGGAGTAGAAGCAAATTTAACCTTAAAACCCGAGGCGAGACCAATATTTTGCAAAGCGAGGTCTGTTCCGTTTGCATTAAGAAATCGAGTGGAGAATGAGTTAAACAGACTAATGGATTTGGGGGTTCTCGTAGCTGTCAAATATTCCGAGCACGCGAGTACCATTGTGCCAGTATTAAAGCGCGACGGTTCTATTCGTCTCTGTGCTGATTATTCATTGACGATAAATAAACAGTTGCTGGTTGAAAAATATCCGCTACCTAGATATGACGAATTGTTTTCAAAGTTACACGGGGCTAAATACTTTAGTAAGCTCGATCTTTCACAAGCGTATAATCAATTATGTCTAAATGAGTCATCTCAAATGCTCACTTGCATTAACACACATAAAGGGTTATATAAATTCACAAGGCTAGTATTTGGGTTAGCAAGTTCACCCGCCATTTTTCAAAGAACAATGGAATCGGTCCTTATAGGTTTAGATGGTACTATTCAATTTCTTGATGATATTTTAATTTGGGGGGTAGATGAAACTCAAATGTTAAACAGGTTACAAAAAGTTTTTCGTCGGTAACAAGAGGCTGGTTTAGTATTAAAAACGGATAAATTTTCGTTCTTTCAAGAATCAGTGTCTTATCTAGGAGTTGTGATAGACCGCTATGGCATCCATAAATCACCCGAAAAAGTCAAAGCAATTTTGCAGGCGGGTATTCCTACAAACGTATCGGAATTAAAATCATTTCTGGGTATGGTGAACTATTATAGGAATTTCATACGAAATGCGTCATCTATATCAAGCCCTCTTCATAAGTTATTGCAAAAAAATGTTCAATGGTTCTGGAGTAAGGAACACGAGGACGCGGTGTCGCAAATAAAACAGGCACTAGTAGCCGATAGAACATTAGCACACTTTAATCCCAACGCTAAATTAATTCTAACGGTTGATGCGTCACCGACCGGTCTGGGTGCTATTTTACCACAAGTCGAAGACGAGATAGAAAAGCCCATTGCTTTTATGTCTCGATCCCTCAATGCAGCAGAAAAACGTTATAGCCAGATTCAAAAGGAGGCTACGGCTATTATTTTTGGTATAAAAAAATTTCATCAATATTTATATGCTCGAACTACACCGTTTACCCTAAGAACCGATCATAAACCTTTAATATCCATTTTTAACCCAGATAAGGGTACCGGAAATATCTGCAAATCGGCTACAGGGTAATGCGATTTTTCTATCGGCGTATAATTATAAAATTGAATATGTTAGCAGCAATCATAATAGCGCAGATTACTTAAGTCGAGCTATTTGTTCGGCGGGGAGCGAGTCGCCGCCAAGCGCCGACATTCCATCACAGGTGTGCGATGACTCATTAATAGATAGATCGACGTACGTGCGGTTTGTTTACGAAGGTGAAAGATTTTTATAATTTTCGGACGTAAGAGAGGGTTGTTATGCAGATAAAATTCTATTAACGGTTATGAAATATATTTCAAAAAGGTTGGCCACATAAAGTATGTGATCCTAAGATACAAAGTTATTATAGCCATCGCTCGGAATTATCGGTTGAGAATGGTTGCATTTTAAGGGGTCACAAATTGATTATACCCGAAAAGTTACACAATAAAGTGTTATGTGAATTGCACAAAGGTCATTTAGGTATATCAAAAATGAAAGAAGAAGCGAGAAACAGATTCTGGTGGCCAGCTATGGGTAAAGATATTGAGCGTTTCGTTGGCGGGTGCACGGTCTGTGCTGCGCTGCGATCGTCACCCCCGCGTACCCCGCTAACACCGTGGCCCTATCCCACTCAGCCGTGGTCGCGCGTGCACATTGATTTTATGGGTCCGATCAGCGGCCGAACTTATTTAATAGTTGTAGATGCATATTCCAAATGGGTAGAATGCTTCGATGTCTCTTCAGGATTGAGTTCCCGTGTAGTAATAGAGAAACTTTGTGAGGTTATGGCTAGATTTGGATTGTTTAATACAATTTGCTCAGATAACGGTACATCGTTTGTTTCTCATGAATTTAAACAATTTTGTTTACGTAATAATATACAACATTTAACATCACCTACTTATAATCCAGCCAGTAATGGTCAGGCTGAGTCTTATGTAAAAATAATTAAGAAAGCTATTAAATCGAGTTTATTGACGGGAGCACATTCGCGTGATTTAAATATTAAATTACAAGAATTTTTGCTGTGCTATAGAAACTCCAATCATTCTACCACGCACAGATCACCTGCTGAGGTATTGTTCGGCCGTAAATTACGATGCAGATTAGACATACTCAAGCCCACCTTTTCAACACCATCCGACCCGACACTCGATGAAATTGTCAAATCTAAACAGTGCTTGCAGAGTGATACATACCGCGGAAATCGCAAAGTTGCTTTTAGTGTGGGAGAAAGAATATTGATTAGACTGTATGGACAGCAAAAACATAAATGGGTACGAGGATCGGTCGTTAAAAAAATTGGTAACTCAATATATATAGTGCAAATAGATAACACGGAGCACACGGTAAAAAGACATGCAAACCAGTTACTGAAATACAGAGGAGAGGACGAGGTAGTTCCGGCATTCCTTTTGCCGGTATCGGATCCAGCAAAAACAGCAGAACAGTCGACGCCAGCAGAAGAAAGAGGACTGTTACAAGAGGAAGATGTAATTAATCGATCCGAACACCCTCTGAGGGATTTTAGCACTGGTACGCCTAGCGCCACAGAGCTTGAGGCTACAGGAGACAGGGAGTTAACGGTATCGGAGACTCACCCAGAGGAAGGAAGTAACCGGTCAAGACGGAGGAGAACTCCGGTAGACTACAGACAGTTTTTTTAAAAATAAAGGGGGAGGAATGTTAGTGTAAGGTATTCATATGAGGATTGTGGGGTAGATAGTTTTAATAAAATCGTTTCTAAAGACTGCTGCGCCAGTCAGTCAATATACGAGCTTAAACGTACCGGTTGTGTCATTGGCTACCCCCGACTACAACACTTACCATGATCACTTGTAAGCGGCGAGTAAATTACTTTGTAGCCCTGTATCAATCCTCCATGCTGTCCAATAGGGGGTGGGTTCCATGAGACTTTTATACTAGAAGATGATAGTGGAGAGCAGGATACTCGCGTTGGAGCTGATTCAGGAACTGTCAATCGCAAAACAATTCATTTAAAGTAAAAAACTGTAGATTTATAGTAAAGGTAAGTTTAATAACGACTCTTACCTCCTTCTAAAGTAGTGGCTGAGACAGGTGTAGATGCC
Organism: Callimorpha dominula; assembly: GCA_949752705.1. Lineage (NCBI taxonomy): Eukaryota > Metazoa > Arthropoda > Insecta > Lepidoptera > Erebidae > Callimorpha > Callimorpha dominula. The sequence continues at coordinate 27,178,255 of OX456992.1, forward strand.
GGGCCTGCAGCTACACCATTGAATGCTCTCACACGCACCTCGTAGCGCGTGAACTTTCGAAGAGCTGAGAGGCTTAATTCTGTTGCTGACCAACCATTTACCGTTAGAGTTCTGTAAAATAAAATTCAACTTAAGTAGATTTTGCATAAATAATAAGGGTGGGTAACTTTTGTTTTATATTTTGTCTTCAAAGACAAGCTTTGATGATGTTTATATTTAATTTTAACGTGTTTGTGCAACTAATGTTAAGGACCGTGCAATTGCGTCTGGGGATAAGAACATATTATCATGGTATCATAGTATCTTAAGGTAGCTATTTTTAGTAATGAATGCTTTGCTTTTTAGTTTAATTTTTTTTTTTAAGTTACCTGCTAGCATTTCTCATGGCTGGAGAAGAAGGGCTGATTTCGGTACACGTGACAGAGTATCCCAGTAACTCCCCGTGCCACGCGTCTCTTGGTGGTGGACGCCACGAAACATGGAGTTCTCCTGGTCCACCAGGAGTTACGTGCACATTAGTTGGAGCTTCTGACGGAGCTTTTAACAAGGAGAAGAATTGAAATATTATAGGAAACTTATATTATACATTGTAAAAAAGCTGCAAAAGGGAATATTGTACTGATGAACATGTATCTGTACGTAAAGCACCAGTTCTACTTTCGAGATCAGTACAGTATGGAAACTCCGAAACTAACTAAACTTTTGTCCAATAATATGAATTCGTAATAGGTTCGACATGCGATTGTGCGGTTGCGGTTCTACCTTCATCCAGTAACTCACCCAATAATTTCGATTTCCATTTCAACCAAAAGCGTTTAGTTGTTAAAACACTAGAGATATCTAATCAATGTTACGTCAAATGACTGTATAAATTCACAAATGAATAGACACGACGACGATGAAAAAAAAATAATAGATTAAACTTACAATATAAAAACGTGAAATAAAATTATTATATAAGTACCTTCTTCTTGTGTCTTCACGACAACTGGCTCGGTGTAAGCGCTCCTATCTATCTGGTTGATAGCAGCTATTCTGATCATATACGCCGTGTGCGGCTTTAAGGTGCTAAGTAGAGCTTCGTAATGGATATCTCCTTTTTTGGTCAACCTGCAAACAATAATCAAAAACTTAAATCTGTTCTGGGAGTTGTTTATTGTCCTCCTTCTGTTGATTACTTCTCCAGCCTCGAATCGATTCTGGAATCTTTAGAGTCAGAGCATACACATCATATCATCATGGGTGATCTCAACATTGATCTTCTTGCTTCGAATTCCATCCTTTCCCGTAAACTTCTCTAGGTCATCGACTCCGCTAGCCTACATATTCTACCGTTGTCGGCCACTCACCATAATATCGATAGACCTGACATATGGCTAGACTTGATCCTTACCCTATTTAGCTCCCTTGTCCGCAGTCATGGTTAATACCATGTTCCAGGCTTTTCCCATTATGACCACATTTACCTGGTCTTATAAAACCTAGTAAACCACCCCCCCTCGGATGTCAGAAGGCATCCGAGTAGCTATAAGGCGCAGAGGCAAGGCTTATCGTAATTTTCAGAGGAACCGGTGCGAGGAAAATGGACTCTGTACAAAGTTGCAAGAAATCGGTGAAATCAGATGGTGCGTAATGCTAAACGCTGCCATATTCTCAGTAAAAGCGATCACATTAATCGTCGTATGATCATTCCTATCCTCGATCATCTTCTCCCCGTGCTGACACATATAGTGAATTTTTCACTTGACTCGGGTATCTTCCCTTCCCTATGGCGCAACGCTTTTGTCATCCCTCTCCCGAAAGTTCCTAATCCTACCCTTCTGAATCACTTACGACCAATTTCCATTCTCCCCTTCCTCTCCAAAGTTCTGTGCCTACCAGCAGCTATCACATTTTGTATTTCGTGACAACCTCCTGAGTTCTTTTCAGTCAGGGGGACCGGGCCATACAACTTCCTACAAAATGTGACTGGCAACATCAGGTCAGGTTATAGTACTAACTTTGGTTGATTTCTGGAACGCCTTTAACACAGTCATTCACGAAATCTTTCTATCCATCCTTTCCCATCTTATGATATCACCTGATGCACCCAATTGATCTTCGTCATATCTTCAAAGGCGTCAGCAGACTGTCCGCGTCAATGAATCCTTATCAAGTAGGCGTGATCTTGGCTTTCTATTCTTCAAGACGGCATCCTCTCTCCTCTATTATTCTCTATAATTATCAATTTCATCACTCCGTATCTTCAATGTGCGTATTATCTTTATGCCGATAACTTGCAACTATACTATCAAGCCACTGTTGACAAAATATCCGAGGCTATTTTAATGATTAATGGCGACCTGGAAGCTATTTATGGCTGGTCAAATAGATTTGGTTTAACAGTAAACCCAAGCAAAGCCAGGCCATCATTGGAGGCAGTCAACGCCTGATAAGGAAGCTAGACCTAGAGAGACAGCCATCTGTAAATTTCAACGGATCAATTATATATTTTAGTCTATCTGTCATCGATCTAAACCTGTTTATTGATACCAACCTTAACTGGCAAACGCTACTAGTGTCAGCCAAAAAGTTACAGGAACACTGCGAACGTTATTCCGTCTTAAAAACTTTCTCCCATCTCAAACAAAATCTATGTTTAGACTTTGATTATCCCCATAATAGATTATTATGATGTATGCTAGCACGACCTGAATGCAGATCTTCTCAACAAATACGACAGTTTTCTCAATAACTGCATTCGATTCATTTTTAATCTTTGAAAGTATGATCACGTTACCTCTTGTCGCTTTGAATTAAACTGGCTTCCGATTCGTCAGCGCCGTCATCTGAGCGCCCTCACTACTCTTAATAATAATAATAATATATATTGTAACTGGCAACACTACAATATGGCAGTCGTAAAATTTTCACCTCTTATCCAATATTTTTATTTTTCTGTATTTACAAATCCAATTATATATATTTTCAATAGTATTTATAAAAATTAATACCATAAATAAATATTCATATGAAAAGGAAGTTTTAAATATGTAAAAAACCAAAAATATATGAGTACGACATGACGTTTATAACGTCATGTCTAATATAATTGAAATCATCGATAAACGATGGAGCCATTGAATTGAAAGAAGAAGAATATGACTGCTGATGTTAACAAGATCCAGAGCAAGGACTGCAGCCTTAACATCCCCGGACTCGTCGCTCAGCTCCGCCGCCCGGGCCCCGGAAACGGCATCAAGCATACCGGCCGCTGTGGATGCGTCGAGCACAACATCAAGTGACGAGTTTTTCTCTCCGCCGACGTCGCCAACACCTGTACGTCGGCAGGGGAGAGGCCGGCCACCAACCTGCTTGGGACCCCGAGGCCCACCGGCTTCGAATAGGGCCCCCGCTAGCGGTGGTAATGTGCATCGCATGAAATGGACATCCTCGATAAACGAGAACGTCATGCGAGCATATTTTGTGGTTACAGAGGGAGGAACTAACCTCACTGCGTATCGTAATCGTATGTTGTCTCTGTTTCAGGAACTTTAACCAGCTGTTAACGTTACGGCACAAAGGCTATCGGATCAAGTACGGGCTATTCAACGATGTCATTTGTTGGATAACTCCGTGCTTGATAGGCTACGCTTGGACTTGCAGAATAGCATTGTTACTTCTCCCCAGTGTCACAAACAAACAGTGTCACAATCAATTTCTGGGTTGCTACGACCTTACCCAGCTGAGGGTTACTGGGAGGGAGAGGACAGTGGTACTTCATCTGTAAGTACTCAGTACAATGAACAAATAAGGAACATTTTGGAAGGTGCTATTCGAGAATATCGGACCATGAGTTATGACAACAGACCTCGTTTGCCGCGTTTGCCAATGCATAAACGAAATAAAGCGCTAGTGTGTGCCCTTAATTCTATATTAGGTATTTATTTAGAAGAAAACACAGATCTCAGTGATACACACTCAATTCTGTACTGTGCGGCTGTTGCAGCATGTCGAGTAGCTGGTGTTAAATTTCCAGAAAATGATACCGCTACTCGGACAAAGCTTGCTGCTCCGGCGTGGCAGTGCAGGATTGAACGTCGTATCGCTGAGGCGAGGGCACTCATTGGCAAGCTTATCTGTTTCAGATCGGGTAACACGCGCCCGAGAGTAATGCGTTTTGTGAACCGGGCTTTTTTCGGGAACTGATATCAGTTCCTGTAATTATGCAGCGCGGGTCACAGAGCGCATTGACTTTCTGAAACAGAAAGTTTATGCATGGGCAAACCGTATACGAAGGTATAAAAAACGAGTGGACCGATATACTCAGAATCGTTCATTCCAAAGGGATGAGAGGTGGGTTTATAGAAGGTGGGAGCAGCCTGATTTAGTGAGTGACACACATTTCCCAGATGTTGAAATTACGAATACCTTTTGGCGTGACATCTGGGCGATGCCTGTCACTCACACAGAGGGTGATTGGATGCGAGATATCGAACGTTCGTGTGAGTCGATTGATACCATGGAGCCAATAACAATATCGAATACTGATATAGCTTATGCAGTTCGTTCGCTGCCGAACTGGAAATCAGCGGGACCGGACGGACTGCATAACTTTTGGTTAAAGTGGCTCCGTAGCTCACATGTACGATTGGCATCTCAATTGCAATCATGCTTAGAATCAGGTTCGCTTCCGACTTTTATGACCACAGGCGTAACTCACCTGCTCTTTAAGTCTGGTAGTGCCACAGATCCCAAAAATTATAGACCTATAACGTGTTTACCCACACTTTATAAATTACTTACGTCTATTCTGAGAGTGAAGATAACATCTCATATAACTAACAATACTATTATGGCTTACTCTCAGAATGGATGTAAACGTGGGGCCCGTGGCACTAAAGAGCTCCTTATTATTGACACGACCATTAACCAACAAGTTCGTCGTAATCGAAAGGATTTGGCGACATGTTGGATAGATTACAAAAAAGCCTATGACTCTGTGCCGCATACGTGGCTCTTGAGAGTGATGGAGTTGTACAAGGTAGATACAACTCTATGCACTTTCTTGAAGGCATGTATGCGGCAATGGAGAACGGTACTCTACTATCCAGGATGTCAGCGGTCTCAGGGTTACGGCGAGTATATTAAGATCAGGCGGGGTATATTTCAGGGTGACAGTTTGAGTCCCTTGTGGTTTTGCTTAGCTTTGAATCCTCTCAGCACTTTACTGGAGAGTTCAGGGCTAGGCTATCGTTTACGGAAAGAAGGTCAGGTTATATCCCATCTCCTTTTCATGGATGATTTGAAGCTGTTTGACTGCAACAATTTCCAATTGATAAAATTACTTGAGGTAACTGAATCCCTTTAGTAAATGTATCAGGATGGAATTTGGTGTGGATAAATGTGCAGTCATGCATGTAAAAAGAGGCGGGTGTGGAATCTGAGGGGATGGAACTCTCAGATTCCACACACCTTAGATGTCTTTCCGCCAACGAAACTTACAAGTATCTAGGTATGACACAGGCGTTAGGTGTAAATGAATTGACTATGAAGCAATCGTTACAGGAACGTTTCTTTGGCCGCCTGAAAAAAGTATTGAAAAGTCTTTTGTCAGGTGGTAATAAGGTGCGGGCCTATAATGATTGGGTCATACCAGTCCTAACCTACTCCTTTGGCATACTTAGATGGACTCAGACTGAACTAGATGTCCTGGATAGAAGAGTTCGTACACTGCTTACCGCGTACCGAATGCACCATCCACGTTCATCGGTCATGAGATTGTATATCCCGCGGAAATGTGGGGGTCGTGGTTTTTTAAATGCCAAGACCCTCCATAACCGCGAGGTATGCAACTTTAGAGATTACTTCCTCTCCGTTGACCGGGATGTGGTGGCAGTTGACAACGGACTCACTCCGCTTGCTCTAGGAAAAGAGAACTGGCGCAAACCAGCAGTACTTACTATTACAGACCGCAGGGAGATATGGAAGAGCAAGGCGTTGCATGGACGTTTTTATCGGGCCTTAAATGGGCCCGATATAGATTTATTAGCATCAGTATCCTGGCTACGGTTCGGTGACCTCTTCGGAGAAACTGAAGGTTTTGTCTGTGCAATTACAGATGAAGTTGTTATGACGAATAACTATCGGAGATATATCCTGAAGGACATCACAATTGACATTTGTCGGGCGTGTCATCGTCCCGGAGAAACCCTCAGGCATATAATTTCTGGTTGTTCTCGTCTTGCCAACGGCGAGTACTTGCATAGACATAACCAAGTGGCCAGGATAGTCCATCAGCAACTTGCTGTTAAATATAATCTTGTGGCTGTCGAGTTACCGTACTACAGGTATGTGCCCAACCCAGTTCTCGAAAATGGTCGTGCAACATTGTACTGGGATCGATCTATCATCACTGATAGGACTATTGTTGCCAATAAGCCTGATATAGTGGTGATAGACCGATTAGAGCGCCGAGCAATGATTATTGACATCACCATTCCTCAGGACGACAATCTCTTAAAAGCCGAAAAAGATAAAGAAATAAAATATTTGGACCTAGCTCACGAGATTGTCGACATGTGGGATGTGGATTCAGCAATAACTGTGCCGATAGTCATTTCGGCCCATGGGTTAATTGCTAAGAGCCTCGACCAACGCCTTCAGAGGCTCACGTTAGGCAGCTGGATTAAGAGCCTGATGCAGAAGGCAGTCCTCCTTGATACGGCACGCATTGTGAGGAGGTTTCTATCTCTGGAACCCTAACCACCGGTAGCTTGGTCCCTGTACCCGATACCGGTGGGACACCATTTTTTATATTTTTAAATATATTTGTTTTTATTTTTTTATAGTGAATGTATTTAAAAATGTAATTTATATGTATATTAAGTAAATAAAGAGAATAATAATAATAATTAAACAACACTTGCCTGTTAGCGTCACATTTTCTTACATATTATATATTTTTAATTTCAAATAAACTATCGAGATCGGAATAAATACATAAAATATATGTTTTGGAAACAGATTTTTACTAAGAAATATAAGAAAAACCACAGCAACAATATGAAAAAATATAAACCAAAAATTTTAGAAGAGATTGACAGATGTCATAAAATACAATACCATGGAACACAATAGAAATGCTAACAAGAAATCAAGCCAGAAACAGAAGTGCACAACGGATAACCCCGGACTCGTAGCACAGCTCCGTCTCACAGCCGCCACTACACCCTTCGAAGACAGCGGCAAGCAATGAGGCGTCGAGCTCAAGCTCTAGCGACGAGTATTTTTCCCCGCCGACGTCGCCAACACCTGTGCGTCGGCAGGGGAGAACCCGGCCACCGACCTGCTTGGGACCCCGAGGACTACTGACCTCGAATAGGGCCCCCGCTGCCGGTGGTGATGTGCGCCGCATGAAATGGACTAATTCAATTAATGAAAACGTCATGCGGGCATATTATCGGGCTACAGAGTTGGGAACTAATCTTACTGCGTACCGTGTTCGTTTGGTGTCTCTGTTTCAGGAGCTTGAACCAGCCGTCAACGTATCAGCACAACGACTGTCGGATCAGGTACGGGCTATACAGCGCTGCCACCTGCTGAATAATACCGTACTTGACAGGATACGCTCTGACGTACGGGATAGCTTTATTGTCCCTTCTTCATCGCAAACTGTGAGTTTGGTGACTAACGAGATGCCACAGTTACTACCTCTTGATGAAGTTGTGGAGAGTGAGGCTATATCCGTGAGTACCCAATACAATGAGAGACTAAGGAGTGCTTTGGAGGATGCGATTCTGGAATACAGGTCTGTAAATTATCAAATTAGACCACGTTTATCCCGTTTGCCTATGCATAAAAGAAATATAGCGCTGGTGTGTGCCCTGGATTCGCTATTGTCTGACTATTTAGACAATAGCGAAGATCTTAGTGATACACACTCTATTCTCTACTGTGCGGCTGTCGCAGTATGTCGAGTAGCGGGAGTTAATTTTTTCGTAAATACCACTACTACTGGACCCAAGTCTACTGTGCCAGCCTGGCAGTGTAGAATTGAGCGTCGTATAGCTGAGGCTAGGACGCTCATCAGTAAGCTAATTAACTTTCGATTGGGCAATACGCGGCCAAAGGTGGCGCTTTGTGAAACAGGCATTTTTGGAGACTGACATCAGTCCTCAACAATACATGTCATGTGTCACAGAGCGCATAGACTTTCTAAAGCAAAAAGTTTATGCGTGGGCAAATAGGATACGACGTTACAAAAAACGAATTGATAGGTATAATCAGAATCGTATATTCCAAAGAAATGAGAGGTGGGTGTACCGAAAATGGGAACAAGCTGATCCATGTATGAGTGATGGGCACTTACCGGATGAAGATGTTAGAAATACATTTTGGCGTAACATCTGGTCGGTGCCTGTCACTCATACAGAAGGTGATTGGATACGAGATGTTAAGCGGTCATGTGAGCGTATACAAAAAATGGAACCTATTGCCATAACCACAGAGGACGTAAGTAGTGCAGTCCGTTCATTACCAAATTGGACATCAGCTGGACTAGACGGACTGCACAACTTTTGGCTTAAGTGGTTCCGAAGCTCACACGCTCGTTTGGCATCTCAATTCCAATCAGCTTTAGATTCAGGGTTATTACCCCATTTTATGACCACTGGCATTACCCACTTACTCTATAAATCCGGTAATGCCACGGATCCCAAAAATTATAGACCTATCACATGCCTACCAACCGTGTATAAGCTTCTAACTTCCATTCTGAGACTCAATATTACTTTACATTTAAATAAAAATTCGATCATTTCTATTTCTCAGAATGGATGTAGAAGCGGGACCCGTGGTACTAAAGAGCTCCTTATCATGGATATGGCCATTAGCCAACAGGTACGTCGTAACCGTAAGAATCTGTCGACATGTTGGATAGACTATAAGAAGGCCTATGACTCGGTTCCACATACGAAGCTTTTGAAGGTGCTAGAGTTGTATAAAATTGATACAACTCTTTGCACTTTCTTCAAGTCATGTATGAGGCAATGGAGGACGGTACTTCGCTATCCAGGATGTCGGCAGATTGAGGCAAGCAATGTACCAATAAAGATTGAGCGGGGCATATTTCAAGGTGATAGTCTGAGTCCCTTGTGGTTCTGCCTGGCTTTGAACCCTCTCAGTACTCTATTAGAGGGTTCAGGGCTAGGCTATAGGTTGCCGAAAGGTGATCTAGTTATATCTCACCTTCTATATATGGATGATTTGAAACTACTAGCCCCCACTAATTTGCAATTGATAGCGTTACTGAAGGTAACTGAAAACTTTAGTAACTCTATCAGGATGGAATTTGGTGTGGACAAGTGTGCAGTCATGCATGTAAAGAAAGGTGTGATAGTGGAATCTGAAGGAGTCGAACTTTCCGATTCAACAAAACTCAGATCTCTGTCTGCCACCGAAACCTACAAGTATCTAGGTATATCACAGTCATTGGGAATACCTGAACCTACTATGAAACAAGCGCTGCAGGAGCGCTTTTTTGGCCGCCTGAAAAAAGTGCTAAAAAGTCTTTTATCAGGGGGTAACAAAATACGAGCCTGCAACGGTTGGGTCATGCCGGTTCTGATGTATTCCTTTGGTATACTTAGATGGACTCAGACGGAACTAGATGCCCTTGATAGGAGAGTCCGTACACTGCTTACTGCATTTCGAATGCACCACCCACGTTCATCGGTAATGAGGTTGTATATCTCACGAAAGTTTGGGGGTCGTGGACTTTTAAACATTAAGACCTTACACAATCGTGAGATATACAACCTTAGAGAATATTTTCTTCATACTGATGTGGGTGTGCATTGTAATGTGGTTGCAGTGGACAACGGACTCACTCCGCTCGCTCTGGCTAAAGAGAACTGGCGCAAACCTGTAGTTCTTAGTAGTAATGAGCGCAGGGAGGTATGGAAGGGCAAAGCACTTCATGGTCGTTTTTATCGGGCACTAAATGGGCCTGATATAGACTTAAAAGCGTCCACATCTTGGCTACGGTTCGGTGATCTCTTCGGAGAAACCGAAGGTTTTGTCTTTGCAATTATGGACGAAGTTGTTATGACAAATAACTATCGGAAATATATCCTGAAAGATGGTACGGTTGACATCTGTCGGGCATGCCACCGCCCCGGTGAATCTATCAGGCATATTATTTCTGGTTGTTCTTGTTTTGCCAATGGTGAAGATTTGCACAGACACAACCAAGTGGCCAGGATTGTACATCAACAGATAGCCCTTAAATACAACCTTGTGAATTCAGAGGTGCCATATTACAGGTATGTGCCCGACCCAGTTCTTGAAAATGGTCGAGCCACATTGTATTGGGATCGATCTATCATCACTGACAGAACTATTGTTGCGAATAAACCTGATATAGTGGTGATAGATCGATTAGAGCGCCGCGCAATGATCATCGATATCGCTGTTCCTCATGACGAGAATCTCGTGAAAGTTGAAAAAGATAAACAAATCAAATATTTGGATTTGTCTTACGAGATTGTCGATACGTGGAATGTCGAATCGGCGATCATTGTTCCGATTGTCATATCTGCTCATGGATTAATAGCCAAGAGCCTCGATCAACACCTTCAGAGGCTCGCGTTAGACGGTTGGGCCCGTATAGTGAGGAGGTTCCTGTCTTTGGAGCCCTAACCACCGGTATCTTGGTCCCTGTACCCGATGTCGGTGGTCTACTATTTTTTATATTTTTAAATATATATTTTTTTATGTACATATTTAAAAATGTAATTTATATGGTAAAAGATGAATAAAAAGAATAATAATAATATGTTTTATTTATCTCCACAAATTACACAAGTCTTAATATCTAAGTTGACAAAAGTTTAGCTTAATTTGTAATTTGTGGGCGATCTGGAGTCTAAACTAAGCCTTGGCCTGTATTTTAGAGCTCCGGGCCCCCAATATTGATGTTACAGTAATGTTGTCAACGCTATGTGCTTAAGCGTGGATATTTATATATGTGCGTATACGTGTGTGTGTGTGTATATGTGTGTGTGTGTGCGTGTGTGTGTGTGTGTGTGTGTGTGTGTGTGTGTGTAATATATATATATATATATATATTTACTGTCTTATTATCAGATTAGGCGACTACCTCTAGTAAATTTTCCGTTTTTGAATAGTTTAGATTGAGTAGTAGCTGATGTAGTTTGGTTTTGCATTCTATCTTCGAACAGTTTACTATGGGTATTAATTTATTTATTTTATTAAACAACTTAGATCCTCGGAACATGTAAAATCTTTGTGCAAAGGCAGTATTAGTTAGTGTTGCCTCACAAATTACATAGTTTCTCCGGGATTGGGCGACGCGGTTTATTCTATCTAGAGATAAATTTGAGTGTTTGTGAAGGACGGTTAACATAATATATAGTTGTCGTACAGTCAAAACTTGAGTATCTTCATACAGTTTGGTAGTAGGGAATAATCGAGGCTTAGATATACTTATTTTTAATATCATCCTCTGGGCTCTTTCTAAGATTATCATATTGGATTTACACGCTCCTCCCCATGTAGTAATACAAAAGCTCAAAATAGATTGTACCATGGCGTCATATACCATCCTTATGGTTTGTTTCTCTGCTACATCACGGAGCTCTTTAAAGATATATGCTAGTTTACGTATCCTTTGTGATAATGTACGTATGTGGCTTGCGAAGTTTCTCTGTATTCAATTCACCCACTTCCCCCACACATCTTACTTCCAATCTGCAGTATCTCTGCTCCAATCATAGTCAAAATCTCCCCTCGTCAAATAATATTCTCCTATATTATGTCCCAGTCATTCTTCAACAGGTGTCAGTTCTTTTTTCATAATTCAGCCTGTCCTCCTCTGGGGGCGTTCCAGAGGAGGACAGGCTGACAGGCCGCAGGAAATTAGAATGACACCTAGACGCCTATCATTTAAAGCAAAGGTTCGTGCTCTCCTCTGTCGTAAATTGGCAGAGTCATCAGAACAGTCTTCTCTTATTTCACTAATTCTTATACTTTTTAATTCACCTACTTCTTTCATTTCTACATCACCGTAAAGTAACTTGGCAGAGAATGTCTTTGGCATTAAGTCCGCCTCTGTATACATTGTGCATAAAGTTTTAAATAAATAAAAATAAATCAAAGCGGTTAACTTTCATCGAAGTTTCCTTATTCAGACCAGTGCCTTACAATAACCAGCTCAGCCCCTGCTGCGAGTACTTGCGGCTCACTTATTTATGATAGAATTATAATTTTACTTAAATAACAACTTACGTAACATGTGAGTGAGAGATCCCATGGACGGACACGTTGATTGTGACGGCACCATCCCACTGGTTCACACGTATCGCGCCCTGCGCAGACAACGCGCAGTACTGTAACGTGTAGCCCACTAGTGGACTGTTGCCGTCAAAACCCTGGCTCCAGGACAAACGGACTGCACGGCTCAAGATCTCTGTCACAGAGAGCGAGTGAGGCATGTCGGGTTTTTCTGGAATTTAATCGTAAAAATAATGTTATACTAATTTGGGTATTCCCTTGGGGTATAAATAATTGAATCCATATCGATAGGTTAACAAATGACCCAATGGTAGCTCATGAAAAAATTGGTTTGAAATGAAGGATGGTCATAATTATAATGTCAGACTTATAAATAAATATTCTTAAGTCGAGTTATGCCGTTTCTGGGTAAGTAGAAATTCGAGATCGAAGTTGGTAGCAATAGCATTACAGTCAAAATTCGTAACTGACTTTCGACGATGCTTCAAGCACAAATAAACAATGCATTCATTTAGATAGTCCGTAAACTATACGACAGTGTAAACACACATGTTCCATGGCTTACAGAAATCATTTACCACGTACAGTTTGGATTGTTTCCACCATTATCTTAGACAAAGGTCTAATTGTTATTAAAAATACTCGAATGAAGTCACGTCATGTGTTTAGGGTAAGCCTGATTAGTTTCCATTTCTTTCGTCAGATCTGTAAGGAGCTGCTTTGTCTACAACCCTAATGAATATACATAATGTATAGTAAAACATAGTAAACTGTCCATTGTCAGTACGTTTGAGTTTCTTGGTGGCGAATTCATAATTTAAAACTATGTAAAAGGTTTTTACCTTGGACGGAAAGATAAATATAATGGTCGCTGTGGCCGTAGGCGTTGACAGCTTGACACTTGTACACACCGGAGTCCTGGCGATCCGTGCGGCTGATGTACAACTGCGATCTTAATCCACTATCAGTCTTTGCTTCAGAGATGCTTAGTCTGGAATAATTCAAAATCTCACTAACCAACTTTCTTAATAAAGAATAGCTGTTGCTGGCGACTTCGTTCGCGTGGTAATTCAACTTTATCACACGGGAACCGATCTTCTGCTTAATTTTCTTAATTTTTCGTTCCTCAAAACCTTCTAGAGAGTATTAGAAACAAAAGAAAAAAGAAATTGGTTAAGTCGTTCTCAACTTATGACGTGACCAAAGATATAGGGATTTTTTTTTAATTAATAGATTAAATTTTTGACATTGAAGTTGGTACACATGTGATTGTGAATTCCCTGACTCCTGTGCTAGCTAAAACCGTGTTGCAGGAGACAGTGTCTTCCCCTCTTAATATATAGTCACAATGTACATAGGTACAAAGAACATAAAACAGTTAATACTAGTTTTACCAGTGCTTCTTTAACTCTGTAGCTCTAAATTGGTAGTCGTTAATTGTTTCACAGGCGGGCTAAGGGGGACGACTTTTTATATTCCGTCTCCCATTTAGACCAGATCAACCTGAATCAAAAATGTTCAACCGTTTCCGGCAAATAAACGCACATCATGAATACTAATTCCCTTCTCCTCCTGGGACGGTAAATATAATGATAATTTAATACATTTTCATTAATAAAGTATTTGTAAATATTAAATGAACTTTTGGATTAATATTATAATATTGATATTTCTTGTCAAATGTACTTTTCTTTTTTTACCTTTTCACCCATAATTAAAGGTTATGATTCAATTATTACTCTTCATTGTAATTTCACACATACATACATTCTTACAAAAACCTTCGTAGATAGTCTTTACAACTATTTAATACTGTCGTATAATTAATTTAACTTCTCTTACCTATAAGTATTAAGATCTAAGTGATTCATGTTGTGCGCCCACGTCACCCTGATAGGACTGTCCCCGCGCACATCGCACACCAGAGTCGCAGGTGCATCACGGCGAGCTGTCATGTTGTGTGACGTCAGCTCAAATCGTGCAGGCTCTGTATAGGCACACGATCATAAGTCACTTATTTAAAAGATTCTCATATTTGTCTTTATGAATGCTATCTCAAATATACGAGAGCATACCAATAGTATATTCATCTGTATTAGTAGATGATTTTCAATATGTCAAAGTGATAATGTGAGACGTCACCGACTTACACAATAAAGTCAAATCCGAGACTGCCCAGCCTTTACTTTCAAACTTTTATGTTTCATGATGTCTAATTACATAATAATGTTTACAGGTATTAACATTATAGTTTTAAACTTAACTTAACGTCACCTATAATGTCACATACTGATTATACGTATGTACAATCAGTATGTGACCACGGCCAGCAAAACTTTAGGCAGTTCAAAGGCACTACATACATAGTCTAGCATACAAATTTGATCATGGAATTTACATGGACGTATATTTCGAACACAGTTGTAGACAATTAGTACGAATCAAATCTTATTGATTACTATACCATAAACATTGTAACATTTTTATGTTATTAAACTAAGTAAAATAATAAAAAGCACAAAATTTAATCTCAAAGTTAGTTACTAATATTATTAATTTCATTTTAGAATAAACATTTTAAATACCATACCATTAACAGAGACGAATATTGTTTTAGTGAGTGGAGTTCCCACTCCATTCTCGGATTTGCACATGTAGTTCCCTTCATCGTAAGGAAGTGCTGACTCGATCCACAAAGTGCCGTTTGATAGGAATTGAAATCTACCACCGAGGTTCACAAGGGGGATGTAATCAATTGACGACCCTGGAAAAAAGCGCATAAAAAAACAAAAGTCACGTACACGGTTAGCAATACGCTGTTAGTTAAGCAGCGGTTATACTGATTACGTTGCGTATATACATAAATATTTATTGGTACTTAAACTTACACCACATTTATACTGACCTATATTCACAAAACATTATTTATTATCAGAGAGACATGAAACCAGTTTAATTTTTAAGCAAACGCGCACAAACAGGAATGCATAATTTTGAACACTTAAAGTTTATATGTAGAAAATGCTAAAATTGGGATATAAAGTTAAAAGTAATGTAAAAACGGCTACATCAAGCTATAGGCTTTCAGTTAGTTAGTTTGACCTGTCATGAAACAAAAGTCTATATAACGACAGCGAGGCGATCTCTAGTTATTATAAATGCAATCGTCTACGATTTAGGCGAATAGAGAATCGTTTCATTACAAGATCTAACATTTCCTTCCGAAAAAATGTGACTATGGATAGACTCAGAAATCCGTAATGATATAAGAATTTTTGACAAACCTCTTTGCTTCAACCAGGTAACTTGGGGAGTAGGAGACCCTGTGCTCTGACAATGCAGTGCCAGAGCTTCTCCGGCCAGGACTGCTTCGTCTTTGGGTTCCACTACCCATTTGGGTGATACTGCAGCATGTAAGAAAGTTACGGAGATGTATTATTTCTGACAGACACTTATGGGTATGTAATAACTATACTGGCTGACTTGGGAGACGATATCTTGACGGCAATTCACCAGAACATGTAATAGTTGAATAAAACAACGCCACGATGAACCTAAACTGTGTTTAAGTACCTACGTATTATTGCGACGACCAAAAGCCATCTGCGTGATTACAATTTATTTCTTAGTAGTACAACCACTATTATCTAAACTGTGATATTACAGGGTATACAGAATCTATTCTAAACTATGCTTTATATGTTTATTTTTTTCTTCATCAAGTACATTATGTAAACTATAAAAATACATATAGTATTAAGCTGTATTAAGTAACTATTTAAGTAAAGCCTAAGTATTATTACCACTTATGTACTATCAACCCTGTAATAAGACTTAACCTAGGTAAGATTTAAATAACTTATAACCATAAAACAATGGTATGAACCACTAAAACTAAAAGGAGACAAATATACTACATTACGTTGTTTTTTTCGTCTCCCAAGTATTCGTGTAACTTTGTAGGTTAAGTGGACATTGAAGTAAGTTGTTACCTCTGAAATTATTTTTCGTAAATAGTTTTCGCAATGTTGAGATATTTTACCTGTTACGTCGGCAGCAAAATATTGTTATAAAAATAAAAAGCTACTCTACTTATGGAATTATATATATTATATGTAACTTGTTCGTTGGTTTTTGAAAGTATGCGGTCGTCTACGCGTATTATTACGGCTATATAATCATTTTATTGTTATGTCTGCTGTGTTTACATCTACTATATGGACGTCATGTATTCTTATAAAAGGGTAGTTTTCAAATTGTGGTCTCTTAAACTATTTAATTGTATTATTTCTGATGATACTGATACTGAACAAATATGATATCATTCTGAAGATATACAATAAATGAAATGAGCTTATGAAAGTCATTTGTCCATCATAACATAATTACACTAAGAATCTTAGAAGTAAACGATTTTCAAAGTATATATTCTATGAACATAATTTACCCGTTTCACGAGCCATCTGAAATCCAACGCTGAGCAAAACAAAAATATTTAACGAGTTATACATCTGTGATAAAAAATATTTGCTGTTGAAATTAAATGTGCGCTGCGTATAAAGTGCTTATAAAAGTTTCCGATGAAGTCCATTCAAATTGCACGACATGAATGCAAGATTAAATAAGTATTTAGGAACATTAATGTTTCATAGAAAATAAAAACCAACACGCTTTTGGATGAGGCCTGCCTTCAATTCAGTGCAATATGAACGGACGTCCTGTTTACTTAATATGTCACTTCAAAAGGAAAACTACACAAATACAAAATGTTATTACTGTCAGGATCTGCAAAGGAATCTGTGTACAATAATATATAGTAAAATAATGACAGTTCAGTGCACAGTGCAAGCGTGATTAGCTCCTTTGATGATGGAAGCGCGGTTGCAGACAAAGACATCGATCGTGTATTCAAGAGTTTGAACTTTGATAAATTATTTATCTAAGATAATGTATTCCTCCGAAATGTAGATAGCGCTTAAGTTTTCAGTATTTAAGTCTAGCGTATTTTAATATTCTCTGCTGTACAGTGTAGTGTGTACAGTGTACGTGTGACAGTTCAATGTCACTTTTTTATCTTTTTGCCTAGTCTGATAAACACAGACAGTAAAGTCCCCTTCACTAGTATTTTTGAACTGGTCACTAAAAAGTTTAGACATAAGTAATTTTTTACAATATTTTTTTCGTTTGTAAAACCTCTAGAACTAGTAAATATTTTAAAATATTGGTAAGGAAACTAAGTCAACAGCGTACGATGGGCTGGAGCCAAGGGCTTGAGCTTTCTCTAGTTGGAGTGCGAGGTGAGACAGGGTGGCTGACCTCCCCAACATATGAGTACGGAAAATTACACGGGTTAATGTATAAAATTAACAAATTAAAGATTATAGTTTTTGAGGTGGAGAGAAAAGACCTTGACCATATACCACCATATACCACGAGTAGGAGTTTAGTTACGCTAACAAGTTTATTTTTTGCTTTTCAGTTTCTTTCTTCTTTTGTCGGTTTAATTTTTTGTTAAAAAGTTTTTATTTACATTACTCCTTGATCTACATCACTATCTCACTGACGTAGAAGTGACTACTGGCACCCGCTTCCTTACTCCGTTGGCAACAATTTAGTTACTGGCCGGCTCCACCCATGCTCGACACACCCCTAATGCGTGAAGCTCTTTGTTCTCAGAGCCAACCCATTCATTAGGGAATGAGCGAATTAAGAAGCAATCGAATCTTTAATCACAAAATTAAAAAGGTGACAAAGGATGTTCACGCACAACTTAATACTACTTTATACTCGTAAAGTTAATTTTGAAACAATGGGTACTAAGATCTGTGATCCCAATGAGTAATTTAATTTTAGCTTAGTTAAACAAGAATTAAATTAGTAATGTCATTAACATAAATTTTCGGATAGACAACAAAAAAATTGTTAAGACCATAAATCAGTCACATTATAATCGTGCCTGACTTTGATAAATTAAACTTTTAGATTTTCTTCGGAAGGAAAAGTTACTAAAATTTGAGGTAAGTTAGAAATTTCTCTAAATATAATTTGAATACGGGCTTCATTTTTCATTTATAAGGTGGATTTATGAAGTAAGAAATATCTATTTGGTCTTATTTCAGAGAGTATTGACTGATTTTAGATAATTTAACTTTAAGGTTTTGCTGGTAATTTATATTAATTTTGTTTTGTTTTCCTAGGTATGAAAAAACAGGATGTTTTTTGAAATCTTACAAAAACAGTTTAATGTATAGGCTAATGACGGCCTTCTCTTTTTTTTGTGTTAGTCTTTGTATCTTTTACCCGAATACCAAAAGGCGGAGGAGAGTTGTGTTTTGTGTTTGTTATGCGACATCTCCGTCATTTGTGAACCGATTTTGAATAATTCAATTGATAGTTGAATTCGTTGTAGTCAAGGTTAATAATTAATAAACACTGTAAAAAAGTTAAACCGACTTCAAAAAGCACTAAGAAAGGGCACTGTTAAGTGAGAAATTATCGATTATAAACTTAATTGAAAAGACTACATAAATGTGAAACTTTTCAGTACTGGTTTGTTTGAAGTCGGTGCCAAACGCGAAACGCAATAAAAGATAATAATATATAAACAGCTCAATTAAGAACGGAATTTAATTTTTAGTGTAAGGTACTAAGTAGATACGGTATTTAGAACCTTACTTACTGTAATGACCGAACTGCAGTTCGTTAGATTATATTAACTTTAGTTTAATAAGCCGATACTTTATTGAGATCAGGTGGTAAGATGTTTAGTTTGTCTATACACTTGATTGAATAACTTTTAAAGAAAAGATACAAACAGCCGAACGTAGAACCTCCTCCTTTTCAAGTCGGTTAATAACAATAACATTCATAACTTTAAACTTCAAAGTTGCTTAATTTCAAGAAAAATCAACAAACACACTACATCTGTCATTCATTTCTGAGGTTTTCCCTCGTTTTCCCTGAGATACCATCATCAGATCCGGACTTGGTGACAATTGGACCAACTGGGGAGCATGCCCTTTTAAACAAACAAGAATTTAAGCGGCGGTAGCGTAATGGCTAAGGCGTCAGACTTGCGATCAAGTGGTTGCGGGTTCGAACCCCACCCAGTGCACTACCGTCGTAAACCCACTCCTAACACAAGCACTTAGCTTAGCTGGAGGGGTTTACAAGAATACTAGTAATGTGTGGCCCACGTTACTAGTAGTCTTTAAAAAAAAAATTGAAATAGGTAAACAGATGACGAAAATATCGGTGAACATACATAAAAAATAATATTTACAGCCGAAAGTAGAACTTCCTCTTATTATATAAAATTCGTTAATTTATTTCCTTAAATTACGTACGTGTGTTTTCTCTAAGCAATTATAAAATTATTCGTATGCGGTTATAACATAATAAATTTGTTCCGTTATAGCAGATTTTCAATCTTAGGATAGCATAGGGGAACGCAAAGCGCGGTTATCTGCTGGCCGTGAGCGTCACGTGCTGTCACGCGAGACCGAGACTTCGGAAAGGAAGTCACACGAAATAAGGTTAACTGACTGAGATTACCACGCACCATGACGCAAGTCTAAAACCCAGTGCAGGACGGCACACAGGGCAATATGACCTATCGATGGGAGGCACGGTGCTTTTCTGTCATAATTGTGGAAACAGCAAGGTTTTTTAATTGTTTGGCGATCCCAGAGTAACAGGTAGCCGGTTTTTTGTTATGCCAACGAGCTATTTTGGCTTCTCACAGACATCAAACGGCAGCAATAAATTCACAAATATATTTCAGGGTGCTGTAAGTATTCTACATACATTTATAAATAGATTTTAGAACGGTTATAAAACAAGAAGATCTCGCCCTTTGTACATTTCAATGCTACACTTATTATTTATCATATTTTCTGTACAACTTGGTGTACAGATAAAGTATTATCTATCTGTCACACGACACACACTATCTCCAAAAAAATGACATCTACTACACAAAGCTCAGAGCCAAACATTTGTTTGTTGTGGGGGTGGACCTTAGTATTGGCTGGGAGTAATCTGTTAAGTATACTGATGACATGTTGGTGAGGGCTCCAGAGGCCCATAGCATCTATCAAGCGGCACTTATTTACTAACTACAGCAAGTCTCCCAATCTACCAATTAGTAAGACGAATCAAGGTGTTAGGTCGCCACAGTGTTTTATTGTGACCGCGATGTACTCCGAGGTGAACTTCTGTCGCAAGGAGGTGGCGTAGTGGATCCGGTAGGAAGACCTCCAGACGGAACGTTTTCACTCGCGCTGACGTGTGTAACAGAGGCCGCAGGTGGATGAGACGGGTTTTATGTCCTTCACACCCGCAGCAGAATCTCCCGTGAAGGGTGTGTCTGGGTATCGCACAGTTAGTAGACGGAGCCCACTTGGCACCCGCGGGCTGGCGCTGAGATGACCATTGTAGGCATAACGTTGCAGTACCGAAGATTCACTCTGTACAGGCGCTGTGAGGCACACCATGTGGTTTTCGTCGGTTTAAGTCTGATATACGGCCCCTGGTGGGTGCTTTTCTCACATATGTGGTTATTCCGGGTGTAAACAATCAAAACAATATTGTTTTGTACGCTCTAGGTTGTTTGACCGCCTATACATTGTAAAAAATCCTGCCTAGAGGAAACCCCCCTTTAGGAGAGGTGCTACACCTATTAAAAGCGACAAATTGTTGTTTTCCAACATAAACGCGAACGACGTCGCGGGCACAGCTAGTTTATAAATAAAAGAGAAATGTTATTCGTAGCGCATCAGCGCACTTGAAAATGAATGGACCGATTTGACTAATTCGTTCTTTTATATGTTCGTAATAGTGAAAAGGTTTTTAGGGAAAAAATTTCGAGAAAATGGGAATATGAAATAACAAATTTGTTGGACTAAGTAGCTGAAAATATTTAAATAGTTCAAGATAAATATAGAGATGATTGCTTGCTAACATGCTTATTATGGCAGAAAATGTAAATTAAAAAGATCCATTAACAAATTTACATTTTTGTTGTAAATACTTTGAAACAGTTTTTATGTAATTTCAATCTTTAGCATCCCATCCGTCCCGCGCTTCCACATCATCTACACGTTCATGGCAGTGCTCTGGTGCTTTGTGCATATTGACATGGCGATTACCTTTCACCACCAGTTCGGCGGTGTAATTAACCTTGGCCGCTGTATTTGAGGCCACACAAGTATAAAGCCCGCTGTGGCGCGCCGATACCTCTTTGAATACGAGGTTGCTGAAAAAATCAGCGCCTCGCTCTTCCACCTACACAACCAGGTGAGGTTCAGGACAATTACTACTCCAAGTTGAAAAACCATGAGTTTTTTTTTTGTTATATCGATAGAATAATATACATTTCAAGGAATTACCTCATAATTTAAAACAACTGACCTGTAACGTTGAAGGAATGGGAGCGTTATCCTTTAGCCATGTGAAGTGAACAGGCATGTCTCCTGAGGTAACGCTGCAACTCACTTGAGCTCGTTTACCTTCTTGCAAATTAGCAGAGAAGGAAAATGGTTCTATTTCTGGAGGATCTGGTAAATAGAATAAACATCTTGAATTTTTTTTTCCAATTTTTTTATTTTTGTTTTTGGGGGGGACTTAAATGATATTCTTTCAATGAATGACTTACCAGTGCCTAACGTTACATGTATAGAATGTAAATATTAGTTTATTTCTGATTAGTTTTTATAATCTCATATAATATTAGATACTTATTAAAGGTTTGTAAGGTTTCGTAGGTATTCAAAATATACATCTCGCACTTACTGCTCACTACAAGCTGCAATTCTCTCCTGGCTATTTCACCGTGAGGTCCCATAACAGCGCAAGTGTAAGCGCCTGCATGTGAGGGATCAACTCTCGATACTCTGAGAGCTCCATCAATACTGTTGTCCCACTCCACGGTGTTCCCATCTCGTTCCCATTTAACTGAACTAGAAGATTTATTTTTTTATTAGTTTAGTTTATATTTATAATCTCATATTGTTCAGTGACCAGGCAAGTTTATTCTTGTTTGAATTTTTTTTTCCTCTTGATAAGATATATTTTTATGATTCCTTACCTGATAGGATAGCCAGAGTAGGGGCAATACAAAACCAGCTCTCGACCCGCGACAGCTCTTATCGGTCCTATGGACCTCACATAAGGTGGACCTGTAAATAAAATGTACGTCACAATTTTCTTTGAGACAAATAAACTATTTGGATCTCTGAGAACTGATGACAGTACAAAGATACTATTAAGTGGATCCACACACGTATGATTTGCTCTAGCCAATCACTCTATCCAGTGATATGGATACAATGTTATTCGTCGCATATTATCAAAATCCCTACCTAGTAGTACATTATACACCAACTACATTTTTCCCGTATCTAGTATCCATATTATTAAATCAAATAGTTACACTGTGCTTTGGGTCCCAAGACACATTCTTTTCTTTATAGGCATTTCTTTTCTTTATGTTTGATTTTTGACTAACGACCTTTTTAAAGGTGACATTTTTGTATTACAGGATAACACCAAGGTAAAATAGACGTAGATCAGACGAAAATCAACTAAGAAAATAGTGTAAAAGAACCAATAGGTGTGCGTAGTTAGTAAAAAGCAGGCTCATGGGAGCATGTAGTAATACACAATCATGATAAGCGCCGACGATACGAATACGGTGTTAGGATCAGGTAAATGGCACATACGTATATGTGTGTGGACCCGACTTGGGTTTGTTAGGTTGTAGATTGCAATGAAATTCATTGTGCTTGTAAGCTTGTTGTTACTCCACTCCACTGTCTTCGGGATATGCTATATTTCTGAATGATTGAATCTTATTTTTAACAAAGTCCCACACGTAGGTATTATTACTCAAGTGCTGATTCAATTGAGTTACCGTCCGTCTAATTAGGTAAAAGTATATCACAATTTGTAATATTAATATATTTGTTTATTCAAGTAAAGACTGAGTAAGAGTTATAAATGATAGTTTGTGTGTGTGTAATAATAAATAAATAAAAAAATAAAAAAAAATTAGTAAGTACTTGACAGTTTTACGTTATACCTTTGTAAATTGATTATGGTCAAATACATTTTTAGCAGTCACTGCCATTCAAAGTAATATTAAGTTCACATACTAGTCAGTGTAAAATTTTACAGGAACTTAAACTACACTTAAATAAGCAAAGAATTCGTAGTTCAAAGATTTAGTAATCAGTAGTGTATATAAATGATTATAAAATTTGTTCGTAAGCACGCTCATAATTAAGGAATAACCAAGACGATATGGCTAGATATATTTTAAATTTTCGTGATTGATTGAAGAAGGATTTGAAAAAAGGCCCCAAAACATCTGGAAGCACCAAAAGACCTTTTTCCCGCGGTACTGAAGATGATCCTAACTTAACAGGCTTGCCGGTAAACATATTGGATGAAGTTAGGCACATAAATAGGTTTTATTCTGGATTGTTGTATGAGTGGAGCCGCGGACGAAATGTGTTTGTAAAGAAAAATCATATTCAAAGGATTTCTAGATTATGTATTGTTTACCGTAGATGTTGAGTCTGGATGTATGTGACACTTCTCCAAGAGAGTTAGCAGCTCTGCAGGTGTAAAGGCCGCCATCTTCTGACCTCACAGCTGAGATATTAAGATAACTGACCATGTCATTCGTCTTCGTCGCGAATTGTTCTACACTATACCTGTTATAAAAATGCCCACCTTTTAGAAAATAGGTATCTCAGATCAGGTAACAGTCAGTGATCATTTATTTATAACTCTTGAACGTAGTAAAATAATGTTTAGTTAAGTAAACCTAAAAAACAACCGCTTTAATGGCGAACCGAATTAAAAAGTAAAAAAGAGTTCCGGCCTGCATCATCAGACCATTGTTACCATGCCCAATCTGTTGGACCCGTCAAAGCAAATCCTATGAGCCTAATCTCGAGGGGTTTATTAGTAACCACTGAAGAGTTCACACTATCCACCTCCTAGCTCGATCATCAAATCAGCTCCAAAATGCCAAATTCTAAAATTGACATTAAAACTGCATACATACGAGTATACAAAGTTTCATTTCGATTCAACAATAATTAGAAGTAGGAAAAAAAATACTTTTATTTTGTAATTGTAATTGAACCCGCAGTTAATGGATGAATTGCACATAGACTAATCCGAAAAATAAATAATTAGTTGTTGAAATAAAGCTAATAAAAGCTGGTTAAAAGGAAAATCCCTATAAGTTTTTCAGCCTCTGAAAGTTCGAGAACTTACGTAAATAGAAGCAGTCAAGTGGCAGTCAAAACCTTATCGTTACTGTATAAGGTTGAGATTTATTTATCACTGAATTGGATATCAAGTTAAACATCATTATCATAAGTTTCATGTTGTTCATAACTGACAGTGTAGATCAAACTCATCCTTATATGACATACCAAACGAACCTCACAGAGGAGGAAGTCTTACATTTAGCAGTTTTTTAATGTATTTTACGAAATATCTGCGAAAATAGTTACAATATATTTTTTTTAATGGATTGGTAATATCTCCTGGTCTGATATAAATTAAACAAAAGAAATAACGCTTCAGAACTTTAAAACATTGAAGTCACTTGCACTTTATTAAAGATCATATATCTTACATAAGTGAATTACACGTTTAAAAGTATGCCAATTTTAATAAAATAAACTAAGATGTAAAAGGACCGATTACCTGTGACCTCTAGCCATCGTGTTTAGCGGTTGTCCATCCAGCATCCAAGAGAAGTGGGGTGGAGGAGAACCAGCCGCTGAACACTTCAGAGTCACAACTTGACCAGCTCTTAGTACCTGTTCTATAAACGTGTATTGGAGTTCTGGTGCCGTGTCTGTATAGAAAATTATGACACAATTACAGCACATCAATATTAACGTACGGAAGTTAATGCCTACTAAGTTTTATCTTCATATGTGGAAGACATTCTCTTATTAATTTCCTCTCAGCCATTTTATCCTGGAATTAAGTCCACCGATATTGATGACTACATATATATGAAAATAGATGTCTTTGTATAAAAAAAATATTGACGTCCGTAATATATTGTGATCAGTAAACTTTTATGGAGTAGTTTATGGAGTATCCATTTTTTGTAGTTGATGAACACAAAAAGTTTTTAACGTCATAACATCATCATAATTGTGATGATTATTATTATTATCTATTTTAAATGTATTTGGATAAATAGGTATTAATATAATATATTATTATGTACACTGGCGGTCTGTCGGGTTTTGGTTAACAAAAAAGTTATATGACATATTTATGATTTTTATTAGGACATAGATAGAAATTTTGTGGGACAAATATATTTTATGTCACGCTTTTTAAGTAAAGGTAAGTGAAACAGGGCGCTTTAATATGATTTTATTGATACTACTCCATATTTGAATTGGCTCAGACTGCAAAGATGGTGCAATGATTAAAGGAGTCACCTCGCCACTTTACAGGGTTTTTCGGGCGGGACAAAAATGTGTGAAAATGCCTTTATTGTGTCCTTTGTTTAAATGTTTGTAAAGTACCCGCGACACTAGAATCTTAGATCCTAGAACAAATAAAAAAAATAACAGAACAGTTAACAAAAAAAAATTAACTTACCTCCTAGCCTTAACTCTGCGCTTGCTTGCGCCGAGTCCCTCTCATTTCTAGCGATACATTGATACACTCCTTTATCAGCTCGGTGGACCGAGGATATCACCAACTGTTCTCCATTATTCTGGACCCTGACTCTGCCACCGGCTACTCCAGCACCTAAGGGTATTCCGTTGTGCAGCCACTCTAGGCGAGGGGCTGGCCAGCCGCTCCAGGTACAATTGATGATTGCTGTGCCCCCACTGTTCACCACCTAATAAAACAAAATCATTAACGCCATTAGTATAATTTTCTGAACTCTTCTATAAGTACTTTTGTAGTCTTGAATAGAATTTTGCGTGCTATTATTACACGATATATATTAACCTGATTCTTAGAAAGTGTTATTGGCACAGTTAGCCACTTATTATGAGAAAGGCCGTAAGTTTGGTTGATTTCTTGTTAAAAAAAAGAACGAAAAGTTTATGTCTACTGAACAAGTTTATGTTTATGTAATATTAAAATTAAAAGCTAAAGTGAATCCAAGTTGAACAAGCTTTCTACCTACTAAAAACGTTTTTTTGTTTGCTCACTTAAACAACAAAAATAAATGATCACACTTTTATTACAACAAAAAGTTTCGTGAGTAGTATTAGTATTTACTTTAGGATTTCGAGATTTATCAGGTGTCAATATGATCACACTTTTGCCCAATCTTTTTCTTAATCACTCTATTTTTTATTAAGTTATAGAAAATTATTTTCTACTTTTCAGTTCAGCTGGTTACAAAAGTGTCTTTTTAGTTTTTTAAACTTATTTATTTTCTACTTTTTAGTTGGGCCAGGGCTATTCACTTAGGGCGGCAACGCACTTGTGACTCTTGAGTTACAGGTGCCCATTGGCGGCGGTAGTCATTTACCATCAGGTGACCCGTCTGCTCGTTTGCCCCTATACCATAAAAAAAGCTAGTTACAAAAGCGTGTCTTTTAGTTTTTTAAACTATTATGTATTTATTTTCTACTTTTTAGTTCAGCTAGCTACAAAAGCGTGTTTTTTAGCTTTCTGAACTAAAATCTGGCCTGCCTGTAATTTTGCAGCTTAATCTGATCTGACTGTGCAGTCATCCCGTGCAATAAATGAATAATTAAAAAAGAGATGATCACGAAAACATCCTTGGTTATATAGAACAAAATGGATTAATATTTTCTATTATTTTGTATTCATATTTTGGATAATTGGTTTTTAGTTTAAAACTTGGCTTGCCGTTGCCGCCTGTCTAGTTACCACAGGCTTCGTGCGTGACGTCTATCACGCTAATTGGGACACGCCACTAACTATACCACAGTTTTGGATTATTACAGTTTCATGTTGATGCGCTTGTTTACATTCATTACAGTAACAACCTATTTTATTTTATGGGTTTACAAGGCATTTCTAATTTACAAAGGTTTGACTTAACCACTACGGCTGTAATGATTCTAAATTAGGGCATGGTTTAAACTTATTTTAACATGAAACAAAACTACACTCCAATTGTCGAGTAACAGTGATATAACCGTTCTGCCCTAAGGTAACGATATAGATTTGAACAAGGCTATTCGCGACTGGTACTTCTACCATAGAGTATGCTTGTTTGCGACTTCAGTGGTAAAAATTGAGAAATCTTCTCTTAATCTCAAAAAAAACTTGCGATACATAGTTTTACGTGAATTCTTTCGCAACATAATGGAGGGGTTGATAGATTGGTATCTACTCTTTATTGCACACCATAAATAGGATACAATCATGAAAAATTCTTTGTTGCACAAAAAAAATGTATTCGCGCCATATTTAATATGAGATGGTCTGAATCTTGTAAACCAATATTTAAATCCGAAAATCTTTTGACTGTTCCTTGTATATTTATCTACGAAGTAGCCAAATTTGTAAAGTATAACAAGGAACTGTTTGAAATACCAAATAATATAAATAAGCGTAAAGTCACTCAGACACATCTAAAAATGCCAGTACCTCGACTCGAGATGTTTAGAATGAGTTGTGTGTATATGGCACCGCTAATCTATAATGCGCTGCCTGAAAATATAGTTACTCTACCGTACCATAAATTATGTCCAGCTTTACGGCAATGGTTGATAGAAGAAAGCTTTTATTTAGGCAATAAATTTTTAAAAAAATTCGCCTCTCGATCTTATCATTTTAGAAATGCATTATAATGTACTAATATGAACGTTTGTGTTTATTAGGCAAATACTACTAAAAATTTCAATTTAATCATAAAATTTTGCATGTGTGTCAGTTTTAATTTAATTCGTAATTGTATTTTCTATTTTTTGATTTATAGTATTCAATGCCATCATTGTGTACCTACCTAACATTTGCATGCCACTACGTATGGCTAAATGTGTCTTATGCTCGTAGTAACTAATTTGTCAACCCTTTACCCCATTTACAGCAAATAAAGATATTATTATTATTATTAAAAGAAATACATTAAAACCAGTAGTACAATTGGCGGCCTTATTGCAGTCCGCAATCTCTTACAGGCAACCTTTGGATGGACTATACTGTATAGGAACAGGTAATTTGTGGTGCACATTTGTCTTATTGGCACTTGAATACACGATCAGAAAAGAAGAGAATAATTAGAAGAACAGTTACTATATACATTTGAATGTTACATCGCACAAATCTATTTAGGTACAAAACAATATATATTTATATCATTAAACAAATACTTACAATAATCATATATGTACACACACACGTATACACATGGAAATACATATATATAACCATACACGTACATAATACAGTATAAATATACATACGTACATATATAACACGTAGTCATTACTAATTGGCATTGGCGGATAGAGACATAGAGGACATAAAAATGTAATAATATTTGACCATCAATTATACCTATGTATATCACAAATAATTTTCTGCTTTCTGAAAAAAAAAAATGAGACAAGTAGTAATTCTTGAGGAGCTTTTGAAAAGTAGTTACTGTCCGTGCTCGTCTTATAGCTTCTGGCAATGAATTCCACAGGTGTGCAGCTTGTACTGTGAAGGATTTATCGAAAAAGTTGTGGAATGTGTTGGAATTTCTAACGTTAGATTTGCCGATGATGATTCCGGTTGATATAACGAATACTGGTAATGTTTGACCAATGTTTAATTTTTACACGACTGCCCAAAAGGAGTGTAATGTTTATAGGGTTCATGTATTATGTAATGTATCTGGGTTTCTTTATTCCACAATAACTTCTAAACGCCTAAACAAATTTGGATGTATCGTTAGAATCCTTATATCTTCCCGAGCGACACTGGTTTGAGACTATAATTTTTCTGAAAAAAATTCAATAAAGCGATTGTATGACGTGTAATTAGTTTTTTGGCTAGACAATATTGTTTATTTAAAAAATAATCTCATGTTTTTACTTTACGATCTATTGCGTATATTTGAATGACAAAGAACGTAACGGCGTTAGAAAGTAATAATGAACTAGGTAAATAAATAAAAAATATTTTATTAGTCTTTTCATGAAATTTTACTTAACCTAAGTTAGGTTAAGTAAAATTTTGAAAGACAATAAAACTGTAAATACTATATAACCATATTTCATGCACACCAGATATTTTCCGTCCAAGACCGCCGCCATTAAATATGTAAATCATACTACAACGAAGGAATACATTTATTTGCTAATAGACGATACTATTTACTTTTACGAGGCCTGTTTAATTAAACCCAGTATACGCGCACAAATATCAATAATTCGTAACATACACTGGCGATATGAGAGTAAGGTTGTCACTACATTATTACGAAATAATATTATAAAAGTGTAGAGTAATGGTTTTTATATCCCTAAAACCCAATTAGAGGACCAGGCTAGGTGATTCTAACAGGTAGACCGCAGGAAAACAGTTTTTGAAATTGTATAATTACTAGGTTTTATTGGGCGATGCATAATCAGTATAAAATTAATAGATTGCGATAACTAAAAAATGTATGTACGTAATTATTATTTGAGTAGTGTAGTAGCGATTTACATCTGTAAGTGTTTAAATAAGACGCTTTATTAGTTGTTTTATTGACTGCTACTGGAACACGAAGAAATACATTACCATTAAGAAACAAATAACTCCTTCGGATAATCCGTAAATATGTCACTGGAGATGGAACAAGTAGGTACACACAGGTTGAGAGTCTTCGGGGATTACCTCCAGGTAAAATAGGGAAGGAATAAATGTACTTCTTATTTGTATTTGAGTTTATTTCTTGAATATACTTATGCTCAATCTATATGGAGTTAGAACTACTAACTAAATATTTCTGAACACTATAAAGTTGAAATATATAATTCGGGTACAAATCAAATCAAATCAAAACCATTTATTTCAATTAAACCAATAATAAGTATTTTTGAATTGTCAGGAGTAGGAGTCAGTCAAACTAAGTCAGTCGTGAAGCTAGTTGCCTGTTCTAATACGTAGATCCTATGGAGAAGAACAGGCAAGAAAACTCCAAGGACACTCTTTTTCAAAATGTTTTTTACAAATTTCTGGTTCCATTGCTTATAAGCGTGAAAGCACACATAGCTAATACTTGTATTATTTGTGCATGTATTAAGTTACAAATATTACTATACTATTATATATTTGATATTAAGAAATATCAAATGTGAATGATCAATTAATACCAAAAAAATATATTATCAAACGTGAATGATGCATTAGTCAATGTTGACAAAAAACTCAAAATAATCTGATTATATCTGATTACTAATTAATGTAGTAAAAAATTAGTTCGTAAGATAGCCGTAACAGATATTTTTGACTAGAAAAGTCAATAAAAAAGGGTCGTTGTTATTTTCAGATAAATGTGGTCGCCATTTGCACTTGTAATGTATTTATTATTATATATATTTTCAATTGATTGTAATTGTGTAACATACGTGAATCTGAAATATGTATGATAACAATTGATTAGCCTCTTCATTTGAGAGATAAAAAGTAAAATTAGAGACTTAACTTCTACTACGAATACAAGAAGCGCAAAGAGTTGTATTGAAATAGCTACCTAAAATTGTTATGCCTCGTACTTGTGGGTCGCACTTTTAAACACAAAACTAAAAAAAACTGGATCTAGGTTTTGCGTAACAAGCACAAAAACCAATTTGTCCCTATATACCTTTTGGTTTTGTGTGTGATAGTGTTACCTAAACAACACTGTTTCAGAAATTCAGTCTTGGCGTTATTTTTATTATTATTTTGCCCGAACGTAATACTTTACGACCCACACTTATGCTGACATAAGTGTAGGTCCTCTCTTTTACGAAAATCATATTTTACTAGATATAATATCACAAAGATAAAGGGCCTCTAACTACTTGGTTTTGTACAACCATTGTAATCATAATAAAGTAAAT
Organism: Callimorpha dominula; assembly: GCA_949752705.1. Classification (NCBI taxonomy): domain Eukaryota; kingdom Metazoa; phylum Arthropoda; class Insecta; order Lepidoptera; family Erebidae; genus Callimorpha; species Callimorpha dominula. The sequence continues at coordinate 27,209,607 of OX456992.1, forward strand.
AGATTTTGTTAGAGATGTCACACAAAAGTAGAGTTCGTTACTTTATTTTTTATCAGTAGAAAATGTATGAATGGTGTTTTACGAACTCTGTTGTCACCCTCGCACTTTAGTACGATAGATTTTTAATTTTATAGAACATTGATGTTATTTTATACACTGTTGACGATGTAGTTATGATACGCTTTTTATTTCTTGTTAATTAGAAAAATAATAATTGTACATGTGAGAACTGTGTAGTCACTTAAGTATTAAGTTATTTTTATATGTTGCCTAGCAGCTCTGTGGTTTTCTTTTTCATTTTAGAACAATATTATGTTACATTGTCCTCACATTATATTGTGCTTATAAGCAATGTAACAAGCAACTTTGTAAAAAACCATGTTGAAAAAGAGTGTCCTTAGAGTTTCTTGCCTGTTTTTTTTCCATAGGATCTACGTTTTGGAACAGGCAACTAACTTCACGACCGACTTATACTGACTGACTTCTTCTGACAATTCAAAAATACCTGCGATGGGTATACTTGAAATAAATAATTTTGATTTTGATTTTGAAGAAAAGAAGATAGTTGAAAATCAAAATTAGAAAATGTTCTCAAAATATATATTGTAAGGTTAAATAATATACCTTGGGCTGAGAACAGCCAAAGGTATATTTCTGTGTTCAAGTGGTTGTTGAGTACGGATATGTACACGTAGCAATCACGCAGTGTCAATAGCTTGCTCACAAATACACTCGTCTGTTTCTAATGAGCATCATATTTTGCAATTAGTTACCATAAAATATGAAACTTTATTTGTGAATTGTTTCTTACATTTTACTTAAGGTACGTTTTAACGGTGTTGACTAACAGAATTTTAAAGATTGGTTTTTAAAATTAGTCTTATATATGTATATATATGTGCATTTATATACACGCTCACGAAAACCCACACGCACAAGCTTACAAAGGTACGAGTACCTGCTCTTCTACATGTCATACGTTTGACACAATTTGCGCAGCAACACCTACAAACAATCCCACAAGAAATAATGAGATAGAAAGTAAAACTAGAAACAATAATGAAATGAAATATATTTTCTTTAGGTATACGTGACAACCCTATAAATAAATTGCTCGTGTAATGTTTGCGTAACGGTATCGGGTCGCATTTATTTTATTTTATGTAGCAAATATCCTACCTACAATAAATACCGCAGGTTTGTCAAAGTTCCGTAGTACTTAGTCATTAATCACAGCTATAATTATATTCTATCATGTATGCTGTGTTTATAGTACAAGTACTGATAAAATGATAAATTTCGATGTGGGTACAAATACTTTCTAACCAAAATCTACATTAAATATAACTAATATTAATGGTCTGTAATCCCAATAATGCCAGCGATTATTTGGCTACCCGAGCGTAATCAGCAGGCCTCATGCTGTTATTTGCTGTTGCTACGCTCGAATGATGTTTGTACGTAATGTGAGCCGATTTTCAACTATGTACAATAGAGTTACAGAAAATTGCAAAGCCGATACGGGGTTTAGTGTTGTTTAAATTGGTGAACATTCCTTTAATTTGAGGTAGCTTGCACTCAAAACATAATAAAATATGTAGGTTTGTTTAGAGATAAGTCTGTATTGGGTACACGTATTAGCTTTTAAACGATATGAACGACTTAAACTAACATGTTTCCGAAATAGCTGAGATGGCCTGACACTTTGAATAATATTATTACATTTACAAATTCTAATGGAAATAAATGAGCCAATTTCTTGTACTGAAACAATAGGTTAGTATATTAAGGTGTATCAGTTCAGTAGTTACGAAGTAATTTTACGTAGTCTAGAACGTCAAATTGTTTGGGAGACATGTCGTTATGCAATGGATATTCTATTAAGAAACAATGTGTAGTTTCACCTTTGCTTTACGTGTTTGGTTCCCAAATGTACATAAAATTAATATTGTTAGGACGAGCCATGTATTCCTTGTACATATGCATTCTCATCACGTAAAAAATGTATAATGTAGCCGTGATTAGTTTCATATCATACTCCTCTTAAAAGTCGCAGAAACTTAAAACTAATTTAGATATTATTTTAGCGGCGTCTACGAAGCTACTGGCAATTTAGTAAGAATTCTCCTTTTTTTCTAAAGCATAATATCTGGGAAAGTTAAATTAAATGTTGACTTTTTAAGACTTTTCTATGAAGAACTATATAAAAAGCTACTTACCCTGTACCATACAATATTTTCTATGCTTAGAATAATAAAACTAGGTGAGAATGCATGTTTTTTATAGTAGCCCTCCCGAAACGTATTATAGATAAGATATGCCGACGAAGAATTGAGCAAATAAGCAAATGGCGATAGCACAATGCAGAATATATTTCTGAACTAATCTTACTGTCTGCACACAGTTTAGAGGTTATTACACAAAATACTCAAGTTCTACACGTCGTTAAAATATACGAAATTGAACTAAGGAAGGTCAGATCTGACATTTTATCTCGTAGCGAACATAAAGTCGACACTTTCCCACATTTTGCCAACAGTACAACGTTCCATGAAAACGTAGCAAGGGCTATAACACTGGCTGTAAATGAGAACATGAAAAAATAAAAGTTTAAAGGTCCTTACACTTTTATTTTATAGAAAAGCTAGTTCAGAGCGGCCTCCGGACGTTTGAAACAATTTGATTTGCAATTGGTTAGTCTAAAAGGGTGTAAGGTAACATGGACGCTAGGCTCGGGTTCATCCGGTATTTGGGAGCAATCTAAAACAATCAGGAAGGGTAGTTTTGAAGGTCTCTATCTCTATATACCATCTATACATAACAGAATGCTTTTAGGAACAATAGTAGAAAATGTTTTTGTTGATGTCCCTTCATCCCAGAGAAGTGTCTTTCTTCGAAAGTGTCTTTGTTGTCTTAAATTCTTTAACATAGTAAGCATAAATGATGTCAATGCCATTTTTATTACACATGCGACGGACGAGGGTGTTGGATAGTCCGTCGCATGGAGGTATTAGCAGGCGTGGTATGGCCAATGAATAAAGTGATACTTCGACACGTGTTTTGCCTCTACATAAAACGATTCGCTAGCTTTTAGCTATAAATATCATAATTATATGTCGTAATAGTTAAACCATCACACAGAGTAAGACGAAAACCAATGACTTTTGTAACTTTTGTTACCTACTGAAGATTTACATTACTATGTATCGGATAACCCTAGTTTAGCTTCTGTTTTCTTGATAAAGGACCCCTCAAGGATTCGAAACTAGATTACATTAGGTACCTACTTTAACAACTTAAATTTATTAGTTGTTTTGTCAAATCCCATCAAATCAAAATAATTCATTTCAATTGAACCAATTATAGGTACTTTTGAATTGTCAATTGTCTTTTTTAACAGGGTTTCGGCTTATCTTTTATAGAACATATAAACATAATATAGATATAGGGCTAGTATGGTTTCTACACTTGCTTCCTTACACACTAAATCTTTACAACATAATTATACACCTTCATCCATATTTACACTCACGCCTGTAGAGGGGTATTAAACACCAACAATTTGCCAAATATAATTTAATCCCACTTACGTATTGGGTGATAAATCTGTTGCCGTCAACCGGACGCTTTAGGAAATAGAGATAGGAAAACTGATTATGTATAATAAAAGTAATTAAAAGTAGAGAAGGCAATGGATATTGCTTATGGGGAAGGATTGGAAAGTGTAAGCAATAGCCCGAGCAGGTCAGGGCCGCGTGCCTGGCACTCGAACTGGCTGTTGCCAAAGGTCTGAGCCCTCTAACATCACTTTAAAAACTAAAACAAAAACATACAATGCAAAGATACATATTTATGCATATTATCGAATCTGCGACCCCTGAAGTTGCAGTCGTTTTCCCTAACGCTGCGTCATATAGCACTGATAAAATAATAGTTACTAGGTCACATATCACTTAGATATAAAAGTTGGTTGTATTACCTAACATTTAAATTAATTTCAGAGAAATAAATTAAGCGGTAAATAAAGTCCTACAGCATTACTTCAAACGGAAAATTCACCATCTACCAAAACACGGGCAAATATTCAAATATCTACATACGTTTATACCGAATTCGGTGACCCAGTGATTTTTTCTCTTTGGCAACATCCCGACGGAAATAAAACAAGTCGCGAGTTATACGCCTGACAACATTTTTCTTCAAAAATCAAACGCAAACGCAAAAATCTTTGGTTTAAAAATCCGATTTCCGTGTAGACAAATAGCGTTAATATTTAATTGGATAAACGGGGTTAGGTAATCTTGGAAAGCAGTTGAGAGCGCCTTCGACTACAATATTTACAAAGGTCTGCAAATAGTGGAACACTGAACCAAAAAAGTTGTTTTTATTGAATTAGCCTAACACTGTTACAACGTTTTGGGACTGGAAGACGGCGGTGTTCAATTCGATTGTATTTGGTACGCAGAGAGCAGACAATAGCTGTCGAATAATGATATTAATGCCAAGTAAATAATAGGATTAGTTTTATATAACCATTTGTAAGCAGTGTTGTTGGATACATATAAATCGGGACTTTGTTGAGGTAATATTTATACTTCCTGTCTTTTGTTAGAATTGTATTGATCTTAGATGTGTTAATGGTTAGTGTTGTAGTATATGTATAGTGTTATGGTATATGGTGTTTTTGGATTCTGCTGTTCTAACTTTCTAATGAATAAATCATATTTTTAGAAGTGTATAACTCACTACTTCAAATTTAATTTCAACATTTTTATACCATAAAATTGCTCAACAATTACTAACTTCTAAACTTTCGCGTTCCATCATATAATTATGTATTTACACGAAAATTAACTATAATCTATAGTGAGTGGCAACAATAGGTTGCATTGTCAAATGCAAACTTATAAAAACCTCGAATAAAATCTTAAACTACTTTGAGCATGAATAAACACATAACAATTTTAAAATTAGACCAAATCTGTGTAAACCAAATATATGTAACTCTGACAGAAATCTGATGTTTTCGTCTGTTCTTTAGGCTTGTCTTGTGCTTGTTATAAACACCGACAAACTCATAAGGTGGTCCGTGGGCTCATTTTGCAACGTAGTTGTAAATTATAACTGCAAACTTTAATATATTTAATATAAAAATAATATTTAGTAAAATAAATCTATTTCGAATATATCAGGTTTGTCCTACTTTTGGCCAACAACAATTCACAAATGCGTGATGTCAACTCCAGTTTCGTTCCCCGCAGCTACAAGTTATACGCGGCCAGTACATTAATGTACACTTTTGTACGATACCTGTTTGTTTCATTAATTAAAAACCTTTTAATATTTGCCTCAGGCAATTCCGACGTCATTGCAATGAAGTAATATTAACTTAACGAGTTGGGTTTATTACGGTACCGTAATTTGTAAATGGAAGTTTAAATACGGGGCGAAATAAAGTCAGCAATTGTATTGTCTGAAAATATTATAAAAATTGTTAACATTTTTATAAAGTTGTTTTGTCAAATAACGTATTTTTATTTTAGTATTAAAGATATTTCAACACTTGTAGTCAATACCGTTGCATAGTAACTAAACTGATAGGAATTAAAAGGTCTGGCGTCTGTAATATTTGCCAAATATGGGAGACATATACAAGCCTATAAATTGGGAACTACTACGGGATGCCATCCTGTGGTAGTGCTGGGGTGGATATTTTTTTTACGTGTTGAAATACTACTTGGTTTTTTTTCTATTTACATGTCATCTTGTGCTTGTCCTATTACATCAGTTGTCTTATCTGTTTCATGAAGGTAAGTACTTGAATTAATTATTTCTGGGTGCTACAGCACCCATGGATAGTATAATAGGTTAATAAATTAATATAAAGTCTCACATTTCTCTTTGTAGGAACAGATAATAACTGTTTTTCTTTTTGTTTAGATGTCCATTTAATTTGTAGTATAAGTATGGTATGTATAATTTATACAAGCCTATAAATGTGGAACTAACTCTATATTTATATATTATGGCTATTTATGTTATTTCAATTAAGATATAGTATATACGTTTGTAATAAACTATCTTTCACCCGCTGCTTTACTCCCGTCAAAGTTATTATGTCCATCCCTCGGGAACAGCAGTTTTTTCCTGATGATCCCTACGTCCTTATTTCTACGCTTGACAACGTGTATTTGTAGTTGACAATCAACACTTATGGGTCGGCTGGACCGGAGTGATACCACGGCCTCATAGTAAACCGGCGCGGTGTGAAGGAATGCTTATCCCATAAAAAAAAATGCAAAAATTATCTTTACACATACTTTATCTTTACTAAAAGACGTGGCCAAAAGTGAGTTTATAATAAGGTTATAAATTTATATATACATAAATAAACAAAATTAAATCTACGTAATATGAAAAGCGCTGTGAGTGACTTACTCCTTACCTATCAACACAGAGAACGAAAAAGAAATGAATGTCTTGAGTTTTTTCTCGAATAAAAAACAAACAAAACAAAATCATATTGCATCACAATGGTCGGTCTCAACAAAACTTTAAACATTATAAAGAATGGAAAAACGTTGTTGTTTATCATCAAAATGTACTTATCAACTTTCAAAGATAGCTCTCTAATTTCTTGTGATTTTATTGCTTTCACTGTAAATTTTCTACCTGTTCTGCACAAGGAAGGAGCCCCTGATGTTGATAAGGTCGGTGTACTACCAGTAGTCCGGTCAATGGCACTTTACGGTGCACCGGTGTGGGCGGGGGCTCTGACCGCCCAGAATAGGTTGCGCCTCTGGCGCCCTCAGAGGGTTATGGTGGTTAGAGCCATACGCGGCTACCGCACCGTGTCGACGGAGGTGGCGTGCGCATTGGCTGGGACTCTCCCGTGGGGTTTGGAGGCGGAAGTGCTCGCCGAAGTTTATCGGCGGACGACTGAGTTCCGGGTGGAAAGCGGCAGATGGCCCCCACCCGAAGAGGTACGCGAGTGGCGTAAGGCCGCTCGCCGAGCCACGATGGCTCGTTGGTCGTCCCGGCTGGAGGCTCAACGTGCTGGCTTTGCAGCCGTGGAGGCGCTCTAATTGGTCATCGTCGAGTGGGCAGGGCGGCAGCACGGGACCCGGTAGCGACAAGAATTTTACCGCGGTCGCGACCTTCTGTGAGGACGTCATCTCGCAGAAGGAGGCGGTGGAACGGGTCCGTGAGGACGATCTCCACTCGGACTTAATGCGCCGCCGGCGAAGCGGGTGGCGGAGACACGCTTATCAGCGCCTCATGCATGCTCAAGCTGTTCCCGGATCCCTCCTACTTAAGGCGTAGTATGGCACACCGTGTGGTTTTAGTCGGTTCGATTCTGACACACCGCCCCAACGAAAACCCCGGTGGGGTGACGGCCTGAGAGGGTTTCCACACGCACAAAAAATAAAAAAAATACAAGTAGTACACCAACCTAATCAATAAAATCAAATGGTATACCATTAAAAGAGTCCAAGACATAGATGACGGGACAAATGATAGCAAATTATTATTTGCTGTAATTACGTTGGAACATATTAGGTTGGTTGATTGGTGACCTATAAGGTTAATATATAGGTTGAGTGTTTTAAATTGTGTACAAAACGCAATCAGTACGAATTTTGAATACGAGATTTTTATGAACGTGAATCAGGTCTCGTTTTCAGACTGTATTCAAATTTCGTTTTTAGACTGTAGACTTTTATTACTTACATCTACAGTGAAAATATGTGTGGGTTATCTGATACTAAGCCTTTAGTAGGTACTGATGGTTGCTTATTTTTTATTTAAGAAGGAAAAAATAATCCTCATAAATGAAGCCAACATAAGATGCCTAGCAATGTTATTGAACAAAGAGCAGACGTCGACAACACCCAACGTCTTTTGGCAGGTCTTTCAACCTGAGCCGCTACATATTATGTACCATGAGTATGTTATATGTAGTCAAGTAAGTAGTACCTGTGTGTGAGGCTGAGCATGAGCAGTCAAATGCGCCCGCACAGCAAGATGGAGTCTAAGAGTCAGGTGGCCGTGAGAGTTTGCTGCGCGGCAAGCCCAACGTCCAGCATCAGCTACTTCTGCTCTCCGGATAGCCAGTGCGTCGTGAGACCGGCTGTACCGACCACCGCCTTCACCGTCGCGGACGTCGCGAAGTACTCCTCCACCAGTCTCACGGTACCAGCTAGAACAAGGAGAGGATATAACCTAAGTTTAAGTAGTGATAAATCAATTAACATTTATTTTCCTAACAGATATTTTCAGACACTTACACGTCAAGTAGTTCTGATATAATAAATCCACCCTTAGGGGCTATTTTCTTCAAATTTTAATTTCCCGTATACCAAGCCTTTGAGTACCAGTTAAATGAAAAAAAATATTATTGAAATCGGTTCACGAATGGAGAAGATATTATAACATACATCCAAAAAAAAGAGGAAAAAAAATAGTTGGATTGCGATCTCCTTATTTTTGAAGTCGGATAAGAACTAGATGTTGCTGACATTTTCTATAACTAGTCTTGAGAAGAAACGCCGAAACACACTTAAAGATCCAAGTCTACATAATAAGTCTAAATTTGCAAATGCCATGAAGTGTCAAAGATGCTGACCGGCCATGACTAGATAGGAACACGGCACTCAACCACACGGGAGGGGAGAGCTAGTATCATACTCATATTATTATTATTTTGTGTTTTTTACCGTCTGTGATTATTTTATTACCTGTAAGGTGGTTGGTTGAAAAAAAGAATAAAATAGATTATAATATTTATTTTGAATCTCAATCAGGATCACTTCATAGCTTACTTAATGCTTAAGTGTTGATAAGTCTAATATTATAAAATCCATAAGCGATGTGGAAACTTGGAAACAACATGTTACTTTTTAATCGATAACCTCTGTGAGATTTCCTGATTCTTTTTATTTGAAATATTGGTTAAGATTCCAAAATTTTTAAAATAGGTCGTAAACTTCACTTAGGCGAGAATTCAAGAACTTTTAACATTATTGTGTAGTTAAAATCATACTGTGTTAAGTGAGATTTAGATGAATAAAATTATTTTAAAGGTAATAAAACACAGGCTGGTAAACAAAATGCCGTCACACGTTTCCCCTCATACTCCCTTCAATCTATATTTGAATCAGCACCATTTCTCCACATATACAGAAAAGCGACTTGTTTAATGCATTACTTTTTCTCCGTCGGTTGCTAGGCAACGGCACGCGCTCGGTCATTACCAGGGACAAAGAAAGTAGTTGTAGCTACGATCTGCCTTTACAAGTGTTGCTAGGGAAAACTGGAAATAGTTCGCAAGATTAGAAATTCTACCTAAAGCTGTTATGAACATTTAAGTGCTGAAGTTAAAGCTGAAGTAACTTAAATTTTAGTTTCGACATCTTACTTTTAGATATAATCTAAAAATCGAATTTATTTATATTTACTACCCGGCCGGCGTTGCTGTGGCTCAAAGTTTGCAAGTCAAAAAAATATTGTGATTATAAATTGAGATAAAAACTATCCTATCTCTCAAGTTGGACCAAACTGCACACTGTGCCAAATTTTATTAAAATCGGTTCATTATTTTAGAATTTAATGGCGAATAAGCATCGTGACACGCAATTTGTATACTTACATACAAAAATATAATGCGTTGGTGTAGGTGTAGGCAGGTGTTGGGGTGCTGTCTAGAAAACCTCCACGTGGTGCACCCTGGAAACGTTGGCGATGACGCTGCGTTTTGTTCCTCAGTTTTGAGGACAGCGTCATCGCCAACGGCTAATATTCTAGTATGAAGAGGAGGCCATCTTTCTTCGGCCACTTGGTTGAGGCTTGGCCCAACAAAGCGGGCGTGTCTGTCGATACCTCTGTTGGCTCTTCGCTCTTCGGAGCTAAGAGGATGAAAACCTCGGTAAAAAATCACGAAGGAGGGACCCTTCCATGGGTCGTAGTTTCTCCGCTGTCGTCAGTGGAGAAAGAGGGCGGGCTTGGCGTGCACTCACACTGCCACCGAGCAGGCATGGAAAGATTTAGTTTCCTTGCCACCGTCGGCATATCGTAATCCCGAAAGGAGTCGTGGTCATGTTTTTGCGACTCCGATCGGGGACGAGGGTCTTGGCTTAGCCGCCCGGACTGCGAGGAAGAAAACCTCTCTAAAAAATCACCCCGAATCCCGTGTTCTGGTGCGTAACCAGGGGATGCATGGCTGATGGGTAGTTCAGTCGCAAGCGCACTCCCAGCCGGGGCACCTGCGGACTCCTCGGTTGGGCATAAACCTTCGCTTGCCCGGGTATTGGGGATCTCTGCCCGGGTCGACCTTTATTTCTCCCCGTCTCGTGGGTTTAGATATGGAACACTTAAACAAATATAATAATAATAAAATAAGCGACGAAAAAAAGAAGGAGAAGGAACAAAAGCAGTCGCAGAAGGAGAAGAATGAGAAGAAGGTGGACACCTCGTCTAACGAAGAGGAGGTCTTGCTCGAGACGCCTATCTCGGTCGAGCTCCCAGAAGTCAATCCGACTTCTGGGAGCAGAAGGTATTCGGAACGCCTGCGTTCCAGGTCTGTCCTGTCATCGTACGAAAATTCTGATTTGACGGCGGACACACAAGAGGCTATGGAAGTGGAGGTTCGCGACACTGAAAGTCGAAAACGCGGACGCTCTATGGATAAAGATGGTGACACGTCCCAGGAGATGCTGCCTCCCAAAGTGGCGAGTAGCCATAGAGGGAGGTCACGCACGCCGGTCTCAGCTCTGTCGGGCTCCGCCTTCTCTGGAAGGGAAGCCTATGTCCGAGTCAGAGCGGAGGGCGAAAACATAGCGGAGGAGGAGATTGCAGATCTCCTGCTTAAAATACAAGAGCCGGTGGTAGGGGGTTCTGTCCCCCAAAACCATCGACCATGCAGGAGAGAGCGAACGCGGCGGTGGCCATTATCCACAAAGTGGCCACCAAGTCCACGAACCTTAAGGGTTCCTTTGTTAGGGCCCTTAAGGACTCCTCTTTCGCCATCTCCGGGGTCGTCGAGACCCTCATTGGGGACGTGGCGCGCCTCCAGGTCGCAAACGATTTATTGACGGGGCAGGTCACCGAGCTCAGCGCTCAGTTCGCCCAATTTCGGGCACAGGCGAATTGCCCTGAGCAGCCAAACCCGGTTGCCCGGCAACCTGCCCCCTCCCCATCCCCCGTTCCGGATTCCCACTTGCGTCAGGTTATTGACGCAGTGTGGCGCATGATGGACGGGCGCCTCGCGGGCCTGGAGGCAAGGCTTCCTCCGGCACCTATTGTGCGGCCGCCACTCGCCGCGGCCAGGGCTAATGCCACAACGGTCCCGACACCTCTTCCGGTCTCGGGTGGCCGCGTGACAGTGACGTATGCCGCGGCGACGTCAGCACCGGCGCCTGCAGCCGCACCGAAGGCTTTTCGACCGGCCAAGGCTGCGTCAAAAGAAGTTGCACCAAAGGCCGGCCAACCGCCGAAGGCCGTGGAAAAGGTGACAGCACAATTCCCTCCGCTTCCTACTCCAGCACCGAAGAGGATGAATGCGACAGCTGTTGTCGCCGGTGCTGAGCTCGTGCCTGGTCCGTCCGCATCTGCCCCCTCCACGTCTGCCGCTTCCAGTGACGGGTGGCAGAAGGTCGGAGGAGGGAATAAGCGGTCCCGCAACCGCAATAAGAAGGCTGCCAAGAGTGCACCGTCTCCGCCGCAGGCACCATCCGTGGCAGTGACTGCCTCAAAAAAGCCCCGGAAATTGGTGCCACCCAAAACGGCGGCTGTGGTCTTAACCCTGTCGCCGGCGGTGGGGGACGGCGGGCTATCCTACGCGGCTGTCTTTAAGAAGGCTCGGGATAGTCTGGCCGGTGAATTTGGGGCCGTGGGTGTGCGGATGCGCCTCGCCCAAACGGGAGCTCGAGTCCTCGAGTTCCCTGGGGCTGAAGGCGCAAAGACGGCGGACAACTTTGCCGAGAAGATGCGGGAGATATTCGCAGCCACGGATGGTGTAAAGATCGCCAGGCCCACCAAGTGCGCGGAACTGCGCATTTCGGGCCTGGACGATTCAGTGACGGTCGAGGATGTCCGCGTTGTAATTCGGGAGAAGACGGGTTGCAGCGCGGACAACATCAGGGTCGGCACCATCCGCCCCGGTCCAGGGGGCCTTGGCGCGGTGTGGGCCACTTGTCCCATGGCGTCGGCCAAGATTTTGAGCGACGCCGGAAGAGTCCTCATCGGTTTCGTGAACGCCAGAGTCACGCTCCTGGCGGCGAGACCGATGAGGTGCTTTAAATGCCTCTTCACGGGACACACCCGCGTCAAGTGCGCCAGCTGCTTTGACTGCAGTGGGCTATGTTTCCGCTGCGGTCGACCGGGGCACAAGGCGGCGGAATGCTCCGCCGCCCCTCACTGCCCTGTGTGCGCGGCGGGAAATCTTCCCGCCAACCATCAGATGGGGCAGGGTGGCTGCAAGCCGCCCCGCACTTCTCGACAAACTTCGGGGGCTAGCCAATCGACCCAGGCTGCCTCCGTTGTCAATCCTGCGTCGTCGTCGTCGCCCATGGAGGAGGTTGTAGAGACAGTCCAGTAATGGACCAAGTCTCCAACCTCCTTGTCCAGACGAACCTGAACCACTCTGCCGGTGCGCAGGATCTTTTCCTGCAAACCATGGTGGAGTGGTCGATAGGTGTCGCCGTAGCCGCGGAGCCCTATTACGTTCCTCCCCGTCCAAATTGGCTGGGTGACTGGGACGGCTCCGTGGCAGTCGTCAGCTCCACGGCGGCTCATTCCCCGCCCTTGTCGCTAAGAGACAAGGGTACTGGATATGTTGCTGCCGAATGGGGGGGGATCACCATATATGGTGTCTACTTCTCCCCCAACCGGAGTCTGAGCGACTTCGAGGTCTTCCTCAATAACCTGGAGACCTCGATCCGGCGACTAGCGTCTGGGCACGTCCTAGTGCTGGGGGACTTTAACGCCAAGTCTGTTGCGTGGGGTTCCCCCAGGACGGACGCACGGGGTGATGCCGTAGAGGAGTGGGCGGCATCGGTGGGCCTCTGTCTCCTAAACAGAGGCTCCACCAATACGTGTGTGCGACAGCAGGGGGGGTCGATAGTGGACCTTTCGTTCGCTACCCCTGCTCTCGCCGCACGAGTAAGGAACTGGCGTGTCTTGGTAGAGGTTGAGACGCTCTCGGATCACCTGTATATCCGATTTGAGCTCTCCCGGACCCAGGACCCCAGAAGGGGTCACACGGCGCGGCGTTCTTCTCGCTTCCCGCGGTGGGCTGTTACGAAGATGGATAGGGACCTACTAGAGGAGGCAGCTATTATTTACTCATGGCTGTCTCCGCAGCCTCTGACTGAGGAGGTAGACATGGGGGCAGGCCGCTTTCGCGATGCGATTACGCAGATTTGCGATGCGGCCATGCCCCGCGTCCGAGGTCGTCGGCCTCCAAGGAAGGAGGTCTACTGGTGGTCCCAGGAGTTGACGGACCTCCGTGCGGCCTGTACTCGTGCCCGGAGGTCCTACACCCGCAGCCGGCGTCGTCACCGCGAGGAGGGCGAGGGGGACCAGCTTCATGAGGAGTACCGAGAGGCGCGGAAAACTCTGAAGCTGGCCATTAGCCGCGCCAAAGAGGACAAAAGAAAGGAGATGCTGGAGGGTCTCAATGGTGAACCCTGGGGTCGCCCATATCCCGCGGCACAACAAAGGCTCCGCGCGTCGGGCCCCCCCCTTACGGAGACTCTCCAGCCCAGCTTCCTGCAGGATGTGGTTGAGGGCCTATTCCCGCAACGGGCGGGACACACACCCCCATCGATGGCCCTGTTGGCCGGACACGACGGGGAGGTCGAAAGTGAGGACGTTCCGCCCGTCACAGAGGCGGAGGTAGGGGCGGCTGTTCTACGGATCCGTTCCAAGAACACCGCTCCCGGGCCAGACGGGATTCCTGCCCGAGCTTTGGCCCTCGCCCTCGACCACATGTCGGACCGCCTCAGGGAAGTGTTCGACGCTAGCCTGGCGTCCGGATGCTTCCCTGACTGCTGGAAGAGCGGGAAGCTGGTGCTTTTAACGAAGCCGGGACGGCCTACCGACTCGGTCGCAGCCTACAGGCCCATCGTGTTGCTGGACGAGGCGGGTAAATTGTTTGAGAGGGTCCTCTCTGCCCGCATCGTTCGGCACCTTGGCGAGGTCGGCCCCGATTTGTCGGACGCCCAATTCGGTTTTCGAGCGGAGCGTTCGACGGTCGGTGCTGTGTTGCGCCTGAGGGCTGTGACCGAAGACGTAGTGAGCTGTGGCGGCGTGCTGTTGGCGGTGTCGTTGGACATCGCCAACGCATTCAATAGTCTGCCATTCAGCTGCATCAGGGAAGCACTCCTCTATCATGGGGTGCCACAGTACCTGTGGCGGCTAGTGGCAGACTATTTAGAGGAGCGTACCGTCACGTACGAGGACCGAGATGAAGTTTTAAGTAGTCGGCCCATGTCGTGCGGTGTTCCGCAGGGGTCCGTCCTTGGACTTCTGTGGAACATGGGGTACGACTGGGCCCTTCGAGGTGACTTCCCCGCCGGGCTGGGCGTAATCTGTTACGCCGATGACACGTTAGTCACAGCCCGGGGGGTGAACTTTCAGGAGGCGGCGCGCTTGGCTACCAGGGGAGTCTCTCTGGTGGTCGGGCGCATCGAGGCGCTGGGTTTGCGGGTGGCCCTGGATAAGACGGAGGCCCTTTTATTTCATGGGCGTGGTCCACCCCCTGGCGCCTCTATCGAGATCAACTCGGTCCTCGTACCGGTTCGGGCCCACATAAGGCATCTGGGCCTGATCCTCGACGGTAGGTGGCTCTTCGACGAGCACTTCCGACAGCTTGCTCCGAAGCTGGTCGGCGCTGCGTCCGCCCTTGGGCGACTCTTGCCCAATTTGGGTGGACCCAGTGTCGCTACGAGACGGCTGTACACGGGGGTTGTCCGGTCAATGGCACTTTACGGTGCACCGGTGTGGGCGGGGGCTCTGACCGCCCAGAATAGGGCACGCCTCTGGCGCCCTCAGAGGGTTATGGCGGTTAGAGCCATACGCGGCTACCGCACCGTGTCGACGGAGGTGGCGTGCGCGTTGGCCGGGACTCCCCCGTGGGATTTGGAAGCGGAAGTGCTCGCCGAAGTTTATCGGCGGACGACTGAGTTCCGGGCGGGAAGCGGCAGTCGGCCCCCGCCCGAAGAGGTACGCGAGTGGCGTGAGGCCGCTCGCCGAGCCACGATGGCTCGTTGGTCGTCCCGGCTGGGGGCTCCACGTGCTGGCTTTGCCGCCGTGGAGGCGCTCCAGCCGGTCATCGTCGAGTGGGCAGGGCGGCAGCACGGGACCCTTTCCTTCCGACTGACGCAGGTTCTTTCCGGGCACGGCTGCTTCGGGAAGTACCTGCACTCGGTCGCTAGGAGGGAATTGAGTCCCGCCTGTCACCACTGCGACTGCAGTGAGGACTCGGCTCAGCACACGCTGGCGGTTTGCCCCAGTTGGGCGGCGCAGCGTCGGGCCCTCACTGCAGTCATCGGAGTGGATCTGTCGCTACCGGCTGTCATACGCTCCATGGCCGGTAGCGACAGGAATTTTACCGCGGTCGCTACCTTCTGTGAGGAAGTCATCTCGCAGAAGGAGGCGGCGGAAAGGGTCCGGGAGGACGATCTCCACTCGGACCTAATTCGCCGCCGGCGAACCGGGCGACGGAGGCGCGCCTACCAGCGCCTCATGCCGCCCTGAGTGTGGCCGCGGGTGGACGGGACGGGTTTTCCCCTTCACCCGCTATAGTGGCCCCCCGCGAGGAGGCGGCGTCCGCGTGTGCCTGGACGTCGCCTAATTGAGAGGTTTTCAGTATTTTACCCAGAGGTGGTGCCCGCGCTATTGCGGGCAGGCACTAGGGGGGATCCGGATGTCTTAATGAAAGCTGTTCCCGGATCCCTCCTACTTAAGGCGCAGTACGGCACACCGTGTGGTTTTAGTCGGTTCGATTCCGACACACCGCCCCACCGAAAACCCCGGTGGGGTGACGGCCCGAGGGGGTTTCCACACGCACAAAAAAAAAAAAAAAGGTGTAGGCAGGTGTTGGTTTCTCGAAGCCAGTCAGAACATTTACGACACTGTTGTTCATGCGTTCATTGTGGATAGAGCTATAAGTTCACTATAAAATGTTGTTAGGAAACTAATAAAGTAACAATCAGATCTCACAACATTTTGCAGTAGAAGAACTGTGTTGAGACTTGCAAGACTTGGGTTTCTGATATGTTATGTTTTTTTGGGATAGCATATTTCAGACTTACTTACGTAGTGTCTTAAATATAATACAATAATATACCTTAATAACTATTGCTTTTATAATTGTACCTTAATATAAAAGGTATACAAACATATATTATTAAATAAATAATTAAGTAAATCCATCTCTATCCATTGTCTGATATAACATAAACTCAAACACAGGCTCTTGGAGTCGTAAACTTTATCAACACTTTGTAACAGGAGCTTCCCTTGTTTCTTGTCCAGCAACTGATTAGCGCTTTGTTTAAACTTTCACCAACAAAATCAAAGGGATGCCAACTGAGAAGTTAAATTATTTTCCTAAAATTTCCATTCTAAGCGCAATGCATATAAAAATAATTCAACAAGTATTAGACTTTACTGTCATAATTATTTACATATTTCGGTGACAGGTGAATAGGTTTCTCTTGGATAGGCGTGTACCATCTTCGTCTTCATCGTTACTTTCCATCAGGTAAGTTGGAAGACAAACGCCTATTCACAGAAAAAAATATTATATTATAAAAATGTATTCGGGTTCTTGCCTGGTATGCAATGGAGTATTGATATAATTATACTAAAACGTTAAGTTACGGATTACATTATTATACGCTATTCATTTGGGTTGCCGATAAGGAAAAACGTATTTAAGCTAGAAAATTTTTCAAATCTGAATAAGAGGTGTTACTGATTCCACGTTTATGTAATTTACTTAGTTCTTCGCCTCTTTCTACCAAAATTATCCGTTTTATCCGAAATGCCACGGAGTTATAGCTACGTCATATATTGTTTCAGGAACTATATTTTTAATTAACTTCTTTGGGTTGTCGTCGTCGATCTCGTATGAAAACATATCTAATATAAGAACCGACTTCTAGAACGTTTATAGTTGTCATATAAATACGTTATTAAGAATCGTGCTCTTTTTGTGCGACGCAAGGGTCTTCCTGACCCGTCTAATTAGGTTTGGAAGGTCAACGCGACTGACGACATGTTGACCACACGTTACAAGGACAAAGGACAATGTTTTATTACGTTATAGTAACAATGTCATGTTTGTAATATGGTTACGACGGAAAATTGCTTGGTCGCCCCGAGCCTTAACCCTGCTGATAACCTACCTACATTAATTTTTATTCCGCTGTAAGTTTGGTAAAAGTTTATTTTTCTTCTTTTGAGCCAGGTAACGACTTATGTTATAGAAGTCGAATTTCTTAAACAGAATTTGTTCAGGACTTGAACGCTTTGCAATTGTATATTTTGCGTTGTTTCGACTGCGACAAAATTACTTTCTCATGTCTTTGTCAACGTGGTTTCGGCCCAGTATAAAAAAAAGTTTCTCCAGTTCGGATCTAGGCCAGAATAAAAGCTTAAAAAAATATCATAACTTTTATTTAAGCCCGTGTCGGTAAATCATGGTCAAACTACAATCACACAATGTTAGCACCTGCGCTATCAGGGATAATTCTGCTTACCGAGCAGGGATCTCAGCATTTGTTTGTATTTGAACGAGCTGTGTAGGCTATTTCGACATCTGATACTGACTGTACATAGTTTAGTTACCTAAACCTCAACATATGAAATTTTTGATGTTAATTTTTACAACTAAAGTAGAATTAGTAGTATTAGAATTAGAATTAGTAGATTCACAGCACTAACGATCACACTAGCTGATCCAATCTCCGTCTGCAACCCAATCTACGCCAACATGAACAAAATACTATTCTAGTAATAGTATAATTTATGTCTTCTGTAGAGGAGAGGTACGTCCCTATTCGGGTTATTTACTTTCAATTATTAAGCCTGTGGAGGAATGGGTGTTATGTCCCTCCAACACAAAGGGAGGATTCTCCGACCAGGCTAGGTGATCATGCCTGGCGGGTCGCGGCCCAACGGTTGATGTTGGGAAGTTGTATATATATTAATCGGCGAACTCTCATAACGCGATGCAGGATTAGTAGGTTGTAGATGATGTTGGAGTGTGTTTCTTTTTGCTGTATGTGGAAGTCGCCACAAGCCCAATCTGTTGGACTCAATCTTCAGATCAGCTTCAAAATGTCAAATTATAGTATTTTAGTCCGCATGACATATACATTTTCATTTCGATACGACAAATAGAAGTAGCTTAAAATTGACTTCCAAGATTTGTTTATATATTTAGTTATTTCTATTAAAGCTAATAGAAGCGTGTTAAGAATGGTGATTGAACCTGCAGTTCATGGATAAAATGCACATAAAGCAACCGACTGTTTTATTATATAATTAATTGATTTTAGTTATAACATCAGCCATAGGTCGGCCGTATAGGCCTCTCCGTGAGAATTTCACAATGAGCTGTCTCCGGCCACTCTCAGGACTATGCTGTCCGCCCTTTTACCAAATCATCGGTCTGTTTAGATGGAGTATATTTTACGATATGACTTTTAGTATGCTAACGCCACTCGGTGTAAGTTTTTTCAATCTGTAGGGCTAATAGCAAGTTTCTCTTGAGTACTGATTTATTTCTCACTACTGTTTAGCTGCGTTTACGGTTACTACTCTATCATTTTCCATAGCATATAACCTTATTCACTTACGGCCGCTTCCTTCCTTAACCAAGCTATAGTTACCGATAGATCGCTATCTCCAAAAAATAGAAAGGTCCTATCTATCTATAGTCTGCGTTTCATAATCAAAGATAAGTGCTATCTATCTTTATCCAACGAAGGGTAGCGCTTTTTCTCTCGTCTACCCACGCCTCTTGAAACATCTCGTTTTTTGTTAACCATTTAACAATAATCACCCTTAAAACCTTTCTAGTTTTTATAGATTTGATTTTTTTTAATCAATGAAAGCGGCCCATAACAAAATATGAGACAATGCTGTTTGTGTAACATGTGGCGGCAAATTTTGTCTCAAATAACAAAGCAATTAATGCAATAATAGAATCTAATTAGAGACTTGTTAACAAATGGTTTATTTTTCTTCGATTTTTCGATTCGAATAAAATAAAACTTTATAATATCTAATTGACAGAAATAGAAGCAGCTTTAGTAGTACGTATTTTGTTAAAACGAATTTACTTTTAAAATTGGTATTAAACTAAATCTGTAATATAAGTTAGTACCAAATTATTTATTTAACTGGTTTACAGCAGAATCAGTATACTCTGTATGCATAGTATTAACGTCATTTAATTTCATGGTCATTTAATTTCTTCATAACAATTATAATTTTTAATAATTCCAACTACAATGTTCCGCTGTATTATAATATATTTTTAGCATATTTTTACTACTTCAACTATTCATTTTTAAAAATTTATCCTTGTCAAAACAGCCGATGTTGACAGATAAGCAAATGATGTTATTTGAGTTAGCTCTGTCTATCGAAAAGTAACTTAAATTTTATATTGAAACAAAAGTAAGAACCATTTGTATGTAGGTTCCTATCTCTAGTAGGCTACCTGTCATCTGGACTATACATTGACAACTTTAATAGAACATGCTATACTCCAGCAGAATATTGAAAAGCACGTAAGGACCAAAGTCTTTTGTTGGTGGAATCACAGATAGATAGCTAAGCTATTGAAAACGGCCGTAAGTGTTCCCTTTGACTTGTTTGTCGCTTTCTAAATAAGGCTTTGTTAGTTTATATAAGTTAGCAGGTACATAATTAGAGGGTATTCTAATTCCCTCACTGAATTACGCAAAGTTGTACAGCAAGGTAAAGTGATCAAACTAAGTCAAGGTAATTTTACACATAAATGGTGAATAGTTAATTAAAAGAGGAATAAACAGGGATTTAGAAGTAATGAGAGAGGAAGACAGTATTGTTTAGTGTGTTCATAATAAATATATATTATTAAAACAATCATCCTCCGCGCCTTTTCCCAACTAAGTTGGGGTCGGCTTTCAGTCTACGATACGGCCGAACTTTTATATTTTACGTGAAGCGACTGCCATCAGACCTCCATAACCCAAGTACTCGGCAATATCGAAGTTTTGTAGTTAGACAGGTTGTCGGACTTTTTAGGGCTCCAACTACCCGTAAAGAATGCCACAGATGTTGTATGGCACCCGGGATCGACGGTTTAACGTGCTCTCCGAGGCACCGAGGGCTCTCAATCTGTTAAGAATGTTCACCCGTCCCTTTTATTTTTTTGTTGTATGTGTGGAAACCGCCTCGGGCCGTCACCCCACCGGAATCGAACCGACTGAAACCACACGGTATGCCGTATAGTGCCTAAGATATAGGAGGGATCCGGGAACTGCTTTATTAAGACATCCGGACCCCTCGCAGCACCTGCCCGCCAAGTGCGGGCACCACTTTCGGGTCACACCTTTTAATTAGGCGACGTCCGGGCACACGCGGACGCCACCTCCTCGCGGCTGGCCACTATAGCGGGTGGAGGGGAAAAACCCGTCCCATCATTAGTTTATCTTATTAGTTTTCAGGCATTAGGCGCTGGAAAGCGCGCTTTCGCCGCCCGGTTCGCTGGCGGCGGATTAGGTCCAAGTGGAGATCGTCCTCGCGGGCCCGTTCCACCGCCTCCTTCTGCGAGATGAGATCCTCGCAGAAGGATACGACCCCGGTAAAACTTGCTACCGGCCATGGAGCGTATAACGGCCGGTAGCGAGAAATCACCTCCGATTACTGCAGTGAGGACCCGACGCTGCGTTGCCCAGGTGGAGCAAACTGCCAGCGTGTGCTGAGCCGAGTCCTTACTGCAGTCGCAGTGGTGGCAGGCGGGACTCAATTCCCTCCTAGCGACCGAGTGCAGGTACTTCCCGAAGCAGCCGTGCCCGAAAAGAACCTGCGTCAGTCGGAAGGAAAGGGTCCCGTGCTGCCGCCCTGCCCACTCGATGATGACCGGCTGGAGCGCCTCCACGGCGTCAAAGCCAGCACGTGGAGCCTCCAACCGGGATGACCAGCAAGCCATGGTGGCTTGGCGAGCGGCCTCACGCCATTCGCGTACCTCTTCGGGCCGGGGCCGACTGCCGCTTCCCGCCCGGAACTCAGCCGCCTGCTTACATACTACATTACTTAACTTTGTAATGTGCTAACCTACTCGGTTACCACTTTGCCACGAGCCCCTATTAGATTTTTTTTTATTATTAGTGTACGAGCCACGTTATACGCTTTCATATCATGTAGTTATACCTTGAGCCGTGTCAGCAACCTACTTCATTCATTGCTTTAATCATACTTAAAATTAGTTCGCGTTCATATTCGACTATCAATTGACGTGTCGCGACTCACCTATATCATTATCATTAATATCATTTTTATCTATCAATATAGTCAGTTAAATTAAAAAAAAAAACTACAAAATTAGATTAGTTAGTATAATTCACTGACACTCCACAAAAAATACTGACATGAAAATTTACAAGATATTTTTTTGCTCAATCTAATTATAATTATACCTAAAATATTTTTTTAGCTCTGATTTTCAGGTTGTTCTTTTTATCGGTTTTATATAACAATATAACGATCCTACAATACGACTACCCATTTTTGTAAAAGGTTGTTTAACAAAACATTCTATTTTATAGAAAAATCCACCGCATCTCGTAGATACTTTTGCATTGATTAGTTGTGTATTATACAATCTATCAAAGTAATTTCACTTGCCGTTCCTGCACATATCGCCAAATCAGAATTAACTAATTCAATGTTTACAACAGCCCCAGTCGTGTTTGTTACAAATCTCAACCGGTTCTCAAACGAGGCAAGGGCTTCAATTGAGGCGGATTCATACGAGGCGGGCATTGAGGCATCGAATCAAAGTCTGCAGGAGCGAGTCGTTGATCGGCTCCCCGGGGGCAGCATTCAACGCCTGATGGATACAGCCTTGACTTGCCTGCGGATATAAGCGTATGGTACAACTTATAAGTTATGGAGAGTATGTATATGCGAACAATGCTACTCAAATGCGTTGTTGGGTTGTTGGCGAGTTTTTAAATTAAAAGAAATAAAGTGAACTTGTTAAATGTTTATATAATAATAACAATTGATAGCAAATGTAACTAATAATTTTACAGTTTTACTTAAAGCTTCTTACCTTTACATTATTATACGTAGATTGATTTAACCGTGAAGAGAGACTTAGTTGAGTTTTAAGTATTTTAATTATGAGTTAATGGAAATCAGTTACTTAGTCATTCTATAATATTATCTACGTATTAACGGGAATTAACGCGATCACGAAAAGGATTTACTTAATTCCCGGTTAATTCCCGTTAATACGTAGATAATATTATATCATGGAACGCGAAAGTTTAAAAGTTAGTTAGTCATTCTATTTTTCATCACTAAAGTAATGAAGTTGTAAGTAGAAAGACAGGTAGACATCACTTTTCTAATTATTTAAAAATTGGTATGTGTAGGAAAAGGTTATTTTAGTTCCTTAAAAAAATTGTTTAAAGTTTATTTTAAATCAGGGTTTTTTATGTAAACTCAAAAAATATTTGAAAGTTGTTGATGACGATTGTAATGATGGTGGTGTAGGTATGTAATATTATTTTAAAGCGAATCAAATATAAAAAAATAACTATTTGAGTTGAAATGAAAAATTCATTTAAATTACTGTTGATGCTACTATTAACAATAACATATTGAAAGCTTAACCGCTTGTGCCCTGTACCGTAACCTGAAAAATTTCCTCATATTATTTATATGATCGCGTAAATTCGTTCATTACCCGAGGGTTACGTGCGTCAGCTTGTGGTTTTGATCTTGAACGTAAACATATAGTGGGTTCGAGATGCCTCGAGGAACGATACCCGATAAGGTATTTTTAATGAACATTTGGCAAGCTTAGGCGAAAATATCGATACAAATTGAGATGCCGTAATATACTTTTAATAAAGTAATTTAGAGTCGGTGTCATAGCTAAAGTTTAGGGCCGGCGGAGTTGTAGAGTTTATTAAATACGATTTAGTTAGCTAAGAAGCTCACGGACCTTTAATACGATTTTTTTAGGCTGACGGTTTAACACAACGATCCTAAAATATAACTACACATTTCTGTAGAAGGTTGTTATGTAAACATTATATTTTATATTAATCTCCACTGCATCTCGTAGATAGGTACTTTAGCATTGAACATATATAAACCATATATAAAAGTGTGATAAGACCGCCGATTGTAATATCTAAATAATTGTAACTTGTTTGCGCTAATCACTACTTTAAGGTGTACAATAAAGAGAAAAATAAAAGTAGCTCTATTTTCGGTTCCAGCACATTTCGGAAAATCAGAATTAACTTAACACGAATAGAATATTTATTTATTTGCACAGAAAATAGGTTGTAGGTACATGAGATGATGGTGTTATCGAGAATTTTTTTTTGGTCCCTTTACAATATGCCCTAAGTTAGGCATGCAAATTATTAACTACGATTACAAATAGTAAATAAAAAAAATGGTATTCATGAAATTAAAACTATTAAATAAGAATTACTGAATACATAAAATATTAGAACAATGTCAGAACATTTTTTTTAAATAATGTTGAAAACTAAACTATCATTTCAAAATTCAAGCACTTTTCAAGTAACATAGCTGTTAGTTTGTTTTTGAACATTCGGATTGTGTCATTTTTTATTGTGTCATGAATTTAATTATATATGATATGATTGATGATATATTAATTATATATACCCACGAATGGTCAAAATTGTGCGATGCCAGTGCTGTGGCATTAACCGATGGAGATCCAGTGATCCTACTGTAATTTTCTGCTGGCGACAGCAGCAAAGAAAAGCATTCTGCTTCGAATTTAAATCTAGTGTCTCTCCCTCAGGGGATGAGCTATTCGAGAAACGCAAAGGGAAGATCTTCCGACAAACAACTCAAGACCCGATCGATATTCAATATAACTATACAATACAAATCTCGATACAAAGAAAAAGGTCACGAAGCATTTCCCCTGATAAGCAATAAATTTACAATAAACAGTTTTTTTATGGTATAAGGGGCAAACGAGCAGACGGGCCACCTCGTGGTAAATGACTACCGCCGCCCATGGGCACCTGCTACTCAAGAGTCACAAGTGCGTTGCCGGCCTTTTAGGTGCAAGTCGGGGAAGGGGGGAAGAGGGGTAGAGTAGGGGAGAGGTAAGGGTTAGGGCTCCGGTAACATCACTCATTCGGCAAAAAGCAATTACAGCATTGCTTCCGTGCCGATTGTCTGTGAAGCCGTGGTACCACTCCGGTCGAACCGGCCCATACGTGCCGAAGCATGGCTCTCTCTCGAAAATAACATAATTGGTTGATAATGACTACAAAGAGCGAATAACTACAAAACCCTTGTTAAAAAGACGAAAGTTTTCTCTTATGAATAATATGACGAGACATAACTATGAAAATGCGTATTACCTTAAATAGTTCCATAAGGTAAATTCAAACGTCTAGGTAGTCATTTGTACCTACCCTACCACTGAACTGTATGAAAATGGCTGGCTGCTCTAACATCCAGAAGCTTAGCTCCTGTCTATAGTTATTACTTAACATACAGTTGATTGTACAAAATTAAAGAATGTCACTAATTTTGTTTATTTTACTGCTTGTGCTGCAAAAGCAGAGCAGAGTCATTTGTGCCATGATTCCTTAAATTAGGACGTTTTTGAAAATACCTGGCTTACCATCAGATCGTCTTACTCAAAGAGTATACAAATACTACATGTCTTACCTACAAAATAGACAATAATTGTTTGTCGAAATGAAGTGTTGAGGATACGAAATTTCCGATATATCATTTATATTGTGTCTGTCAGCTTGTATATTATATATTATGTAAACTTACATAATGAACATTGTGCCTTAAGTTAGGTTTCAAAAAGAAAATTATATATATACTATTTTGAATACCACTAAAGGCGTAAACAAGGTACACAGATAGTTGTGTCGAGATCTACTATGTGTGCGTTATTTTTGTGTCTGGAATTTTTATGTTATTACAAATTCATGCAGGGTTTTTTCTTGGGAGCGGATTTTAAGTTTTAGTTTAAAAGAATCTTATAATAATAATATAATATATATATAAATCTCGTGTCACAATGTTTGTCCTCAATGGACTCCTAAACCACTTAACCGATTATAATAAAATTCGCACACCATGTGCAGTTCGATCCAACTTGAGAGATAGGATAGTTTAAATCTCAAATTATAGTCGCAATTTTAATTTATTGCGGCGGTACGAAGTTCGCCGGGTCAGCTAGTAATTTTATATAAGCAAGTACTCATGCCTGTATGGACATATGGCATTCAACTTTGGGGCTGCACAAAACGAACTAACGTTGAAATCATTCGAAGATTCCAAAGCAAGGTACTTCGGAGTATAGTAAATGCTCTCTGGTACGTTAGAAATGATGACATCCACCGAGACCTAGGAGTAGATCTTGTTAGTGAAGTAATAAAATAATACGCCGAAGCACATGAACAAAGGCTTCTTCAACATGTGAACGTTGAGGCTACCCAGCTCCTTGACACCACGGACATAGTTAGAAGATTAAAAAGAACTAAGCCCTTTGAGTTTCTTTAGTGAAGTTAGTGTTAAGTAATGCAGTGAGTGTTACTCTTAAAGAACACAAGAACAAAGTGTCTTTCCATGATAATAGAGACCATAAGAAAAGTGCCAATGGACACATTCTTAACTTTGTAAGTTTTTAGCAAATTAAGGTAAATTTTAATTACTTATTAGCCTCAAGGTCTAGATTGTAATTGTTATGAGTAACCGTTTAATTACGAGTATATCATAAGGAAAAAAAAAAAAAGAAAAAGAATAATCAGATCTTATAACTGTCTTTAAAAAAAATATATTTCTTCAAATTCATCCATTACTGGCTGATTCTATTATTCGCACTATAGGATGGTACTAGGGCATACATATCGCACTGCTATTACGAGACTGTACCAACTCAAAATAGGGTTGGTCTAGTGGTTAGTGACCCTGACTGCTGAGCCAGAGGTCGTGGGTCCGATTCCCACCCTAGTCTGGGTGTTCTGGAAGCGACTAATCAGTTTTCTGTCGTTTCTGAAAAAAGCTACATTTTGAGTTGATACACTCTTGTAATAGCAGTGCGATATGTATAGGTTATGGATGGTGACAGTCATTAGCGTGGGCAAAATTAGTCATCGAAAGTCATCTAGCATCATCTATCAATAAGCCTTTTGCAGTCCACTGCTGGACATAGGCCTTTCCAAATCTGCGCCATAGCATCCAGTCCTTCGACGTATACATCCAATCTATCCCAACTATCTTCGTCAAGTCGTCAGTCCATTTGGCTGGAAGTCGTTCTATCTTTCGTTTACCGATTCGCCGTCTCTACTCTAGGACCCGTTTGCTTCAACAGCCACCGGTCCTTCGGCACACGTATCCCGCCCACTACTACTACAGGGTGCCTATTATGCGAGCTATGACGGTATCTGCAGTTCTTTGTCAGAAGACCTCATTGCGAGTTTTTTCAATCAAAGCTCCATAGCTCGCTGGGCGACTTTTACTTTATAGACTTGGCCCACTGTTAGTGAACTCATCTCGGCACCGTAGGTTATACTAGTAAGGGTGATAAGTAGACTCGACGTAGTTTGTCAAATGCTGCTCAACCTAACTGGATCTTTCTGGTGACTTCTTTCTCAACAAATTTACTTTTGTGTTGCATTTAATTAATGCGAGATAAAAAAATATCCATAAAATAAAAACAATAAAAGATAATTCTCCTTTTTGGTAATAAAACGAGGTTGTTGTTTTAAAAAGTCAGTCGCTTTATAGTTAATCTCAAGTCGGTTAACTGTCAATTTGCTTGTTGATATTGGACGAAGCAACTAATATTTTATCTGTAATATTGGTGTTATTTTGGTCATTGGACAGAGACCGAATTGATTTAAATCGGTCGAGAAGCTATTTATTGTTATCATTCCGTGTCTGACTGTTGAGAAATCTTTAAAGTAACATATTTATTAAACCCCGCTAGCTATCGAAGTCATATAAAGTTCCACGTTGATCTGAAATGTATACATTAGTCTTAGTTTTAACATTGTACAGCTCGGTACCAATAACCTTTACAAAGTGGCGGATCTTCTTTATATAAAATAAAAAATATTGTTCTGCACGAAAAAATATGTAAAATAATGTTCTAGGGCATATCTGAACCAAAACTAAGTAAGCTTGTACGGCGGATTATAAAAACTGATAACCATACCTAGACACTTTTTAATTAATTATACATCCAAAGTATACGTTGAAATTAGTAAATAAACGCAACAGTTCAAAGATGGCGAGAGTCTTTGATAAACCTAAGTGATTATATATCTTCAAAAATTAACAAAAATAAGCATAAACCAGAGCGAAAGCTTCAAAGAAGAGATTAGGTGAGGCTGTCCTCTGGAGTCCTTAATATTTAATGTGCTTACATAGAGTGAGAAATTCTCGGGACAGACACTAACGTAGGTAGAAGCGAATGTTGTGGTTAACTATAATAACATTGAATATATATTTAATTGAAAACTTGAACCGGACTGGTCATAAATTATGAAGTGAAAATGTAAATTTGATATCACCGATTACGAAATTAATTTCTGGGAATAATACGTAACTTTATTTGTAGGAAGGGATCTTTATAAATAATGAGTACAACATTATTTTCTAACATCTTTACTTTAAAACAACATGTACTCGTACATAATTTTGCGAAAGTATCCGCTGTATTGGTAATATTTCGAATATAATTATTTGCATGACACAGACATCCACATTCTTTGATAAAATATATATTTTAGAACAATATTATGTTACATTGTAACTTGTAAAAAAACATGTTGAAAAAGAGTGTCCTTGGAGTTTCTTGCCTGTTCTTCTCCATAGGATCTACGTTTTGGAACAGGCAACTAGCTTCACGACCGACTTATACTGTCTGACTCCTCCTAACAATTAAAAAATACCTACAATGAGTTTACTTGAAATTAATTATTTTGAGTTCGATTTTTAAAACGTGTGCCCAGGATAATGAAGATAAATTATTGATTTTTTAAAATGTAAGTATAAATATTATCTACTGTAATTTTTCCATCCCTCGGGAACACTACCTCTACTCTTTCTGAGTGAAAGGTAATCTATGTCCTTCTCTGTATCCCTAGCACCGTGAATGCCAAATTGCATGATGATCGGATACATGATACGGCAGCGCATAAAATATTTATATTTTTTCTTTTTATAGTAATAACTTTACACACCTCACACACGGCCGTCTGATCCCAAACTAGACAAAGCCTGACTATGGTAACCAGACTGCTGATAAACATATATCATATATTTCTAAATACATACATATTATGGATAAATTACACCCAGACACAGAACAAATGATTATGCTCATCACATAATTATTTGTTCTGGGTGGGAATCGAACCCACGACCTCTGGCTCAGCAGTTAGGATCACTAACCACTAAAAAAAAAAAAAAATTGATGTCGTATAAGGGAATTACAAATTTTCAGAAAACTCTTGTCTCAAAACATAATCTTAAAACTTAAATGACGCTTTCTGTGACTGTGAAATTACATAACAGCAATTCATTTCTTCAAGAGAACCGGAAGCGGTAGCAGTGACGTCACAGGCAGCGGATACAAACTCGGGCGTAGGATTTATTCGTTCCGGCAAGGATAAAATTCAAGGAATATTGCGGGATATTTCCATTTGAGGTTTTTGTTGTTCAGTTCTTTTTTCAAACTCAATGGGTAATTCAATTAAGTTGTTGATTCATGAACCCCTACTTTGTGAGGTAAAGACGGGACGAATTAAGGGTAACAACAAGATGTTATACCCGACAGCTATGAATTGAAACTCTCAAGGTTTACATAGTAAAGTACCTAAATGTGTATGCATGAATTTATTATTTCTATTTTTTTTTAAAAGACATCTCCCACGTTACGAATATTCCTGTGTCGCGGAGGCCTTCACAAACATTCAAACAACGGACATCGGGACAACTATTTGTAAATCGCACAAAGTTTTGTCACGTGTGGGAACGCACAACACGACGCGGCGTAGTGGCGAGGTGAACTTAAACCATTGCGCCATCCCAGCAGTGTATCTATTTGCAGTTGTCTGGATGTTTTTATCCTACTAATATTATAAACGTGAAAGTTTGTGAGGATGTATGGATGTTTGTTACTCTTTCACGCCAAAACTACTGAACCGATTGCGATGAAACATGGTATGTAGATAGCTGGAGACCTGGATTAACATATAGGCTATTTTTTATCCCGGTATTCCCACAGGATCGGGACTTACGCGTGTGGAACCGCGGGGCGCTGCTAGTGTATAATATGTATGTTTGTTTTCAACAATGAAAAGACTATCATGTGTCTCAGAATATTAAAAAAATATAAATAATCAGGTTTACAAACAACAACGTACCTAGTAAAACTAGAATGTTATTTATGTACGTAATTGTTTTAGTTAGTTACATTCAAAAGTTTTCTACTTTTGTTATGTCTATTACGTTTGTGACAATCGTAATTTTTATAAAGCAATATTTATAGTCTATCATTGTAATCTGATATACAAACACGTGAAGATAAATCTTTGTACGCATTTTTAAAGAAAACATCGCAAAAGTGAAGACCGTGGAATTTGGAATAATTGAAGCTTATGTGTAGAAGTACAGAAATCTAATAGAATCTATATCTAATATTATATCAAAACAATCCTACTAATAAACTAATATTATAAACGTGAAAGTTTGTGAGGATGTATGTTGCTCTTTCACGCAAAAACTACTGAATCGATTGCAATGAAATTTAGTATGTAGGTAGCTGAACACCTGGATCAACACTTAGGCTACTTTTGATCCCGATATTCCCACGGCATCGGGACTTACGGTGGGGTGCAGCTAGTTTGTTATAAAGCGTCCAGTATATACATATATATTATGTTGACAAATTATTATACAATGTCATTGTCTACACGATGACAGTTCAAGTTATACTGGCCAATAAAATAAAATTTACTGAATTATGGTCCAAGCGATCTCTGGCATACATAGAATCATAGAATAGAATAGAATAAACTTTATTGCACACCAAAATAATTATTTTACATGGAATAGTTCATCTAGTGAATATGTACAAAGGGTGGCCTTCGCTAAAAGCAACCTCTTATAAGCATATAATAATATATATATATATATATATATATATATGACGGCGCCGCCACCTTGTTTTTAAAGCAACACGTGCAACAGGCTACCCTCACCACTAAAACCTTATAAAAGGCAGCGCTCGACAAAGCGGAGATTGATTCGTTCGAGAGCAGTCGCCCGGTGCACATGTTGCATTGAATTATAACAAAGTATTGTAAGTGTGTGGTAATTAAAGTGAGTAATAAATTATTATAATAATCAAACTTTATTACTACGAATAAACTCTGCTTTGGAAGTTTGCTGTTTTTTTATAAAGAAAATGTTGGGCCCTACTCCTATATCAGAAGTGGGATAAGATCCACGTGATTCTATCACACGCGCCTACCTAGTATTTGCCTTAAAAAGTGAAAAAGAGTCGGAACTTATAAGGCATATGTTTAGTACATTGAAAAAGAAAAGTGCGGGTACTTCACACGTCCAATCGGCGCCTTCGAGTGTGACCATCGCGGTGCTGGTGACGGAGATTGAGATACAAGTATCATTGTAGTGTGTCATGTACACTGTACAGGTACCATTCAGTCCAGTGCCGAGAGGTGGTAATTAGTGAAGTGACCTAAAGGCTTGGAAGTGTAAACAACGCTATACCGGTAAGGTTGAATAATATTCTTTTATTAAATTTTAATCTTTCATTGAATGATTTTTTCAAATCCTCTACCACGAGCGTTTGACGCGTATAGAAAATTGCCTAAAGATTGATGTTAAGTAGTGGCGTAACGAATGGCTTAGTACTGATCGCAGTTGTAGAATTTATCGCATTTCAAGTGGGAATTCAAAATGTTGTCCGTTTCGAACAGAAATTGCAAATATTTTGTTTAACCTAATTCAACTACCCTCCATACGCAGAATATGCTAGACGTATTGTATTACGGTTACACATTATTCTTTTGATGAGTAATGAGTTAACAGCAACGGTAGTTATGGGGTATCACGACCCCTAGATTCGCGCAGCTGCTAATAATGTGAATTTAGTGCCTAAACAGCCTAAAATCTTGATTTCTGTTCTGCGTTCTGGACACCTCGGATCACATTCACTCGCGGGGTTCGAATCGCTAACGAGGGGTGCCTCTGCTGCCACTGCGAGCATCACTAATTGGTGTATGCTTGCGCACTTCTGCTGGAGCCTTGATCGGGGCTTGCCGGTGATGGGTGAATGCTCTTCTGGTGTCTCTGCAATCGACAGCTACGCATCGTGTCGTCGATGCTATGCGGTTAATCAACAGTGCGGTGAGATCTACCCAACATTCTTTATACTTTGATCCCAATGTCCACATTATTGAAACTTGAATATTTAATAGGAATTGCGTACACGTACGTGGTGGTTAAATCAGTGGTTGACGAGCGATCACACTTTGACAAAGTTTTGAAGGGAGTTTGGACCTTTGTGCCCATAGAACCCCCGATATTGCAAATGTTTTGTTTTCTGGCAACTACCTTATTATGAGGATTATTTGCGGTCTTCTTTCTTATAATGGCGTAAAAATCGTCTGTGTGCGCCTCCGCCAACATACCGGACGCACTACAACGCCACGACAGCCCCAACAGTATAATGAACGCGTTATCTTATTGGTCACGCAGATCTCTGTACATCCTCCGCGTAAAACTGATCCAAAAACTTATTATGACTTATTACTTTTGATTATGTTAGTCGTTTCCTCTTTCGATTACGTATAGTGCAGTGACTTTTTGACAAATTGATAACAGCCATGATTAACCCCCAATTATGAGTATAAGTCACAAACTCCAAGCTCTTACTGAATGACTCGGTCAAGTTTCTTAAGTAATCGAATGCGTTTAAAAAGTGCGTTTGGAGTGTCACAGGTACTAAAGTGAGTAATTTTTATTAACCCTCATTGTTTCACGTGACATAACCTACGGTGTAAACGAGCAACGTGATAACTATATATCGCGTGCTGTAGCGATTTCAAGCGAAGCCCCTGGCATGTTTTAACTGCATCACCAACCGGTATTTAACCCGTGGCGGCAGCCAAGCGGTTAGCGGCGGCGCATGTGTAGTGCATGTTGAGCGACGCGAGGACATTTGCGTCTTACAATTGCCTTCAGGGACGATGTAGCATAAAGTTCAGATGTATCGTTGTCCTTTTGATTCCGGTGCTGAGTGCTCGCTTGTCAAAGATAAAGTAGCGGCTACATTAAGTGGCAACCGATTTAACAATGTTGTTTGAATGGTTGGTCAAATACGAGTATTCAGCACTGAACAAGTATCAAGATGTGTAACGATTAACGATCATTTTCCTGAGCTATAGAGTAGTTGCTTACAGAGTAACTTGAAATTCTAAAGCTATGTTTTACAGTGAATATGACTGCTAATGATTTTACGCTAATTGTAAATGCAATCTGAATTGAACTTTGCAAAGGTAACCGTATAAGACGTCTAGTGAGGACGTAGTACAGTGTGTGATCAGGTTAAGGAATTAGTAATGATGCCTTTACCATTGCTCTCTGAGGGGCAGAGGTGGTATTCTTGAGCCCGAAAGGTGGTAAAAAGTGGGTAACCGGATTTACCCCAATCGAACTGATGTTCGGCGTCCAGGGCAAGACACTAGAAATCGCAAAAGTGTCTACAAGCTTTGACGAGCCCAGTAGGTTAGACCTCAATACTGCAAGATCCAGTGCATCCAAAAGTATCAAAAAATCAGCCCAATCGGATATTTTGAGATTTAATAGAGGCAAAGCAAAGATAAAACCTATTGCTGTAGGCGATTTTGTCTTTGTTAGAAGCGAGGAACGACACCAAACGAAACTTGACCTAAAATATAAAGGCCACTTTAAAGTCACTGCAATTTTAGAGACGATAGGTACGAATTAAGACATGTCAACGGATCTAATATGACAGATAAGTACGCCCATGAAAATCTCCGCGAAGTTCTTCACGGTTCAGTAGGGTTTCTCGACATATCCTAAAATTATAACTAGGATGACGTGACGGCGTGTACTCATGATAATAATCTTGTTCATGAAATTGATCCCGACAATAATAATATAACTACAGTGTATATTGACACAACTGACAACGATGGTGGCTGGCACGTGCGTCATGCTCGTGGGCGGGGGCCGTCGGTTGGGGCTGGTCGTTTCCGAACTGCTGTTGCTTAGGTCTATTTCTGCAAAAAGTCTCACAAATCAGTTGTGAAACTATACCGTACGCTATATTTGTCGAACGAAATCCACGAATAAATCATTTACCATCCCTATTTTGCGTGTCCAAGGACCCATAAATTCACGTGAAATATGTTCCCATAGTGATATCCGTCAGAATAATAACGTCACACACATGGAATAAATTGTTTGGTGGACACATCGATACAGATGACAGGGGATGAGACGGGATATGAATGGTGGTATCGGCGACGCGCCACGGGGAAATGTATGACAATGGATACAATAAAATATATTTTGTGTATGTATAGTAGTAAATATATTTCTGTTATTCAAAATATTCCCTTTTCTATTGTTTTATGTATTTATATCCATATAAATCAAACCATTTTTCGATGGTACGTTTTTCACATTCGAAAGTTTCGAAGCTTTAGTGTCACTACAACACAAGAATTGTTTTCTTTGTGTTATAAAATGGAAGATTTATACGAGATAAAACTAATGTTTTTGTCCTCACTTAGTTATTTTAAGCGGTTACATGAAGTAATTTGTGTAACGTTGCTATGGATTAGGTAAAGCTGTCTGTTGTTCTATCAAAACAGTCTCTTTGAAATCGCCATTTAAGAAAGCTGTTTTAACATCCATGTGATCAATTTTCATATTATATTTTGCTGCTAATGCCAGCCACAATCTAATAGTTGAATATGTTTTCTATGAAAATATGAAGAAAACAATGTATCAGGTTTTATACAAGACTTGTGCCATGTAGATGCGAGACTTGAACGATGACACAAAGAAATAGAGAAGATTTCGGTACCATTCAAAATTATCTATTCTAGATGAATGTAAAAAATCAGCTTTACCTTCTTGAGGTTGAGTATTGAAAAAGTTTTTTATTATCGTATATATATGTATAAGAATAAGTAAAAAGAAAGCGAAGCATTGGGAGAAAGAGCGAGAGCTACATAAAAGAGAAGATCATCGTAATTTTGTTAAAGAAAGTTAAGGACACCACACGAATACATTACTCCTGTGTCGCGGGGGACTTTACAAACATACAAACGACGGACACAAAGAACACCCAGACTCGGGTGGAAATCAAACTCACGACCTGTAACATAGCAGTCAGGGTCACTAACCACTAGGCCAACAAGCCAGGCAGGGAGTTGTATCAGTACCCTGACAAGAACTCTTAAATCCAGTATTAATTATTTAGGTTAAAAGTTAAAATATCTAACACTTTTATAGATTTTTTAAGCTTTTGTGATAAGTTTACAAACAGATAGACAAAAATGAATGCTAAAAATGAATTATTTTCTGCTTATTGTTAGTTTAAAAAAATATATCAATTCAATAATCAAAACGATATCAAATTATAAAAATACAAAGACATGACAATCCCACTAATATTAAAAATATGAAAGTTTGGATGGATGGATGTTTGTTACTCTTTCACGCTAAAACTACTGAATCGATTGCGATGAAACTTGGTATGTAGATGGCTGGACACCTGGATTAACATAAAGGCTACTATTTATCACGATATTCCCACGGGATCGGGACTTACGGGGGTGAAACCACGGGGCGCTGCTAGTTTCATTTAAATTCAAAAGTTCCAAAAATTTATATATTCTTCGTAGAAATTACGAGTAATTTATTTCAATAAGACTCAGGCAGTCATGAGTTCAAGCCCATGTGCAGGTATTCAAATTGGCATAAAACTCCTGCAAATAAAAAGCATTTGCCAACATCAAAGGGTATAGTGTTATTATATGACGTAAACATTGCCTTCCAAACGAGCAATTCGGTGGAGCACAGCCATAATCGGTACACTTGGCACTGGCCATTCTTTTGACAAATGTTTCACGCTAGCAACACCAGAGGGAAGTTGTGTTATTACAACCTTGTTCAAGTGATATTGAACCAATTATTGCTTACATGCGTATGTACATCGTAGTGCATGAAATAGCAACAATTGTTGTTAATATTTTAACTAATTAAAAAAAATGATTAAACCATGTTTTAGTAGTTACAGCAATAGCACACAGTATTTGTCTCTCTGTTATTCTTAAACCAGTAGATTGTTCAAAAAATATTTTGAGGAAGACAGACTCTTACTGTTTGTTTATGGAGATGGTAGACTCAAATTACATATATTTAGGCCGAACAATTTTGTTTATTGAATACTACTCTTCGTCCTTATGTGTTTTATTATATTTATATTACGTTGTCATGACCATCGATTCGTTCTAATTGTTGTTTTTTTTTTCGAAAAACAGTAGGTACTGTACCCATTCGAAGTGCACCCTAATTAAGTTTTAAACTAATGTAAAGTGACCGGGGCTAGTAAACAACCTTCCCTAATCCACAGATGTAGGTAGGTGAGTCAATAATAAAAAATACTTTTGTATAAATCTTATAATAATCTTGTTTCCGCGGCTTCGGTAAGATAATAACAGTAAGGGCACTGGCCTGACTGGAATCGGCGAGACGTCCAGGGGTCCAATGTTGCTAGCTCGTCCTGCTGTTAGCAATTAGCGCAAGGTGTTTTAAGCTTGTTCGCCCCCAAGCAGGAACCGCAATGGAGTGGCGATCCTATAGTATACGTCGTGATCCCGAGAGGGATCAATAGCACGACACTTTAATATTTAGAATTATGACACGGAGGACACGGGTGTGCGTATAAGCGTTAAAAAGCTTTGTGAGTCTGTGACACAGAAAAAAGAATACCGCCCAAACGGATCGAACAACGAAACTAGTTTTATAACAGCGTCGTTTAGGGATGCGTAAGCGCACTATGTGAACCATAATTTAAATTTGTAAGCTCTGTACATTCTGTACACGTTAATTGTAAGGAAGCATCTCAATACAACGTTACAGTACATTATTGTAAAAACTTTACACCTAAGGTTTTTGTTTATGCAAAGCCGGGATACCTTCGCGTTTTTTTATTATTAATAATAGCACAAACAAAATTCTTGTGGTTTGTTTCGCCTAAATTAGCACGAGAAAAGGTATAATTAGCTGAGAGTCACGGAGGCTGTTTGCCCATGTGTTAAAAATAGGTTAGGTTAACTTTTTTATTTTAAAAGATTTTATTTTTTCTAAAATTTATAGCGTTAGTATTTACTCGTTACCTCCAATTTTACATATTAGATAGGGTGTAATGGGGTTGGTATATCCTTGTGGATAAAAACCCTTTAGAAAAAAGTGGATAAAAAACATTATACATATTAGTGTATTTTATATTTTGTGGTTTACTAGATAGGTAGTAGGTAGTCAGTGTATAAATATTATTATTCCGGCGCAACTAAAGCCTTTGATAGGTAAAGTAAACAAATACTATCATGATCCAGTCGTCTGCTGAATACCGAGCTGGAGACTTATTTCGCCAATACCAAACGGTAATAAAACTTAACATTACTGGTCATACTACCAAACTTCTTCCACAAACTGAAACTTATAAACACAATAAAACTACCCCTGCATACATATAATTTTTGTGCTGAAATGTTCAGAGTAACGATACACGGAACACGTATTGCCACGGGCAGCACTATTTATCGATATAAGTTTTCTGTTACATACTTTTCAGAACATACAAAATTTTGGTACAAATTTTAAGCGCGGCGCGGGCCTTTCTTCATGTCGTCATCTTTTTCTTTATGTATTCTATTGGTACCCCCCAATAAAATAAATAGAGAAAATTGATTTAATAAATCTCACTTACATCGTTAAACCCTTGAAATAGATGTTAAACCCGATTCTTTTTGATATACATTCGTGTAGTTTAGTCCATTAATGTTCAAATTAGTACTACCTATCTGAAGTTTGGTTTTTCATAAACGTTTTCCATAAGTTTCATCTAACCTTCATCATAGTGTTGTTTTTAATTTTATTTTATTGAGACTTTATACGCGTAAATAATAGTTTAAACAGAAAGTAAATAGTATACACATAGGCGAGCTTAATGTAAATTTTCTACCAGTAAACTTTGAAATTGAATACAGGATAGTAGAAAAAAAATAAAATTAAAGCCGTGTATAGGTATGTTGAAAATAATTAAAAATAGACCTATAGAACTAAATACCTATATCTACTTAACGAATTAAATGAAGTATAATTACTATCTGCAAAAAATCGTTAATTTTTACAGTTTGAAATTACTAAATCGTTGTCGCTCTTACCGTACACCCTCCGTCTGCACGCACAATGACAATAACACAGTCATGGCATACTTAAAAGTTTTTGAAGTAACGACTTCTCAGCCAGTTCGATACAACTGCTGGAAGTATAGCAAGTTTTGCTCTGACGGCGACGTGCGGTTTAAAGTTTGCATATTATCAGAGGAAACATAGAGAGAGTTATTAACACAAGTGAACTAGTTTAAGCAAAATACCAAGGCGTGTGGTCGAATTTTCTTTTCATGTTTAATGTATGGTTCGAACATTTTTTCTTTAAATATTGAATACTTTTACTAATGTGGTCAGACTTTTGCCATTAATTCACTATCAGCACAGCAGTACCGAATGGGTTTGTTTATTAGAATGACAAAAACCTTCGATTTTTTTATTTTAAATAAACGGTCTGTTGGTAAAGGATAATAAGGAATAGCAAATAAAATGTAGAACTTTAGTTACAAAACACAATATACAATAAAGAAACAAGCAAATAAATCTTATCTGGTCTAATATTAGTAAGAAATTTTTGATGTCTCATTGAATATTTTACAAGCAACTCTACTACGATTACATACTGAGCATTTTCAGATTTCTTTTAGTTAATTAATTAATAAATTAATATATTTATCAATACCCATTAGAAGCACACTACCGTAAAGAAACGTTGATACATATATACGATGTCTTACATAGATATCACATATTTGTAAAAACGTTTCTTTAATAAGTTGATTCTAATATATTTATATAAAAAAAACTGTCAAAATTATTTCTGAACCATTGCTCAACCAAAAATTTAAATGAAATTGAAAGAAAACTGCTTGATCTATGAAGGTGAAATTTGGCAGGGACTCGTAAACTCCCACGAGTAGGAGACGTCAGTAAAGAACGTAGGTTGTGACAGGGCCGGATTAAGGAGGTCTAAGGGTCCTCGCAAGTTTGTTTGAAAGTCTTTGGTTTTTTTACTAGAGGCCTGAAAGTTTGCGAAGAGGAAGTTTATAGGTAGGACACGTCAGCTCAGAACGAATTTTATGACAAGGCCGGATTTTGGCAAGTTTATGTGAAAGTCCGTAGTACCAGAGTAAGCAGACAGCTGATAAACATACTTGTATATTTCTAAATACATACATATTATAGATAAATTACACCCAGACACAGAAGAAATCATCACACAATTATTCATCCTGGGTGGAAATCGAAGCCACGACCTCTGGCTCAGCAGTCAGGGTCACTAATCAGACCAACAGGCCAGTCAATACAATTCTCTTGGTTTTGTGATGAAGCCGTCGGTTTAATTGAGCTACAAGGATCGTAGATATGCCCTGATGAACCACTGCTTCCGGCTCTTAAATAGACGATCTAGTACGATGGTTTATTCCTGGTTTCGGAAATGTGTAAATCATCATGCTAGAGGTGTTGATGGACATACTGTATCGGCTGCGTTTTGAGTGTGGATTCTTTTTTATATCGATAATTGGAATAGGAATTTGTCTTCCATCTCACTTGATGGAAAGTGACGATGAAGACAAAAATAGGACACGCCTATCCAACAGAAACCTAATCACTCTACTTTTGAACATTTCTAGACTATATTTCTACTACTAATTTAAGCCCAAGTAATTTTAGAAGTTTTGCGGTGATTTTAAATGGATCTATTTTTATAAACTGCTTAGCTATAAATGTAAGCTAATCAAAGTGCAAAAAAGGCTATTTATAATCAAAATAATTAATCGTTTAGAAGACCTATATAGTGACAAGTAATCAGCATATTTCCTAGCACCTAAAATTATTAAAAAACTGCCTATCACGATTCACCAGCAAACATTACGACAATTAATAACGGTGCCATCAAAATTCGTCTGTGTACCAGTTCTTGATGTATTTCGCCAGAGATCCATTAGCGGTCAGGCGCCTCTACCTGACACATGACAAATGGTTGGGTTATAGCTGAGTTTTCGGGAATGATGCAAGTGTAAGGCGGTAGCGGAAATAAATTGACAAAGCTTGAGATTGTACCATTTTTGTTTTTCTCTGATTTTGTCGGCTTAGTTTGAGATGACAGGCTTCAAAAGGCTGTCGAGTAATTTAAATAGAATTTAAAGGACACGGTGGGTTTAACGTTGTAGCAATGTTATTGTTATTGTATGACGATATTTTTAAAGATCTTTCGCAAGTTGCTGAGACTGGATTTTCTCATTAAAAATTTCATTTAGACAGATTTTTCATTTAGGGCATCAAATTTATGTCTAGTTGCAGACATTTTTGGCAAAGCTATGCGAGCTGATAGTCATGGTGTTGGTTTATAACCGTGCATGTCACGATTGTGACCGATAAAACCCCATCAGACAGGCCCTAGTGAAGATCTTAAGTGAAAATAACAATTAAACTGTAATATCCGCTTCTCGCTCACTCTGAGGAACACAGTAATGTTCTGTCTCAAACTTGACTGTAATGGGAATTGTGACAAAGTAGGTAACCACTGCGCTCTCACGTTAATATGCTCTTTACTTTTATGAAACCTTCTAATAAAAATATGCAAATGTTTTTAAAACATTAAATCATCTTAAAAGAGGAGGGCCCATGTCGCATTTACATGAGATTTATTGTTTTTGACTGCCCTTAAACAATGAGGTTATTATTTGAGAGGTATTTTCCACTCAAACTTAAATCTACCCGACTGCGGAAGTTCCCAACAAGCCAACATTACTTAGGGTAAATGGGGTCGCCAGAGTTTCTGGGAAAGGAAAATAAGGCTACCTCTCCATCGTCCTCTCCCATAAGCTGCAAAGTGATCTGGCTGTATTCCACGAGGTGAACTGTGGATCAATCAGCCATTGTAACCAAGTGTATTCCACTATTGTGCTACTTTTGAGATTCATAATGTTTTCTATGTCTTTGAAACATTCAAGAACGCTTAGAATATAAGTAGGTATATAACAATATTTACAATTAAAAATACAATATTTTATTTATAGGCCCTAAGCATATAACTAAGTTCATAAAATAAATGTATACTAAATGAGACAGCCAATAGATGTTTCTGGAATTGTGTATATGCTTAGTGGATAAATAGTTAAATGAAAGCCTGCCATCACTGCCATGTTGAATGGTAATACTTAAAGCCACCTGAATGACACTTCACAATTTATATTTAAAGGTTCCGAGCACACTGACGGCACGAGCATATCGACGCCAAGGGTAAAATAATAAGTGTCTAATAATAGTTTAGCCACGCCTACTAGGCAAAGAGATCTTTATTAGGGAAGTTTTGTGTGCTTCCCTGGCTGTTGTAATCATGGGCATTATAAACTAAGAGTGAGTGGTGGGTTTCATTGCCTAGATACTACATAAAACTAAAATATAAAAGAATACTTACAATTGAAAGTCCAATTTCTCAGCTTGTCGTCAATCGTCTAAATCTAATTAAATGACTCAAAGTAATTACAATTAGCAACATCCTTAGAGAACCGTTGCCTGGCTACATCTACGAATATTTGCCAACTTTATATA